>CAJQUN010000122.1:1200000-1852105 GCA_907163345.1 Haberlea rhodopensis | reverse complement strand
GGTTCATAATTTAAATTTAAGCTACGGCCTTTCACCGATCGATCGTCCAAGATACCGATCGATCGTTAGTCATCCACCGATCGATCGGTCACTTTCACCGATCGATCGGTAAATAAAGGAACTTCACCCCTCGCTTCGCACATGCACCGATCGATCGTTGCCCTGCTACCGATCGATCGGTCGCTGCGACTTTTTCGGGTGAACTCCATTTTTTGGCATAAAACTCCCAAATAAACCAATACACTTAAACCAAAGATACCCCACCAATTTAACACCACAAACCTTATAAAATCCATACCCCCAATCACATACAATACATACACAAATAACCACAAAAATCATCAAAAACTAACCCATTTCAACACCAAAAATCATAAAAACTTTAGGAATGGTTCCATACCTCTTAGGAACCCAAATCCTACAATAAATCTCACAAACAAAGGTTTTGTGAAGATTCTCTTCCTATCTTGGTGGATTTCGAAAATGGTGTGGGGTTAGGGTTGAGGGATGAAATTTGGGTTAAATGAGTGATTGGTAAAGTGGTGAAAAAGTAAGTGGGTATAGTGGGAAAGAGGGTTATAAAGTTTAAACATTGCACCCCAAAGTTAACATGATGTATAAAAACACACAACATGGTATTTTATAAGCATTTAATAAATGCAATAAACTTCCTCTAAAATCACATCTTCCTCATATACAATAATCAACACAATTAAATCATGTTAACATCTTATTACCCAACACATAAATCAATCACCACATAATTCATCATATTAACATAATTAATGCCTTAAATGCAAATAATCATTTCGGGGCGTCACAATACTCCCCTACTTATAAGATTTCGTCCTCGAAATCGCATGCACTTACCCAAAAGAAACTAAACATAACTCATACCAGAAAATAGTTCCGGGTAATGCTGCACCATATGCCGTTTCGTCTCCCACGTAGCCTCCTCGACACCCCGACGATCCCACTGAACTTTGACCTTCGGTATAACTTTACTTCGTAATCTGCGATCCTCATGATCCAGAATTCTGACCGGTCGTTCAACGTAGGATACATCTGAATCTATCTGCACTTCAGTAGGCTGTAATACATGAGACGGGTTTGGCTCATACTTCCGTAGCATAGAAACGTGGAAACATCATGAATCCCCGATAAAGACGGCGGTAGAGCCAAACGGTAAGCCAATACGTTGCAACACCTCATACGGTCCGACATATCTCGGAGATAACTTTCCCCGCATACCAAAACGGACCACACCCCTGAAGGGTGAGATTTTCAAGAAAACCTTGTCTCCTACTTGGAATTCTAGCGGTCGTCGCCGCTTATTGGCATAGGCTGCTTGCCTATCTGGGTCGCTTTCATCTTTAAACGTATCATCTTAATCTTTTCTTCCATTTCCTTAATCATATCCGGTCCTCCGACCGCTTTACTCGTCAAGTCCTCCCAATACAGCGGTGACCTACAGCGTCGACCATAAAGAGCTTCAAAAGGGGCCATTTGAATGCTCGCCTGGTAGCTGTTATTATAGGAGAACTCTACCAGTGGTATAGAATCTTGCCACGGAGTATCAAACTCCAAAACACATGCCCTCAGCATATCTTCGAGCGTCTGTATAGTACGCTCTGTCTGGCCATCTGTCTGAGGGTGATAAGCTGTACTCAGTCTCACTTCAGTGCCCAAAGCTGTCTGGAGACCCTCCCAGAAGTGTGTGAAGTAAACTTGGGTCCCTGTCAAGACACAATCGAGACTGGAATCCCATGCAACCTCACTACATCCCGTACATATAATTGGGCCATCTTAAAGTATGTGAAAGTCATATTGTAAGGATGAAATGAGCTACCCTTCGTCAGCCTATCAACGATCACCCAGATCGCATCAAATCCAGAGGCCGTTCTTGGCAAGTGGGTCACAAAGTCCATAGATACATGTTCCCACTTCCACTTAGGTACTTCCAAGCTCTTCAGCTCGCCCCTAGGCCTCTGCCTTTCTGCCTTTACCTGCTGGCAGATCAAACATCTTTTAACAAAAGTGATCACATCACGCTTCATGCGTCTCCACCAGAATTGACCGCATAGGTCCTTGTACATCTTCCTTCCTCCTGGGTGGATACTGAAACGACTACTGTGGGCTCGCTCCAATATTCCTCTACGCAACTCTGGTGTATCTGGGACTACCCATCGGTTGCCCAAGCTCAAGGAATCATCTTCTGCCACTCTGAATTTTGATGGCCGTCCTTGAAGTACTATAGATGACCATCTTTGAACCTCATCATCCGACCTCTGGGCTTTCCTGATAGCCTCAAATATGTCTGGCTCAGCCAACTGTTAGTAATCCAAGAGCATACAACGCAGCGGAATAAAATTTTAGGATTACAAACCACCAAATCTATACATAGGTTATCATATCGGATTAAGGTATACGAAGGTCTCACCCTTGTAGCGTGTTTGAAGCAGATTCCACGGAGCAGCACGTCCAACGAACTCCGAGTCACAAACGAAAGTTTTCACCTTCGTCTCTACGGTATCCACACGATCAAATCGAAAGAGATGTTCAAGAACAAGTTGCTAGACTTATTCTTGAACCAATACACGAAGCAAACTCGATTCACAATCGAATGATGGCTCGAAAACCACCAAGAACTACACGACTTGAAGGAGGCCGAGAGTTCAAGTGATTCGGTCGAGAGCTTTTTGCTTGTGTGGAGGATAGGGTTTGATATCAAAACAATTATATGAAAATATCATTAACAATTAATTAAAACCTCTTATTTATATTATAAGGCTTTTAATTAAGGTTCAAGACTTTCTTAAAGTCTTATGGGCCCAAACCCATGATTTAATTAAAACCCTTTAATCACTTAATTAAGACTCTTCTTAATTAATTAATTCATCCAATGAATTTAATTTCCCTTCTCGATTTAATCTTTTGTGCGACCCGATAGGTTCTTGTAATGTTGGCAGTGACATAAAATCTCATTTTACGTTACAAGCAAAGAGCGGTGTCTAGCAACACATCAAGGCTACCCAAATTACAAGAATGTCAATGACTCGACATAACCTTTAGAACTTGTGATAATATTAATCATGTAACTTAATCCCTTTGTCCTTTGTGTTTAGATTGAACACGAGTCATGGAATAGTCATACTCGTATATCCAATCTTTATTTCTTGATCCCCAAGTAGAACTAGAATAAACGAATAAGCTCGATATCTCATATCGACTCATTCGAGCATGGCCATGCATTTTAGTTCTCACTTGATCAAGGGCCAAACACATCTCCTGTTATATAGGAGGGACAAATCCTATCTCGACCAGTCAGCATCCCTCTACATAATTCGTAGTGTATCCAATAATCGCCTTTATAGATTACCCTGTTACGGGTAACGTTTGACGATATCAAGATACATAACTCCTTATGTTGGGATCTCTGATGATCACAAGTCGTAAGGATTTCATACATTATTATCACTATGAGAATTGCATATGACGATCATATAACTATCCATGTTGCATTCTCATGGTGGGTCTGTCCAGTACATCGTTCTCTAACATGTACCCATATGTTGATTTGATATCTCATATCAATGAACAATTCATCGATCAACATATACTAGTCTCTACGTATTATCATTATCCCTATTCATGATAATACTTGACTAGGGACATCTTTAAGAATAATACAATATTATTCTAAGGACATTAACATATATATTAATTCACAATGCACAGTTAAAAGAATAATATATAATAATGATTTGCCATTCATAAAATCATAAACATTGTATGTCTTAAACAATCATCTAATGACTTGTCTTAGGGCATATCCGAACAAATCTCCCACTTGCACTTAGACCACTCAGACATATACCTAATGCCTAGAGATCTAGTATGACGATCATGCTTCTGCTGTGACAGCGGCTTCGTCAATGGGTCAGATACATTATCATCTGTTGGTACTTTGCATATTTTAACATCTCCCCTTTCAACGATTTCTCGAATGAAATGGAAACGCCTAAGTATGTGCTAGGATCTTTGGTGAGATCTTGGTTCCTTAGCCAATGCGATCGCTCCATTGTTGTCACAATAGAGTTCTATCGGATCTTTGATGCTAGGCACCACTCCAAGTTCAGAAATGAACTTCCTCATCCAAACAGCTTCCTTTGCTGCATCCGAGGCAGCAATATACTCAGCTTCCGTTGTAGAATCGGCTACTGTTTCTTGCTTTGAACTCTTCCAGCTCACAGCACCTCCATTTAGGCAATACACATATCCAGATTGCGATCGAAAATCATCTTTGTCGGTTTGGAAGCTTGCATCAGTGTAACCCATTACATTGAGCTCTTCCTCACCTCCATAAATCAAGAATGTATCCTTAGTCCTTCTCAAGTATTTCAGGATGTTCTTGACAGCAATCCAGTGACCTTCACCTGGATCAACTTGATATCTGCTCGTCATACTCAAAGCATACGATACATCGGGACGAGTACATATCATGGCATACATGATAGATCCAATAGCTGACGCGTATGGAATCTTACTCATACGTTGTCTCTCATCTGGTGTTGAAGGACACTGTTCCTTCGAGAGATAAATACCATGTGTCATAGGCACGAATCCTTTCTTGGATTCTTGCATGCTAAACCTTTTAAGCACCTTGTCTATGTATGTACTTTGACTTAGACCAAGAAGCCTTCTCGATCTATCTCTATAGATCTTGATTCCTAATACATAGGTGGCTTCTCCTAAGTCTTTCATCGAAAAGCAGTTCCCTAGCCAAATCTTTACAGATTGCAAGGCAGGGATATCATTTCCAATAAGAAGTATGTCATCTACATACAACACTAGGAAAATGATTACGCTCCCACTGACCTTCTTGTAGACACAAGGTTCATCTTCATTTTTGATAAAACCAAACTCTTTGATTGCATCATCAAAAAGAAGATTCCAACTCCGAGAAGCTTGCTTCAATCCATAAATGGATCGTTGTAGCTTGCATATCTTTCCAGCATCCTTTGGATCGACAAAACCCTCGGGCTGTGTCATGTACACATCCTCGAGCAGATTTCCATTAAGGAAAGCTGTTTTGACATCCATCTGCCAGATTTCATAATCATGAAATGCAGCTATTGCAAGTAAGATCCTTATGGATTTAACCATGGCCACTGGTGAAAAGGTTTCATCATAGTCAATACCATGAATTTGTTTGAATCCTTTTGCAACCAGCCGACCTTTATAGGTTTGTACGTTACCATCCATATCGGTCTTTTTCTTGAAAATCCATTTGCACCCTATGGGTCGTACCCCTTCAGGTGGATCAACCAAAGTCCATACTTGGTTTGCATACATGGATTCCATCTCAGATTTCATGGCCTCTTGCCATTTCTCAGAATCATTGCCCATTATAGCTTGTTGATAAGATGACGGCTCATCCTCATCAATAAGTAGTAAGTCACCTTGTTGAGTCACAAGAAATCCATATCTCTGTGGCTCCCGGTGTACTCTTACAGACCTACGTTGGGCTTGTGTCTCTTGAGCAGGTACTTCTTCCACAACAGTTTGTGGTGCCTGCTCTGTTTCCATCTCAATCTCAGGTTCAGTGTTTTCTTGTGGTTGAACTTCACTAAGTTCTATTTTTCTCCCACTAGTTTTTCTAGAAATAAATTCTCTTTCAAGAAATACACCAGTCCGAGCAACAACTACTTTGTTCTCGGTGGGATAATAGAAATAGTATCCTTTCGTTTCCTTAGGATACCCCACAAATAAACACTTATCAGATTTGGGTCCAAGTTTGTTAGTGGCGTGACGTCTAACGAAAGCCACCCCAAATCTTCATAAAAGACATACTAGGACGCTTCCCAGTCCATATCTCATATGGTGTCTTTTCCACTGATTTAGATGGAACACGGTTCAGTAAGAAAATCGCTGTTTCTAGAGCGTGTCCCCATAACGATATCGAAAGATCTGCATGACTCATCATTGATCTAACCATGTCTAACAAGGTTCGATTTCTCCTCTCGGATACACCATTCCATTGTGGAGTATACAGAGGAGTGAGTTGTGGGACTATCCCACATTCCTTTAGATAGTCATGAAACTCTTGGCTTAAGTATTCTCCTCCTCGATCTGATCGAAGGATTTTGATACTCTTGCCAAGTTGGTTTTGTACTTCATTCTTGAAATCTTTGAACTTTTCAAAGGTTTCATGTTTATGTTTCATTAGGTACACATACCCATATCTACTGAGGTCATCAGTAAATGTAACGAAGTATTGAAAACCACCTCTAGCTTGTGTACTTATTGGTCCACATACATCACTATGTATTAGTCCCAATAAAATATTTGCCCTTTCAACATGTCCCTTGAAAGGGGCTTTAGTCATCTTGCCCATTAAACAAGATTCGCATGTTTCATATGATTCAAAATCAAATGAATCTAATACTCCATCCTTATGAAGTTTAGATATGCGGTTCTCGTTTATGTGGCCCAAGCGACAGTGCCAGAGATAAGTCGGATTACAATCATTATTTTTAATCCTTTTAGTATTTATGTTATAGATAGGCATATCAAGATTTAATACATAAAGGCCATTCACCATTTGTGCACTAGCATAAAACATATCATTTAAATAAATAGAACAACAACTGTCCTTTATTATAAATGAAAACCATACTTGTCCAAACAAGAAATAGATATTATGTTTTTAGTAATAGAAGGCACAAAATAACAATCTTTCAAAATCAATGATAAACCAGAAGGTAAAGCTAAATGATAATCTCCTATAGCTAATGCAGCAACTCTTGCTCCATTTCCAACTCGGAGATCAACTTCACCTTTCGCCAATGTCCTACTCCTTTTGAGATCCTGCACATTTACACAAATGTGAGATCCACATCCAGTATCTAATACCCATGATGAAGAAGTAGATAAATTGACTTCTATAACAAAAATACCTGAAGCGGAAGTCACACTTCCTTTCTTTAGATCCTCCAGATATACTTTGCAGTTCCTTTTCCAATGGCCGGTCTCACCGCAATGGAAACAGTTCCCTTCCTTTGCTATCCCTCCCTTTGGCTTCAGTGCATAAGACGTTGGCTTAGATTTAGCAAAGACTTTCTTTGCTTTCTTGTTGCCTTTAGCTTTGGCCCTTCCTTTGCCCTTATTCACAATAAGGACATTTGTGGCCTTAGTCTTCTTAGTATTTGCTTCATATGTTCTCAACATACCAAGCAATTGTGGTAGAGTCTTTTCCATGTCAGACATATTGTAATTTACTACAAATTGACTGAAGCTCTCAGGCAACGATTGCAAGATTACATCGGTGGCCAACTCTTGGTCCAATGGAAAACCCAGCTTGTCCAGATTCTCAATGTACCCAATCATCTTGAGCACATGAGTTCCAACTAGGCTTCCCTCTACCATCCTGCACTGGAATAACGCTTTAGAGACGTCATACCTCTCTTGTCTAGCTTGCTGTTGGTACAACTGCTTTAAGTGTTCGATCATATCGAACGCCTCCATTTCCTCATGTTGCTTCTGAAGCTCAGAGTTCATGGTGGCAAGCATGAGGCACCCAACATCAAGTGCGTCACTCTAATGCTTCTTGTAAGCATCTTTTTCAGCTCTTGTAGCTGTTAGGGGAGGTTCCTCAGCGGGCAAGGGTTCCTCTAGGACATATTGTTTCTTTTCTTGTTTGAGGACTATCCTCAAGTTCCTATGCCAGTCTAGGAAATTCGTCCCATTTAATTTGTCCTTCTCAAGGACCGATCGCAGTGATAAAGTGCTAGTAACGTTGTTAATTGCCATGGATATCTACAATATAAATATGCAAAATAAGTTTATGATTTAAATCATTTAACATGGTCTTATATTAAATGATACTCCCACTATTTTGTTTAAAAATATCAACCCTCAAAACCTTTAGTGGGCCAAGATCCATATTTCACTTAATCTTGAGTTAGCTTTGGCTAATCGCCCAAGACTCGGTTATTTAGGTAGACAACACTTTGTCAATTATATCACATATAATTCTTGGATAGTTG
The DNA here is from genome assembly GCA_907163345.1 of Haberlea rhodopensis. Taxonomy (NCBI): domain Eukaryota; kingdom Viridiplantae; phylum Streptophyta; class Magnoliopsida; order Lamiales; family Gesneriaceae; genus Haberlea; species Haberlea rhodopensis. Next base: position 1,844,057 of record CAJQUN010000122.1, on the reverse strand, counting down.
GACGAACAACACTTTGTTCAATTCATCAAATGAATTATAATCCAACCCATGCCTCTAGGTTCCCAATCCTATTGAGATAACCTAGTTAAGTCGTACCCAATTAAAGTATAACGGATATCACTTTTATCCTTTCGCGCCTTACTAAGATTGCCACGGTGCTTTGCTTTGGCAAACCCACACATGTACAATCGAAGTTATTGATGAGTACTTTTATTTTGGAAGGCATCTAAAACTTAATATTTTAGAGGGATTTATTGATCTCATGATTAATTTGATAATTTAAAATATGTCCACTACATATAGTTGTATACATATCTACATATATGTGTAATACTATTATCAAACTAAAACGTAAGATAAATCATGCATCAACATACATAATTAAACGTGACATGGTTATAACCCCTACTAATGATTTTCTCAAGCCAATGAGAAAATCCTATGAGTCAACCTAAGGTAACTTCACAAGCACTTTCCTTTGGCTCCAATTTGTGAATGGCCTCCTCATCCCAGCACGATGCTCCATCTTCATTGATCACCATCAATAAAATATAAACTACACTATTTACAAGATATAGAATTCCTCGATTCACATTCGAGGGGAACATAGGGGAGGGATTACATTTAGAATGAAATAGAGAAAGGCACGACACGCAGGTCGTATTATAAATTACAAACATCCACAAATCCTATCTAATAGGTCAAAGGGCTATAACCACGCACCATGCTCAAACAACACATAAAGCATGCATTAACATTTAATTAATTAAATTCTAAACATTTTAAATTTAATTCTAATTAAAACTGTAAAATAGAATTTCTGAAAAATTATCGTACGCTCGAGACATCACATGCCACGAACTAATTTTGACTTAGCTACGAACCACCATGGTTTGAACCAACATGGACCACGGCTGGACCAATTATGGGCCTAGGGTTCGAAACCCTAGCCCATGGCCGAACCATTGAGCGGCGGCGGCCGAGCCCATGCACGGCTGCTAGGGTTCGAAACCCTAGCCGTCATGAGCTAGCCGTCACGAGCTAATGGGTTCAAAACCCTAATTTACGCGGCGGCTCGGCCCACGCTCGAGCCAGGGTCCGAACCCTAGCCCTTATGCGGCGGCTGCTCGGCCATGCACGAGCCAATGGGTTCGAAACCCTAGCAACATGCGGCGGCCGTGAGCCATGATGACTAGGGTTCGAAACCCTAGCCCTTTGGTGGCTTCGGCCGTGAGCCATGGTGACTAGGGTTCGAAACCCTAGCCCTTCGGTGGCTGCGGCCGTGAGCCATGCATGAGCTAACACCTCGATTTTACGCTTTCGTGTATCGTATACAATTATTCGCCAATTATATCAAATATAATTATACGATGATTTTCACAAACTCAATTTAATCATATCATATATGATTATATACAATTTTAAATAGCATGCAATATTAATTCTAATATGATTAAACTATTTAACCACATAAATTCGATATGAGCCTTGAACCTGGCTCTGATACCACTGTTAGTAATCCAAGAGCATACAACGCAGCGGAATAAAATTTTAGGATTACAAACCAGCAGATCTATACATAGGTTATCATATCGGATTAATGTATACTAAGGTCTCACCCTTGTAGCGTGTTTGAAGCAGATTCCACGGAGCAGCACGTCCAACGAACTCCGAGTCACAAACGAAAGTTTTCACCTTCGTCTTTACGGTATCCACACGATCAAATCGAAAGGGATGTTCAAGAACAAGTTGCTAGACTTATTCTTGAACCAATACACGAAGCAAACTCGATTCACAATCGAATGATGGCTCGAAAACCACCAAGAACTACACGACTTGAAGGAGGCCGAGAGTTCAACTGATTCGGCCGAGAGCTTTTTGCTTGTGTGGAGGCTAGGGTTTGATATCAAAACAATGATATGAAAATATCATTAACAATTAATTAAAACCTCTTATTTATATTATAAGGCTTTTAATTAAGGTTCAAGACTTTCTTAAAGTCTTATGGGCCCAAACCCATGATTTAATTAAAACCCTTTAATCACTTAATTAAGACTCTTCTTAATTAATTAATTCATCCAATGAATTTAATTTCCCTTCTCGATTTAATCTTTTGTGCAACCCGATAGGTTCTTGTAATGTTGGCAGTGACATAAAATCTCATTTTACGTTACAAGCAAAAAGCGGTGTCTAGCAACACATCAAGGCTACCCAAATTACAAGAATGTCAATGACTCGACATAACCTTTAGAACTTGTGATAATATTAATCATGTAACTTAATCCCTTTGTCCTTTGTGTTTAGATTGAACACGAGTCATGGAATAGTCATACTCGTATATCAATCTTTATTTCTTGATCCCCAAGTAGAACTAGAATAAACGAATAAGCTCGATATCTCATATCGACTCATTCGAGCATGGCCATGCATTTTAGTTCTCACTTGATCAAGGGCCAAACACATCTCCTGTTATATAGGAGGGACAAATCCTATCTCGATCAGTCAGCATCCCTCTACATAATTCGTAGTGTATCCAATAGTCGCCTTTATAGATTACCCTGTTACGGGTAACGTTTGACGATATCAAGATACATAACTCCTTTTGTTGGGATCTCTGATGATCACAAGTCGTAAGGATTTCATACATTATTATCACTATGAGAATTGCATATGACGATCATATAACTATCCATGTTGCATTCTCATGGTGGGTCTGTCCAGTACATCGTTCTCTAACATGTACCCATATGTTGATTTGATATCTCATATCAATGAACAATTCATCGATCAACATATACTAGTCTCTACGTATTATCATTATCCCTATTCATGATAATACTTGACTAGGGACATCTTTAAGAATAATACAATATTATTCTAAGGACATTAACATATATATTAATTCACAATGCACAGTAAAAGAATAATATATAATAATGAATTGCCATTCATAAAACCATAAACATTGTATGTCTTAAACAATCATCTAATGACTTGTCTTAGGGCATATCCCAACACCAACAAGGTCGACACTCGCACCGGCGACATGTCCACATCAAAATCATAGCCCAGATGGCAATAAGAAGTCATCATAGTTGATAAACACATAACATCCTCAGTAGTACTCTTCACTTTCCGACTTAAGGCGTCTGCTATCAAATTTGCTTTACCGGGATGGTACTCAATTTCACAGTCATAATCCTTGAGCAAATCCATCCATCTTCTTTGACGCATATTCAACTCAGCCTGAGTGAATAGGAACTTCAGGCTCTTATGGTCCGTATAGATGGTAAACGTTGTACCATAAAGATAATGACGCCAAATCTTCAAGGCGAAGATGATAGCCGCCAGCTCCAAGTCATGAACTGGGTATCTGGTCTCATGAGGCTTCAACTGCCTCGAAGCATAAGCCACCACGTGGTTATCTTTCATCAACACACAACCCAAACCTTGTAGTGATGCATCCGTGTACAAAGCAAATTTCTTGTTCTCAGAAGGAATCACCAATACTGGCGCTGTCGTCAAACGACGCTTCAACTCTTGGAAGTTTTCCTCACAAGCTTCGGACCAATAGAACGGGACTCCTTTCTGAGTCAGCTGTGTCAATGGCTTAGCGATCTTAGAGAATCCCTCGACGAAGCGTCGATAATAACCCGCTAAACCAAGGAAGCTCCGTATCTCGGGCACAGAAGTGGGTGCAGCCCACTCCATAACAGCTTCAATCTTCCTGGGATCCACAGATATACCCCTGCTTGATATAACATGGCCCAAGAATACCACACTGTTCATCCAGAATTCACACTTGCTGAACTTTGCATATAACTGATGATCCCTAAGGATCTGAAGTACTGTCCTCAAGTGCTTCACGTGTTCCTCTTCAGTCCAGGAGTAGATGAGTATATCGTCAATGAAAACTATGATGAATCGATCCAAATATGGTTGGAACACCCTGTTCATCAAACTCATGAAAACAGCTGGGGCATTCGTCACCCCAAAAGGCATGACTAGGAATTCGTAGTGCCCATACCTAGTCCTGAAGGCTGTCTTCTGGACATCATCTTCCCTTACTCGAATCTGATGGTACCCCGACCTCAGATCGATCTTACTGTAGAGCCTCGTACCCTGCAACTGGTCAAACAAATCATCGATCCTCGGGAGTGGATACTTGTTCTTCACTGTAGCTTTGTTCAGTTGTCTGTAATCGATGCACAGACGCATCGAACCATCTTTCTTCTTAACAAATAAGACTGGTGCACCCCAGGGCGATACGCTAGGGCGTATATAGCCCTTATCAAGGAGCTCTTGCAACTGAATCTTTAATTCCCTTAGTTCCGCTGGTGCCATCCTATAAGGGGCACGAGAAATGACAGACATCCCCGGTAATAACTCAATCCCAAACTCGACCTCTCTCGTCGGTGGGAATCCGGGAATCTCCTCCGGAAAGACATCAGGGAACTCCGCCACTACGGGCACATCCTCAACTTTTACTTCTTCTTTCCTTTCCGTAACATCAACGGCATATATGAGATATCCTGTATGGCCTCGTTCCAACAACTGTGCCATCTTGACAGCAGATATCAACGGGATCTTAGAACGAGAACCATCCCCAAAGAATGTCCACTGGACTCCCATATCAGATCTGAATCGGACAGTCCTCTGCCTGCAGTTCACAACTGCCTGATACCTGTTCAGAATATCAATGCCTACAATGCAGTCAAAGTCTGACATCCCCAGAACAATCAAATCTGACCTTAGTTCGTTATCCTCAAAATAAATGAGGCCATCATAGACAATCTGATCAGTAATCATACTTCTTCCAGCGGGGGTCGAGACTATAAGAGGCGTGGGCGACGGAGAAGTGCATATGTGGTGCCTTTCCACAAAACTTGTCGACACGAAGGAGTGTGATGCACCTATGTCGATCAATATAAAAGCGGGGTGCGTAAATAAAAGACACGTACCCGCTAACCTCCTCTGGAGCCGCTGTAGCCTGCTCCCTCGTCAAAGCATTAACCTGCCCTTGAGGTGGCCCCATGGGCTGACCTCCAAACTGCCTTGGTGCAAAAGGTGGTCTGTGCTGAGCTGCTCTGTTCGCAGGCCTCCCCGCAGAGTCCTGTTGTCTTCCCCTGTTGGGACACTGTCGAGCAAAGTGGCCCTTGTCGCCACAAACATAACATCCTACACAGTCTTTCGCCAAATGTGGTTGCCCACAAAGAGTGCACTGGACCTTCCCGGATCGGTCTCCCTGAGACTGTCCTCTTCCAGATGGGGCATCATTCCTACGACTTCCTTTCCAACGGTTGTCGGGCCTCTTACCACTAAACCTTGACGCCGATGTGTTTCCTTTTGGCTTGAACTGATCACCCCTCGGCCTCAAATTATCAGGAGCGGATTTCTGAAGGGGTGCTGGAGGTGGTACAGTATTAGGGTATGCACCAACTCCTAGTTCGGCTAGCTCAGCCCGAGAAAGTGCATCGTCAAAGCAAGTAGGGCCATAAGTGATCACCCTATCATACAGCTCCGGCCTCAAGCCCTTCATGAAATTCCTCATCTTTGCTTGCGTACTTGTGGCGATATGAGGCACGTATCTGAGCAAAGAACAGTATTGGAGAGCATAATCTGACACCGGCATGTTACCTTGCTTGAGGTTAGTGAATTAATCTTCCTTGGCTTGTCGTGCAGCAGCTGAGAAATAGTGGGTCAGAAACCGAGTTCTGAACAGCTTCCAATTAACTTCATGACCTTGAGACTCTTGTTCTACTACTGTGGTCTTCCACCACATCAGAGCCTTCTTGGCCAACTGGAACTCTGCTAGTCTTATCCAGGCTGTCTTAGCACAAGGAGCTGCCACGAAGATTTGCTCTATTCTTTCCAACCACTCTTCTGCCTGTTCCCCTGTCTCCGTTCCTTCAAATGTCGGAGGTCGGTATGCAAGAAATTGAGTCAAGCTCAGTTCCCCAGGTAGTAACTGTTGCTCAGTCGGTTCTTCGCCAAAAGCCGGCGATGGTAGGGGATTCGTACGTCCTGCACTTGCATTGACACTCACTGCGTCACCTACTTCCACATTTTCTGCCATACTGCAAGACAAGGGTTAACAATAATACCCAAAAGCAGTTCATATAATACCTCGTTAGATAAACAAAACATGTTAGCACAGCATCATATACTTCATAGGCAACTTATGCGCAAAACATGTTTAAAAGTAAGCACCTAGCTAACTTATTGCTAAGGCTACCCTTCACTCATTCCCGGGTTATCTAACCACTGCTCTGATACCACTAATGTAGGGTCTTCCTACCGTAACATCATCTTATACACATAACAAGGACTAATCATGCATTCATATCATCTTAAGGTTCCGGTTGTAGCTTTGAGCTAAAAGAGTTACAGGCCAAAAATAAAATTTCAAAACTTAATTAATTACATTCTCAAATGAATGTTAAGGCGATAGAATTATGCTACTCCTAGAGTAGAAACTATCCAAAAAGATCCTGTATCCTATCTTCTTTCGTGCTCTTCATAGCTCATTGCCTCAACCCGGCCCTTAGTCCTTTAATCCAAAAGTGTAACTACAGGGACAACGCATTGTGAGCATACAAATATTTACTTAACACCATATTAAAAGGCATAATAGTGAATGCGTAACATCTTAGTTAAGTAAAATTCATTGGTCTTTCTTTAACTTCTTTGGTTGTCCCTGATTCTTATTTACGTACAAGGGCATCTTACCCCATTGTATGGCATCTTACCATAACATAAACATCGTGTGGCATCTTACCACATGGGCATCTTACCCAATAGTATGGCTTCTTACCATATCATAAACATCGTGTGGCATCTTACCACATAGGCATCTTACCAAATCACATGGCGTCTTACCATATCGTAACATTGTGTGGCATCTTACCACAGGGGCATCTTACCCACTCACATATATTGGGTGGCATCTTACCACCTGGGCATCTTACCCAGTCATATACATTGTATAACCTTATCATAAACTTACTTATCATAAACATCATCATCATAACAATTTCATCATAACTTACTCATCAAAATCATCATCGTAAACATCATCATCATAAACATCATCATCATAAACGTCATCATTATAAACATCATATGTAGGAGTATGGTTTACCGTCCGATGCCCGTACGTTTCTTACGTACCTTAATTCCCAAAAGTGGAGAATTTGGAGAGCTTTATCTCCTGGATGTTGTGGGTACTTGTGATGGTTCTACACAACCATGCAAATCAATATTAGAAGCTAAATAATAGCCTAATACCAAAAATCCCATCAATTAAGCCAAGAAAATAATCTTCAGCAAAATCGCTTTACCGATCGATCGGTCATTCTTACCGATCGATCGGTAACTGTTCATAATTTAAATTTAAGCTACGGCCTTTCACCGATCGATCGGTCCAAGATATCGATCGATCGTTAGTCATCCACCGATCGATCGGTCACTTTCACCGATCGATCGGTAAATAAAGGAACTTCACCCCTTGCTTCGCACATGCACCGATCGATCGTTGCCCTACTACCGATCGATCGGTCGCTGCGACTTTTTCGGGTGAACTCCATTTTTTTGGCATAAAACTCCCAAATAAACCAATACATCTTAAACCAAAGATACCCCACCAATTTAACACCACAAAACCTTATAAAATCCATACCCCCAATCACATACAACACATACACAAATAAACCACAAAAATCATCAAAAACTAACTCATTTCGACACCAAAAATCATAAAAACTTTAGGAATGGTTCCATACCTCTTAGGAACCCCAAATCCTACAATAAATCTCACAAACAAAGGTTTTGTTAAGATTTCTTCTTCCTATCTTGGTGGATTTCGAAAATGGTGTGGGGTTAGGGTTGAGGGATGAAATTTGGGGGTTAAATGAGTGATTGGTAAAGTGGTGAAAAAGTAAGTGGGTATAGTGGGAAAGAGGGTTATAAAGTTTAAACATTGCACCCCAAAGTTAACATGATGTATAAAATACCCAAACATGGTATTTTATAAGCATTTAATAAAATGCAGTAAACTTCCTCTAAAAATCACATCTTCCTCATATACAATAATCAACACAATTAAATCATGTTAACATCTTATTACCCAACACATAAATCAATCACCACATAATTCATCATATTAACATAATTAATGCCTTAAATGCAATTAATCATTTCGGGGCATCACATCGTATCATCACACGATTCACCGAACCCGATCCCAACGTGCAGTATAATGGCTCCAACAAGCACACTATACACTGCTACAGTACCTGGCTAGCAAAACGTTGCCTCCATAGACTTATACCAAGCCTACCAACGTATCATACGTCCCATCCCGGTACACCATACCGTAACATCCATTAGAGTAGTGGGTCATCACCCAATATTTCTCTAATACCAAAGTACAAAGGACATCCCGAAGTCCTTGCTCAACCACAAAGTAATCCTAATTCCGTTGGGTTTATTCCACACCCTCAGGGGTGGGTGTGATCATGTCTACCACATGTCACCTCGGCATAAGCAAGTAGTTTCCTCAACAACTACTCCTGTTACCAGTCACTTGGCCATAGCCATTCCAACGAGTATACCCAAAGGTACCACTACTCGTAAAATATTTACCTCACATATGTGCTGCGGTACACTTCCTGTACGGCGCACCCAATAATTCATCGAGCGACCTGCTCGGCATAATGGTCTCGTCAACTAGTGACCCAGACACTACCATGTGCTCACCATTGACACTTAACCCATACAACTAAATACATATACATAAATGTATTATTCATCGAAACGATGCCACGCGTCTACATAGACATCTAATAAGCCATCGTCATCCCGTGACGGTACCTGTCAACATATGACATTCAAAAAAAACATCGTCAACTCGTGACGGTACATGTCAAAACACGACATCCAGCCTCATCGTCAAACACATGACGGTATATGTATATCCATGCATATCATCCACAATAATGCTAATAAAACAGTAATAAACCATACATCATCGCTAATGAGAGAGCGGCATACCTGTCTCCGTCGTCCAAGCACGCAATCATCACCCATTGCTCGTAGGCGGCATAATCCTGTGCTACGTACATAGCGGTATAACCCTTCGCTATAGAATCCGCGGCACGATCTCTCGCCATAGAGTCAGCGGCATAAAACATCGCTATAGGTATCCAGCGGTATGAACCATCGCCATAGATGTAGCGGAATGCACCGTCGCTATATAATACCCGGCGGCATGAACCATCGCCAATAGAATAGCGGAATGAACCATCGCTATATAATACCTGGCGGCATGAACCATCGCCAATAGAATAGCGAAATGAACCATCGCTATGAATGCCCGGCGGCATAAACCATCGCCAATAGAATAGCAGAATGAACCATCGCTATGAATACCCGGCGGCAAAAACCATCGCCAATAGAATAGCGGCATGAACCATCGCAATGAATACCCGGCGGCATAAACCATCGCCAATAGAATAGCGGAATGAACCATCGCTATGAATATCCGACGACATAAACCATCGCCAATAGAATAGCGGAATGAACCATCGCTATGAATACCCGGCGGCATAAACCATCGCCAAGAGAATAGTGGATCCCTAGTCTTGTTACGGTAGTGTATTTTAATGCACCTCGCTTGTCTTGACTGCGGCACCAATAACCCTCGCTTCGACATATCAGCGGCATAGAATAATCTCGCTCAAATGCGACATGCGGTAAAACCCTCGCTTCAACATTTGGCGGCAATATTCTTTCCTCGCTACGATATGACAGCGGCAAGTATTCTATCATCGCATCAAGTGACAGCGGCAAAGCATTTAAAATCATCACTCATCCATAACAACGACTCATGGGATATTCACCAAGCATTCCATCCATACCTGCAATACAATGCATATTCCATATCCCAACATACATCATCATGAGTGTATTTTAATGCACCTCGCTTGTCATGACTGCGGCACCAATACCCCTCGCTTCGACATATCAGCGGCATAAAATAACCTCGCTCAAATACGACATGCGGCAATACCCTCGCTTCAACATTTGGCGGCAAATATTATTTCCTCGCTATGATATGACAGCGGCAAGTATTCTATCATCGCATCAAGTGACAGCGGCAAAGCATTAAAATCATCACTCCAATATACGGCAACCACAATGCATAATCCATGATGTATATAAAATGCAGGTTATCGTTCCGTGTCTTTCAATCCTGGCCTTAGCCCTTCGTGTCATAGCGTCCCTACAGGAACAATCTCAAACCATGAGCATATGATAATCCATATTCACCACAATATGATTATAATGAGTAAATGCATAAAATATGAGTACAAAGTACTTCCCGTATCCCGATGCATTTCAAAATGCTCTCTTTGGTTGTCCCTGTGCCACAACTCACAATCATAATCAACAGGTTATATTATGATTCCATAGAAGTCGTGACATTTAATTGTTCTACTATGATCACATATCATAAAAGCACATAAGCAAAATAGTTGTGTCACGCAACACTAACTACTATCATGCATAAATATGTGCTACCCATTCCTATCAGCATGTTCCAGGCCCTCGACAGCCCCAAAGAGCTAACCACTGCTCTGATACCACTAATGTAAGGACCCCCGTGCCCTTAACCCGTTATTAGTGTATTAATCCAAGCATTTAGTGCATGCAATCATACACGTAGGGGAAATATACTTGTCACCATACCAAATCATGATCATAACAAAATTTCTTTACATTATTTCATATAATGTCTAGTTCCCCTACCCGAGTCAACATATATGTCATGCACCATTATAATTCACTAACATGTTCTCAGTTCATTTAGCAATTCAACAAATAATTGCATGCAACACATAAATGAAAAGAGAAGGGCCCTTGCCTTCTTTATACAACCCATATACACATAACACTGCTCACATGCGAGCATCGAATAAGTATCCGTGTATCTAGTGTATAAAGTATCATGCTCAATACCGTCGCTGGTACCTCGATCCTGGAATCACCTCAAATCCACAGCTCGAGCTCAACTCCCAGCCATCGATGTACCTAATAACCTGCCCCAACAGAGACAGCCCCCACACGGGGTGAGCATACCAATATCCCAAATCGAACAATCATAATAATACAATTCATAATTTACACCAATATAAATGCTATGAAATACAAAATATACTCCCTGGATGGTATCATCCTCATCCGGGATTCTCTGTACTGTCCGTGTTCTCAAAACAACTGAAATCATCAAATTCCCAAATGCCAGTTAATCATTACATTGATTAACGAATCCATATGCTATATACCGATATCATAACCATAATATCAATCATTAAACAATGATTACAATTATCCCATTTATCTCATTTATGGTTCCATTGTTCGATCTCATTGCTCGCTCTACAATAGCGGCATTCATTCTCGCGCATGCTCAACAACAGTGTCGTCATAACTGATGTTCGCTCAAAGGCGACAACATCCCAATCATTGCTCGCTCAAAAGCGGCATCATATAATTCCCAATGTATATATGTCCATTCATAGTGATTACCATAAACCATGCAATTCAATATACATTTATTGCAATATAGCGTACCATGCACTCACAATTGCAATTATAATAAAGGGCTATGGTCGTACGTCATACGTACCTTATGATTTCGTAGCTTGAGTCCAACCTTGCCTGAGTCCCACGATCCGATGAGTTAAGTTCTAACATGCAAATAACTCCCAATTAAACATAGGCATGCAATCACGTGCCCAAGCACGTTCACAACGTCCAAATCTATCGCCTATCCATGACGATTACAAAAATAAAAGCCCCCCCCCCCCCCCCCCCCACCCGGCTAAGCATGCATAATACCCAAAATATTCCATTTTTCATGTTTAAAAGATAGCCAAAAACCCAACCGAGAATTCCGTTTTATTAGATTTTGGCTCCAATCAATCCATTTTAAAGGTGTAGCATTCACATTGGAATATAGACATTTCCCCGGAAACGGCCCCTAAAAACCTCGATTCCAAAATCCCGATAATTTCCAAAATTTCGAAAATCAAAGGGGGAACAGTGCCGCGATCGATCGGCGCCAAGCCGCGATCGATCGCCACGCCTCACTGCCCGAAAATGAACAAGCCGCGATCGATCGCCCATATTCGCGAAAAATCCCAAAAACCCATAAAAACTCCAAAAACTCAACATTGGATTTTTACCAAAAATCCCAAAAACCCATAACCAATTCAAAGCCCTACCAAACTCAACAATACTACTACCAAATCGAAGACAAAGGTGAGGGGAAGATGAATACCTGATTATCTTCGAGAAATCCGGCTCCCGAGCCAAGCTACCATCGATTTTCCACCAAAGGGAAGAAGAGGGGAAATGGGGAAAGGGCTTGAGTGTAGAGAGAGAGAGAGGAGGGAAGGGTTTCGTGTCAAAATGATGGAATATCGAGTCCACTTGGTATATATAGTACCAAAACTCGAAAATACCAATCCTTCCACAAATACATCATGACTCATTAAAAATCATCTGTTTTCAAAAATCATCTCTCCAACCCTAATTCCAATACCAGCCCCAGTACAAAGTACTCCGGACCCCAAATCCCACCAAAGATCAAATTTCAAGGTTTCCACCACGACGAGGATACATTCTCATCCCTTGGATCCAATGACTCCAAAAATCGGATTTAAAATCCCGGGAGTCCGAAAACCGTAATTAATCCATAATTGCCACAAATAAAATCCATTAAGGATTATTACCACACCGCGATTAACACAATTAATCTCCGGGTATCACACAAAACATACTTCGGAACCAAAAATCCGCAACCGGTTCAAAATAGTGCATCTAACCACTATTACCAAAACAAAACCCGTATACGTCATGTACACTCAAACTAATGATGCTCTGTACTAATACCATAGTACTCCACGATCTAGAGCATTACCCCGGAGACGTCTCCTCGAACGTCTCACTGGAAGTATGAAGCCATCACCTAGTCTAACACTAGTAGGGCTTACCCCGGTTGATTCACAATCAACTCTCAACCAATACCAGACAGTACAATCCAAATCTCTCCAAGAGATAAAATCAATATAGTAGTGTTACCCCACTAGCTATATCCCGCAAATTCAATTGTGACTCCCGTTGCATTCCATATGCAAGGATGCTCAACTAAAGCTAACAACGACCTGTTGACACTCGTGTTGGTACTACCAACAAATTTGAGTTGTCCAAGTACAAGCCCCTCAAAATGATAAACGTAAAAACATTCCCGTGAGGTATTCTCTATCTCAATCATCATGCCACATAGAGACTACAAGAGCCTACCATAAGTCCTCATCGTATAATCATACGATTCACCAAACTCGGTCCCAACGTGCAGTATAATCGTCATAACAATCACACTATAACACTGCTACAATACCTGGCTAGCAAAGCGCCGCCTCCATAGGCTTATACCAAGCCCACCAACGTATCGTTCGTCCCATCCCGGTACACCATACCATAACATCCATTAGAGTAGTGGGTCATCACCCAATATTTCTCTAATATCAATGCACAAAGGACATCGGTGTCCTTTCTCAACCCCAAAGCAATCCTAATCCCGTAGGATTAATTCCACACCCTTAGGGGTGGTGTGATCATGTCCACCACATGTCACATTGGTATAAGCAGTAGTCTCCTCAATAACTACTCATATTATCAGTCACATGGCCATAGCCATTCCAGCGAGTATACCCGAAGGTACCACTACTCGACAACTATTTACCTCTATTGCATGATGCGGTACACTCACCGGTGCAATGCATCCAATGATCCATCGAGCAAACCTGCTCGGCATAAAGGTCTCGTCAACTAATGACCCAGACATTACCACGTGTTCATCATTGACACTCAAATCATACGACTAAATACATATACATAAATGTATTATTCATCGAAACGACGCTACGCGTCTACATAGACATCCACTATGTCATCGGCATCCCGTGATGGTACCTGTCAACATATGACATTCAAACAATATCGTCAACTCGTGACGGTACATGTCGAAACACGACATCCGTAGCCTCATCGTCAAACACATGACGGTATATATATATATATATATATATATATATATATATATATATATCAAAGCATATCATCCACAATAATGCTAATAAAACAGTAATATGTCATACCTCATCGCTAACAAGATAGCGGCATACATGTCTCCACCGTCCAACAGTGGTACGCAATCAGCACCCATCGCTCGTAGGTGGTGTAATCCAGTGCTACGCAAATAGCGGTATAATCCATCGCTATAGAATCCACGGCATGATCTCTCGTCATAGTGTCAACGGCATAAACATCGCTATAGATACCCGGCAGTATGAACCATCGCCATAGATGTAGCGGAATGCACCGTCGCTCTATAATACTCGGCGGCATGAACCATCGCCAATAGATGTAGCGGAATGTACCATCGCTAAATAATACCCGGCGGCATGAACCATCGTCAATAGATGTAGCGGAATGAACCATCGCTATATAATACCCGGCGTCATGAACCATCGCCAATAGAATAACGGAATGAACCATCGCTATATAATACCCGGTGGCATAAATCATCGCCAACAGAATAGCCGATCCCTAGTCTTGTTACGGTAGTGTATTTTAATGCACCTCGCTTGTCATGACCGCGGCACTAATACCCCTCGCTTCGACATATCAGCGGCATAGAATAACCTCACTCAAATGCGACATGCGGCAAAATCCTCGCTTCAACATTTGGTGGCAAATATTCTTTCCTCGCTACGATATGACAGCGCAAGTATTCTATCATCGCATCAAGTGACAGCGGCAAAGCATTTAAAATCATCACTCATCCATAACAACGACTCATGGGATATTCACCAAGCATTCCATCCATACCTGCAATACAATGCATATTCCATATCCCAACATACATCATCATGAGTGTATTTTAATGCACCTCGCTTGTCATGACTGCGGCACCAATACCCCTCGCTTCGACATATCAGCGGCATAGAATAACCTCGCTCAAATGCAACATGCGGCAATACCCTCGCTTCAACATTTGGCGGCAAATATTATTTCCTCGCTATGATATGACAGCGGCAAGTATTCTATCATCGCATCAAGTGACAGCGGCAAAGCATTAAAATCATCACTCCAATATACGGCAACCACAATGCATAATCCACGATGTATATAAAATGCAGGTTACCGTTCCGTGTCTTTCAATCCTGGCCTTAGCCCTTCGTGTCATAGCGTCCCTACAGGAACAATCTCAAACCATGAGCATATTATAATCCATATTCACCACAATATGATTATAATGAGTAAATGCATAAACTATGAATACAAAGTACTTCCTGTATCCCAATGCATTTCAAAGTGCTCCCTTTGGTTGTCCCTGTGCTACAACTCACAATCATAATCAACAGATTATATTATGATTCCCTAGATGTCATGACATATAATTGTTTCAATATGATCACATATCATAAATGCACATAAGCAAAATAGTTGTGTCACACAACACTAACTACTATCATGCATAAATATGTGCTACCCACTCCTATCAGCATGTTCCAGGCCCTCCGCGATCGATCGCGCGTCTCCGCGATCTATCGGTAGTCACCTCGCAATCGATTGCCTACACTGTACATCGTCACCAATTTACAGCTGCTCGTCGTGATCGATCGGCGCCCCTCGGCGATCGATCGCGACCTGCGATTTTCCAAAAAACTCGAGCTTTAATGGTGTTTTTCACACCAAACTCAAAACCAACACCCCATACACCTTCAACACCTCAAATACACCATTTAAAACCAATAAAAACTCCAAAATTGATAGGGTTGAATATTACGCGTTTTTAGGCTATGATATGTACATGTTTTTGTGTTGATTCTTGGAATATCTTACGGTTTATGGTATATATTTCTCTATTTCAGGAATCAATGTTGAAATGTAGGGAAAGGTGAGAAATCAAGTTAAAATGATGAAAAAATGAATAAAGTTGAAGAAAAGAGGAAAAAACCAGAATCCAAGACAGATGTTGCTCCTTTCTCCTCCTATTACTATATGTTCGAGCCATGTTTTGGAAATGTGGTCCATATAACAGTTGTATAACTTTCTCTTATGTTCGCGTGGACAGCTGATTCATCAAATTCGGAGTTTGTATGAGAAAGTTACAGCCAAAATACGAAACTCGCCAGAAGCTGAAAAAGGCAAAGAAACTTACTGTGAAGGGCGATCGATCGAGAAAAGATTTCCGATCGATCGAGACGGGCAGAAAAGGCCACGAAATTCTTACTGGAAGGCTCGATCGATCGGCCACTTCGTCCGGATCGATCGGTGGAATGAATTTTCATTAAAATAACTTCCTTATAGAGTTTGTTTCCAACAAGGAACTCCTTGATTTCCTTCCCCTATATATTTCAAACGAAAATTACAACCCATACATGAGATTTTAACCTAGGAAACACATCACAGCCTCCATCTCATCCCATCTCCTTCCTTCAATTCCACAATTCACACGTCCAGCCTCCATCTCATCCCATCTCCTTCCTTCAATTCCACAATTCACACGTCCCGCCTCCATCATTCTTCCACTCACAATTCACACGTCCATCCTCCATCCTTCTACCATCAATCCATCCTTCAACCCTTCACCCTAGGAATTGGAACAAGCCAACAAGGCGATAAAAAGAGACGATCGAGAAGGAAGCAAGAGAAGGAGCGAGGATCTACAACTGGAGTTGACGCTGGGAGTTTTTCTTTGTCTTTAAATTCTTAGTTTTGTTTTGTTTTGATTTATTATGAGGAACTAAAATTATTTATCGAGACTAGGCGAATCCTTTGTTATGAACCTTCGATTTTATGATTTAATGATTGAATTGTTATAGTTCTTTGCATATGTTTTATGTTCTTCATGCTTTTAGACGATTGATCACCTTTGAATGATGTTAGTATCGTAAT
This sequence comes from Haberlea rhodopensis, assembly GCA_907163345.1. Taxonomy (NCBI): domain Eukaryota; kingdom Viridiplantae; phylum Streptophyta; class Magnoliopsida; order Lamiales; family Gesneriaceae; genus Haberlea; species Haberlea rhodopensis. The sequence goes on along the minus strand of CAJQUN010000122.1, from coordinate 1,827,026 downwards.
TGAGATTGAGAGATGATTTTATGATACTGAATTAATAACTCATACCATGGATTTAAGACCGAGATCGAGAGATGACGTCAAATACATGCGTGATAGCCATAGATTCTAGTAATTGAATGCTAGGAGTTTTCATGGATCTTATGCAACATTGAATTGTTAAATAAGTGAACGAGAGTTACTTACTGCAATTCGGTGTTAGGTTTAATATAGCTCGAGAGAGTGTATTAGATAAATTGGGAGAACTCGTCACCTTAGAAATATTTGAATATTCAATCGAGAATTGTAGGGGATTGCATTTGTGAGCCAAAGTCTCGATATTCTTTATGAATATGAGTCGAGTGTGATGTTGGAGAAGGAAGAAACTTTCGAAGATCCCGATTTGAGCCCATCTATGGAGACATGTTCTATGCCATATGTGGATCCATATTTTCCGTCGATGCCAACTTCACCGCACTACATCCTCCATATGAAGCCAAGTCGAGAATCCTTCTCCCATGCCTACCAATTCAAAATGTTGTTGGAGCGACGAGCTTACATTGTTACAATCTCAATCTTGAGGGCATACTAAATGAAGACCCATTAGTGGTATCATATGATACTTACTATGGGCGGCAGCCGCTCTTTGATGGTTGCTTCTGATGGTCAAGCCGAAGACTAGAAATCAGCGCTTCTTGGGAGGCAACCCAAGCGTATCCTTTTATTTAGTTTTGTTATTCCGTTTTTGTTTTTAGTTTTGCTTATCTCTCGAGTCGAATATTTTACCATTTGCATTCTTCTCTTGCTAGGTACTTGGTTGGAGCGATGAACCCCTACAACAGTGGAGCTTTCAAAAGCAAATCTTCCTCAACCCTCATGCAAGCGTCTTGATCAGGGGAGTTCACTTTTTCCCTTTTGATTCTTTTAAACATTGAGGGCAATGTTTGATTTAAGTTTGGGGGAGTAGTAGCTTGCATGTTTTACTTGTTTTAACCACATGTTGTGTGCTTAAATGACACTTGAATCGTCCGATTATTATGACCTAAATTTTTTTTTTTATGAGTTCAAACTCGAGAAAAGAATGAATTATAGTAGTGACTATTCAATGAGGATTTTGATCTCACTATGCATATGAACTTTATTTGTGATTGGACTTGTACATGAATATCCTAATTTGAGTTAGCATGTCAAGAATGAGGAATACTTTGAGCACAATGAGTCATGATCTTGTGGATTGCATGTTGAATAGTGATAATTGTTGTGAACTTGATGATTTGTCTTGAGCATCTTAGAGTTATCCTAGAACTTATTTGATGATGACACTTTGAGGCGAAATTTTATAGTTACAAACTCGACTCTAGGCGATCTTTGACACGTTTGAGCCTTTCAAGCTTACCTAGTCTATATCAATCCCTAGTGTCCCATTTGAGCTTTATTGATAAAAGAATGGTATATGCATTGCATATAATTAGACCCCATTCGACATTCTTGGCAAACTCATTATACTTACCCTTATTTGAGCCTAAATGAAAAATTTATCCTAACCCTAAGAGAGTATAATGAATTCCATTCGATGCACGTAAATTGTTATATCCTGATGAGCTTATTGAAAAATATTGATGAATGAGAAAAGAAAAAGATAGACAAAGAGCCTTGAAAAGAAAAAATAAATAAACATATAAGACCCAAAGTGGCCAAGGCTATAAAAGAAAAAGAAGAGGAGCTCGATGTGTGCGAAAAATTTGAACTGTAAATGATTATACTCTCTTCTTTGCGCTTATCCTATATTTTCTTTGAAACCAACACCAAAGGCCTTACATTACAAGCTTAAAAAGTCCTTTTGATCCAAGTCTAGGGAGTAACTATCATTAGTGGAGAAGTTGTTTGAAAATAGGTCTATGTAATGCTTGATGATAATCCCGACTTTGAGTTGATTAGCATGATTTGATCTTGAATATGTGCATGAAACTTGAGATTGACTAGAGCACACACACACGTTCTGATTTTGAGATGTGTTACTTGATTTAGGAGAAAACATGTCTTGTCAACTTTTGTATATGTGCATGAGATTTCTGAGAATAAGCAAGTCATGAAATAATTGTTTCAAATATCAAGAATGAACTCTACCTTATGATTTTAATGCTTAATCGAGGACGATTAAGTGATAAGTTTGGGGGAGTTGATAGGGTTGAATATTACGCATTTTTAGGCTATGATATGTACATGTTTTTGTGTTGATTCTTGGAATATCTTACGGTTTATGGTATATATTTCTCTATTTCAGGAATCAATGTTGAAATGTAGGGAAAGGTGAGAAATCAAGCTAAAATGATGAAAAAATGAATAAAGTTGAAGAAAAGAGGAAAAAACCAGAATCCAAGACACATGTTTCTCCTTTCTCCTCATATTACTATATGTTCGAGCCATGTTTTGGAAATGTGGTCCATATAAAAGTTGTAGAACTTTCTCTTATCTTCGCGTGGATAGCTGATTCATCAAATTCGGAGTTTGTATGAGAAAGTTACGGCCAAAATACTCAACTCGCCAGAAGCTGAAAAAGGCGAAGAAACTTACTGTGAAGGGCGATCGATCGAGAAAGGATTTCCGATCGATCGAGACGGGCCGACAAGGCCACGAAATTCTTACTGGAAGGGTTGATCGATCGGCCACTTCGTCCGGATCGATCGGTGGAATGAATTTTCATTAAAATAACTTCCTTATAGAGTTTGTTTCCAACAAGGAAGTCCTTGATTTCCTTCCCCTATATATTACAAACAAAAATTACAACCCATACATGAGATTTTAACCTAGGAAACACATCACAACCTCCATCTCATCCCATCTCCTTCCTTCAATTCCACAATTCACACGTCCAGCCTCCATCTCATCCCATCTCCTTCCTTCAATTCCACAATTCACACGTCCAGCCTCCATCATTCTTCCACTCACAATTCACACGTCCAGCCTCCATCCTTCTACCATCAATCCATCCTTCAACCCTTCACCCTAGGAATTGGAACAAGCCAACAAGGCGATAAAAAGAGACGATCGAGAAGGAAGCAAGAGAAGGAGCGAGGATCTACAACCGGAGTCGACGCTGGGAGTTTTTCTTTGTCTTTAAATTCTTAGTTTTGTTTTGTTTGCTTTATTATGAGGAACTAAAATTATTTATCGAGACTAGGCGAATCCTTTGTTATGAACCTTTGATTTTATGATTTAATGATTGAATTCTTATAGTTCTTTGCGTATGTTTTATGTTCTTCATGCTTTTAGAGGATTGATCACCTTTGAATGATGTTAGTATCGTAATTGAGATTGAGAGATGATTTTATGATACTGAATTAATAACTCATACCATGGATTTAAGACCGAGATCGAGAGATGACGTCAAATACATGCGTGATAGCCATAGATTCTAGTAATTGAATGCTAGGAGTTTTCATGGATCTTATGCAACATTGAATTGTTAAATAAGTGAACGAGAGTTACTTACTGCAATTCGGTGTTAGGTTTAATATAGCTCGAGAGAGTGTATTAGATAAATTGGGAGAACTCGTCACCTTAGAAATATTTGAATATTCAATCGAGAATTGTAGGGGATTGCATTGGTGAGCCAAAGTCTCGATAATCTTTTCTTGTGGATTTTTCTCGTTTACTTTTATTGACTTGGTTGGATTAGAGTTTATATTAATTAATTAGTTGTTAATTATAAATTAATTATCATAGGTTAAATATAGTTAAAAGATATCTTATTTGGTAATTACTTGTTTGTCTCTGTGGGTTCGACAATCCGTATCTTCTTATCTATACTAAAACTTGACATCGTGCACTTGCGGTCTAAAATCGCTAGATTGGAAATAATTGTTTAAAATAAAAGCGATCAGAGCTCAGCTTGACACAGTTTCTGTGATGCCCCGAAATTAATTAATTGCAATTAAGGCATTAATTATGTTTATATGATGAATCATGTGATGATGGATTTATGTGTTGGGTATTAAGATGTTAACATGATTTAATTGTTTTGATTATTAAATATGAGGAAGATGTGATTTTAGATGAAGTTTAGAGCATTTTTGTAAAATGCTTTTAAAATACCATGTTGGAGTATTTTATAAATCATGTTAAGTTTGGGGTACAATTTTTGATTTAAGTTAAGACAACCCCTTTTAATCCTTTACCCACCACTTTAACCCCACTATAACATTCACTTTTTAAAAATCCCCAAAATCACTTCCCAACCCTAAACCCTTCCCATTTTCGAGATCCACCAAAGGAGGAGAAGGAAAGTTCCACAAAAACTTTGTTTGTGTGATCTTTGCTAGGATTTGGAGCCTACAAGAGGTATGGAACCATTCCTAAAAGTTTTATGATGTTTGGTGTTGAAATGGGTTAATTTTTGATGTTTTATGTGGGTTTGTTTTGGGTATGTGTTGTTTATGGTTGGGGTATGATTTTTTGAAGTGTTTTAAGTGGGTTTTAGAGGGTTATGATGTTATTATTATTGTTGGGAAGTTTGGTGTTGAAAGGTATGAGGATAAGCTTGGAAAATGCACACAAAGATGGTGGAATCGCGGCCACTGGAAGTGGCGATCGATCGCTACAAAAGCAGCGATCGATCGCCGAGGGGCAGTACGCGAAGATGAGGATAGGAGATCGATCGCCTCAAATGGCGCGATCGATCGCCGACGTCCAGTAGCCAAATGAGCATCAGGCGATCGATCGCCTCATTTTAAGCGATCGATCGCCGCTAAGTGAAAAATCGGGCGATCGATCGCCTCATTTTAAGCGATCGATCGCCACTGTTCAAAAGTTGAAAAATGTTGATTTTTGTTGAATTTTTGGTATTGGGCAATTGTTTAGCTTCTAATATCAATTTGTATGGTTATGTAGAACCGTCCTAGGTACCCACGACTTCAAGGAGATAAAGTCTACGATTTCTCCTTCTTTTGGAATTAAGGCACGTAAGAGACGTACGAGCATCGGACGGTAAACCATACCCTTACATATTATGATGATGGTTGCGATGATGATGTTTATGATGATGTTTTCGATGATGATGTTTATGATGATGTTTATGATGATGATGCTTATGATGATGTTATGATGATGATGTTTATAATGATATTTATGATGATGATGCTTATGATGATGTTTATGATGATGATGCTTATGATGATGTTTATGATGATGATGTTATGATGACGTTTATGATGATGAAGTTTATGATAAGGTCATACGACGTGTATGATTGGGTAAGACGCCCATGTGGTAAGATGCCACCCAAAGTATGTGAGTGGGTAAGATGCCCCTGTGGTAAGATGCCACGTAATGTTTATGATATGGTAAGATGCCATATGATTGGGTAAGATGCCCATGTGGTAAGATGCCACACGAAGGTTATATTATGGTAAGATGCCATACAATGGGGTAAGATGCCCTTATATATGAATAAGAGTCAGGGATAACAAAGGAAGTTGAAGAACGACCAATAACTTTTACTTAACTAAGATGTTATGCATTAGTGTATGCCTTTTTATATAAAGTTAAGTAAATATGTATATGCTCACGATGTGTTATCCCTGTAGGTACACTTTTGGACCAAGGGCATAGGGTCGGGTTGAGGAGGTGAGCTAAAAGGAGCAAGATGAATATAGGATGCAGGATTTTGATAGTCTCTACTCTAGGAGTAGTATAAATCTATAACTTTAACATTCATTATTGGGAATGTAATTAAATAGCTTTTGGAAATTTTATTTTGGCCTGTAATCTTCTTAGCTCAAGCTACAACCGGAACCCTTAAGAGGTTATAAATGCATGTTCTGTCTGTTATATGTGTACTATTTGATGTTAAGGTAGGAAGACCCTACATTAGTGGTATCAGAGCAGTGGTTAGATAACCCGGGAATGAGTGAAGGGTAGCCTTAGCAATAAGTTAGCTAGGTGCTTACTTCCAAACATGTTTTGTGCATAAGTTGCATATGAAGTATATGATGTTGTGCTAACATGTTTTGTTTATCTAACGAAGTATTATATGAACTGCTTTTGGGTATTGTTGATAACCCTTGTCTTGCAGCATGGCAGCAAAAGTGGAAGTAGGTGACGCAGTGAGCGTCAATGCAAGTGCGGGGCGTACGAATCCCCTACCCCCGCCAGCTTTTGATGATGAACCATCCGAACAACAGTTGTTGCCAGGGGAGCTAAGCTTAACTCAGTTTCTTGCATACCGACCCCCAACCTTTGAAGGAACCGAAACTGGGGAACGAGCTGAGGTTAGAAAGAATAGAGCAGATCTTTGTGGCAGCCCCATGTGCGAAGACAGCATGAATACGGTTAGCAGAGTTCCAATTGGCCAAGAAGGCGCTAATGTGGTGGAAGACCACTGTGGTAGAGCAAGAGGCTCAAGGTCATGAAGTTAACTGGAAAATGTTTCGAACTCGCTTTCTGAACCGTTATTTCTCGGCTGCAGCACGACAGGCTAAGGAAGATGAATTCACTCACCTCAAGCAAGGTAATATGTCAGTGTCGGATTATGCTCTTCAGTTTTGCTCCTTACTCAGATATGTGCCTCACATCGCCACGAGCACTCAAGCAAAGATGAGGAACTTCATGAAGGGCTTGAGGCCGGAGCTGTACGATAGGGTGATTACTTATGGCACTACCTGCTTTGACGATGCACTCTCACAGGCTGAGCTAGCCGAACTGGGTGTGGGCGCATACCCTGATGTTGTACCACCGCCAGCACCCCCTCAGAAATCCACTCATGATAGTTTGAAGCCAAGGGGTGAGCAGTTCAAATCAAGAGGAAACACATCGGCGTCAAGGTTCAGTGGTAAGAGGTCTGACAATAGATGGAAAGGGAACCGAAGGAGTGATGCCCCATCTGGAAGAGGGCAGTCTCAGGGAGACAGATCCGGGAAGATCCAATGCACTCTTTGTGGGCAACCACATCTGACGAAAGATTGTGTAGGGTGCTATGTTTGTGGCGACAAGGGCCACTTTGCTAGACAGTGTCCCAACAGGGGAAGTCAACAGGGTCCTGCGGGGAGGCCTGCGGATAGGACAGCACAGCACAGACCCTCATCTGTGCCGCGTCAGTATGGAGGTCAGCCCTGTAAGTAATCCTTATGGCATACAACGCAGCGGAATAAAATTTTTAGGATTACTAACACCGGATCTATACATAGGTAATCATATCGGATTAAGGAATACATAAGAGTCTCACCCTTGTAGCGTGTTTGAAGCAGAATCCACGGAGCAGCACCACGTCCTACGCCTTCTCCGAGTCAATAGCAAAACTCAATGAGTTTTGCCTCAACGGTATCCACACGATCAAATCGGGTGAAGGGATGGTTTAATAACAAGTTGCTAGACAAGTTATTAAACCGGAACAAGATCGAACACTCGATTCTAAATCGAATGGCTCACACAAAACCTCACAAATTCTCTTCGGCTATGATGAGAAAGCCGAGAGCTTTTTGGTGGTTTGGAGGCCGTGTGGTCTTGCTTAGATTTAGGTTGAATGATATAAAGTTGTATCTTACAATTAAATCATAACCTTGTATTTATATTAAAAGGCTTTTAATTAAGGTTCAAGACTTTCTTAAAGTCTTATGGGCCCAAACCCATGATTTAATTAAAACGTTTTAATCACTTAATTAAGACTCTTCTTAATTAATTAATTCATCCAATGAATTTAATTTCCCTTCTCGATTTAATCTTTTGTGCGACCCGATAGGATCTTGTAATGTTGGCAGTGACATAAAATCTCATTTTATGTCGCAAGCATTGAGCGGTATCTAGCAACACATCAATGCTTCCCAAATTACAAGAATGTCAATGACTCGACATAACCTTTAGAACTTGTGATAATATTAATCATGTAACTTAATCCCTTTGTCCTTTGTGTTTAGATTGAACACGAGTCATGGAATAGTCATACTCGTATATCCAATCTTTATTTCTTGATCCCCAAGTAGAACTAGAATAAACGAATAAGCTCGATATCTCATATCGACTCATTCGAGCATGGCCATGCATTTTAGTTCTCACTTGATCAAGGGCCAAACACATCTCCTGTTATATAGGAGGGACAAATCCTATCTCGATCAGTCAACATCCCTCTACATAATTCGTAGTGTATCCAATAGTCGCCTTTATAGATTACCCTGTTACGGGTGACGTTTGACGATATCAAGATACATAACTCCTTATGTTGGGATCTCTGATGATCACAAGTCGTAAGGATTACATACATTATTATCACTATGAGAATTGCATATGACTATCATATAACTATCCATGTTGCATTCTCATGGTGGGTCTGTCCAGTACATCGTTCTCAAACATGTACCCATATGTTGATTTGATATCTCATATCAATGAACAATTCATCGATCAACATATACTAGTCTCTACGTATTATCATTATCCCTATTCATGATAATACTTGACTAGGGACATTTTTAAGAATAATACAATATTATTCTAAGGACATTAACATATATATTAATTCACAATGCACAGTTAAAAGAATAATATATAATAATGAATTGCCATTCATAAATCCATAAACATTGTATGTCTTAAACAATCATCTAATGACTTGTCGTAGGGCATATCCCAACAAATCTCCCACTTGCACTAAGACCAATCAGACATACTCTTAATGCCTAGAGATCTAGTATGACGATCATGCTACTGCTGTGACAGTGGCTACGTCAATGGGTCAGATACATTATCATCTGTTGGTACTTTGCATATCTTAGGCAAAACACATATCCTCATTGCGATCGAAAATCATCTTTGTCGGTTTGGAAGCTTGCATCAGTGTAACCCATTACATTGAGCTCTTCCTCACCTCCATAAATCAAGAATGTATCCTTAGTCCTTCTCAAGTACTTTAGGATATTCTTGACAGCAATCCAGTGACCTTCACCTGGATCAACTTGATATCTGCTCGTCATGCTCAAAGCATACGATACATCGGGACGAGTACATATCATGGCATACATGATGTGATGTCCCCGAAATAATTATATGCGATTTGGGCATGTTTATGTGATTTATGGTGATAAATGAATTATGTGTCGGCATTGTTTATCATATGAAATGCTTAGTCACATGATAGGAATGATCCGGTAAAGCATTTCGGAGTGCATGTTATTCATGTGGGGAATTTGAGTGTTATGATAGTTTATTTGATATGGGTTGTGTTTTTTTTGGGAAAGCATGATTTTAATGGAGACTTTGAATCCATTGTGGTAATATGCTTTTAAAATATCATGTAGAGGTATTTCATACATCATGCTTGTAATTTATCATACATTAAAATTTTGAAATTAACTAGCATGACAAAGAGGGCCACTTGCATTGCTTTACATCCCATCACCCCATCCCTCTCAGATTTTGTCTCTAAACCTCATCCATTCACTCCATTAGCTGCCATTTTCGTTTTTGAGACTGGAGTGGAAGAGAAGACTTGAAAAAGGAAGAGTTTTTGTGTTTTCTTGCCAAAAACTTGAAGCTCAAGTGGTAAGCTTCCTTTATAGTAAAGTCTTGTTGAGTCTTGGTTGATTTATAGCTTGTTTTTGAGGTTAAATGAGTGGATCTTGGTTCATCTTGTTATTCATGGTGGGAGATGTATTTTCATGTTGTTTTTGTGGTTATATGTTGAGCTTAGTGGTTGTCTTTGGTTGTACATGAGTATAGGTGTGGTTAGAAGCTCATACTTGGATGTTTCTCGCTGAAACAGGGTTTCTCGATCGATCGGAAATTTGGTCCGATCGATCGAGCAAGACAGTACCTAAGCCAGGCGTAAAAATAGCTTACCGATCGATCGGCGTTTTTACCGATCGATCGGTGTGATGTCTCGATCGATCGGTAAAATGGTCCGATCGATCGGTGGAGGCAGTATCCAGATGCCTGATTTTCTCAACTTGGCGATCGATCGGGGCTTGGGGCCGATCGATCGCAAGGCCTAAATTTTGGATTTTGAGATTTTTTGTTCTATATGGTGATGTTTTTGATAATGGTTCCTTTATTGGTTTCTAATATGGTTTCATGTGATTATGTAGAACCATCCCAGGTAGCCACACAGCCTAGGAGATAAAGTCCACGATATCTCCACTTTTGGAACCAAGGTACGTAGTGAGACGTACGAGCATCGGACGGTAAAACGTGCCATACATTTAATTATGTACATTGTGGATAGTGAATCCTTACACGTGATGATATATGTGAAATGATTGTGAATTACTGTGATAATGGAATCAACTATTGTGATTGATTAATGTGATGGGAATTGATGAATGTTCCGGTAGCCTTTATCTCCGAGCGAGGGAGGTACTTGCCGCTGTCATATGAAGCGATGATAGTATGATATTTGCCGCTGTCATGTCTAAGCGAGGTAACATGCCGCTGTCATTGTCGAAGCGAGGGATATCATATGATGCCGCTATATGTCGAAGCGAGGGGTCCTAAAATTCCGCTGTTGTATTGGGACCGGAACAGTCACAATTCAAGTGGTTAAAGTGAATTATTGTGATTATAATTGGAAACGCGTTATCGATCATTATATCTTGAACTAATGATTTTGTGCATAAGCTTGTGAAACAGGAACGACAATGAAATGTGCTAATGTGGTAATCGAGGAGCATATCAATTAATCGTTTCATACGCTTAATTACTTTATTAAGTTGAATTGTGTTAAGTGATGATGTATATATATATGCTCATGGTGAGTTGTTCCTGTAGGTACATTTTGAATCAAGGGGGCTGAGAGTCGGTTGAACTGTGAGCTGTTGAAAGTGTAAATGAAGATAGAGTACAGGAATCTTGGATAGTCTCTACTCGAGAAGTAGTCTAATGCTATCACTTAAACATTCATGATCGAGAATGTAACTGATTAATTGTTGAAGTTTTATTTTGGCCTGTAACCTAATTGTGCTCACATCAAACCAGAATCCTAAGATGTCTTTAATACATATTTAGCCCTATTTATATCTTGAATTCACTGTTAAGGTTTAGGGTCCTTACATTTAGTGGTATCAGAGCAGTGGTTAGAGAACCCGGGAACGAGTGAAGGGTAGCCTTAGCAATAAGTTGGCTAGGCGTCCACTTTTAAATATGTTGTACGCATGTGAAGCATGTGACTGTTATATTAACGTGTTATGGTTTTCTAACGATGTAATATGTGAACTGTTTTGTATATTGTTGTTAACCCTTGTGTTGCAGTATGGCAGCGAATGTTGATGTTGGTGATGCGATAAGTGTAAATGCTAGTGCTAGACATACAAATCCCCTACCGCCGCCAGCCTTGGGCGAAGAGCCGTCCGAACAACAGTTATTGCCGGGAGAACTGAGTTTGACGCAGTTTCTAGCTTATCGGCCCCCAACTTTTGAAGGGACTGAAACAGGGGAGAAGGCCGAGGAATGGCTAGAGAGGTTGGAGCAGATATTTGTGGCTGCCCCGTGCGCAAAGACAGCGTGGATACGGCTAGCAGAATTTCAGTTGGCCAAAAAGGCGTTGATGTGGTGGAAGACCACAGTGATTGAACAGGAGGCTCAGGGTCAGGAAATAAACTGGAAGCTGTTTAGGACTCGATTTCTGACCCGGTACTTCTCAGCGGCAGCACGGCAGGCTAAAGAGGATGAATTCAATGGCTTGAGGCAAGGTACTATGCCGGTGTCTGACTATGCCCTCCAGTACTGTTCCTTGCTTCGATATGTACCTCATATCGCCTCTAGCACCCAAGCAAAGATGAGGAACTTCATGAAAGGCTTGAGGCCGGAGTTGTATGATAGGGTGATCACTTATGGCCCTACTTGTTTTGATGATGCCCTAGCACGAGCTGAACTGGCAGAGTTGGGAGTGGGTGCATATCCGAATGTGGCACCGCCTCCAGCACCATCTCAGAGACCAACCCCTGAAAATTTGAAACCAAGGGGCGACCATTTTAAGCCAAAGGGAAACTCCTCATCTTCCAGATTCAGTGGTAGATGGCAAGATACGCGTGGAAGGGGTGGTCGTGGAAGTAATGCTCCGTCTCATCGGGGACAGTCTCAGGCTAGCAGTTTTGAGAAAGTTAAGTGTTTTCTATGCGGGGGACCCCATTCAGTGAAAGTATGCTCTGCTTGTTATGAGTGTGGGAAACATGGGCACTTGGCCCGAAATTGTCCTAATCGGGGAGGACCACAGAATACTATGGGGAGACCTTCAGACAGGCCAGTGCAACAGAGACCACCATTTGCACCGAGACCATTGGGAGGACAGCCGTTGGGGCCACCTCAAGGACAAGTGTATGCCCTTACCAGGGAGCAGGCTACAGCAGCTCCAGAAGAAGTGATAGCGGGTACGTGTTATTTATTTACGCACCCTGCTTATATTTTGATAGATACAGGTGCGTCGCACTCCTTTGTGTCGACGAGTTTTGTGGAGAAGCACCGTATATGCACGACTCCGTCACCCACGCCTCTTGTGGTTTCGACACCCGCTGGAAAAAGTGTGATTACAGATCGGTTCATTGATGACGGCCTCATTTATTTTGAGGGCAACGAATTGAAGTCAGATTTGATCGTTTTGGAGATGTCAGATTTTGATTGTATCGTGGGGATCGATGTGCTAAACAGGTATCAGGCAGTGGTGGACTGCAGACAGAGAACAGTTCGGTTCAGATCTGATTTAGGGGATCGGTGGACTTTATATGGGGATGGTTCCCGCTCAAGAGTCCCGTTGATATCAGCCTTAAGGATGACTCAGTTATTGGAACGTGGGCATGAAGGCTACCTTATTTATGCCATTGACATTGCTGGAAAGAAAGAAGAGTTAAGGGTCGAAGATATTCCAGTAGTTGCCGAGTTTGCCGATGTATTTCCGGAAGAGATTCCCGGATTTCCGCCGATTAGGGAAGTAGAGTTCGGGATCGAATTATTACCCGGGACATCCGCTATTTCTCGTGCCCCTTACAGGATGGCACCAGCGGAGTTGAGAGAACTGAAAGAGCAGCTACAAGAACTACTTGATAAGGGTTCCATACGCCCCAGCGTATCACCTTGGGGCGCGCCTGTGTTATTTGTGAAAAAGAAGGATGGGTCGATGAGATTGTGCATCGACTACAGACAATTGAATAAGGCCACAGTGAAGAATAAATACCCTCTTCCGCGGATCGACGACTTGTTTGATCAGTTGCAGGGCACGAGGTTGTACAGTAAGATTGATTTGAGGTCGGGGTACCACCAGATCCGAGTTAGAGAGGATGATGTGCAGAAGACGGCCTTCCGGACCCGTTATGGTCACTATGAGTTTTTGGTCATGCCGTTTGGAGTGACAAACGCCCCGGCTGTGTTCATGAGCTTGATGAATCGAATATTCCAACCCTATTTGGATCAATTCGTCATCGTATTTATTGACGATATACTTATCTATTCCCGGAGCGAGGAAGATCACAGGAATCATTTGAGGACAGTGCTCCAGGTTCTCAGGGACAATCAGTTGTATGCTAAGCTGAGCAAGTGTGAATTTTGGCTGAGCAGCGTAGTATTTTTGGGGCATGTAATTTCTAGTGATGGGATTTCTGTGGATCCCAGGAAAGTGGAAGCAGTGATGGATTGGTCTGCGCCTACATCCGTGCCCGAGATCCGTAGCTTCCTCGGTTTAGCGGGTTACTACCGACGTTTCGTCGAGGGATTCTCTAAGATCGCTAAGCCGTTAACGCAGTTGACTCAGAAGGGTGTTCCGTTTTCATGGTCTGAGGCATGTGAGCAGAGCTTCCAAGAGTTGAAGCACCGACTGACTACAGCGCCTGTTCTGGTAATTCCTTCGGAGAACGAACGGTTTGCTTTGTACACGGATGCATCACTGCAAGGATTGGGCTGTGTACTGATGCAGGATAAGCACGTGGTGGCTTATGCATCGAGGCAGTTGAAACCTCATGAGACCAGGTACCCGGTTCATGATTTGGAACTGGCGGCCATTATTTTCGCTTTGAAAATTTGGCGACATTATCTCTATGGTACATCCTTTACCATTTACACAGATCATAAGAGCTTGAAGTTCCTATTTACTCAAGCGGAACTGAATATGAGACAAAGGAGGTGGATGGATTTACTCAAGGACTATGATTGCGAGATAGAGTACCATCCAGGGAAGGCGAACCTGACCGCTGATGCCTTGAGCAGGAAAGTGAAGTATACAGCAGATGATGTGATTCAGCTATCGGCTTTGATGGCCTCTTGTTGTCAATTGGGATATGATTTTGATTTAGATGTATCGCCGGTGCGGGTGTCGACCTTATTGGCAGAACCGGACATCTTTGAACTTATCAGGAAAGCCCAGGTGACAGACGTTGAAGTACAGAGATGGTTATCATGTATACGTCTGGGTCAGCCATCAAAATTCAGAGTAGCAGAGGATGGTTCCTTGAGACTTGGTAACCGTTGGGTAGTGCCGAGGGCACCAGAGATGCGTCAAGGGATCTTGCATCGTGCTCATTGTAGCAGACTTAGCATACATCCAGGTGGGAGAAAGATGTACAAGGACTTGCGTGATCAATTTTGGTGGAGACGGATGAAGAGAGACGTTATGTCATTCGTTAAGAAGTGTCTAATTTGCCAACAAGTGAAAGCAGAAAGGCAGAGGCCCGGAGGCGAGTTGAAGAGTTTAGAGATACCAGAGTGGAAGTGGGAGCACATCTCTATGGATTTCGTGACCCATTTGCCAAGGACTGCCTCGGGATTTGATGCGATCTGGGTGATTGTAGATCGACTGACAAAAGTGGCTCACTTCATTCCATATAGTATGACTTTCACATACTTAAAGATGGCTCAATTATATGTTCGGAACGTAGTAAGATTGCATGGCATTCCAGTCTCGATTGTATCCGATAGAGACCCACGGTTCACATCGCACTTTTGGGAGGGTCTTCAATCAGCTTTGGGTACAGAAGTGAGACTGAGTACGGCTTATCACCCTCAGACAGATGGTCAGACAGAGCGTACCATACAGACGCTTGAGGACATATTGAGGGCGTGTGTTTTAGAGTTCGATGCTCCGTGGCAAGATTCAGTGCCGCTAGTGGAATTCTCTTATAACAACAGTTATCAAGCGAGCATACAGATGGCTCCATTTGAGGCCCTTTACGGTCGACGTTGTAGGTCACCGTTATACTGGGAAGATTTGACTAGTAAGACGGTCGGAGGACCGGAATTGATTCGTGAAATGGAAGAGAAAATAAAAGTGATCCGTCAGAAAATGAAAGCGGCTCAAGATAGGCCAAGCGGCCTATGCTAATAAACGACGGCGACCATTAGAATTCCAAGTAGGAGACAAGGTCTTTCTGAAAATCTCACCTTTCAGAGGTGTAGTTCGTTTTGGTATGCGGGGGAAGTTGTCTCCGAGATATGTTGGGCCATACGAGATATTGCAGCGCATAGGCACTCTGGCTTACCGACTAGCACTACCGCCGTCATTATCCGGTATACATGATGTCTTCCATGTTTCTATGTTGAGGAAGTATGAGCCGGATCCGTCTCATGTATTGAAACCTTCTGAGGTTCAGTTGAGTTCAGATGTATCCTATGTTGAACGGCCAGTCAGAATTCTGGATCGAGAGGATCGCAGACTTCGAAGCAAGGTCATACCGATGGTCAAGGTTCAGTGGGATCGTCGGGGTGTCGAAGAGGCCACGTGGGAGACGGAACGGCATATGGTGCAGCACTACCCAGAACTATTCTCTGGTATGTGAATTATGTTTAGTTTTGGTTGGGTAAGTGCATGTGATTTCGAGGGCGAAATCTTATAAGTAGGGGAGTATTGTGATGTCCCCGAAATAATTATATGCGATTTGGGCATGTTTATGTGATTTATGGTGATAAATGAATTATGTGTCGGCATTGTTTATCATATGAAATGCTTAGTCACATGATAGGAATGATCCGGTAAAGCATTTCGGAGTGCATGTTATTCATGTGGGGAATTTGAGTGTTATGATAGTTTATTTGATATGGGTTGTGTTTTTTTTGGGAAAGCATGATTTTAATGGAGACTTTGAATCCATTGTGGTAATATGCTTTTAAAATATCATGTAGAGGTATTTCATACATCATGCTTGTAATTTATCATACATTAAAAGTTTTGAAATTAACTAGCATGACAAAGAGGGCCACTTGCATTGCTTTACATCCCATCACCCCATCCCTCTCAGATTTTGTCTCTAAACCTCATCCATTCACTCCATTAGCTGCCATTTTCGTTTTTGAGACTGGAGTGGAAGAGAAGACTTGAAAAAGGAAGAGTTTTTGTGTTTTCTTGCCAAAAACTTGAAGCTCAAGTGGTAAGCTTCCTTTATAGTAAAGTCTTGTTGAGTCTTGGTTGATTTATAGCTTGTTTTTGAGGTTAAATGAGTGGATCTTGGTTCATCTTGTTATTCATGGTGGGAGATGTATTTTCATGTTGTTTTTGTGGTTATATGTTGAGCTTAGTGGTTGTCTTTGGTTGTACATGAGTATAGGTGTGGTTAGAAGCTCATACTTGGATGTTTCTCGCTGAAACAGGGTTTCTCGATCGATCGGAAATTTGGTCCGATCGATCGAGCAAGACAGTACCTAAGCCAGGCGTAAAAATAGCTTACCGATCGATCGGCGTTTTTACCGATCGATCGGTGTGATGTCTCGATCGATCGGTAAAATGGTCCGATCGATCGGTGGAGGCAGTATCCAGATGCCTGATTTTCTCAACTTGGCGATCGATCGGGGCTTGGGGCCGATCGATCGCAAGGCCTAAATTTTGGATTTTGAGATTTTTTGTTCTATATGGTGATGTTTTTGATAATGGTTCCTTTATTGGTTTCTAATATGGATTCATGTGATTATGTAGAACCATCCCAGGTAGCCACACAGCCTAGGAGATAAAGTCCACGATATCTCCACTTTTGGAACCAAGGTACGTAGTGAGACGTACGAGCATCGGACGGTAAAACGTGCCATACATTTAATTATGTACATTGTGGATAGTGAATCCTTACACATGATGATATATGTGAAATGATTGTGAATTACTGTGATAATGGAATCAACTATTGTGATTGATTAATGTGATGGGAATTGATGAATGTTCCGGTAGCCTTTATCTCCGAGCGAGGGAGGTACTTGCCGCTGTCATATGAAGCGATGATAGTATGATATTTGCCGTTGTCATGTCTAAGCGAGGTAACATGCCGCTGTCATTGTCGAAGCGAGGGATATCATATGATGCCGCTATATGTCGAAGCGAGGGGTCCTAAAATTCCGCTGTTGTATTGGGACCGGAACAGTCACAATTCAAGTGGTTAAAGTGAATTATTGTGATTATAATTGGAAACGCGTTATCGATCATTATATCTTGAACTAATGATTTTGTGCATAAGCTTGTGAAACAGGAACGACAATGAAATGTGCTAATGTGGTAATCGAGGAGCATATCAATTAATCGTTTCATACGCTTAATTACTTTATTAAGTTGAATTGTGTTAAGTGATGATGTATATATATATGCTCATGGTGAGTTGTTCCTGTAGGTACATTTTGAATCAAGGGGGCTGAGGGTCGGTTGAACTGTGAGCTGTTGAAAGTGTAAATGAAGATAGAGTACAAGAATCTTGGATAGTCTCTACTCGAGAAGTAGTCTAATGCTATCACTTAAACATTCATGATCGAGAATGTAACTGATTAATTGTTGAAGTTTTATTTTGGCCTGTAACCTAATTGTGCTCACATCAAACCAGAATCCTAAGATGTCTTTAATACATATTTAGCCCTATTTATATCTTGAATTCACTGTTAAGGTTTAGGGTCCTTACACATGATAGATCCAATAGCTGACGCATATGGAATCTTACTCATGCGTGGTCTCTCGTTTGGTGTTGAAGGACACTGTTCATTCGAGAGATAAATACCATGTGTCATAGGCACGAATCCTTTCTTGGATTCTTGCATGCTAAACCTTTTAAGCACCTTGTCTATGTATGTACTTTGACTTAGACCAAGAAGCCTTCTTGATCTATCTCTATAGATCTTGATTCCTAATACATAGGTGGCTTCTCCCAAGTCTTTCATCGAAAAGCAGTTCCCTAGCCAAATCTTTACAGATTGCAAGGCAGGGATATCATTTCCAATAAGAAGTATGTCATCTACATACAACACTAGGAAAATGATTACGCTCCCACTGACCTTCTTGTAGACACAAGGTTCATCTTCATTTTTGATAAAACCAAACTCTTTGATTGCATCATCAAAACGAAGATTCCAACTCCGAGAAGCTTGCTTCAATCCATAAATGGATCGTTGTAGCTTGCATATCTTTCCAGCATCCTTTGGATCGACAAAACCCTCGGGCTGTGTCATGTACACATCCTCGAGCAGATTTCCATTAAGGAAAGCTGTTTTGACATCCATCTGCCAGATTTCATAATCATGAAATGCAGCTATTGCAAGTAAGATCCTTATGGATTTAACCATGGCCACTGGTGAAAAGGTTTCATCATAGTCAATACCATGAATTTGTTTGAATCCTTTTGCAACCAGCCGACCTTTATAGGTTTGTACGTTACCATCCATATCGGTCTTTTCTTGAAAATCCATTTGCACCCTATGGGTCGTACCCCTTCAGGTGGATCAACCAAAGTCCATACTTGGTTTGCATACATGGATTCCATCTCAGATTTCATGGCCTCTTGCCATTTCTCAGAATCATTGCCCATAATAGCTTGTTGATAAGATGACGGCTCATCCTCGTCAATAAGTAGTAAGTCACCTTGTTGAGTCACAAGAAATCCATATCTCTGTGGCTCCCGGTGTACTCTTACAGACCTACGCTGGGCTTGTGTCTCTTGAGCAGGTGCTTCTTCCACAACAGCTTGTGGTGCCTGCTCTGTTTCCATCTCAATCTCAGGTTCAGTGTTTTCTTGTGGTTGAACTTCACTAAGTTCTATTTTTCTCCCACTGGTTTTTCTAGAAATAAATTCTCTTTCAAGAAATACACCAGTCCGAGCAACAACTACTTTGTTCTCGGTGGGATAATAGAAATAGTACCCTTTCGTTTCCTTAGGATACCCCACAAATAAACACTTATCAGATTTGGGTCCATGTTTGTTAGTGGCGTGACGTCTAACGAAAGCCTCACAACCCCAAATCTTCATAAAAGACATACTAGGACGCTTCCCAGTCCATATATCATATGGTGTCTTTTCCACTGATTTAGATGGAACACGGTTCAGTAAGAAAATCGTTGTTCTAGAGCGTGTCCCCAAAACGATATCGGAAGATCTGCATGACTCATCATTGATCTAACCATGTCTAACAAGGTTCGATTTCTCCTCTCGGATACACCATTCCATTGCGGAGTATACGGAGGAGTGAGTTGTGGGACTATCCCACACTCCTTTAGATAGTCATGAAACTCTTGGCTTAAGTATTCTCCTCCTCGATCAGATCGAAGGATTTTGATACTCTTGCCAAGTTGGTTTTGTACTTCATTCTTGAAATCTTTGAACTTTTCGAAGGTTTCATGCTTATGTTTCATTAGGTACACATACCCATATCTACTGAGGTCATCAGTAAATGTAACGAAGTATTGAAAACCACCTCTAGCTTGTTATTGGTCCACATACATCACTATGTATTAGTCCCAATAAAACATTTGCCCTTTCAACATGTCCCTTGAAAGGGGCTTTTGTCATCTTGCCCATTAAACAAGATTCGCATGTTTCATATGATTCAAAATCAAATGAATCTAATACTCCATCCTTATGAAGTTTAGATATGCGGTTCTCGTTTATGTGGCCCAAGCGACAGTGCCAGAGATAAGTCGGATTACAAAAATCATTATTTTTAATCCTTTTAGTATTTATGTTATAGATAGGCATATCAAGATTTAGTAAATAAATATCATTCACCATTTGTGCACTAGCATAAAACATATCATTTAAATAAATGGAACAACAGTTGTCCTTAATAATAAATGAGAATCCATACTTGTCCAAACAAGAAATAGAAATAATGTTTTTGGTAATTGAAGGCACAAAATAACAATCTTTTAAAATCAACGATAAACCAAAAGGCAAAGATAAATGATAATCTCCTATAGCTAATGCAGCAACTCTTGCTCCATTTCCAACTCGGAGATCTACTTCGCCTTTCGCCAACAATCTACTCTTTTTGAGGTCCTGCACATTTACACAAATGTGAGATCCACATCCAGTATCTAATACCCAAGATGAAGAAGTAGATAAATTGACTTCTATAACAAAAATACCTGAAGTGGAAATCACACTTCCTTTCTTGAGATCCTCCAGATATACTTTGCAGTTCCTTTTCCAATGACCGGTCTCACCTCAATGGAAACACTTTCCTTCCTTTGCTATCCCTCCCTTTGGCTTCAGTGCATAAGACTTTGGCTTAGATTTAACAAAGACCTTCTTTGCTTTATTATTGCCTTTAGCTTTGGCCTTTCCTTTGCTCTTATTCACAATAAGAACATTTGTGGCCTTAGTCTTCTTTGTATTCGCTTCATATGTTCTCAACATACCAAGTAATTGTGGTAGAGTCTTTTCCATGTCAGTCATATTGTAATTTACTACAAATTGACTGAAGCTCTCAGGCAACGATTGCAAGATCACATCGGTGGCCAACTCTTGGTCCAATGGAAAACCCAGCTTCTCCATATTCTCAATGTACCCAATCATCTTGAGCACATGAGTTCCAACTAGGCTTCCCTCTACCATCCTGCACTGGAACAACACTTTAGAGACGTCATACCTCTCTTGTCTAGCTTGTTGTTGGTACAATTGCTTTAAGTGTTCGATCATATCGAACGCCTCCATTTCTTCTGAAGCTCAGAGTTCATGGTGGCAAGCATAAGGCAGCCAACATCAAGTGCGTCATTATGATGCTTCTTGTAAGCATCTTTATCGGCTCTAGTAGCCGTCAGGGGAGGTTCCTCCACAGGTAAGGGTTCCTCTAGGACATATTGTTTCTTTTCTTGCTTGAGGACTATCCTCAGATTCCTATACCAGTCTAGGAAGTTTTGTCCCATTTAATTTGTCCTTCTCAAGGACCGATCGTAGTGATAATGTGCTTGTTGTATTGTTAGATGCCATGGATATCTACAATATAAATATGCAAAATAAGTTTATGATTTAATCATTTAACATGGTCTTATATTAAATGATACTCCCACTATTTTGTTTTAAAAAAAATATCAACCCTCGAAACCTTTAGTGGGCCAAGATCCATATTTCGCCTAATCTTGAGTTAGCTTTGACTAATCGCCCAAGACTCGGTTATTTAGGTAGACAACACTTTGTCAATTACATCACATGTAATTCTTGGATAGTTGGCCGAACAACACTTTGTTCAATTCATCAAATGAATTATAATCCAACCCATGCCTCTAGGTTCCCAATCCTATTGAGATAACCTAGTTAAGTCGTACCCAATTTAAAGTATAACGGATATCACTTTTATCCTTTCGCGCCTTATTAAGATTGCCACGGTGCTTTGCTTTGGCAAACCCACACATGTACAATCGAAGTTTTGACGAGTACTTTTAATTTTGGAAGGCATCTAAAACTTAATATTTTAGAGGGATTTATTGATCTCATGATTAGTTTGATAATTTAAAATATGTCCACTACATATAGGCATATACATATCTACATATGTGTGTAATACAATTATCAATCTAAAACATAAGATAAATCATGCATCAACATACATAATTAAACGTGACATGGTTATAGCCCTTACTAGCGATTTTCTCAAGCCAATGAGAAAATCCTAAGAGTCAACCTAATGTAACTTCAAAAGCACCTTCCAATGGCTCCAATTTGTGAATGGCCTCCTCATCCCGGCACGATGCTCCATCTTCATTGATCACCATCAACAAATAAACTACACTATTTACAAGATATAGAATTCCTCGATTCACATTCGAGGGGAACATAGGGGAGGGATAACATTTAGAATAAAATAGAGAAGGCACGACACGCAGGTCGTATTATAAATTACAAACATTCACAAATCCTATCTAATAGGACAAAGGGCTATAACCATGTACCATGCTCAAACAACACATAAAACATGCTTTAACATTTAATTAATTAAATTCTAAACAATTTAAAATAATTCTAATTAAAACTGTAAAATAATATTTGAAAAATTATCGTACGCTCGGGACATCACATGCCACGAACTTAAGCGACTAAGCCACGAACCACCATGGTTCGAACCAACCAAACACCACGACTGGACCAATTATGGGCCTAGGGTTCGAAACCCTAGCCCATGGCCGAACCATTGAGCGAGCGGCGGCGGCGCTAGGGTCTAACCCTAGCCGCCTTGCTCCTTGATTGTGTTTCCTTCGAGCCAACTTGATCGAAACATTGGAATTTGTTAGCCACGAGTCACGGTCAGGCCATGCACGGTGGTGGCTCAACCATCTCGAGCCAAGGGTACGAAAACCCTAGCTCTCACGTGGTGAAGCCACTTATCCATGCATGCGTGAACCATTATCGAGCCAAAGAGTTCAAAACTCATCCACGTCTCGAAACCTCCATGCACGAACATGAGCCACAACGACTAGGCCATCTCGAGACAAGGGTTCGAAAACCCTAGCCCTCTCGTGGCTAAGCCGTGGGTCAAGTGTACTAGGTGGTGGCCGAAACATTACTCAATTAATTTGATTATTCACTTCGTGTATCGTATACATCAAACATCAATTATGTCAAATATAATTTCATGATAATTTCACAAACTTAATATTAACATATCATATATGTTCATACAGTTTTAAATAGCATGCAATATTAGTTCTAATATGATTAAAACAATTTAATCACATAAATCCGATATGAGCCTTGTACACGGCTCTGATACCACTGTAAGTAATCCATCATGCATAGCAACGCAGGGGAATAAAATTTTTATGGATTACAAGACACCGTATTTATACATAGGTTGTCATATAGGATTAGGGATTACAAAAGTCTTACCCTTGTAGCGTGTTTGAGAAGATTCCACGGAGCACCACGTCCAACGATCCCGAGTCACGAGCAACACCTCCAAGGTCTTGCCTCAACGGTATCCACACGATTAAACGAACAAGGGACGTTCAAGAACAAGTTGCTAGACTTATTCTTGAACCAAAACCAAACTCCCGGTTCAAAACCGACTAACGACTACCAAACTCTACCAACAAGAGACGGCGGCGGCCGTGGATATTGGAGGAGAGTGAGGCGGCCGAGAGAGCTTGGGAGGAGGCTAGGTTATTTTGATATGAAGTGTTGGATTCAAACAATTAATCACCTTGATATCAAATTATATATGATTTAATTAAAGGCTTTCTTAAAGCCTCATGGGCCCAAACCCATGATTTAATTAAATCCTTATAATCATTTAATTAAGACTCTTCTTAATTAATTAATTCATCCAATGAATTTAATTCCCTTAATCGATTTAATCTTTTGTGCGACCCGATAGGTTCTTGTAATGTTGGCAGTGACATAAAATCTCATTTTACGTTACAAACGAAGAGCGGTGTCTAGCAACACATCAAGGCTACCCAAATTACAAGAATGTCAATGACTCGACATAACCTTTAGAACTTGTGATAATATTAACCATGTAACTTAATCCCTTTGTCCTTTGTGTTTAGATTGAACACGAGTCATGGAATAGTCATACTCGTATATTCAATCTTTATTTCTTGATCCCCAAGTAGAACTAGAATAAACGAATAAGCTCGATATCTCATATCGACTCATTCGAGCATGGCCATGCATTTTAGTTCTCACTTGATCAAGGGCCAAACACTTCTCCTGTTATATAGGAGGGACAAATCCTATCTCGATCAGTCAACATCCCTCTACATAATTCGTAGTGTATCCAATAGTCGCCTTTATAGTTTACCCTGTTACGGGTAACGTTTGACAATATCAAGATACATAACTCCTTATGTTGGGATCTCTGATGATCACAAGTCGTAAGGATTACATACATTATTATCACTATGAGAATTGCATATGACAATCATATAACTATCCATGTTGCATTCTCATGGTGGGTCTGTCCAGTACATCGTTCTCTAACATGTACTCATGAGTTGATTTGATATCTCATATCAATGAACAATTCATCAATCAATACATACTAGTCTCTATGTATTATCATTATCCTGATTCATGATAATACTTGACTAGGGACAACGTTCAAGAATAATACAATATTATTCTAAGGACATTAACATATATATTAATTCACATTGCACAGTTAAACGAATAATATATAATAATGAATTTCGATTCATAAAATCATAAACATTGTATGTCAAAACAATCATCCAATGACATGTCTTTGGGCATATCCCAACAGTACAGTATTCCATCATTTCCTGTCATCATATGTCATATCTCGTTCCTCATTTTCTGATTCTCCTACAAAATCAGACTTACATATATAACATGTGCACAACTTCAATAAAATTCATTTATTCATTTACTAGTATCAACATCGAATTACTATAAACACTGAATACTATCAGCATAGTATATCATTCGTCCCTCATTTAACGATACATTATTGTCATCACGGAATTCAATTTAACGATATACTATTAAATAAGTTACCGGCTTGTTGCACCCCCTTAAACAATACCACCTTCAGTGCATATATTCATTGGCATCAACGGTTATTTCTCACTATCATATTCGTTGGATTCCATACGATCCTAAAACAACAATGGTTAGCAATAACACAAATTTCCATTATCTCATCTCATGCACATAAGTGTACATGTCGTATCACGTAGACACAAAATCACAATCATGCGTAAATCATGTGATATCCACTTCCCTCAACACACCCTAGACCTTTCTCTAGCCCAGAGAGCTAACACTGCTCTGATATCACTAATGTAGGACCCAAGCCTAGTCCCGTCATTAGTGCATATATTTTTCAAATTTAGGAAATTCTCATTACATGCCTCATAATTATGGTATGACTTCTATAAGAATTTTTGACAGAATTTGTGAGAGCTCGTTCCTAATCAAGTGTTTAATTACCACACAATGATTATTTTAGAGTAATCAACGGAAGATTATTTAAATTTTACTAACACGTGGCCCTAAAAAAATTTCGGCATTACCTCCTGGCACGAGAGACAAACCAATAATAATACATATATCAATATCACAATACTGAAAGTAAATACATAATACCATAATCACCCACAATATGCATCCAGCACATAAGCTATACTAAAAATATTTACATAATAGCATCTATCATATCTATATCGATATACCAACACTGAAAATATTTACACAATACCATCAGCGTTAAATGATACCACATATCAACACATATCCATGTCTAAGCATAAATAAACTTAGTTTACATATTTTATATTCCAGGACACAACTTGGCATAAATAGTTAACTACCTACGACTGGATAGACAGAATACAACCTCAGGTAAGGCTTCCACAGAGCATTCCCTCTTTAGGATCCTGGTCACTTGTATTACCTGCCATTATCCACACACAAATACAACAACGACCCCCCTTGGGGGTGAGCCAAAGCCCAATATGGAACTATCAAATAATTACAACATGTATCTATAAAATGTGATATATGATGTAATGCAATGCATGTAAGGTATAATTCATCTCGAGATATCAAACGTCCAGAATCCAAGGAACTAGTCATCAACAATATTAAGCTCGAGAAGAGGGTGGCAACACACACTGTGCTATGACATTTCTCATTGTTTCTGTGATGTGCCCAGCATCCCTAGTGTCTAGGTCAAGGGGACAACGCGCGTGACTAAAGTTCCTACCTAAACTGTCCGTCATCATCATGCCCAGCGTCCCCATGACACTATAGATCTCATCATAATCAAATGAGTGGTAAGATTAATATGACATGCCCAATATGTATGTCATGTAATGTACATTTATCAAAATGATGTGTTAACAAAACATTTATTTTCATACATCTATATGCCAATTATGAATGTCATAAATGCTCCATAATTTAAATAAAACCACGTAGCCAAGTAAGTTCACGTAGTTCACATAATTTCAGCAAACCATGTATCAAATAATACAGATGCTGATCACACTATACCTAACTTTTATCGTACAATGATTGGTTCGAGGAGAAGTAGCACATGGATTTAAGTTGTATTGTCCCAGTTAGTTATCTTCAACCACCTACTCATCCTATGAATGTTAACAGAATTCAACTTATATTTTCCATGTCCAAATCTGAAATTTACAATGACTATAGTTTTCAATCAAATACAAAAAATCATTAGATGAATTTAATAATCAACCTAAACTAGGTTATATTGGTCCAGAATTCTCCGTTCATTACTGTTTTGATTTATAATGAAAGCACACTTAACCCAATGCAACTATATTGTTTTTCAATCATGTAAATCTTTCATCACCACTCAGCATTATATTTCAAATTTCATAGTTTATATTTTATCTCATGATTAATGTAGGAGATTGTCTAATTATGGTTAAGATAATGAATTATGCTAATAATAAAACATTAACATTAGTTTAAATAATGTAGGACATGCCGTTGCACTAAATCAAACAACCCAAGTTATGAGAAGTTGCAGTTGCCTAGTTTCGTTAAAATTTGACACTGGAGCATGGATATGGCATCAACATTCCTAAATTTCAATTGTAAATGTCCATATTCCAATATTACAGCAAGAAGTGAAACTACTACAAATAATATCCCAATTAACATATACAAAAACTTACAATAAAATGTAGAGTAGACCAAGACTCCATCATACTAGCACAAAGTAAACCAAAGTTGTTATCTAATTCTCACATAAAACCATCCATGCATGATCAGAACTTCCCAGGGAGTCACTATTGATCGATCCAAACAGAAAATTAAATTGAAAGTTTGTAAAATTTTCTCATACATGATTCATCAAGCTAGAACATAGTTTAAAAGAATTAATAATCGATTAACTAAGAATTAAGAACATTCACTCTAAAATCCTTGAAATTCGATCGGTAATTTCCTAAACATGGATAAAAAAAAATCCAGTCAAAATCAACTTAATTGCAGGGAATAACGATCATAGAACAATGGAGGACTACCTGTATAAATTTTGAAGAAATCGGACCCAAAACGGATGAACCATAACTGTCTATGCTTCATCACTGTTTGAGCAAAACCCAAAGAAATCTGTGACCTAAACTATGATTCCTTGGTATGGGCACGTGCATCAGAGAGAGGGGATGGTGAAGGTAGGACGGACTAGCCGACGCGGTGGCTCAGGGCGGTGGGCACAAGGCTTTTCTGGTGAGGGCCGAGGCATGCACGGGAGAAAGGGGAGAAGAGGGTCGTGGCTGCGTGTGTGTGTGTGTGTGTTTACATGTTTTTAGTATGTGTAATGTGTCCTACACACAATTTAATAGTATCCTGGCCAAGTTATGTACATCTGAGTGTCATCGGTGTACTAATACACTAAGTGTACAAATGTTACTTTGGATTTATATCTACTACTGCAACAAATTTATTTCTTCATTTTAATGAAATATTTTTAAAAATATTATCGAAATTTATTCGACCATTTCAAAAATATATCATGTTCCGATTTAACTGTCAATTGGCATTCATATTGTCAATTTCACCTCTAATAAATTAACTTCAAATTAATTATTCATTAATTCACATATTATATTTAATTTACATTAATCAAATCTATGGCCTTACATTTCTCCCCCAATAATACAGATTTCGTCCTCGAAATCTCAAACATAGATCCATATTTTTAACATATCAAAACTAAGAATCAGCATATGGATCAGAATACACGATAGGATATAACTTGCTTGACGATCTTGTGCGGTTATCATCCACAATCTAAACAATTGAATCTTATCATTAGTTTCTAGTATTATATCAGGTCCAGTCAACTGGCTTTTCACCGATTTCTTTCCAGACTAGAGGTGATCTACATTTTCACTCCTCAAAGGCTTCAAAAAGTGTCAAACCTATGCTCATTTGGTAGATAATTTGTAGGAAGATTCGATCAATGGCAAAGCTTCCTGCCCTCCAAAATTAAACTCAATCGCCACAGTACATAACATATCCTCGATAAACAACAGAGTCATATTCGTATAAGAATAAGTCTGCTCGTAAGGAAAGAAAAGTATAGATTTAGGAAGTAGATCAATAATGTTCAAAACAACATCACAGTCTCTGGGTGATCGAGGAAGATGGGACACAAAATCCATAGCAATATGTTCTCAATCCCGTTGGGGACTTTCAAGGCCATGAAGCAACCCTCCGAGTTTTATTCATTTGGTTTAAATCGGCTGACAACCTCAACATTTGAAAATAAATTCAGTAACGCCTCATCTAATACATGTAAGGACCCCCATGCCCTTAACCCGTTATTAGTGTATTAATCCATGCCATTATTGCATACAATCGTTCATGTAGGGGAAAACCACTTGTCGTTATAGCCAATCATGTCACATATAAAATTTCTTTACAATACATCATGCACCAATATAATACACTAACATTGTAAGGACCCCAAGCCCTTAACCCTTGATTAGTGTATTAACCACTATGTGTGGCACATGCTTTCAATAAAAAGTCAATCGGGAAGCTCAGATGATACTTTATCATTGCATGGCAATTACAAAATTTCCTTTAATACTCAATGTTATAAGATCATCATCCTAACAATAAAAGACTCATATGTTTGCCCTTTACCATCCCCTTGGTGCCACTTTTCACATTGTGGACTTTTATAAAAAAATTGGGCAGAGTCTCCCCATAAATAGAGCTATCCCAAAAAAAAAAAAAGCACAACACAGCATAATTCCCGGCCAGGGAACACATAATACTCATCAGAATGCAGTAATACAAGTAAATTCCCAGCCAGGGAAGACACCACACATGTGACGACAAAAGTGGGTTTCAACACCCACATAATACACCAATGACTCTCATATCATTTAGCAATTCTACCTCTAATTGCATGCAACCTCAAATGAAAGAGAGAAAGGCTCATGCCTTTATATACAATCCATATACAAGTATAATCGTGCTCACATGCGAGCATCATGAATATGTATATAATCCTCAGGTGTATATAAGTACTCTATACGATACCGTGCTCCATCAAGCCCTGGTACCACGATCCTGGGAGTACTTCCAATCAACAGCTCGAGCTCAGCTCCACAGCCATCGACGTACCTGTCCACCTGTCCCAACAGAGACATCCCCCAACGGGGTGAGCATACCAATACACAAAATCCCATAATCACAATAATGAAATTCATAATTTACAACAAAGGTAAATACTAATGAATTTAAATGATACTTCCTGGATGGCAACCTCATCCGGGATTCCGTGTACTGTCCCTGTTCTCATAATCATCAAACTCATCAAATCTCATAAATCAGTAAATCAACACATTGATTTAATTCATTGCATGCCTAGTTCTCGAATATCAATAATTAATGATTCCAAGTTCATCACTCATGCAAATATAGATATCTCAATATCTAATACTGATTTCATAACCTCGCTATTAATCATAGATAGCTCAAATGCCTAGCATTTATTTTACCAATTCTCCATTATACCCAGACATCTCAAATGTCTTATAATGAATACATGATCCCATGATCATTCTCAGGCATCTCAAATGCCCTACAATAGTCATATAAACCCAGTATCCCCTTATATCTTGTAAGAGTTATCCTACTCTAGTGTCACGCACGCTACAAGCGGCGATATCAAGATTTGATCGTTCCTTGGCTATATCAACATATATATATATAACCACATGCACAATATTTGATGCAATCAAAACACATTATGCATTTCACAATGCTCTAATATATATAGTAATGCTCGTACGTCGCACGTACCTTAAATCTCCGAAGTCCGAGCCAAACCTTGCTCGAGTTCCATGCTCCGAGGAATGATGTGCTAACACGATAAATAATTCACAATTATTTACGAACATGCAACCCATGCTCAAGCACACCCATATCCCTCAAAATATTGTCAACACACGATAATTAACCTTTAAAAAGACCCGGGGCAGGGTACATGCAGGGAGGGGAACGAATGAGACAACAACGAAAATTGTTCAAGGATACCCTACAAATTTTCGAACCCTTATCTCACAAATCGAACCCAAATTAAACACCATAATTCATCTAAAATGTGAATTAAACCATTAATAGCAAGAAACATCACCCTTGCCAAAAACCCCCAATTTTCGAATTCAAAGCCCTTAAATTCGAATCCAATCAAGCCCTTAAATTCGAACCCTTATAATTCTTTAAATTCGAACACAATAAGCATCAATAATACATCTAAAACATGTAATAAACGACCCATAACAAGAATCGTCACACCCCTTGCCAAAACCCCCAAATTCGAACCAAACCCTACAAAAATTCGAAAATAATTTCGAACCAAAACCACCAATTTCAGCAGGGAAAAACACGAGAAGCATGAAAAAGAGGTAAAGGAGGTTACCCAATCGAAAATCGGAAGGAAAATCGACCGAAATCGAAGAACCCTAGAAATTGGGGATCGACGCATTCTCGCAAAATCCGACTTCAAAACGCGACGAAACTTTCAATTGCCGGAGGGAATAGCTGCGCCTCGACGAGACGAAGCCGGCGGCGGGTCGCACGCGCCGAACGGCGGCGGGCGCACCGCTTTTGCGCGCGGCGGCTGTGTAGACGGGAATGGGGCGCGAGCGGGGAGAGAGAAAAGTAAGGGGCTGAAATGAAATTTAATGTAAAATTTTGGGTTCAATTGGTATTTATAGCAAAAATACCCCGAAAAAGTAATAGCCCCACAAATACATCATGATTCATTAAAAATCATCTGTTTTCAAAAATTCTCTCTCTAACTCCAAAACCCTCTACCGGTGCTCACACAAGCACCCGAGATTCCGAGACACATCAAAAACCCAACTCTTAGGTTTTACACCGTAATTTGAATACAATCTCAACCTCGGGATCCAACGATCCCAACAACTCAAATAGACGAGCCCGAAAGGCCCAACACCGCGATTAACTCCAAATCGCCACGTAAAACAACTTTAGGGGTTATTAACACTACGGGATTAACATCTATAATCCCTGGTCATCACAATATCCCCCACTAAAAGAATTTCGTCCTCGAAATTAGCACTGGTATATCACATAACACCCAGGCTACACCACAACATGAAGCCATAACCCCGATTCTTGACCATATCAGAATCGTATTAATAAACGCGAGGATACTTACCTCTCATCAAACTCTGAAACAGAGCGACATACCAAAACCAACATATCACCTAAGAGGCAAAACACACCACGATGCGGGTCATCCCAAAAGTCAGTCTCTCATGACTGCAAAACAACCTATACTTACGACTGTAGATCGGACAGTCATCCTTAGTTCTAATACAACTAGTAAGAACGCATCCTGAATGACACCTCAACTGTGAGAACGTTGACCTCGTGTCAAACTCTGGAGTGGGATAGACTTCCAAATCCATCATAACGTCAAAGAGCGTCAGCACAGCTCAACGCTAATAATCCAAAAGCAGTTAGTCAACTGAAACTGTAAGGATTCGAATCGCTCCCGATTCCATCGTAAATATCATCCAATGACATCTCTAACATGACTCACGATGTCTAACATACATCGTTACGAGGGAAACACTAGTATACCACGGTGTACACATACCAAACCTGGTTTCCACTTTCAAACCTCCTCCATCGAAGGAGCAGTCGCACCCTCAGCAACTCAATTTGGGCAACTCACGGCCACAAATTCACACAAAAGACATCTCACAAAATGTCCACCTCCGGATATCCCAAGAACCACATCCTGGTCAATATAAACAATCGAGACTCCACAGAGTTTCAAATCTGAAAGGACATGCAATAAACTCATTGCCTCCTCAACGCTTGTGTCGTCAGCGACACCCAACAAATCCGAATTCCTGCCATCCCTTGATAAACCTAGGATTTAACAATCCAAACTTGGGAAGACTATCGCATAACTCGGAGGAAAACACCAATAAGGAAGTACCTTAACCCACACAAGATAATCCCTCCTCAAGGGAGTCAACTAACTTCACGATTGTTCCTCATAATTATCGTGCCATGGAGATTCCCAATCTCAAGGTGTTCCATATCTCTCATCAGAGATTTAACCATCCAAAAATAGCATAACTCTATGCTTGACAAAAGGAAATCAACAACTGGCATCCGTATACTCATCGGTATACCTGCCTAAGCACGAACACCTCATGCATACTCAATGCACTATGCTCGGGTATCTGCAACATACCCCTAAGCCCCAAACACAACTGTCAATCCTGAGTCATTCCCTACCCAGTGGAGAATGATAATCGACGATCGACAACACGCGGTGTGATTCCCAAAATGAACACTACATGCAATAACTTACCGAATCTTTCAAAGATTCCCAAATAGGTATAATACTACCTCCTTCCTCACAAGGGAAGTGCCATCGAACTTGAGATCCACAAGTCTCGAACCACCGTTCGGAAAAACTGGATACAATAACACCCATTGTATCCCAAATACACTGTTTCCCTCAGATCGAGTCAACAACGACTTGATGATTCTTTTGTTGGTACTCCAACATTGTGAGCTGTCCCAGACAAGTCTCACCAAAATTAAACATAACGTATACACGTTTCAGTGAGGCATGCACAACCTCAGCCTCAACCTCAAATGACATGGTGACTACTAGAGTCCACCACAATTCACATCGTATCACCTTACGATTTGCCAAACTTGGTTCCAACGAGCAGTATAACGGCTCTAGCAAGCCCCTCATGGTGCTGCACACACACGGCAGCCAACTAGTCGCTGCCTCTCTAGGTTCACCTCAAACCTACCAATAAGACGGACGTTTCCACATGGTATATCATACTGTGGGAAGAAAACTCAATAGAGTAGTGGGTCTTTATCCAACATTCCTCTAATGCCGATACACCCTGGACACTCCAATGTCCCTATGTACTTAACATAACCTGATCCTACTCCCTTAGGACCCATCCTACACCCTCAAGGGTGGTGTGACCATGTCTACCACATGTCACATCGACAGAAAGTGAGTACTTTCCTCCATGATTACTCCTGTCGTCAAATCACATGGCCAAAAGCCATTCCAACGAGCATACCTCAAGGGTATCACCACTCGTAATATGATCACCCCAAACATAAGCTGCGGTACAATTACATGTACAGCGCATCCAACCATTCCTCGAGCAACCCGCTCGGTATAAGGGTCACGTCAATCGGTGCCGCACACACCACCTTGTGCTCGGTACTGGCACCCAAGGCATACCACTGAATACGTATACTCAACGCATCGATCATCGTAACGATGATGCATGTCTAATAAGACATCTCCTACACCATCGTCATCGTCATCCCGTGACGACACATGCCAACTCATGGCATCTAAGACATTGTCAACTAGTGACGATACATGTACATCAGCGTATGTCATCCACTATCATGCTAGTAAAATAGGCATAATAAAACATGAATATCAACGCATGCCAGCTACAATAAAGCTAATAGAATAGCAATATCTCATTCCTCATCGCTAACAATATAGCGTCATACCTGTCCCCGTCGCTCAATAATAGTGCGTAATCAGCACCCATCGCTCGAAGGCGGCAAAATCCTGTGCTGAGTACATAGCGGCAAAATCCCTCGCTATAGAATCGACGGCATGACACCTCGTCATATAATAAGTGGCATGAAACCTCGCTATACAGCTGAGCATGAATCATCGTCCACATAATAGCGGAAAGAGACATCGCTATCAATACATCTGGCGGAATGAACCATCGCCAATCAATATAGCGGAACGAACCATCGCCATCAATACACCCGGCGGAATGAACCATTGCCAATAAATATAGCGGAATGAACCATCGCTATCAATACACCTGGCGGAATGAACCATCGCTATCAATACACCTGGCGGAATGAACCATCGCTATCAATACACCTGGCGGAATGAACCATCGCCAATAAATATAGCAGAATGAACCATCGCTATCATCCGTGTCATCACAAAGGAATGCATCATCATCCTTTCTTGAGTCAGTCATCATCAGTTATTTTAATGCTTCCTTGCTTTCATAATCTCAAAACAAGCGGTATCGCATACACGCTTCTTCATACTAGCGGTATCTCTTCCTCGCTCAGTATGGTATACCTCGCCTCCATGTGCCAGCGAGCCTCCCCCCTCCCGCTCCACATGCGCAGCGATAATGCGTAACCTCGCCTCCACGTGCCAGCGAGCCTCCCCCCTCCCGCTCCACATGCGCAGCGATAAAGCGTAAGCATTAAAACCTTAACTGTGATCGCCCTGACTCGTGGAATACACCTCTTTATTCCACATCACAATATGCAACAACAATGCATAATAACATGTATCATAACCTTAATGCATCACATTGCATTCATCATGTGTCACACAGACAAACATGAATACATGTTACCGTTGGGATACCCGTACGTCGCTTACGTACTCCATATTTCCTGTAACCTGCAACCATCATGGTTAGCAACAATAGCCATATACGCTATGCATCAATCATCCAATGCATAAATGCAACCACTTGCAAGTCAATACGTATACCAAGACATGTTACCTCGGAAATATCCCTTTACCTGATTCTTTTACAAAATCAGATTCCTTGGCACGTAACACACGGAGTGCCAGACATCACTATTAATGCCATCCTATCGTGTTCCACACGATTCCTGCAACCACAATGGTTAGCAATACCACTTTTCATATCATAAAAGCACATAAACAATTCGTTATGTCATACAACATTAATGCCATCATGCATAAATATGTGCTATCAATAACTTCCTAGGCCCTTAACAGCCGCAATGAGCAACCACTGCTCTGATACCACTAAATGTAAGGACCCCAAGCCCTTAACCCTTGATTAGTGTATTAACCACTATGTATGGCACATGCTTTCAATAAAAAGTCAATCGGGAAGCTCAGATGATACTTTATCATTGCATGGCAATTACAAAATTTCCTTTAATACTCAATGTTATAAGATCATCATCCTAACAATAAAAGACTCATATGTTTGCCCTTTACCATCCCCTTGGTGCCACTTTTCACATTGTGGACTTTTATAAAAAAATTGGGCAGAGTCTCCCCATAAATATAGCTATCCCAAAAAAAAAAAGCACAACACAGCATAATTCCCGGCCAGGGAACACATAATACTCATCAGAATGCAGTAATACAAGTAAATTCCCAGCCAGGGAAGACACCACACATGTGACGACAAAAGTGGGTTTCAACACCCACATAATACACCAATGACTCTCATATCATTTAGCAATTCTACCTCTAATTGCATGCAACCTCAAATGAAAGAGAGAAAGGCTCATGCCTTTATATACAATCCATATACAAGTATAATCGTGCTCACATGCGAGCATCATGAATATGTATATAATCCTCAGGTGTATATAAGTACTCTATACGATACCGTGCTCCATCAAGCCCTGGTACCACGATCCTGGGAGTACCTCCAATCAACAGCTCGAGCTCAGCTCCACAGCCATCGACGTACCTGTCCACCTGTCCCAACAGAGACAGCCCCCAACGGGGTGAGCATACCAATACACAAAATCCCATAATCACAATAATGAAATTCATAATTTACAACAAAGGTAAATACTAATGAATTTAAATGATACTCCCTGGATGGCAACCTCATCCGGGATTCCGTGTACTGTCCCTGTTCTCACAATCATCAAACTCATCAAATCTCATAAATCAGTAAATCAACACATTGATTTAATTCATTGCATGCCTAGTTCTCGAATATCAATAATTAATGATTCCAAGTTCATCATTCATGCAAATATAGATATCTTAATATCTAATACTGATTTCATAACCTCGCTATTAATCATAGATAGCTCAAATGCCTAGCATTTATTTTACCAATTCTCCATTATACCCAGACATCTCAAATGTCTTATAATGAATACATGATCCCATGATCATTCTCAGGCATCTCAAATGCCCTACAATAGTCATATAAACCCAGTATCCCCTTATATCTTGTAAGAGTTATCCTACTCTAGTGTCACGCACGCTACAAGCGGCGATATCAAGATTTGATCGTTCCTTGGCTATATCAACATATATATATATAACCACACGCACAATATTTGATGCAATCAAAACACATTATGCATTTCACAATGCTCTAATATATATAGTAATGCTCGTACGTCGCACGTACCTTAAATCTCCGAAGTCCGAGCCAAACCTTGCTCGAGTTCCATGCCCCGAGGAATGATGTGCTAACACGATAAATAATTCACAATTATTTACGAACATGCAACCCATGCTCAAGCACACCCATATCCCTCAAAATATTGTCAACACACGACAATTAACCTTTAAAAAGACCCGGGGCAGGGTACATGCAGGGAGGGGAACGAATGAGACAACAACGAAAATTGTTCAAGGATACCCTACAAATTTTCGAACCCTTATCTCACAAATCGAACCCAAATTAAACACCATAATTCATCTAAAATGTGAATTAAACCATTAATAGCAAGAAACATCACCCTTGCCAAAAACCCCCAATTTTCGAATTCAAAGCCCTTAAATTCGAACCCAATCAAGCCCTTAAATTCGAACCCTTATAATTCTTTAAATTCGAACACAATAAGCATCAATAATACATCTAAAACATGTAATAAACGACCCATAACAAGAATCGTCACACCCCCTGCCAAAACCCCCAAATTCGAACCAAACCCTACAAAAATTCGAAAATAATTTCGAACCAAAACCACCAATTTCAGCAGGGAAAAACACGAGAAGCATGAAAAAGAGGTAAAGGAGGTTACCCAATCGAAAATCGGAAGGAAAATCGACCGAAATCGAAGAACCCTAGAAATTGGGGATCGACGCATTCTCGCAAAATCCGACTTCAAAACGCGACGAAACTTTCAATTGCCGGAGGGAATAGCTGCGCCTCGACGAGACGAAGCCGGCGGCGGGTCGCACTCGCCGAACGGCGGCGGGCGCACCGCTTTTGCGCGCGGCGGCTGTGCAGACGGGAATGGGGCGCGAGCGGGGAGAGAGAAAAGTAAGGGGCTGAAATGAAATTTAATGTAAAATTTTGGGTTCAATTGGTATTTATAGCAAAAAATACCCCGAAAAACTAATAGCCCCACAAATACATCATGATTCATTAAAAATCATCTGTTTTCAAAAATTCTCTCTCTAACTCCAAAACCCCCTACCGGTGCTCACACAAGCACCCGAGATTCCGAGACACATCAAAAACCCAACTCTTAGGTTTTACACCGTAATGTGAATACAATCTCAACCTCGGGATCCAACGATCCCAACAACTCAAATAGACGAGCCCGAAAGGCCCAACCCCGCGATTAACTCCAAATCGCCACGTAAAACAACTTTAGGGGTTATTAACACTACGAGATTAACATCTATAATCCCTGGTCATCACAAACATGCTCTCAATTCATTTAGCAATTCAATAAATAATTGCATGCTACTCATAAATGAAGAGAGAAAGGCCCTTGCCTTTTTATACATACCATATACACATAATAGTGCTCACATGCGAGCATCGAATAAGTATATGTGCAATCAAATGTATAAAGTTTCATGCTGAATACCGTCGCTGGTACCTCGATCCTGGAAGCACCTCAAATTCACAGCTCGAGCTCAACTCCAAGCCATCGATGTACCTAATACCCTGCTCCAACAGAGACGGCCCCACACGGGGTGAGCATACCAATATCCCAAATCCAACAATCACGATAATACAATTCATAATTTACAATGTAAATGCTATGAAATACAAAATATACTCCCTGGATGGTATCATCCTCATCCGGGATTCTCTGTACTGTCCCTGTTCTCAAACAATTGAAACCATCAAATTCCCAAATGCCAGTTAATCATTACATTGATTAACGAACCCATTTGCTATATACCGATATCATAACAATAATATCAAATCATTAAACAATGATTACAATTATCCCATATACCTCATTTATGGTTCCATAGTTCTATTTTATTGCTCGCTCTACAATGGCGGCATTTCATTCTCACGCATGCTCAACAGCAGTGCCGTCCTAACCGATGTTCGCTCAAAGGCGACCACTTCCCAATCATTGCTCGCTCAAAGGCGGCACCATGCAATTCCCAATGCATGTATATCCATTTATAGCAATTACTATCGATCATGTACCTCAATATCCGTTAATTGCTATACCATATATAGTGCAATTCCATACATATTCATTGCAATACAGTGTACCAAGCACTCAACAATTGCAATTATACTAAAGGGCTATGCTCGTACGTCATACGTACCTTATTAGCCCGTAGTTCGAATCCCATCTTGCCTTGGTCTCGTGACCGATGAATTATGTGCTAAACACGATTAATAATCCACAATTAATCTCAAGCATGCAACCACATACCCAAGCACGTTCACAAACCCCAATTACATCCTCATTCATGACGATTAACCATTTTAAAAGACCCCGGGCGAAGCATGCATCGAAAACTCAACACGAAAATAACTCACAATTATTTATGAGCACACAACACATACCCAAGCATGAATCAAACTCCCAAATACATCATCAATGTACCCATACAATCTCCTAAAAATTTAAAGAATTCATTCAACCAAGCATACTAATCCGATACTCAACAAGTACCGAAACGCGGGCATTCCTATACACAGACATGCCCAAGTACCAACACAACATGCATACTCAATGCAATAGGCTCAGGTATCTCCAATCATACCCAAAGTCCCATAACCAACTGCCAATCCCCAGCTATTCTCACCTCGCGGAGAATAATGATTGACAGACCAACGACCAATGGTGTGATTCCAACATCAACACCACACAACCCGACTCATTGAATCTCCCAAAGATTCCCAATCGGTAGGTATATCAATGCCGCCTTCCTCACAAGGAAAATGTCATGAACTCATGACCCTCCAACCTCGAACCAACGTTCGGAAGACTGGATATATTTATACCCAAACATATCTCGGAACCAAAAATACGCAACTGGTTCAGAATAGTGCAACAATGCCACTACTACCCCAAACAAAACCCGTATACGCCATGCATACCCAAACTAATGATGCTTTGTACTAATGCCATAGTACTCCACAATCTCGAGCATTACCCCGGAGACGTCTCCTCGAACGTCTCACTGGAAGTACGAAGCCATCGCCTAGTCCAACACTAGTAGGGCTTTCCCCCGGTTGATTCACAATCAGCCCTCAACCAATACTAGTTGTCTCCATGATAGTACAATCCAAATCTCTCCAAGAGATAAAATCAATATAGTAGTGTCACCCCACTAACTATATCTCACAAACCATTGACCCTGATTGCATGCCATATGCAAGAATGCTCAACCAGAGTTAACAACGACTCGTTGACACTCACGTTGGTATTCCCAACCAAATCGAGCTGTCCCAAAACAAGTCCCTCGAGACATTTGACGTATAAACGTCTCAGTGAGGTACTCCATGCCTCAATCATCATGCCACAAGGAGACTACAAAAGTCTACCAAAACCCTCATCGCATCACCATACAATTCACCCAGCTCGAATCCAATGAGCAGTATAATGGCTATCACAAGCACACTAAATCACTACAACAATACCTGGCTAGCGGTCCGCTGGCCCCATATGCTTATACCAACCTATCAATGCGACACACGTCCCATCCCGG
Organism: Haberlea rhodopensis; assembly: GCA_907163345.1. Taxonomy (NCBI): domain Eukaryota; kingdom Viridiplantae; phylum Streptophyta; class Magnoliopsida; order Lamiales; family Gesneriaceae; genus Haberlea; species Haberlea rhodopensis. Next base: position 1,787,156 of record CAJQUN010000122.1, on the reverse strand, counting down.
TATACCATACCGTACAAACCATTAGAGTTGTGGGTCATCACCCTATATCTCTAAAACACTAAAGCATAGTGGACATTCCGGTGCCCGTACTTAACCACAAAACGATACTAATTCTATAGGATTTATCCCACTCTCAGGGGTGGGTGTGATCATGTCTACCACATGTCACCTCGGCACAAGCAAGTAGTTCCCTCAACAACTACTCCTATTACCAGTTACTTGGCCATAGTTATTCCAACGAGTATACCCAAAGGTACCACTACTCGTAAAATATTTACCTCAAACATGTGCTGTGGTACACTTCCTGTACGGCGCACCCAATAATTCATCGAGCAACCTGTTCGGCATAATGGTCTCGTCAACTAGTGACCCAGACACTACCATGTGCTCGCCATCAGCACTCAAATCATACAACTAAATACATAATGTATAAATCATCGAAACGACGCTACTCGTTCTACATGACATCCACTATGTCGTCGTCATCCTGTGACGGTACCTGTCAACATATGACATTCAAAATAACATCGTCAACTCGCGACGGTATATGTCGATACACGACATCCATAGTCTCATCGTCAAACACATGACGGCATAAGTAAAACAACGCATGATATCCACAATAACGCTAAATAAACAGTAACATGCCATACCTCATCTCTAACAATATAGCGGCATACTTGTCTCCGTCGCCCAACAGCGGTACACAAGCAGCACTCATCGCTCGTAGGCGGCATAATCCAGTGTTACGCACATAGCGGTATAACCCATCGCTATAGAATCAGCGGTATGATCTCTCGTCATAGAGTCGGCGGCATAAAACATCGCTATAAATATCCGACGGTATGAACCATCGCCATAGATGTAGTGGAATGACCAGTCGCTATGTAATATCCAGCGGCATGAACCATCGCCAACAGAATACCCGGCGGCATGAACCATCGCCAATAAAATACACGACATCATGAACCATCGCCAATAGAATAGCAGAATGAACCATCGCTATGAATACCCGGTGGCATAAATCATCGCCCATAGAATAGCGGAATGAACCATCGCTATGAATACCCATCGGCATAAATCATCGCCAATAGAATAGCGGATCCCTAGTCTTGTTACGGTAGTGTATTTTAATGCACCTTGCTTCACATATAAGCGGCATAGAATAACCTCGCTTCAATGGACATGCGGTACTCCCACCCTCGCTTCACATTGTAGCGGCAAATATTCTTTCCTCGCTTTATATGAAAACCTCGCTTCAATGTGACATGCGGTACTCCCACCCCTCGCTTCACATTTAGCGGCACAAAATAAATAACGGCAAGCATTTAAAATCATCACTCATCCATAACAACGACTCATGGGATATTCACCAAGCATTCCATCTATACCTGCAATACAATGCATATACCATATCCAATATACATCACCATGAGTGTATTTTAATGCACCTCGCTCAAATGCGACATGCGGCAACACCCTCGCTTCAACATTTGGCGGCAAAGCATTAAAATCATCACTCCAATATATATACAACCACAATGAGTGTATTTTAATGCACCTCGCTCAAATGCGACATGCGGCAACACCCTCGCTTCAACATTTGGCAGCAAAGCATTAAAATCATCACTCCATTGTGCACATTAATGCATAATCCATGATGTATATAAAACGCAGGTTACCGTTTCGTGTCTTTCAACCCTGGCATTAGCCCTTCGTGTCATAGTGTCCCTACAGGAACAATCCCAAACCATGAGCATATAATAATCCATATTCACCACAATATGATTATAACGAGTAAATGCATAAACTATGAGTACAAAGTACTTCCTGTGTCCCAATGCATTTCAAAATGCTCCCTTTGGTTGTTCCTGTGCCACAACTCACAATCATAATCAACAGGTTATATTATGATTCCATAGATGTCATGACATATAATTGTTCCACTATGATCACATATCATAAATGCACATAGGCAAAATAGTTGTGTCACACAACACTAACTACTGTCATGCATAAATATGTGCTACCCATTCCTATCAGCATGTTTCATGCCCTCAACAGCCCCAAAGAGCTAACCACTGCTCTGATACCACTAATGTAAGGACCCCCGTGCCCTTAACCCGTTATTAGTGTATTCATCCATGCCATTAGTGCATACAATCGTTCATGTAGGGGAAAACCACTTGTCGTTATAGCCAATCATGCCACATATAAAATTTCTTTACCTTATTCCATATAATGTCTAGTTTCCCCTCAACCATGTCCACATACATCATGCACCAATATAATACACTAACATGCTCTCAATTCATTTAGCAATTCAATAAATAATTGCATGCTACTCATAAATGAAGAGAGAAAGGCCCTTGCCTTTTTATACATACCATATACACATAATAGTGCTCACATGCTAGCATCGAATAAGTATATGTGCATCAAATGTATAAAGTTTCATGCTCAATACCGTCGCTGGTACCTCGATCCTGGAAGCACCTCAAATTCACAGCTCGAGCTCAACTCCAAGCCATCGATGTACCTAATAACCTGCTCCAACAGAGACAGCCCCCACACGGGGTGAGCATACCAATATCCCAAATCCAACAATCACAATAATACAATTCATAATTTACAACAATGTAAATGCTATGAAATACAAAATATACTCCCTGGATGGTATCATCCTCATCCGGGATTCTCTGTACTGTCCCTGTTCTCAAAACAACTGAAACCATCAAATTCCCAAATGCCAGTTAATCATTACATTGATTAACGAACCCATTTGCTATATACCGATATCATAACAATAATATCAAATCATTAAACAATGATTACAATTATCCCATATACCTCATTTATGGTTCCATAGTTCTATTTCATTGCTCGCTCTACAATGACAGCATTTCATTCTCACGCATGCTCAACAACAGTGGCGTCCTAACCGATGTTTGCTCAAAGGCGACCACATCCCAATCATTGCTCGCTCAAAGGCGGCACCATGCAATTCCCAATGCAAGTATATCCATTTATAGCAATTACTATCGATCATGTATCTCAATATCCGTTTATTGCTATACCATATATCGTGCAATTCCATACATATTCATTGCAATACAGTGTACCAAGCACTCAACAATTGCAATTATACTAAAGGGCTATGCTCGTACGTCATACGTACCTTATTAGCCCGTAGTTCGAATCCCATCTTGCCTTGGTCTCGTGACCGATGAATTATGTGCTAAACACGATTAATAATCCACAATTAATCTCAAGCATGCAACCACGTACCCAAGCACGTTCACAAACCCCAATTACATCGTCATTCATGACGATTAACCATTTTAAAAGACCCCAGGCGAAGCATGCATCGAAAACTCAACACGAAAATAACTCACAATTATTTATGAGCACACAACACATACACAAGCATGAATCAAACTCCCAAATATATCATCAATGTACCCATACAATCTCCTAAAAATCTAAGGAATTTTTTTTTTTTAGTTACTGTTCATCCCTACCGATCGATCGGTAACTTCTACCGATCGATCGGTAGAACCCTGAAACTAGAAAATCACCATTTTAGCACCTCAAATCCTTCCCCAAACTCATACAAACAATTACCAACAACCACAACACTTCATAAACTCCATTAAAACCCATAAAAACACTAAAAACATAACTTTGGATTTTTACCAAAAAAACCAAATTTCCAAACCCAACATAATTCTTAACCAAAATCCACCATACTACTATCAAATCGAAGATAAATGCGAGGAGATGATTAATACCTGATTATCTTCAAGAAAATCGGCTCCCAAGTCGAGCAACCATCGATTCTTCCACCAAGGGAAAGAGAGGGAAATGGGGGGAAAGGCTTTTAGCGTAGAGAGAGAGAGAGAGAAGAGAGGGAAGGGTTCCGTGCCCAAATGACGGAATACCGAGTCACTTGGTATATATAGTACTAAAACTTGAAAATACCAATCTTCCCACAAATACATCATGACTCATTAAATATCATCTGTTTTCCAATAATTATCTCTCCAACTCAAATTCCATTACCAGCCCCAGTACAAAGTACTCCGGACCCCAGATCCCACTAAAACCAAATTCCAAGGTTATCACCACGATGAGAATACAATCTCATCCCTTGGATCCAACGACTCCAAAAAAGGATTTAAAATCCCCGGGAGTCCCAAAACCGTAACTAATTGTCATAGTTAAAATCCTTTAAGGATTATTACCACACCGGGATTAGTACCAATAATTCCCGGGTATCACAATACATCTCCACCAGAAATGATGTCTCAGAGTCATATACATCTTTCGCCTTCAAGGTGGATACTGTATTCACAGTTATGTACTTCAAGAATAATGACAGATGTCAGATTAGAATTATCAGGAACAAGTTATCAAACATTAAGTCGGAAAGAACTATCAGAACACGTTTGAAAGCGAGATTAATGTCCTATAGATACACGTTCTTAAGATTTCTGAGTTTGAACATCATTTCGTTAGGCTTTTCTGATTTTAGAGATGAATTCCAGCTTAACTTTCAATGCTGAGACAATTATAGAATTTCCATACGAGTGAAAAGTTCAGTCAGAAGTAGAGATATCCTCATGTACCTTGGAAATAAAACTAGAAGCTAGAACAAATACGTAGACTTTAAGAATTATGGCATCCATAGCGACATTCACTCGTCTCAGGTGATACTAGATGTTACTACCGAAATCATCAAAAGATTCATATTCCCGTGTTGCCTGGTATTAAGATTGGATTGAAAGAATAGATATTTTAATGTTCTTGTGGACCGAATAAAAATAAATTTTCACCGTTATAAATAGTGACGTCAAATCTTTAAAGCAAAACATTTATTACCCTTTCAAAACTATATATAGGGTCTCAAGAAAACTAACTTCACATTCATCTGACCAAATATATTTTTAACTTTTCTGTGTCAGTTGAGTAATATGTTTAGCCATTTTTCAAAAACAAAACCTTGCGATAAAACGCCATTCGGAATCCAGCTAAACCATGAAACATCGAACCTCAATAACAGCTGTAGGTCTAAGACAGTTGAACACTACTTCAACCTTGGTTGAATCAACAGAAGTGCTACGTCGAGAAATGACGTGGCCCAAGAGTATCACTTCAATCATCCAAAATTCTATTTGGATAGCTTGGCATACGAAATCATTTCTTAATAGGAAACTAAGATATCGATTTTAGATATGTCCTATTTTGTTTCATTTTAGAAGGAATGAAAATGATAAATTCAGTGATTAATCAAAGAACTAAAATTACGCTCGTCTGATCAGAGAACTATCTGATCCTGCTAAGTCATTTATTTTAAAGATTAAATATTCAAATTGTTCTCGATATAACGATGGGAGATGTCAACATAAGTATCCTGCTAAAATGACATGATAGAAAGATTACCATCATGTGCAAACCATAATCAGGCTGGACAAACTGATAAAAAATATTTCACATATGGAATTCTAAGATATCTGTTTCAGATATTCAATACATCTTGTTTTCATCTTGAAATACCAAGATATTAATAATAGGAGCAATCACAAGTCGATTAGAAATTGTCAAAAGATTCGACTCACCGAGTTCATGAAAATGTCAAGAATTAGAAGACTTGTATGACATAATCATATGTCGAGCATACAAGATAGATTTAGGCAGATCTTGGCTTTGAATTGACACTTGATACAATTCAGGGTGAATATCCAACGGTGGACGCACAGAATTGTTCTAATATAATGAATCAAGTAAATCCTTAATATAAGACAATAATTATTCAATTGTCAAAAAAGTAATACTTAGTCATTCAAAATATCATAAGACTTTTGACTCATTCAAGTCTAATCGTTTCATTTATAGGAAAATCTCCCAAATAGTCATTATCTCTCTATCGAGATGTTTACAAATATCATTGAAATATATTTGGAGGTCTTTACTATTTTGTTTTTAAAATTTTCTCAAAACTTTACCACAAATTCACGGAATCTATACCGAGTTAATACTTGGGTCCATGCAAATTCAAGAACTAAACGTTTCTTGAAAACAGAGTCTATGCCACATATGAGCAAAGTCTGTATTTAATCATTCCTTCAATGGAATATTTTTGCACATGGTTCGAATCATGTCCGGATGTACATGTGTACATTCTCTTATTATGTATGTTGATGATCACAACCTATGTGTTACATCTATGTTCTTACAAACTTAAAATCTCAATCCTTTTAGATTTCATTTCAAAATTATGAGATACATGTTATTCACGGGATAAAACCTCAAGAATATTCCCTAAAGTTCTCGATCTATATCTCACATAATAGTATTTTCCCAACATCTTATGATGCTTGTACGACTCATTCTTGGTGACAATATCACACATATATTCTATTTTATCAAAATCATAATTATACAACATCTAAATATGATTTCATATATGTTCATCAATTTACTTTTTGAAAAAAAAAAATCATATCTTTAACTCATTTCGTCATAGCCATATCTCTTTCTTTTCCAGCATCTCAATGCCGAAATCTAAATGGCTCTATGTCCAGGAGATATCTCAATCATATCCAAGGACTCTCATTTTAATTATCTCGTAACTCATTCGGCAATGTTATTCTCAATAGGTTCCGCAATTCATTACTCTGTAACCTCATACTCATTAAAATTGGATAAATAGTTTTAATGTCTCATTTGATATGCATACTCTTCATTTATTCAATCTAATGCATTATTCGTTCAATAATGACAAGTTTCGTAGGTGTTCGAGTGCAAACTCTTTCCCTACTCTGTTTTGTCACACATATACAGTATAGTATCGATATCGTGGTCAATATCAATACTACACAACTCAGCATATAAATCGCATATCGACATCAACCCTTTCACTCTAAATCATATAAGAGCAAATATGTCAAATAAGTTTCGAACACAAACGCACATATTCATTCGTGCCTATTCAAGTGTAAACAAGACTCAAAAATAGAGCATTCTCAGTTTATGCTCTGATACCAACTGTGAAGGTCCGTTCCTAATCAAGTGTTTAATTACCACACAATGATTATTTCAGAGTAAATAGTGGAAGATTATTTAAATTTTACTAACACGTGGCCCTAAAAAAATTTCGGTATGGCCTCCCGCACGAGGGAGAAACCAATAATAATACATATATCAATATGCCAATACTCAGAGTAAATACATAATACCATCTTGATGCACAATATGCATCAAGCACATAGGCTATATTAAAAATATTTACGTAATACCATCTATCATATGTATATCGATATACCAATACTGAAAATATTTACATAATACCATCAGCATTAAATGAATACCACATATAAAGACATATCCAAGTCTAAGCAGAAATAAAGTTAGTTTACATACTTTATATTCCAGGATACAACCTGGCATAAATAATTAACTACCCACGACTGGGATAGACAGACAACCTCGGGTAAGGCTTCCACCGAGCATTCCCTGTGATATCCCCGAAATGATTAATGGCAATTTGAGCATTAATTGTGTTTATACGGTTAATCATGGTGGTAATTAATTGATTTTGTGCTGGATTTATTTAATGTGTGGAAATGCATGGCCACATGGAAAGGATGACCCGGGAGTGCATTTCAGGGTGCATGTTGTGCATGTTGGGGAAAATTGCTTTTAGCATGATTTATTTGCCATGATTAGCAATTATTTGGAAAGCATGAGTTAATTGATATTTTGGTGCATTTTGGATTAATGCTTTTGAAAATATCATGTTGGGGTGTTTTATACACCATGGGTTTGTGGTTGCATTTTAATTTAAACTCAAACCCTTATACCCCAACCCCCACCTTTACCAAATCATTTTACCTTTACCAAATTACACCACCCAAACCCTCCTTTCCCTCATTTTCGAGTTTGTGCTCAAGGGTAAAGGAAATCCTTCCAAAAATCTTGATTTGTGGAGTTTATTGGGAGATTTGAGGTCCCCAAGAGGTATGGATACCTCATTGTTGTTTTTGTAAGGTTTTATTTAAGTTTGGTATGGTTTTGAAGGGTTTTAAAATGGGTTTGTGTTGGGTTGTTGTGGTTTTGGTTGAGGGTTGGATTTATGCTTGTTTTGAGGTGTGTTTTGAAGGTTTATGTTGTATTTGATGTTGTTGGTTTGATGGTTTAAGTGTTGGTATGGATTGGAAGGTTTTGGTATGCAAAATGGTGAAAAATCGCTGAGTCTGTGCGAGGCGATCAACCGCCTGAAATGGGGCGATCGATCGCCGATGGGCAGTACCAAATTTGCGGGACAGGCGATCGATCGCCTGTTATGAGGCGACCGATCGCCGAGAGGCAGTGGCCAATCCAAGGGTTAGGCGATCGATCGCCATATTTGGCGCGATCGATCGCCGCGAAGGAAAAATTGAGGCGATCGATCTCCTCAGCCAAGCGATCGATCGCCAACTGTGGAATTTTGGGAAATGCTTCCTTTTGTCGAATTTTTGGTATTTGAATATTATTTGGCTTCTAATAGGGGGTTGTGTGATTGTGTAGAACCATCCCAGGTAGCAACGCAACCAAGGAACTGAAGCCATATCAATTCCACTTTTGGAAAGGTACGTAGAGGACGTACGGGCACCCAACGGTACATGTATCTAATATACTCATTGTTTATGCATTGTGGATGCGAGTATATATGTGATTATGCATTGTGGATGCAAATACATGTTGAATTATGCATGATGATTGTAGATGCATATGATTATTGGTGCACATCCCATGAGTCGTGGTCATCCCTTGATGATTTTAATGCTTGCCGCTATTTGTTTTGTTGCCGCTAAATGTGAAGCGAGGGGTGGGAGCGCCGCATGTCACATTTAAGCGTGGTTATCATATGAGGCGAGGAAAGAATATTTGCCGCTCAATGTGAAGCGAGGGGTGGGAGCGCCGCATGTCCATTGAAGCGAGGTTATTCTATGCCGCCGATATGAAAAGCGAGGGGCATTAAAATACATTGTGATGGACAGACTAGGGAATGGTGACCGGTATTTGATATTGATGAGATGGTATTACGTCATGACATGTCTGGACCATTAAAAATAATCTATTGATTATACTCATGAGTTATGGTACAGGGACAACCAAACTGGAAGCGTTTTGTAATGCATGGGAAGAACAGGAAGTGTTTTATTCTGGTTTATGCATTTACGCTTTATATTCATATTGTGTTGAATATGAATGATATTATTGCTCATGTTTGGGGGTTGTCCTTGTAGGTACACTTTTGGCATGATATGAAGGGGGCTAATACGGGTTGAGACAGTGAGCTTGCAGAGCACGTTTGGTAGATGAAGGACAGGATTATTTGTATAGTGTCTACTCTAAAAGTAGTGTAAAACTATAGTTGATAACATTCTTTTGATGGGGAATGTAATTAATCCATTGATAGTCCTCATTTTGGCATGTAATTCTTAAAGCTCATAGACTCAACACGATTAATTTACTCTGATCATTTATATTAGCTCTAATTATGCCTTTGATCCGCACTTAAGGATTAGGGTCCTTACATTCCCTCTTTGGGATCATGTCAGCCATATTACCTATCATTGTCCACACACAAAGACAACAACAACCCCCCTTGGGGGTGAGCCAAAGCCCAATATGAAACTATCAAATAATTACATGTATTTATAAAATGTGATATATGATGTAATGCATGCATGTAAGGTACAATTCACCTCGAGATATCAAACGTCCGGAATCCAAGGAATTAGTCATCAACAATATTAAGCTCGAACAGAGGGAGGTGACACACACACACAGCGCTACGACATTTCTCATCGTGTCTGTGTTGTGCCCAGCATCCCTCGTGTCTAGGTCAGACAACGCGTGTGTCTACAATTCCTACCTAAACTGTCTATCATCGTCATGTCCAGCGTCTTCATGACACTATAGATCTCATCATATTCAAATGGTATCAAAGAAGCGGTAATATCAATATGACATGCCCAATATGTATGTCTGTATCGATGTACATTTATCAAAATGATGTGTGTTAACAAAACATTTATTTCATACATCGATATGCATTGTTATAACAAGACTGGGATTGGTTAGTGGTATTGGTGGATCGGATATATGTCATGATATTTATGAAACTGTATTATAATCTATTGATTATGAATATGAGTTATGGAACAGGGACAACCAAAGGGAGCATGTTAAATGCATTGGAATACAGGAAGTATTTTGTATTAACGGTTTTATGCATTTTTACATTATAAACATGTTGTTGTGTATATGATTATTATATGCTCATGGTTTGGGGTTGTTCATGTAGGAGCTTTTTGCATGAATGGCTGAGGACAAGGTTGATGCGGTGAGCTGTGTGAGGAGTGCTACTAATAAAGAAATTTTATTTTGGCACTGTATCCTTAAACTCATTCATCAACATGAACCCTTATACTCTGACGAATGTATGTTTAGCTCTCTTTATGTCATTAATCCACACTTAAGGTAGCGAGACCTTACATTAGTAGTATCAAAGCAGTGGTCAGAGAATCAGGGTTGAGCGAAGGGTAGAATTAGTGAACAAGTGGATATGTGTTCACTTTTGAGCATGTTCATTCATGTGGTGCATATTTGAGTATATATGTGTTATATTAACATGCTTGAATTATTGATATCCATGTGATGACTAACGTGGACTGTATTACATGAATTGTTTCTGGTATTATTATTGTAAACCCCTGTATTACAGCATGACAGCCAGAAACTCGGAACACCCCAATGAAGAGGTTAGGGACGCAATAAGTGTGAATGCTGGTATTTCTCAGACTACCGCCACCAGCTGGGCTTGGAACCTATCGCACATCAGTTATTACCCGGGGAGCTGAGTCTGATGCAGTTCTTGACCTTCCATTCTACTCTTTTTGAGGGGACTGAGACTAGGGAAGCAGCAGAGGAATGGCTTGAGGGAATTGAGCAAATATTTATGTTGGCACCATGTGCCAAGACTGCTTGGTTGAGGCTGGCAGAGTTCCAACTGGCTAAGAAGTCTTTTATGTGGTGGAAGATGATGATTATGGAATTGTGAGCTCAAGGATTATTAGTGGATTGGAGCTTGTTTAGAACCCGGTTTCTGAACCGGTACTTTGCAGCGGATGCTAGGCAGATGAAAGAGGATGAGTTCACCAACTTGAAGCAGGGCAACATGACAGTTTCAGACTATGCCCTAAATACTCGTCACTCTTACGGTATGTTCCCCATATTGCTACAAACGGTCATGCCAAGATGAGGAACTTCCTGAAGGGCTTGAGGCTGGAGCTGTTTGATAGGGTTCTCTCTAATAACCCTAGTTCTTTTGATGATGCACTTACAAGAGTAGAGCTAGCGGAAATTGGAGCAAGTTCTTACAAGGATGTTGTACCAACACATGTGCCATCTCAGAGGCCAGTGTCTGATAGTCTAAGACCACAAGGGGCTCAGTTTAAACCTCGTGGGGCTTCATCATCTTCCCGATTTAGTGGGAAGCGATCTGATAACCGAAGGCTGGGATTGAAGGAGCAATGCACAGACCAACCGGAGACCAACACAAGCGAGTAGGACGGGGGAAATGAGATGCTATTATTGTGGAGGACCGCAATTGATGCGTGATTGCGCGGCTTGTTATAGTTGTGGCAAGATGGGCCACTTTGCTTGGTATTGTCTACTCGTGGAGGACAGTCAGACCTCAGGGAGAACAGAGGGAGATTTACTGACATGGCAGTACATCAGAGGCAACCCATTGTGCCTCCACCATGAGGAGGTCAGACAGCGGGACCACATCAGGGGCACGTGTATGCCCTGACGAGGGAGCAGGCCGAGGCAGCTTGAGAGGAGGTGATTGCGGGTAAGTGTTATTTATTTACCTACCCCGCTTTTATTTTGATAGATACAGGTGCCTCCCATTCTTTTGTGTCTACTGATTTTGTGGAGAGACATCATATGTGCCCGTCTTCGTTGCCTACGCCTCTTTTGGTCTTGACACCCACTGGGAAGAATGTGATCGCTGATCGGGTATTATCTGACTGCCTCATTTATTTTGAGGGCAACGATCTGAAGGCAGATTTGATTGTTTGTGTATGACAGATTTTGATTGCATTGTGGGTATTGATCTGTTGAATAGATATCAAGCAGTGGTTGATTGCCGGCAGAGGATGATCCGCTTCCGATCTGATCAGGGGATTCAGTGGATGTTCTACGGGAGTGGTTCTCGTCTGAAGATTTTGTTGATATCGGCTATCAAATCTCACGGTTATTGGAACGTGGACATGTAGGTTATCTCATATATGTTATTGATGTGGCAGAGAAGAAGAAAGAACTGAGAATCGATGAGATACCCGTGGTTGTGGAATTTGCCGATTTCGGAAGAAATTCCAGGTTTTCCGCCGATTAGGGAGGTCGAGTTCGGGATTGAGCTATTACCACGGACGTCCGCCATTTCTCGTGCCCCTTATAGAATGGCGCTGGCGGAGTTGAGAGAACTGAAGTTTCAATTATAGGAGCTTCTTGACAAGGGGTACATACGCCCCAGTGTGTCGCCTTGGAATGCACCAGTCTTGTTTGTGAAGAAGAAGGATGGTTCGATGCGCCTGTGCATTGATTACCGGCAGTTGAACAAAGTGACGGTAAAGAACAAGTACCCTATTCTATGGATTGATGATCTGTTTGATCAGTTGCAAGGCACAAAGATTTATTCCAAGATTGATTTCAGATCTGGGTACCATCAGATACGGGTTAGAGATGATGATGTTCAGAAGACAGTGTTTCGCACTCGTTATGGGTACTATGAGTTCTTGGTTATGCCGTTCGGAGTGACGAACTCCCCGGTGTCTTCATGAGTCTGATGAACCGGGTGTTCCAGCCGTATCTTGATTAGTTGTCATAGTCTTTATTGATGACATTCTTATCTATTCTAGAAGTGAGGGGGAGCACGTGATACATTTGCGTACACTGCTTCAGATTCTCAGAGATAATCAGCTATTTGCTAAGCTCAGCAAGTGTGAATTCTGGTTGGACAGTGTGATATTTCTGGGTCATATCATCTCCAAAGATGGGATATCAGTCGATCCCAGGAAGGTAGAAGCAGTAATGGAATGGTCTACACCTACCTCTGTACCGAGATTCGGAGTTTTCTTGGTTTGGCTGGGTATTATCGACGTCTCGTCGAGGGATTTTCTAAGATTGCCAAGCCATTGACGCAGTTGACTCAGAAGGGAGTGTCGTTTTATTGGGCTGAGGCTTGTGAGCAGAGCTTTCTAGAGTTGAAGCATCGGTTGACGACTGCACCCGTGTTGGTGATTCCCACGGGAACAAGAGGTTCATTCTTTATATTGATGCGTCACTACAGGGTTTCAGATGCGTGATGCAAGATAAGCATGTGGTGGCCTATACTTTGAGACAGCTGAAACCGCATGAGACCAGATATCCAGTTCATGACTTGGAATTGGCGGCTATTGTGTTTGCCTTGAAGATTTGGCGGCACTACTTGTATGGTACTTCATTTACCATCTACACGGACCACAAGAGCCTGAAGTTTTTACTTACTCAGACAAAACTGAATATCAGGCAGAGGAGATGGATGGACTTGCTGAAAGACTATGATTGCGAGATAGAATACCATCCCGGGAAGACTAACTTGATAGCTGACGCTTTGAGTCGAAAAGTGAAGTACACAGCGGAGGACGTCATCCATTTGTCAGCTTTGTTGACTTTCTACTGTCAGTTGGGTTATGGCTTTGATGTATCTGCATCACCGGTACGTGTATCAACATTATTAGCTGAGCAGAACATTTTTGCAAATATAAGAAAGGGTCAGAGTCAGATGATGAGATACAAAGATGGATGACATTAGTGCTTCTTGGACAACCATCGAAGTTCAGAATGGCTGAGGATGATTCATTGAGGCTTGGTAATCGTTGGGTGGTTCCGAATGCTCCAGAGCTACGCCAAGGAATCTTACAGCGATCTCATAGTAGCAGATTTAGTATCCACCTATGCGGGAGGAAAATGTATAAGGATCTATGTGACTAGTTCTGGTGGAAAACGATGAAGCAAGATGTTATAGCTTTTGTGAAGAGGTGTTTGGTCTTTCAACAGGTGAAGGCAAAAGAGGCAGAGGCCCGGTGGTGAACTGAAGATCTTGGAAGTACCTAAATGGAAGTGGGAACACGTATCCATGGACTTTGTGACTCATTTGCCAAGGACGGCTTCGGGATTTGATGCTATATGGGTGATTGTGGATAGGATGACAAAGGTGGCTCATGTTATTCCATACAGTATGACCTTCACGTATTTGAGGATGGCTCAGCTATATATTCACGATGTCGTAAGATTGGAGATCCGCGTTTTACATCTCACTTTTGAAAGGTCTTCAGTCAGCGTTGGGAACTGAGGTGAGGCATACCATCCCCCAACAGATGGCCAAGCGTACTATACAGATGCTCGAAGATATGTTGCGGGCTTGTGTGGTAGAGTTTGACTCTACGTTGCAGGATTCAGTGGCTTTGGTGGAATTCTCGTACAACAACAGCTACCAGGCGAGCATTCATATGTGTGATACCTGGGAATTATTAGTGTTAATCCCGATGTGGTAATAATCCTTAATGTTTTTTATCTGTGGCAATCGTGTATTAATTGTGGTTTTGGGAGTCCCGGGGATTTTAAATCCTGTTTTTGGTGTCATTGGATCCAGGGGATGAGATTGTATTCTCATCGTGGTGATAACCTTGGAATTTGGTCTTTGGTGGGATTTGGGGTCCGGAGTACTTTGTACTGGGGCTGGTAATGGGAATTCAGGTTAGAGAGATGATTTTTGAAAACATATGATATTTAATGAATCATGATGTATTTGTGGAGGTAATGGTATTTTCGAGGTTTGGTACTATATATACCAAGAGGACTCGGTATTCCGTCATTTGGCACGGAACACCTCTATGGAATTCTCGTACAACAACAGCTACCAGGCGAGCATTCATATGTGTGATACCTAGGAATTATTAGTGTTAATCCCGATGTGGTAATAATCCTTAATGTTTTTTATCTGTGGCAATCGTGTATTAATTGTGGTTTTGGGAGTCCCGGGGATTTTAAATCCTGTTTTTGGTGTCATTGGATCCAGGGGATGAGATTGTATTCTCATCGTGGTGATAACCTTGGAATTTGGTCTTCGGTGGGATTTGGGGTCCGGAGTACTTTGTACTGGGGCTGGTAATGGGAATTCAGGTTAGAGAGATGATTTTTGAAAACATATGATATTTAATGAATCATGATGTATTTGTGGAGGTAATGGTATTTTCGAGGTTTGGTACTATATATACCAAGAGGACTCGGTATTCCGTCATTTGGCACGGAACACCTCCCCCCCCCCCCTCTCTCTACGCCTCACATCTCCCCTTTCCCCTCTTTTTTTTCCTCTTGGAGGAAAAATGGTTGGTAGCTTGGCTCGGGAGCCGGATTTCTCAGAGATAATAAGGTATTGATCTTCACCTCGTTCTTATCTTCGATTTGATAGTAGTATGGTGGGTTTTGGTTGTGTATTTTGTTTGGTTTGGAAATTGGGGGTTTTTGATAAAAATTCAAAGTTGAGTTTTTAGTATTTTTATTGGCTTTAAATGGAGTATTGGTGGTGATACAAGTGTATGGGGTGTTGGTTTTAAGTTTGGGTGTGAAAAACCCCATTAAAACTCGAGTTTTTTGAAATATTGCAGGTCCCGATTGATCGAGGATGGACCCGATCGATCGCGACATAAATCTGGAAAATGGGTGAGGATGAACAGTACTTGCGATCGATCGCAAGATATCACTGATCGATCGCGAGGAACCAGAAACTTTTGGCGATTGATCACCATATGCGGCGATCGATCGCGGATGTTTTATTTTCGGACAGTGGGTTATGGCGATCGATCACGCCTAATGGGCGACCGATCGCGGCCCTGTTTGACTTGGTTTTTGTGGTATTTTGGAAAATGTCAGGATTTTGGAATCGAGGTTTAAAGGGCCTGTTTCCGGGGCAATTTCTACATTCCAATGGGAATGCTATACTTTTAAAATGGATTGGTTGGAGCCAAAATTTAATTAAACGGAATTCTCGGTTGAGTTTTTAGCTATCTCTTAAACATATAAAAGGGAATATTTTGGGTATTATGCATGCTTAGCCGGGGGGCTTTTATTTTGGTAATTGTCATGGATTGACGATATGTTTCGGGGTTATGAACGTGCTTGGGCACGTGGTTGCTTGCTTGTGTTTAATTGTGAGCTATTTATGTGTTAGCACATAATTCATCGGGTCGTGGGACTCCAGCGAGGTCGGACTCGAACTACGAAATTATAAGGTACGTTTAACGTACGAGCATAACCTGTTATAATATTGCAACTGTGAAATGCATGGTATGTAGAAATTGCAATAAACGAATGTTGAAATGCATGGTATATGGTACTTGTAATAAATGGACAGTGAAATGTATAGTATATGGTAATTGTGATAAATGGAAATACGTTGGGAATTATATGGTGCTGCTTTGAGCGAGCAACGATTGAGATGTTGTCGTCGTTGATGCGACCACCGGTTATGACGCCGCTATTGTTGAGCGTGCGTGGGGTTTAAAATGCCGCTATTGTGGAGCGAGCAACGAAATAGGAACATGGAATCATTGATTAGATATATGTGATATCTACGGTCTTTTATATAATGATTTTACCATATTGATTGTGGAAGTGGCATAATGGAAATAGTATTAGTTAATCTATGTGGCGATTAACTGGCTTTGGGAATTTGATGACTTTGGTTAATTTGAGAACAGGGACAATACAGGGGATCCCGGATGAGGATGATACCATCCAGGGAGTATCATTTAAATTCATGGCATTTACATTCTGTAAATTATGAACTGTAATATTATGCTCACCCCGTGTGGGGGCTGTCTCTGTTGGGGCAGGTGATACATGTGTAGCAGCAGCTTTGGTGTTGAACTCGGGCTGTTGATTAGAGGTACTTCCAGGATCGAGGTACCAGAGCTGGTTGAATAAGTACATAGATCCAGAGTTGAGATCGAGTTGTGCTTGGGAAGTGCTTCCAGGATTGAAGTACCAGTAATGGTATCTGGTAGAGTTTTTATACATTAGATACACGCTTATTCATTGGGTGCTCTTATGTGAGTACGTTATTCGTGTATATGGAATGTATAAATGGGATATGGCCTTCCTCTCTTCATTTATAGCTTGCATGCAATTATATATGGAATTGCTAAATGAACTGAGGGCATGTTAGTGTATTATAAGGGTGCATGCTATGTAAGTGATCTTGGTTGGGGAATTTGAATATTATGTGGATAAAATGCAAGAAAGTTTCTGGATAGTATATGGTGTTACACTTGCATATGGTTTTTTCCCCCATGATAGTATGATTATATGCACTAATGGTATGGATTAATACACTAATACCTGGGTAAGGGCACGGGGGTCCTTACATTAGTGGTATCAGAGCAGTGTTTTGCTCTTTAGGGCTGTTGAGGGCCTAGGAACATGTTAATGGAAATGATAAGCACATACTTATGCATGATGGTAGTTAGTGTTGCGTGACACAACTATATTGCTTATGTGCGTTTATGATATGTATTCATAATTGGAATATGTTGTTGCTAACCATGGTGGTTGCAGGGTCATATGAGACATGGATCATGCATTACGGTTGCATATTGGAGTGATGATTTTAATGCTTTGCCCCTAAATGTTGAAGCGATGGTAAAATTCTGCATGTCACATTTGAAGTGAGGTGCATTAAAGTACACTCATGGGAATGTTTATTGAGATATGGGTTATGCATTGCGGTTGCATACATGGAGTAGCGATGTGAATACTTGCCGCTTCATGGCGTAGCGATGTGAATATTTGCCGCTGTCATACCGTAGCAATGAGAGAATATTTGCCACTGATATGAAGCGAAGAACACGACCGCTGCCATATCATAGCGAGGGATATTATTTTCCGCTGGTATTGTCTAAGCGAGGGGTATTTCCGCTGTCATGAAACGCGAGGGGTATTTCCGCTGTCATGATTAAAACGAGGAGTAATGGTGCCGCTGTCATACCGTAGCGATGAGAGAATATTTGCCGCTGATGTGAAGCGAAGAACACGGCCGCTGTCATATCATAGATGTCGAAGCGAGGTAGCGATGAAGTTATTTGCTGCTCATATGAAGCGAAGAACATGACCGCTGTCATATTATAGCGAGGGATATCATTCTGCTATTCTATTGGCGATGGTTTATGCCGCCGGGTATTCTTAGCGATGGTTCATTCCGCTATTCTATTGGCGATGGTTTATGCCACCGGGTATTCCTAGCGATGGTTTCTTCCGCTATTCTATTGGTGATGGTTCATGCCGCCGGGTATTATATTAGCGACAGATCTTTCCGCTACATCTATTGGCGATGGTTCATGCCGCCAGGTATTATATAGAGATGAGTCATTCCGCTATTCTATTGGCGATGGTTTATGCCGCCGGGTATTCTTAGCGATGGTTCATTACGCTATTCTATTGGCGATGGTTTATGCCGCTGGGTATTCTTAGCGATGGTTCATTCCGCTATTCTATTAGCGATGGTTTATGCAGCCGGGTATTCTTAGCGATGGTTCATTCCGCTATTCTATTGGCGATGATTTATGCCGCCGGGTATTCTTAGCGATGGTTCATTCCACTATTCTATTGGCGATGGTTTATGCCGCTGGGTATTCTTAGCGATGGTTTCTTCCGCTATTTTATTGGCGATGGTTCATGACGCCAGGTATTATATAGCGACGGGTCTTTCCGCTACATCTATTGGCGATGGTTCATGCCGCCAGGTATTATATAGAGATGAGTCATTCCGCTACATCTATTGGCGATGGTTCATACCGCCGGATATCTATAGCGATGTTTTATGCCGCTGACTCTATGGCGAGGGATCATGCCGCTGATTTTATAGCGATGTGTTCTGTCGCTATCTACATAGCACGGGATTGTACCGCCCACGAGCTATGGGTGTTGATTATGTACCACTATGGGACGACGAAGACATGTATGCCGCTATTTTATTAGCGATGAATTATGGTATATTGCTGTATAGTTAGCATTATTGTAGATACCATGTGTTGTCATATACCGTCATTGGTTTGACGATGAGATTATGCATGTCGTGTGTCGACATGTATTGTCACGAGTTGACGATGTTATTTTGGGTGTCATATGTTGACAGGTACCGTCACGGGTGACGATGATATAGTGGATGTCTATGTAGACGAGTAGCGTCGTTTCAATAAAAAATACATTTATGTATATGTATTTAGTCGTATGGTTTGAGTGCCAATGGTGATCACATGGTAGTGTCTGGGTCACTAGTTGACGAGACCTTTATGCCGAGCAGGTTGCTCGAAGAATTATTGGGTGCGTCGTACAGGAAGTGTACCGCAGCACATGTTTGAGGTATATATATTTTACGAGTAGAGATACCGTTGGATATACTTGCTGGAATGGCTAAGGCCAAGTGATTGGTGGTAAGATTAGTCATTGAGGAAACTACTCGCTTGTCGTTGTGATGCGTGTTAGGCATGGGCACACCCACCCTGAGGGTGTGAAATAAGTCCTAATGGATTAGAATTGCACCGTGGTTGAGCAAGGACACCAGGATGTCCATTATGCTTTGGTGTTTTAGAGATATATTGGGTGATGACCCACTACTCTAATGGCTGTTTACGGTATGGTATACCGAGTGGAACAGTATGATGCGTTGGTGGGCTTGGTATAAGCCTATGGAGGCAGCGCTTTGCTAGCCATGTATTGTTGCAGTGATATAGTGTGCTTGTTGTAGCCATTACACTGCTCGCGGGAACCGAGTTTGGTGAATCGTATGGTGATACAATGAGGGTTTATGGTAGACTCTTGTAGTCTCTATGTGGCATGGTGATTGAGGCAAGGAATACCTCACAGGGACGTTTATACGTCGATTTTTGAGGGACTTATTTTGGGACAACTCTATTTTGTTGGGAATACCAACGTGAGTGTCAACAAGTTGTTGTTAGCTCTGGTTGAGCATCCTTGCATATGAAATGCAACAGAAGTCACAATTGGAATGGTGGGATATAGCTAGTGGAGTAACACTACTATATTGATTTCTTCTTTTGGAGAGATTTGAATTGTACTGTTATGGAGACAACTGGTATCGATCGTGGGTTGATTGTAAATCAGCCATGGTAATCATTACTAGTGTTGGACCGAGTGATGGATTTCTTACCTTTCGGTGAGACGTTTGAGGAGACGTCTCCAGGGAAATGCTTGAAATTGTGGAGTACTATGGCATTAGTACAAAGCATCATTAGGATGAGTATACATGGTGTATACAGGTTTCGATTTGGGTAATTGTGGCGTTGATACACTATCCTAACCAGTTGTGTATTTCTGAGTTCTGGAATATATTTTGGTATAAATATATCCGCGTTTTCCGAACAGTGGTTCGAGGTTGGAGGGTCATGGATTCATGACACTTTCCTTGTGAGGAAGGCGGTATTGATATGCCTACCAATTGAACCTTTGGGAGATTCGTTAATTTTGTTTGTGTAGTGTTGATGTTAAAATCACACCCTTTTTGGTTTGTCAACCATCATTCTCCGTGGAGTGAGAAAAATTGAGGATTGACATTTGGTTTTGGGATTTTGGGTATGATTGGAGATACCCGAGTCTGTTGCATCGAGTATGCATGTGGTGTCGGTACTTGGGCGTGTATGCCGGTGTGGGTGTACGACTGCCAACTTTTCTTAATGCTCGTCGAACATCGAACTAGTACGCTTGGTTTGGCAATCTCTGGTGAGAGATTGTGGCATCTTTAGATTGGTAAATCTCGATGGCACGATGCATTCTGAGGAATGATCGTGAAGGTCGGTTGACTTTCCTTGAGGAGGGATTGTCGTATCTTAGGCCATGGTATTTTTTTTCATTTCTGAGTAATTTGATAACATCCATGTGTTAGGACCGTTGAATCCTAGGGTAAGCAAGGGATGACCTTGTTTTGGATTTATTGGGTGTCGTGGTTGACACGTGTGGCGGGAATGCAATTGATTGTTCTTGTATGTCCTTTCGAAAACTTGAGACCTTGTAGAGTCTCGATAGTGTGTTTGGACCAAAATGTGATTTCTTGGAACACAAGGACGAAGACATCTTTGGAGATGTGTTACGTGTTAATCGGGGCCGTGTTGTGGCCCAATCCGTGTTGCAATGTGATGCAACCACTCCTTAATGGAGATAGATATGGGAAAACGGGAACCGGATTTGGTATAAGTACACTGTAGTGTACTGGTAGTTTCCTTGGCAACGATGTGTGACTAACATCGTAGACTAAATCGTGGAGATATCATCGAGACGATATCTATTTTGGAATCACGTATAATTCGTTTGATCTGCATTTAGGATTGGCTGACTGCTTTTGAGATGGTTGGCATCGGGGAATGTTGACGTCTTCCTTTGAGTTTGTGATGGTTTGGGAGATTTACACCATTCCAGGTTTTGGTGCGAGGTCGGTATCCTCGCGGTTGGTGTGTCGTTCATGTTATGTTCATGATCCGATGATGTGAATCCGTTTGGATTTTGTAATCTCGGCATTACGTCGTACGCCGTGCAAATTTCGAGTGCAAAATTTTATTAGTGGGGGATAATTTTGATACCCGGGAATTATTAACGTTAATCCCGGTGTGGTAATAATCCTTAATGGATTTTATCTGTGGCAATCGTTTATTAATTGTGATTTTGGGACTCCCGGGGATTTTAAATCCTTTTTTTGGTCTCATTGGATCCAGGGATGAGATTGTATTCTCATCGTGGTGATAACCTTGGAATTTTGTCTTTGGTGGGATTTGGGGTCCGGAGTACTTTGTACTGGGGCTGGTAATGGGAATTGAGTTTTGTAAGGACCCTAGTTCCTTAAGTACGGATTAAAGGCATAATTAGAGCTAACATAAATTATCAGAGTAAAATGATCGTGTTGAGACTATGAGCTTTAAGAATTACATGCCAAAAATAAGGACTATCCATGGATTAATTACATTCCCAATCTAATGAATATTATCAACTATAGTTTTACGCTACTCCTAGAGTAGACACTATAGAAAAGCAATCCCGTCCTTCAATTCCCAAAAGTGTTCTTGACAAGCTCACTGCCTCAATCCGCCTTAGCCCCTTCTTATCATGCCAAAAGTGTACCTACAAGGACAACCCCCAACCATGAGCATATAATGATTCATATACAACACAATATGAATGTAAGGCGTAAATGCATAAACCGTAATAAACACTTCCTGTTTTTCCCATGCATTTTAAAATGCTCCATTTGGTTGTCCCTGTACCATAACTCATGAGTGTAATCAAATAGATTATTCAATGGTCCACACATGTCATGACATAATACCATTTTATCATCACCAATTACCAATCACCAATCCCTAGTCTGTTCATCACAATGTATTTTAATGCCCCTCGTTTTTTCACATATAGGCGGCATAGAATAACCTCGCTTCAATGGACATGCGGCGCTCCCACCCCTCGCTTCACATTGAGCGGCAATATATTCTTTCCTCGCCTCATATGATAACCACGCTTAAATGTGACATGCGGCGCTCCCACCCCTCGCTTCACATTTAAAATCATTACAAACCCAAACCAAACACAACAAAAACATTAAGGAGGTATCCATACCTCTAGGGGACTTCAAATCTCACACAAAATCCCACAATCAAGTTTTTGGAAGGATTTATCTCCCACTTTTCAGCAAAAAACGAAAATAGGAGAATAAGGGTTTGAGGGGATGATTTTGGGGGATTTAATAAAGTGATTTGGTAAAGGTGGGGGTAGAGGGTTTTAAAGTAGGTAAATTTGTATCCCCACAACTAACATGATGTATTAAACATCCCAACATGATATTTAAAAAGGCATTTTACCAAAATGCACCAAAATCACAATTAAACTCATGCCTTCCATTTAATTGATAACCATAACATATAAATCATGCTAATATTCAATTCTCCCAACATGCACAACATGCACCCTGAAATGCACTCCCGGGTCACTCTTTCCATG
The DNA here is from genome assembly GCA_907163345.1 of Haberlea rhodopensis. Lineage (NCBI taxonomy): Eukaryota > Viridiplantae > Streptophyta > Magnoliopsida > Lamiales > Gesneriaceae > Haberlea > Haberlea rhodopensis. Next base: position 1,764,002 of record CAJQUN010000122.1, on the reverse strand, counting down.
TGACCATGCATTTCAACATGTAATTAAATCTAGCACATAACTCAATTATCACCAGTTAATCATATAAACATAATTAATGCCCAAATTGCAATTCATTATTTCGGGGATATCACAATACTCCCCTACTTATAAGATTTCGTCCTCGAAATCACATGCACTTACCCCCAACATGAACTAAACATAAGTAACATACCAGAAAATAGTTCCGGGTAGTGCTGCACCATATGCCGCTCCGTCTCCCACGTAGCCTCCTCGACACCCCTGCGATCCCACTGAACCTTGATCATAGGTATCACTTTGTTCCGAAGTCTGCGGTCTGCCCGATCCAGAATTCTAACAGGCCGTTCCACATAAGACATATCGGATTCTAACTGGACCTCGGAAGGCTGCAACACATGAGACGGATTCGGCTCATACTTCCGCAACATAGACACATGGAACACATCATGTATACCAGATAAGGAAGGTGGCAGAGCTAGTCGGTAAGCCAAAGTGTCAATGCGCTGCAAAATCTCATACGGTCCAACATACCTCGGAGATAGTTTTCCGCGCATCCCAAATCGCACAACGCCTCTGAAAGGCGAGATCTTCAAGAAGACCTTATCTCCCAACTGAAATTCCAACGGTCTCCGCCTTTTATTCGCATAAGCTGCCTGTCTGTCCTGGGCTGCTTTCATTTTCTGCCTTATCATCTTTATCTTTTCTTCCATTTCTCGGATCAGTTCCGGTCCTCCGACCGATTCATGGTCCAAATCATCCCAACACAAGGGTGATCTACACCGTCTGCCATATAGGGCCTCAAAAGGAGCCATCTGGATGCTCGCTTGGTAGCTATTATTATAAGAGAACTCTACCAAGGCCACTGAATCCTGCCAAGAAGCATCGAATTCCAATACACAAGCCCTCAACATGTCCTCGAGCGTTTGGATAGTACGCTCGGTCTGGCCATCCATCTGAGGATGATAAGCAGTGCTCAATCTAACTTCAGTCCCCAAGGCTGACTGAAGACCCTCCCAAAAATGAGATGTGAATCGTGGATCTCGATCCGACACTATGGAAATGGGGATCCCATGCAACCTCACCACATCTCGAATATACAACTGAGCCATCCTCAAAAAGGTGAAGGTCATGCTATAGGGAATGAAATGAGCTACCTTAGTCAATCGATCCACAATCACCCATATAGCATCAAAACCCGAAGTGCTCCTCGGCAAGTGAGTCACGAAGCCCATTGAAATGTGTTCCCACTTCCATTTCGGTATCTCCAAGCTTCTCAACTCGCCGCCAGGTCTCTGCCTTTCAGCCTTAACCTGCTGGCAGATCAAACACCTCTTAACAAAAGCGACGACATCAAACTTCATTCTTTTCCACCAAAACTGATCACGTAGGTCCTTGTACATCTTCTTCCCGCCTGGGTGGATACTAAGTCTGCTACTATGAGCTCGTTCCAAAATTCCTCTACGCAACTCCGGCGTACTCGGAACCACCCAACGGTTACCCAATCTCAAGGATCCGTCATCGGCCACTCTGAATTTCGTTGGTTGACCAAGATGTACTAAAGATAACCATATCCGAATCTCGTCATCTGACTTCTGAGCTCTCCTGATGTTCTCATAAATATCTGGCTCAGCCAATAAGGTCGATACATATACAGGTGATGCATCTATGTCGAAATCATAGCCCAGATGGCAATAGAAGGTCATCATAGCTGACAAATGGATGACGTCCTCAGCAGTACTCCTAACTTTCCGGCTCAAAGCGTCTGCTGTCAAGTTAGCTTTTCCGGGATGGTACTCAATCTCACAATCGTAGTCCTTAAGCAAGTCCATCCACCTTCTCTGTCTCATGTTCAGCTCCGCCTGAGTGAATAAAAACTTGAGGCTCTTATGATCCGTGTAAATGGTAAACGAAGTACCATACAAATAATGTCTTCAAATCTTCAGGGCGAAGATGATAGCCGCCAATTCCAAGTCATGGACTGGGTATCTAGTCTCGTGCGGCTTCAACTGCCTCGACGCATAAGCCACCACATGCTTATCATGCATCAATACACACCCAAGGCCCTGAAGTGATGCATCGGTATACAAAACAAATCTGGGGTTTTCCATAGGAATCACTAATACCGGTGCCGTCGTCAACCGGTGTTTCAACTCCTGGAAGCTCTCCTCACAAGCTTCTGACCAAAAGAATGGTACTCCCTTCTGGGTCAATTGTGTCAACGGCTTGGCAATCTTCGAAAATCCCTCGACAAAGCATCGATAATAACCGGCCAAGCCAAGGAAGCTCCGTATCTCAGGTACAGAAGTGGGTGCAGCCCACTCCATCACAGCTTCAATCTTTCTGGGATCCACTGATATCCCGCTGCTAGATATGGCATGCCCCAGAAACACTACACTGCTCAACCAAAATTCACACTTGCTGAGCTTGGCATACAACTGGTAATCTCTGAGAATCTGGAGCACTGTCCTCAAGTGTTTCACATGCTCTTCCTCACTCCGGGAGTAGATGAGAATGTCGTCAATAAATACAATGACGAACTGATCAAGATATGGCTGCAACACTCTGTTCATCAGACTCATAAAGACAGCGGGGGCATTTGTCACCCCAAAAGGCATGACTAAGAACTCATAGTGCCCATACCGAGTCCGAAACGCTGTCTTCTGCACATCTTCCTCCCTGACTCGAATCTGGTGATACCCGGATCTCAAATCAATCTTGCTATAAAGTCGGGTACCTTGCAACTGGTCAAACAGATCATCAATCCTTGGGAGAGGATACTTGTTCTTTACTGTGGCTTTATTCAGTTGCCGGTAATCGATGCACAAACGCATCGAGCCATCCTTCTTTTTCACAAAAAGAACCGGTGCGCCCCATGGCGATACGCTCGGGCGTATATATCCCTTGTCAAGGAGATCCTGCAACTGCTCCTTCAATTCTCTCAACTCCGCCGGTGCCATCCTGTAAGGAGCACGAGAAATAGCGGACGTCCCTGGTAATAACTCAATCCCAAACTCGACTTCTCTAGCCGGTGGAAATCCATGAATCTCTTCCGGAAATACATCAGCAAACTCTGCTACCACTGGTACATCCTCGACTCTCAATTCTTTATTCTTCCCAGACGTGTCCACGGCATAAATGAGATAGCCCGTGTGACCACGTTCCAACAACTGAGTCATCTTGATTGCTGAAATCAACGGAATCTTTGCACGAGAACCGTTGCCATAAAAAGTCCACTGTATACCCAAATCAGATCTGAACCTCACTGTTCTCTGTCGGCAATCTACCACTGCCTGATATCTGTTCAAAATGTCGATACCCACAATGCAGTCGAAGTCTGACATGCCTAACACAATCAAGTCTGCCTTCAACTCGTTGCCCTCAAAATAAATGAGGCAATCTGCCAGAAACTGATCAGCAACAACATTTCTTCCAGTGGGTGTCGAGACCATGAGAGGCGTGGGTAGAGAAGACGTACGCATATGGTGTCTCTCCACAAAGCCACAGATACAAAAGAGTGGGAGGCACCTGTATCTATCAAAATAAAAGCAGGGTACGTAAATAAATGACACGTACCGGCGATCACCTCCTCTGGGGCTGCCTGGGCCTGCTCTCTAGTCAGTGCATACACCTGCCCCTAGGACGGTCCCACTGTCTAACCTCCCACTGGTCGAGGCATATTTGTAAGGACCCCAAGCCCTTAACCCTTAATTAGTGTATTAATCATTATGTGTGGCACATGCTTTCAATAAAATCAATCGGGAAACTCAGATGATACTTTACCATTGAATGGCAATTACAAAATTTCTTTAATACTCAATGTTATAAGATCATCATCCTAACAACATATAGACTCATCAAGTTCGCCCATTACCATCCCCCTTTTGCCACTTTTTACATTGTGGACTTTTATAAAAATTTGGGCAGAGTCTCCCCATAAATTGAGTTATCCCAAAACAAAAGCACATCACATAATATAATTCTCGGCCAGGGAATACACAATTCTCAACATAATACAGAACACAAAGTAAATTCCCAGCCAGGGAAGACACCACACATAAGACGACAAAAGTGGGTTTCAACACCCACATAATACACTAACGACTCTCATATCATTAGCAATTCTACCCTTAATTGCATGCAACATATAATGAAAGAGAGAAAGGCTCATGCCATTATATACAACCCATATACAAGTATAATCATGTTCACATGCGAGCATCATAAATGTGTATATAACCCTCGGGTGTACATGAGTACTCTGTATGATACCGTGCTCCATCAAGCCCTGGTACCACGATCCTGGAAGTACATCCAATCAACAGCTCGAGCTCAACTCCAAAGCCATCGATGTACCTGTTCACCTGCCCCAACAGAGACAGCCCCCAACGGGGTGAGCATACCAATACACAAAATCCCATAATTACAGTAATGAAATTCATAATTTACAGCAAAAGTAAAGACTAATGAATTTTAAATGATACTCCCTGGATGGCATCGTCCTCATCCGGGATTCCGTGTACTGTCCATGTTCTCACAATCATCAAGCTCATCATATCTCAAAAATCAGTAAATCAACACATTGATTTAACTCATAGCATGCCTGATTCTCAAGTATCAATAATTAATGATTCCAAATTCATTATACATACAAATATAGATATCTCGATATCTACTGATTTTCAACTTTGCTACCAATCATAGATAGCTCAAATGCCTAGCATTTATTTTACCAATTCTCCATTTCACTTAGACATCTCACATGTCTTATAATGAATACATGATTCCACGATCATTCTCAGGCATCTCAAATGCCCTACAATAGTCATATAAACCCAGTACCCCATATCTCTTATAAGGTCATACTACTCTAGTATCACGCGCGCTTGTGGCGGCGATGTCAAGGTTGGGTCGTTCCATAACTATATCAACACATACATATAACCATACGCACAACCATCAATGCAATCAAAATACATTATGCATTTCACAAATGCTCTCATATAAAGTAATGCTCGTACGTCGCACGTACCTTAAATCTCCGAAGTCCGAGTCAAACCTCGCTCGAGTTCCATGCCCCGAGGAATGATGTGCTAACACGATAAATAATTCACAATTATTTACGAACATGCAACCCATGCTCAAGCACACCCATAATCCTCATACAGAAAATTATTGTCAACACACGACAATTTACCATTTAAAAGACCCGGGGCAGGGCATATACAGGGAGGGAAATCGAATGAGACATTATCGAAAATTGCTCAAGAGTTAACCCTAAAATTCAAACCCTAACATCTCAATTCGAACCCAATTAAGCATCATAATACATCTAAAACACGTAATAATCGATCAATAACAAGAATCATCACCCCTTGCCAAAAACCCCCAAATTTCGAACCAAACCCTACGAAATTCGAAAATAAATTCGAACCAAAAATCACAAAATGGTAGGGAAAAACATGAGAAGCATGAAAAAGGGGTAAGGAAGGTTACCCAATCGAAAATCGGAAGGAAAATCGACCGAAATCGAAGAACCCTAGAAATTGGGGATCAGCGCTTTTCTACAAAAACCGAACGTAAATCGCGACGAAACTTCGAATTGCCGGTATAGAAAGGAGCGCCTGGACGAGACGAAGCCACCGGTGGGTCGGACGCACCGAACGGCGGCCGGACGGCGGCGGGCGCACCGCTTTTACGCGCGGGGGCTGGGGAAATCGGGAAATGGCCGACGCGGGAGGGAGAGAGAAGATAAGGTGCTGAAATGAAATTTTAATTAAAATCTCGGTTCAACTGGTATTTATAGCAAAAATACCCCGAAATACTAATAGCCCCACAAATACATCACGATTCATTAAAAATCATCTGTTTTCAAAAACTCTCTCTCTAACTACCGGTGCTCACACAAGCACCCGAGATTCCGAGACACTTCAACAACCCAACTCTTAGGTTTTACACCGTAATGAGAATACAATCTCAACCTCGGAATCCAACGATCCCAACTACTCAAATAAACGAGCCCAGAAGGCCCAACACCGCGATTAAACTCCAAGTCGCCACGTAAAACAACTTTATGGGTTATTAACACTCCGGGATTACCATCTATAATCCCTGGTCATCACAATATCCCACACTAAAAGAATTTCGTCCTCGAAATTAGCACCGGTCTAACACGTAACACCCAGGCTACACAACAACATGAAGCCATAACCTCGATTCTTGACCATATCAGAATCGTCTTAAAAAAAACGCGAGGATACTTACCTCACATCAAACTATGAAACAGAGCGACATACCAAAACCAACATATCACTCAAGAGGCAAAATGTACCTCGATGCGGTTCATTCCAAAAGTCAGTCCCTCATGACTGCAAAACAACCAATACTTACGACCGTAGATCGGACAGTCACCTTAGTTCTAATACAACTAGTAAGAACGCATCCTGAATGACACTTCAACCGTGAGAACGTTGACCTCGTGTCAAACTCTGGAGTGGAATAGACTTCCAAATCCATCATAACGTCAAAGAGCGTCAGCACGACTCAACGCTAACAGTCCAAAAGCAGTTAGTCAACTGAAACTGTAAGGATTCGAATCGCTCCCGATTCTATCGTAGATATCATCCAATGACATCTTTATTATGACTCACGATGTCTAATACACATCATTACGAGGAAAAACACTAGTATACCACGATGTACACATACCAAACCTGGTCTCCACTTCCAAACCTCCTCCATCAAATGAGCAGTCGCATCATTGCAACTCAATTTGGGCAACTCACGGCCACAGATTCACACAAAAGACATCTCACAAGATGTCCACCTCCGGATATTCCAAGGATCACATCCTGATCATAAATAAACCATCGAGACTCCACAGAGTTCAAATTCTGAAAGGACATGCAATAAACCCATGGCATCCTCAACGCTTGTGTCGACAGCTACACCCAACCAATCCGAATTCCTGCCATCCCTTGATAATCCTAGGGTTTAACAATCCCAAACTTGGGAAGGCTATCGCGTAACTCGGAGGAAACACCAACAAAGAAATACCTCAACCCACACAAGATAATCCCTCCTCAGGGAGTCAACTAACTTCTCGATTGTTTCTCATAATTATCGTGCCATGGAGATTCCCAATCTCAAGGTGTTCCATATCTCTCATCAGAGATTTAACCATCCAAAAATAGTATACTCTATGCTTGACAAAAAGGGAATCAATAACTGGCATCCGTACACTCACCGGTATACCTTCCTAAGCACTGACTTCACATGCATACTCAATGCACTTGGCTCGGGTATCTACAACATACCCCTAAGCCCCAAACACAACTGTCAATTCTGAGTCATTCCCATCCAGAGGAGGCTGATAATCGACGATCAACAACACGGCGTGATTCCCAAAATCAACACCACACGTACCAACTTACCGAATCTTTCAAAGATTCCCAAATAGGTATAATACTACCTCCTTCCCCACAAGGGAAGTGCTATCGAACTCGAGATCCACTAGTCTCGAACCACCGTTCGGAAAAACTGGATACAATAACACCCATTGCATCCCAAGTACACGGATTCCCCAGATCGAGTCAACGACGACTTGATGACTCTCTTGTTGGTACTCCAACATTATGAGCTGTCCCAGACAAGTCCCTCAAAATAATAGACGTATAACGTTCTCATGGGGTGTCACATGCCTCAAATATCATGCTACAAAGGGACAATCAAAAGCCTGCCAAAAGTCTTCATCGTATCATCATACGATTCACCAAACTCGGTTCCAACGTGTAGTATAATGGCTCCAACAATCACACTATATCATTACCACGATATCTGGCTAGCAAAGCGCTGTCTCCATAGGCTCATATCAAGTCCACCAACAAACCATATGTTCCATCTCGGTATGCCATACCGTACAAACCGTTAGAGTAATGGGTCATCGCCCAACATATCTCTAAAATACCAAGCACAATGGACAACCCGGTGTCCTTGCTCACTTATGATGCAATCATAATCCGTTAAGACTTATCCCACACCCTCAGGATGGGTGTAACCATGTCTACCCTATATCACAACACAAGCGAGTAGTTTCCTCAATGACTACTCTTACCACCAATCACTTGGCCCTAGCCAAACCAACGAGCATACCCAAGGGTATCATTGCTCAACAAATAGTTACCTCTATAACATGATGTGGTACATTACCGATACAATACATCCAATACTCCACCGAGCAAACCTGCTCGGCAAAAAGGTCTCGTCAACTAGTGACCCAGACTCTATCATGTGCTCACCATCGGCACTCAAACCATACAACCAAATACATAACATAAATGTATTAACCATCAAAACGACGCTACACGTCTACATAGAACATCCACTATGTCATTGTCATCCCGTGACGGTACCTGTCAACATATGACTTTGAAACAATATTGTCGACTCGTAACGGTATATGTCGATACACGACGTCTATAATCTCATCGTCAAACACATGACAACATAAGTAAATCAACACATGATATCCACAATAGTGCTAAATAAACAGTAATATGCCATACCTCAATAGCTAACAATATAGCGGCATACATGTCTCCGTCATCCAACAGTGGTACGCAATCAGCACCCATCGCTCGTAGGTGGCGTAATCCAGCGTCATGTGCATAGCGGCATAACTCGTCGCTATAGAATCAGGGCATAATCCCTCGTCATAGAGTCAGGGGCATAAAACTTCGCTATTGACATCTGGCGGCATGAACAATCGCCATAGATGTAGCGGAATGTACCATCGCTATGAATACCCGGCGGCATAGGTCATCGCCAATAGAATAGCGGAATGAGACATCGCTATCAATACCCGGCGGCATAAACCATCGCCAATAGAATAGCGGAATGAGACATCGCTATCAATATATCCGGCGGCAAGAACCATCGCCAATCAATATAGCTGAATGAACCATCGCTATCAATACATCTGGCGGAATGAACCATCGCCAATCAATATAGCGGAATGAACCATCGCTATCAATACATCTGGCGGAATGAACCATCGCCAATCAATATAGCGGAATGAACCATCGCTATCAATACATCTGGCGGAATGAACCATCGCCAATCAATATAGCGGAATGAACCATCGCTATCAATATATCTGGCGGAATGAACCATCGCCAATCAATATAGCGGAATGAACCATCGCTATCAATACATCTGGCGGAATGAACCATCGCCAATCAATATAGCGGAATGAACCATCGCTATCAATATATCTGGCGGAATGAACCATCGCCAATCAATATAGCGGAATGAACCATCGCTATCAATATAGATAATGTTGTTGTTCCGGTCTTGTTATAGCAGCGGAATTTTAGGACCCCTCGCTTCGACATATAGCGGCATAATATGATATCCCTCGCTTCGACAATGACAGCGGCATGTTACCTCACTTAGACATGACAGCGGCAAATATCATATTACCATCGCTTCATATGACAGCGGCAAGTACCTCCCTCGCTCGAATATAACAACTACTGGAACTTCCACTAGCTCCATGTACATGCATCCAGGTTAATACCACAGTTCACAATATAATGATCGATATCACGTTCCAGTTATAACCACAATATTCCACATTAATCACTAGAATTGTGACTGTTCCGGTCCCAATACAACAGCGGAATTTTAGGACCCCTCGCTTCGACAATGACAGCGGCATGTTACCTCGCTTAGTCATGACAGCGGCAAGTACCTCCCTCGCTCGGAGATAAAGGCTACCGGAACATTCATCAATTCTACCACAATAATCAAGCACAACAGTTGATTCCATTATCACAATATATATCACTATCATTTCACATATACCATCACATGTAAGGGTTCACTATCCATGATAATCAAAGGTGTAACACGTTTTACCGTCCGAAGCCCGTACGTCTCACCTTTCCTGATTTTCCTACAAAATCAGATCCCTTAACACATAATACATGAAGTGCCAGACATCACCATTAATGCACTCCCATCACATTCTACACGATTCCTACAACCACAATGATTAGCAACACCACTTTTCATATCATAAAAGCACATAACAACTAGTTGTGTCATACAACATTAATGCCATCATGCATAAATGTGTGCTATCAATAACTCCCTAGGCCCTTAACAGCCCCAAAGAGCAACCACTGCTCTGATACCACTAATGTAAGGACCCCAAGCCCTTAACCCTTAATTAGTGTATTAATCATTATGTGTGGCACATGCTTTCAATAAAATCAATCGGGAAACTCATATGATACTTTACCATTGAATGGCAACTACAAAACTTCTTTAATACTCAATGTTATAAGATCATCATCCTAACAACATATAGACTCATCAAGTTCGCCCATTACCATCCCCTTTTTGCCACTTTTTACATTCTGGACTTTTATAAAAATTTGGGCAGAGTCTCCCCATAAATTGAGCTATCCCAAAACAAAAGCACATCACATAATATAATTCCCGGCCAGGGAATACACAATACTCAACAGAATACAGAACACAAAGTAAATTCCCAGCCAGAGAAGACACCACACATAAGACGACAAAAGTGGGTTTCAACACCCACATAATACACTAACGACTCTCATATCATTAGCAATTCTACCCTTAATTGCATGCAACATATAATGAAAGAGAGAAAGGCTCATGCCATTATATACAACCCATATACAAGTATAATCGTGCTCACATGCGAGCATCATAAATGTGTATATAACCCTCGGGTGTATATGAGTACTCTGTACGATACCGTGCTCCATCAAGCCCTGGTACCACGATCCTGGAAGTACATCCAATCAACAGCTCGAGCTCAACTCCAAAGCCATCGATGTACATGTTCACCTGCCCCAACAGAGACAGCCCCCAACGGGGTGAGCATACCAATACACAAAATCCCATAATCACAGTAATGAAATTCATAATTTACAGCAAAAGTAAATACTAATGAATTTTAAATGATACTCCCTGGATGGCAACGTCCTCATCCGGGATTCCCCGTACTGTCCCTGTTCTCACAATCATCAAACTCATCATATCTCAAAAATCAGTAAATCAACACATTGATTTAACTCATAGCATGCCTGATTCTCAAGTATCAATAATTAATGATTCCAAATTCATTATACATACAAATATAGATATCTCGATATCTAATACTGATTTTCAACTTTGCTACCAATCACAGATAGCTCAAATGCCTAGCATTTATTTTACCAATTCTCCATTTCACTTAGACATCTCACATGTCTTATAATGAATACATGATTCCACGATCATTCTCAGGCATCTCAAATGCCCTACAATAGTCATATAAACCCAGTACCTCATATCTCTTATAAGGTCATACTACTCTAGTATCACGCACGCTTGTGGCGGCGATGTCAAGGTTGGGTCGTTCCATAACTATATCAACACATACATATAACCATACGCACAACCATCAATGCAATCAAAATACATTATGCATTTCACAAATGCTCTCATATAAAGTAATGCTCGTACGTCGCACGTACCTTAAATCTCCGAAGTCCGAGTCAAACCTCGCTCGAGTTCCATGCCCCGAGGAATGATGTGCTAACACGATAAATAATTCACAATTATTTATGAACATGCAACCCATGCTCAAGCACACCCATAATCCTCATACAGAAAATTATTGTCAACACACGACAATTTACCATTTAAAAGACCCGGGGCAGGGCATATACAGGGAGGGAAATCGAATAAGACATTATCGAAAATTGCTCAAGAGTTAACCCTAAAATTCGAACCCTAACATCTCAATTCGAACCCAATTAAGCATCATAATACATCTAAAACACGTAATAATCGATCAATAACAAGAATCATCACCCCTTGCCAAAAACCCCCAAATTTCGAACCAAACCCTACGAAATTCGAAAATAAATTCGAACCAAAAATCACAAAATGGTAGGGAAAAACATGAGAAGCATGAAAAAGGGGTAAGGAAGGTTACCCAATCGAAAATCGGAAGGAAAATCGACCGAAATCGAAGAACCCTAGAAATTGGGGATCGGCGCTTTTCTGCAAAAACCGAACGTAAATCGCGACGAAACTTTGAATTGCCGGTATAGAAAGGAGCGCCTGGACGAGACGAAGCCACCGGTGGGTCGGACGCGCCGAACGGCGGCCGGACGGCGGCGGGCGCACCGCTTTTACGCGCGGGGACTAGGGAAATCGGGAAATGGCCGACGCGGGAGGGAGAGAGAAGATAAGGTGCTGAAATGAAATTTTAATTAAAATCTCGGTTCAACTGGTATTTATAGCAAAAATACCCCGAAATACTAATAGCCCCACAAATACATCATGATTCATTAAAAATCATCTGTTTTCAAAAACTCTCTCTCTAACTCCAAAACCCCCTACCGGTGCTCACACAAGCACCCGAGATTCCGAGACACTTCAACAACCCAACTCTTAGGTTTTACACCGTAATGAGAATACAATCTCAACCTCGGAATCCAACGATCCCAACTACTCAAATAAACGAGCCCAGAAGGCCCAACACCGCGATTAAACTCCAATTCGCCACGTAAAACAACTTTAGGGGTTATTAACACTCCGGGATTACCATCTATAATCCCTGGTCATCATAATATTCTGCTGCCTCTGCTGCACTGTCATGTCATCAAACCTCGGCCTGTTCCCTTGAAAATCTGACTGTCCTCCCCGAGTGGGCAATACCGAGAAATGTGGCCCATCTTGCCACAACTATAACAAGCAGGGCAATTATTCGAAAAATGTGGTCCTCCACAGTTATCGCACCTTGACTCCCCCGATCTATTTCCTTGCGTAGGTCCTCGGTTGGTTGACCAATTGTTCTTCTTGCTCTCTTGCTTCCGACCAAAGGATTTCTTTCCACTGAACCGTGAGGATGAAGAGACACCACGAGGTTTAAATGACTCCCCTCGGGGCCTCAAGCTATCAGTAGCTTGCCTCTGTTGTGGCACATGTGGGGGTACAGCACTAGGATAGGCCCCAACTCCAATCTTCGCAAGCTCTGCTCTCGTGAGAGCATCATCAAAGGAAGTGGGGTTATTGGTGATAACCCGGTCAAAAAGCTCCGTTCGCAACCCCTTCATAAAGTTTCTCATCTTTGCATGTCCATTGGTGGCAATGTGTGGAACATACCTCAGCAACGAAGAATAGTGCATAGCATAGTCTGACACTGATATGCTCCCTTGTTTCAGGCTTGCGAACTCATCTTCCTTCATCTGTCTCGCCGCCGCAGAGAAGTACCGGTTCAGAAACCGGGTTCTGAATAGCGTCCAATCGATCAATGCACCCTGTGCTCTCAGTTCCATCACCGCGCTCTTCCACCACATGGAAGGTTTCTTTGCCAACTGGAACTCCGCCAGCCTCAGCCATGCTGTAACAGCACAAGGAGCGGATACAAATATCTGTTCAAGCCTTTCTAGCCACTCCTCAGCCTCCTCTCCTGATTCTGTCCCCTCAAACCGGGGCGGGTGGTAAGATAGAAACTGAGTCAAACTGATCTCACCAGGTAGTAACAACTGAGCCACTGGTTCCATGCCTACAGCTGGTGGAGGTAAAGGGTTTGCCTGACCAATGCTCGCATTAACACTGCCAACGTCACCCACCTCTTCATTGAGGTTTCCCAAGTTCATAGCCGCCATGCTGTAACACAAGGGTTAAAACAACTCCAAAACAATATATATGTGTTATGCCAATAGATAACAGAAATGATAACAAGCACGTTAGTATAACAGTATATACAACAATATGCACCACATGCATAAACATGCTTCAAATGTAAGCACCTAGCCAATCATGCTAAGGCTACCCTTCACTCGTTCCCGGGTTCTCTAACCACTGCTCTGATACCACTAATGTAAGGACTAGTTCCTTAAGTACGGATTAAAGGCATAATTAGAGCCAACATAAATTATCAGAGTAAAATGATCGTGTTGAGACTATGAGCTTTAAGAATTACATGCCAAAAATAAGGACTATCCATGGATTAATTACATTCCAAATCTAATGAATGTTATCAACTATAGTTGTACGCTACTCCTAGAGTAGACACTATAGAAAAGCAATCCCGTCCTTCAATTCCCAAAAGTGTTCTTGACAAGCTCACTGCCTCAACCCGCCTTAGCCCCTTCTTATCATGCCAAAAGTGTACCTACAAGGACAACCCCCAACCATGAGCATATAATGATTCATATACAACACAATATGAATGTAAGGCGTAAATGCATAAACCGTAATAAACACTTCCTGTTTTTCCCATGCATTTTAAAATGCTCCATTTGGTTGTCCCTGTACCATAACTCATGAGTGTAATCAAATAGATTATTCAATGGTCCACACATGTCGTGACATAATACCATTTTATCATCACCAATTACCAATCACCAATCCCTAGTCTGTTCATCACAATGTATTTTAATGCCCCTCGCTTTTTCACATATTGGCGGCATAGAATAACCTCGCTTCAATGGACATGCGGCGCTCCCATCCCTCGCTTCACATTGAGCAGCAAATATTCTTTCCTCTCCTCATATGATAACCACGCTTAAATGTGACATGCGGCGCTCCCACCCCTCGCTTCACATTTAGCGGCACCAAATCAAATAGCGGCAAGCATTAAAATCATCAAGGGATGACCACGACTCATGGGATGTGCACCAATAACCATCATATGCATATACAATCATCATGCATAATTCAACATGTATTTGCATCCACAATGCATAATTCCATATATACTCGCATCCACAATGCATAATCAATGAGTATATTAGATACATGTACCGTTGGGTGCTCGTACGTCTTCTACGTACCTTTCCAAAAAGTAGGATGTGGTAGGACTTCACTTCCTTGGCTGTGTCGCCACCTGGGATGGTTCTACATATTCACACAAATCAATATTAGAACCCAATAATAGTCCAATTACCAAAAATCCCACAAAATAGCCAAAAAAACCAAGGCATCAAAATTTTAAGGCTGGCGATCGATCGGCCCTTTCACCCGATCGATCGCGAGCCAGCCATCCCGAGACCATCGCCTCACTGCCCGTCTCGATCGATCGAGACGCCCATACCGATCGATCGAGAAGACACCTCGATCGATCGGATATTTTTTTCGATCGATCGAGAAGATCGAAAATTCCCACCTTCCGCGCTGCCGAGCTCGATCGATCGAGTGCTATTTCCGATCGATCGAGAAGTGCTGTAAATGCGAGAAATTGCCATTAATGTGCACAGAACCTTACCAAACTATTTTAAAACCATAATACCTCAACCCAATACATTAAAAACACCAATAACCTTCAAAATACACCCTAAACAACCCAATACTCTAACATCCAACCCAAAAATCATACCAATCCAAACAAACCCATTTAAAATTATTACAAACCCAAACCAAACACAACAAAAACATTAAGGAGGTATCCATACCTCTAGGGGACTTCAAATCTCACACCAAATCCCACAAATCAAGTTTTTGGAAGGATTTATCTCCCACTTTTCAGCCAAAAACGAAAATAGGAGAATAAGGGTTTGAGGGGATGATTTTGGGGGATTTAATAAAGTGATTTGGTAAAGGTGGGGGTAGAGGGTTTTAAAGTAGGAAAATTTGTATCCCCACAACTAACATGATGTATTAAACATCCCAACATGATATTTAAAAAGGCATTTTACCAAAATGCACCAAAATCACAATTAAACTCATGCCTTCCATTTAATTGATAACCATAACATATAAATCATGCTAATATTCAATTCACCCAACATGCACAACATGCACCCTTAAATGCACTCCCGGGTCACTCTTTCCATGTGACCATGCATTTCAACATGATAATTAAATCTAGCACATAACTCAATTATCACCAGGTAATCATATAAACATAATTAATGCCCAAATTGCAATTCATTATTTCGGGGATATCACAAGGTTAGAGAGATGATTTTTGAAAACAAATGATATTTAATGAATTATGATGTATTTGTGGAGGTATTGGGATTTTTGAGTTTTGGTACTATATATACCAAGAGGACTCGGTATTCCGTCATTTGGCACAGAACACCTCTCTCTCTCCCCTCTCTCTACGCCTCACATCTCCCATTTCCCCTCTTCTTTTCCTCTTGGAGAAAAATGGTTGGTAGCTTGGCTCGGGAGCCGGATTTCTCAGAGATAATAAGGTAATGATCTTCCCCTCGTTCTTATCTTCGATTTGATAGTAGTATGGTGGGTTTTGGTTGTGTATTTTGTTTGGTTTGGAAATTGGGGGTTTTTGATAAAAATTCAAAGTTGAGTTTTTAGTGTTTTTATTGGCTTTAAATGGAGTATTGGTGGTGATATAAGTGTATGAGGTGTTGGTTTTGAGTTTGGGTGTGAAAAACCCCATTAAAGCTCGAGTTTTTCGAAATATTGCAGGTCCCGATCGATCACGGATGGACCCCGATCGATCGCGACATAAATCTAGAAAATGGATGACGATGAACAGTACCCGCGATCGATCGCGAGATATCATCGATCGATCGCGAGGAACCAGAAACTTTTGGCGATCGATCGGCATATGCGGCGATCGATCGCGGATGTTTTATTTTCGGACAGTGGGTTATGGCGATCAATCGCGCCTGATGGGCGATCAATCGCGGCCCTGTTTGACTTGGTTTTTGTGGAATTTTGGAAAATATCGGGATTTTGAATCGAGGTTTAAAGGGCCTGTTTTCGGGGCAATGTCTACATTCCAATGGGAATGCTATACTTTTAAAATGGATTGGTTGGAGCCAAAATTTAATTAAACGGAATTCTCGGTTGAGTGTTTAGCTATCTCTTAAACATATAAAATGGAATATTTTGGGTATTATGCATGCTTAGCCGGGGGGCTTTTATTTTGGTAATCGTCATGGATTGACGATATGTTTGGGGGTTATGATCGTGCTTGGGCACGTGGTTGCTTGCTTGTGTTTAATTGTGAGCTATTTATGTGTTAGCACATAATTCATCGGGTCGTGGGACTCAGGCGAGGTCGGACTCGAACTACGGAATTATAAGGTACGTTTAACGTACGAGCATAGCCTGTTATAATATTGCAACTGTGAAATGCATGGTATGTAGAAATTGCAATAAACGAATGTTGAAATGCATGGTATATGGTACTTGTAATAAATGGATAGTGAAATGTATAGTATATGGTAATTGTGATAAATGGAAATACGTTGGGAATTATATGGTGCTGCTTTGAGCGAGCAACGATTGAGATGTTGTAGCCGTTGAGCGACCATCGGTTATGACGCCGCTATTGTTGAGCGTGCGTGGGGTTTAAATGCCGCTATTGTGGAGCGAGCAATGAAATAGGAACATGGAATCATTGGTTAGATATATGGGATATCTACGGTCTTATATATAATGATTTTACCAATTTGATTATAGAACTGGCATAATAGAAATGGTATTAGTTAAACTATGTGGCGATTAACTGGTTTTGGGAATTTGATGAGTTTGGTTAATTTGAGAACAGGGACAATAAAGGGGATCCCATGAGGATAATATCATCCAGGGAGTATCATTTAAATTAATGGCATTTACATTCTGTAAATTATGAACTGTAATATTATGATTATTGGATTGGTGGTATTGGTATGCTCACCCCGTGTGGGGGCTGTCTCTATTGGGGCAGGTGATACTGGTGTAGCAGCAGTTTTGGTGTTGAACTCGGGCTGTTGATTAGAGGTACTTCCAGGATCGAGGTACCAGAGCTGGTTGAATAAGTACATAGATCCAGAATTGAGATCGAGTTGTGCTTGGGAAATGCTTCCAGGATTGAAATACCAGTAATTGTATCTGATAGAGTATTTTATTAGATACACGCTTATTCATTGGGTGCTCTTATGTGAGTTCGTTTTTCATGTATATGGAATGTATAAATGGTCATTGGTCTGTCAATCATTATTCTCCGCAAGGTGAGAATAGCTGAGGATTGACTATCGGTTTTGGGGGCTTTGGGTATGGTTGGAGATACCCGAGTCGATTGCATTGAGTATGCATGTTGTATTGGTAATTAGGCATGCATACCAGTGTGTGTATACGAATGCCAGCAATTACTTGGTACTCGTCGAGCATCAGGTTAGTATGCTTGGATGAATGAATCTCCGGTGAAAGATTGTGGCACCTTGAGATTTGTGATCTCGATGGCACGATGTATTCTGAAGAATGATCGTGCGGTACGGTTGACTCCCTCTGAAGTGGGAATTGTCGAGTTTTGGGGTCATGAAAATTCATTGCTGGATATTTGATAGCCTCCCTGTGTTAGTACTGTTGAATCCTATGGTAAACGAGGGATGGCCATGATTCAAATTTGTTAGGTGTCGCGGTTGACATGTATGTTGGGAATGCAATTGATTTTCTTGCATGTCCTTGTGAGAACTTGAGACCTTGTGGAGTCTCGATGATGTGTTTGGACCAAGATGTGATTTCTTGGAACATACGGATGTAGACCTCTTTGGAGATGTGTTTTGTGTTGATCGGTAGCCGTGAGTGGACCGATCCGTGTTGCAAGGTGGTACAACTACTCCTTTGATGGAGATGGAAATTGGAGAGCGGAAACCGATTTGGTATAAGTACACTGTAGTGTACTGGTGGTTTCCTTGGTAACGATGTATGTTTAACATCGTAGGCTAAACGTAGATATATCATTGAGGCGATATCTATTTTGGAATCATGAATGATTCGTTTGATTACCAGTTATGGTTGGCTTACTGCTTTTGAGATGGTTAGCATCGAGTAATGCTGACGTCTTTCTTTGAATTTGTGATGGTTTGGGAGGTTTACTCCATTCCAGGTATTGGTACGAGGTCGGTATCCTCGCAGTTGATGTGTCGTTCATGATATGTTCATGATTCGACGATGTGGATCCGATTGGATTGGGTGGTCTCGGCGAAACGTGGAGTACGCCGTGCAAATTTCGAGGAGGAAATTTTATAAGTGGGGGATAATTGTGATGCCCGGTAATTATTGGTGTAAACCCCGGTGTGGTATTGATCCTTAATGGATTTTAATTATGGCAATTGTGAATTAATTGCGGTATTGGGACTCCCGCGGATTTTTAAATCCGGTATTTGGAGTCGTTGGATCCAAGGGTTGAGATTATATTCTCATCGTGGTGATAACCTTTGTATTTGGTGTTTGGTGGTATCTGGGCCCGGGGTACTTTATATTGGGGCTGGTATTGGAAATTGAGTTGGAGAGATAATTATTGAAAACAGATGATTTTTAGTGAATCATGATGTACTTTTGGTGTTTTTATTGGTTTAAATGGAACATTTGAGGTGTTGAAGGTGTATGGGGTGTTTGTTTTGAGTTTGGGTGTGAAAAACACCTATTGAAGCTCGAGTTTTTTGGAAAAGCGCAGGTCGCGATCGATCGCGGATTGCATGCCGATCTATCGCGACGAGCATCTGGTTTTTGAGGAAGACGCACAGTGCGGCGATTGATCCCTAAGTCACAGCGATCGACGCGAGGCGTCTGGCATCGATCGCGGAGACTCGCGATCGATCGCGCGAGTGTTCTATTTTGGCCATTGTATTGCGCGATCGATCGGCGATCGATCGCGATGAAATCGCCGATCGATCGCGGCTCGTAGGAAGGGTTTTTTCGAAAATTGTGGAATATATCGGGATTTTGGAATCGAGGTTTAAATTAGCGGATTCCGGGGCAATGTCTACATTCCAATGGGAATGCTATGCTTTAAAAAAATGGAATGGTTGGAGCCAAATTTTAATAATAAAAAAGAATACTCGATTGAGTAATTGTCTAACCTTTGAACATTTGAAATGGGTATTTTGGGTATTATGCATGCTTAACCGGAGTCTCTTAAAATGGTTAATCATCATGGATTGACGATGGGTGTAGAGGATTGTGAACGTGCTTGGACACGTGGTTGCATTCTTGAAATTGATTATGAGTTATTTATGTGTTAGCACATAATTCATTGTATCACGGGGAAGGTTGGACTCGGACTACGGAATCATAAGGTACTTGTGATGTCCGGGGATTTATGGTGTTAATCCCGGTGTGGTATTAATCCTTGATGTATTTTTAATTGTGGCAAGGAATTAATTGCGGTTTGGCATCTCCCGAGGTTGTTAAATCGGACATTTGGGATCGGTGGATCCAAAGGATGAGATTGTATTCTCATTTTGGTGAAAAACCTATGAGTTGGGTTTTTAGTGGGACTCGATGTCCGGGGTGCCTTATGTTGGGGCCAGTCTGGGGATTTGATGTTGGAGAGAGAGTTTTTGAAAACAGATGATTTTTAATGAATCATGATGTATTTGTGGAGGTATTGGTATTCTGGGGCATTTTTGCTATATATACCAGTTGGACTCGGGATTCCGTCATTTGGAATCCATTCCATTCCTCTCCTCTCCCTCTCACGCCTCTCTCACCCCAAACCCTTCCCCTTTCCCTTTTGATGGGCAAAATCGTTGGAGGCTCATCCTAGGAGCCAGATTTCTCGAAGATAAGTTGGTAAGTTTCTTCCCCTCGACTTTGTCTTCGATTTGATAGTGATCTTGTTGGTTTTTGGTTAAGTTTTGGTGGGTTTTGAATTTGGGGATTTTTGGGTTAAAATCTAAAATGTTGATTTCAGTGTTTTTATGGAGTTTAATTGTTGTTTTTGAGGTGTTGAGGTTGTATGGGGTGTTGGTTTGGAGTTTGGGTGTGAAAAACACCATGGAAGATCAAATTTTTTAGAAAATCGCAGGTGGCGATCGATCGCCGAGGTGGGGCGATCGATCGCGACGAGTAGCTGCTGAAAATCGAAGATGATGAACAGTAGCGGCGATCGATCTCATGGTTGAGGCGATTGATCGCGAGCAGGTTGGCGATCGATCGCGAGATCTGGCGATAGATCGCGAGGGGCGATTTTGGCCACTGGACTGTGGCGATCGATTGCGATGAAAGTGGCGATCGATCGCCACCCGAAGGAAGGTGTTTTTTTGGAATTTTTGGAAAATGTCGGATTTTGGAACCGAGATTTAAAGGGGCCGTTTCCGGGGCAATGTCTACATTCCAATGGGAATGCTATGCTTTTAAAATGGATTGGTTGAGGCCAAAGTTTAATAAAACGGAATTCCCGGTTGAATTCTTGGTTATCTTTTAAACTTGCTAATGGTATATTTTGGGTATTATGCATGCTTAGCCGGGGGGCTTTTATTTTGGTAATCGTCATGGGTAGACGATAGGGTTGGTTATTGTGAACGTGCTTGGGCACGTGGTTGCATGCTTATACTTGATTGAGAGTTGTTTATGAATCTCTCGAGGTAAGGAACTCAAGCAAAGTTTGGACTCGAGCTACAGAATTATAAGGTACGTATGACGTACGAGCATAGCCTTTTATATAATTGCAATTGTTGAGTACTTGGTACACTGTATTGCAATGAATGTGTGTGGAAAAGCATGACACATGGTATTAGCAATAAACGGAGATGAAATGCATGGTTTATGGTACTTGCTTCAAATGTCTATATATGCATTGAGAATTGCATGGTGCCGCTTTTGAGCGAGCAATGATTAGGATGTTGTCGCCTGTGAGGGAACATCGATTATGACGCCGCTGCCGTCGAGCATGCGTGGAAATGGAATGCCGCTATTGTAGAGCGAGCAATGAAATAGAGCTATGAAACCATAAGGGAGAAACATGGATTGTCTATAATCATTGTTTAATGATTTGATGTTATTGATTATGATATTGGTATATGGCTCATGGAATTGTTAATCAATGTAATGATTAACTGACATTTGGGAATTTAATGGTTTCAGTGTTTTGAGAACAGGGACAGTACAGGAAACCCCGGATGAGGATGATACCATCCAGGGAGTATATTTTGTATTTCATAGCATTTACATTAATGTAAATTATGAATTGTATTGTTGTGGTTATTGGATTTGGGATATTGGTATGCTCACCCCGTGTGGGGGGCTGTCTCTGTTGGGGCAGGTGGTACAGGTGTAGCAGCAGCTTTGGAGTTGAACTCGGGCTGTTGATTTGAGGTATTTCCAGGATCGAGGTACCAGAGCTGGATGGATAGGCGCTCAGACCCAGAGTCGAGATCGAGTTGCGCTTGAGAGGTGCTTCCAGGATCGAAGCACCAGTAACGGTATCCAGTAGAGTGTTTCATACATTAGATACACGCTTATTCATTGGGTGCTCTTATGTGAGTACATATTACGTGTATATGGAATGTATAAACGGGCTACGGCTCTTCTCTGTTCATTTATGGTTTACACGCAATTAGATATAGAATTGCTAAATGAACAAGAGTATGTTAGTGTATTATGAGGGTGTATGTTATATGAATAATCTTGGTTGGGGAATTTGAATATTACGTGGATTAAATACAAGAAATTTTCTGGATAGCATATGGTGTTGCACTTGCATATGGTTTTCCCCTGATAGTATGATTATATGCACTAATGGTATGGCTTAATATACTAATAACGGGTTAAGGGCACGGGGGTCCTTACATTAGTGGTATCAGAGCCAGGTTAGCTCTTTGGGGCTGTTGAAGGCCTGGAACATGCTGATAAGGATGGGTAGCACATATTTATGCATGATAGTAGTTAGTGTTGTGTGGCACAACTATTTTGCTTATGTGCATTTGTGATATGTGATCATAGTGAAACGATTATATGTCATGACATCTATAGAATCATAATATAACCTGTTGATTATGATTGTGAGTTGTGACACAGGGACAACCAAATGGAGCATTTTGAAATGCATTGGAATACGGGAAGTACTTTGTACTCATAGTTTATGCATTTACTCATTATAATCATATTGTGGGGAATATGGATTATCGTATGCTCATGGTTTGGGATTGTTCCTGTAGGGACACTATGACGCGAGAGGCTAAGGCCATGGTTGAAAGACAAGAAACGGTAACCTGCGTTTTATATACATCATGGAATTATACATTGTGGTTGCATGTGTACATGTAGTGATGATTTAATGCTTTGCCGCCAAATGTTGAAGCGATGGGTGGGAGTGCCGCATGTCGCATTTGAGCGAGGTGCATTAAAATACACTCATGATGATGTATGTTGGAATATGGATTATGCTTTGTGATGCAGGTATGGATGAAATACTTGGTGAATATCCCATGAATCATTGTTATGGATGAGTGATGATTTTAAATGCCTGCCGCTAATTATTGTTTTGTGCCGCTAAAATGTGAAGCGAGGGGTGGGAGCGCCGCATGTCACATTGAAGCGTGGTTATCATATGAGGCGAGGAAAGAATATTTGCCGCTAAAATGTGAAGCGAGGGGTGGGAGCGCCGCATGCCCATTTAAGCGAGGTTATTCTATGCCGCCTTTTTGTGAAGCGAGGGGTGGGAGTACCGCATGTTTTATTTGAGCGAGGGGCATTAAAATACACTACCGTGACAATGACTAGGGATCGGCTATTCTATTGGCGATGGTTCATGCCGCCAGGTATATTGATAGCGATGGTTCATTCCGCTATATTGATTGGCGATGGTTCATGCCGCCAGGTGTGATGTCCCCGAAATAATTAATTGCAATTAAGGCATTAATTATGTTCATATGTTTAATTATGTGGATAATTGATTTATGTGTTTAAATTAATTATCATGATGAAATGCATAGTCGCATGATAAGCGTGACCCGGGGTTGCAATTCAGGGCGCATGTTATGCATGATAGAAAATGAAGTGTTAACACGATTTAATTGTCTAGGTTGTTAATTACGAAGAAGATATGAATTTAGTGGAAGTTGTTGCATTTTGTAAAATGCTTTTAAAATACCATGTTATGGTATTTTATAAATCATGTTAATTTTTGGGTATAATTTAATTATCCCTTTCCCCACCTTACCCAACTCACTTTACCCTTTTCACTCTTAAATCCCCAATTACTCTCAAACCCTACCCCTTTACCACATTTTCGAAATCCCCCAAGGAAGGAGAAGGAAAACTCCACAAAACTTGTGTTTGTGTGATTTTTGTCAAGATTTGGAGCCTTCAAGAGGTATGGAACCCTTCCTAAAAGTTTTATGATGTTTGGTGTTGAAATGGGTTAGTTTTTGATGCTTTATGTGGGTTTGTTTTGGGTATCTGTTGTTTATGGTTGGGGTATGATTTATGGTTATATGAAGATGTTTATTGAAGATTTGTAGTGATTTGGTATGGTTGGTGTTTTAATATTTGAGTTAGTTTGAGTTGGGGAAGAAGAAGGATGAATAGTGCCCGAAAATCGGACCTACAGGACTCGGCGATCGATCGGCACCTTCCACCGATCGATCGCGAGCTACAGGGGAGAAGGCAGTAGCCTTCAGCGATCGATCGCGAGTTTGGCGCGCTCGATCGGCGAGGTCGCGAACGATCGACGCAAACTCGGCGATCGATCGCGAATTGTAAAATTTTGTTGGGCGAGGCAGTATAGTCTCGCGATCGATCGGGGCTATATGGCGATCGATCGCGTGACACCAAAATTGTTGTTTTTGTATATTTTGTGGGATTTTTGGATATTGGACTATATTTAGCTTCTAATATCGATTTGTATGGTTGTGTAGAACTATCCCAGGTACCCACAACTTCAAGGAGATAGAGTTCTACAATCTCTCCACTTTCGGAATTAAGGTACGTAAGAGACGTACGGGCATCGGACGGTAAACCATACTCCTATCTTATGATCATACTATGATTGCATAAGAATTTACGATATGATGATGTGTATAATGAATAAAGATGATAAGATGTTTAAGATGATGTTATGATAAGTAAGTTCACGATGAAGATGATTTTATAATGAATAAAGATGATAAGATGTTTAAGATGATGTTATGATAAATAAAGATGATTTTTATGATGAATAAAGATGATAAGACACTTACGATGATGTTATGATAAATAAAGATGATTTTTTTATGATGAATAAAGATGAGAAGATGCTTGAGATGATGCTTACGATGATGTTATGATAAATGATGATGATGTTTATGATGAATAAAGATGATGAGATGCTTACGATGATGTTATGATAAATGATGATGATGTTTATGATGAATAAAGATGATGAGATGCTTACGATGATGTTATGATAAATAAAGATGATATGACGTTACTATAACGATTATGATGAGACGATGATGTCTATAAGATGATAATGCTTATATGATAATGATGTTTACAAGATGATGATGTCTATAAGATGCTATGATGTTTATGATGAATATAAAACTATGTTATTAAGAATGGTTGAATGTCCGGTGGTTATTATGGGCAAGCGAGGAAGGTCTTGCCGCTCACATAACTGAGCGATGTGGTACATCCGCTATCAAGGTGTAGCGAGGGGTATCATCCGCTGAGCGATGGGGTACATCCGCTATCAAGGCGTAGCGATGGGTATCATCCGCTGAATAAAGAGATACATCCGATATCAAGGCGTAGCGATGGGTATCATACGATGTGTTATGTCGAGCGAGGGAGCCAATTGTGCCGCTGTCATAATAGAACCGGGACAGTTCCACTTCTAATTAACATAGTTTGATGTGTTCATATATGTGAAGTATGATTTTAATCATTTATGCCGAGAACTAACGATTATATGCATGACTATGAAACAGGAACAACCAAAGAGGGTTAATGCGATTAACCAGGAAGTATACGTTACCCATTTACTTCATGCATTTATTTATATGCCATTACCCTATGATGTTGAGTAATGATGTACATGCTCACGATGGGTTGTTCCTCTAGGTACACATTTGGATTTGGAGGGCTATGGGCAGGGTTGAAGAAGTGAGCTTCGAGATGCCTTATGAATTAGGATTCAGGATTTGGTATAGTCTCTACTCCAGGAGTAGTATAATTCTATAGCGCCATTCATTTGAGAATGTAATTAATTTGCTTGAAGTTTTATTTTGGCCTGTAATTCTAATAACTCACGTAATAACCTGAGCCCTAAGCTGTCTGTGATGCATGTTAGGCCTAATTATTTCTTGCTTATGATGTTAAGGTAGGAAGGCCCTACACCAGGTATATTGATAGCGATGGTTCATTCCGCTATATTGATTGGCGATGGTTCATGCCGCCAGGGATATTGATAGCGACGATTCATTCCGCTATATTGATTGGCGATGGTTCATGCCGCCAGGTATATTGATAGCGACGGTTCATTCCGCTATATTGATTGGCGATGGTTCATGCCGCCAGGTATATTGATAGCGACGGTTCATTCCGCTATATTGATTGGCGATGGTTCTTGCCGCCGGATATATTGATAGCGATGTCTCATTCTGCTATTCTATTGGCGATGGTTCATGCCGCCGGGTATTCTATTGACGATGATTCGTGCCGCCGGATATTACATAGCGACGGGTCATTCCGCTACACCTATGGCGATGGTTCATACCTCCGGATATCTATAGCGATGTTTTATGCCGCTGACCCTATGACGAGAGATCATGCCGCTGATTCTATAGCGATGGGTTATACCGCTATGTGCGTAGCGCTGGATTATGTCGCCTACGAGCGATGGGTGCTACTTGTGTACCGCTGGTGGACGATAGATACAGGTATTCCGCTATCTTGATAGCGATGAGGTATGGCATATTACTTTTGTTAACATCATTGTGGATACTACATGTTGTTATATACGTCATGTGTTTGACGATGAGATTATGGATGTCGTGTATTGACATGTACCGTCATATGTTTGACGATGTTAATTGGATGTCATATGTTGACATATGCCGTCACGGGATGACGATGACATAGTTGATGTTCTATGTAGACGTGTAGCGTCGTTTTGATGATTAATACATTTATGTTATGTGTTGAGTTGTATGGTTTGAGTGCCTTTGGTGGGCACATGGTAGTGTCTGGGTCACTAGTTGACGAGACCATTATGCCGAGCAAGTTGCTCGAAGAATTATTGGGTGCACCGTACAGGGATTGTACCGCAGCACATATTTGGAGTATATATTGTTCGAGTAATGATACCCTTGGGTATACTCACTGGTTTGGCTTAGGCCAAGTGATTGGTGGTAAGAGTAGTCATTGAGGAAACTACTCACTTGTTGTTGTGATCTGCGGTAGGCGTGGTCACACCCACCCTGAGGGTGTGGGATAAGTCCTAATGAGTTAGGATTGCTCCGTGGTTGAGCAAGGACAGCGGGATGTCCATTATGTTTGGTTTTATAGAGATATGTGGGTGATGACCCACAACTCGTATGGTTTGTACGGTATGGTATACCGGAATAGGACGTGTGTCACGTTGGTAAGTTGGTATGAGCTTATGGGGCCAACGAACAGTTAGCCAGGTAGTGTTGCAGTCCTTGGTGTGCTTGTGTTAGCCATTATACTGCTCGTGTGATTCGAGTTCAGTGATGAGGACTTTTAGTAAACTCTTGTAGTCTCTTTGTGGCATGATAATTGAGGCAGAGAATACCTCACGGAGACGTTTATACGTCAAATGTTTTAAGAGGCTTGTTTTGGGATGACTCAATTTTGTTGGAAATACCAACGTGAGCGTTGACAAGTCGTTGTTAGCTCTGGTTGAGCATCTTTGCATATGGTATGCGACGGAAGTCACAATTGAAATTGTGTGGTATAGTTAGTGGAGTGACACTACTATATTGACTTTATCTCTTGGAGAGATTTGGGTTGTACTGTCATGGAGGCAGCTAGTTTTGGTGGAGGGTTGATCGTGAATCAACCAGGGTAAGCCCTACTAGTGTTGGACTAGGTAATGGCTTCGTACTTCCAGTGAGACGTTCGAGGAGACGTCTCTGGGGTGATGCTCGAGTGTGGAGTACTATGGCAATGGTACAAGGCATCGTTGTTTGAGTATACATGGCGTATACGAGTTTCGATTTGATGATAGTGGCTTCGATGCACTATTCTGAACCAATTGCATATTTTGGTTCCGAGATATATGTTGGTATGTATATCCAGTTTTCCGGACGGTGGTTCGAGGTTGGGGGGTCATGGATTCATGACACTATCCTTGTGAGAAAGGCAGTGTTGATATACCTGCCGGTTGAATCTTTTGGGAGATTCATTGCTTTGGTTGTCTGGTGTTGATGTTGAAATCACACCCTTTGGCTTTGGTCTGTTGACCACTATTCTCCGTGGAGTGAGAATAATCGAGGCTTGGCAGTAGGTTTTGGGACTTTGGGTATGCTTGGAGATACCCGAGTCTATTGCTTTGAGTGTGCCTGTTGTGTTGGTGCTTGGACATGTATACCCGTGTGTGTCTACGAATGTCAACTCTATTTCGTTCCTTGTTGATCGTCGGATTAGTGTGCTGGGTTTGATGAATCTCCGGTGGGAGATTGTGGCAATTTGAGATTGGTAATCTCGATGGCACGATGTATTCTGAGGAATAATCGTGAAGTCCGTTTGACTTCCCCTGAGGAGGGATTGTCGTGTTTTGGACCCATGGTAGTTCTTGTTGGATAATTCGATAGCCTTCCTGTTTTAGGATTGTTGAATCCCAGGATAAATGAGGGATGGCCAGGATTCGGATTTGATTAGTGTCACGGTCGACACGTGTTTGGGAATGCAATTGTTTGTCTTGCATGTCCCCTGTGGAACTTGAGACCTTGTAGAGTCTCGATAGTGTGTTTTGGACCAAGATGGGATTTCTTGGAACACATGGTTATAGACATCTGTAGTGATGTGTTTTGTGTGGATTAGTGACCATGGTTTACCCGATCCAGATTGCAAGTGGTGCAACTACTCCTTTGGAGGAGATGGACCGGGAAGTAAATCGGATTTCTGTGAGTATACTGTTGTATACTAATGGTCCACATCATAACGATGTGTGTTAAGCATCGTGGACGATTGGTGGATATCATGGAGAGATATCTATATTAGAACCAAAGGGTTTTTGATTGATTTGCAGTCATGATGGACTGACTTCCGGGACGATTCACATCGAAGTATGTTATTATCTTTCGGGTTTATATTGGTTTTGGCATTTGCTCTATTGTAGAGCTTGGTGCGAGATTAGTGTTCTCGCAGTTGATGATTCGATTCTAATGTGGTCCAGAATCGGGGTTGTGGCTTTACCTTGTTTGTGTAGTCCTGGTGTTACGTAGAGTATGCCGGTGCAAATTTCGAGGACGAAACTTTATTAGTGGGGGATAATTGTGATGTCCGGGGATTTATGGTGTTAATCCCGGTGTGGTATTAATCCTTGATGTATTTTTAATTGTGGCAATTAGGAATTAATTGCGGTTTGGCATCTCCCGAGGTTTTTAAATCGGACATTTGGGATCGTTGGATCCAATGGATGAGATTGTATTCTCATTTTGGTGAAAAACCTATGAGTTGGGTTTTTAGTGGAACTCGGTGTCCGGGGTGCCTTATGTTGGGGCCAGTCTAGGGATTTGATGTTGGAGATAGAGTTTTTGAAAACAGATGATTTTTAATGAATCATGATGTATTTGTGGAGGTATTGGTATTCTGGGGCATTTTTGCTATATATACCAGTTGGACTCGGGATTCCGTCATTTGGAATCCATTACATTCCTCTCCTCTCCCTCTCACGCCTCTCTCACCCCAAACCCTTCCCCTTTCCCTTTTGATGGGCAAAATCGTTGGAGGCTCGTCATAGGAGCCGGATTTCTCGAAGATAAGTTGGTAAGTTTCTTCCCCTCGACTTTGTCTTCGATTTGATAGTGATCTTGTTGGTTTTTGGTTAAGTTTTGGTGGGTTTTGAATTTGGGGATTTTTGGGTTAAAATCTAAAATGTTGATTTCAGTGTTTTTATGGAGTTTAATTGTTGTTTTTGAGGTGTTGAGGTTGTATGGGGTGTTGGTTTGGAGTTTGGGTGTGAAAACACCATGGAAGCTCGAATTTTTTGGAAAATCGCAGGTGGCGATCGATCGCCGAGGTGGGGCGATCGATCGCGACGAGTAGCTGCTGAAAATCGAAGATGATGAACAGTAGCGGAGATCGATCTCATGGTTGAGGCGATCGATCGCGAGCAGGTTGGCGATCAATTACGAGGGGCGATTTTTGCCACTGGACTGTGGCGATCGATCGCGATGAAAGTGGCGATCGATCACGATGAAAGTGGCGATCGATCGCCACCCGAAGGAAGGTGTTTTTTTGGAATTTTTGGAAAATGTCGGATTTTGGAACCGAGGTTTAAAGGGGCCGTTTCCGGGGCAATGTCTACATTCCAATGGGAATGCTATGCTTTTAAAATGGATTGGTTGAGGCCAAAGTTTAATAAAACGGAATTCCCGGTTGAATTCTTGGTTATCTTTTAAACTTGCTAATGGTATATTTTGGGTATTATGCATACTTAGCCGGGGGGCTTTTATTTTGGTAATCGTCATGGGTAGACGATAGGGTTGGTTATTGTGAACGTGCTTGGGCACGTGGTTGCATGCTTATACTTGATTGAGAGTTGTTTATGTGTTTTAGCACATATCTCTCGAGGTAAGGAACTCAAGCAAAGTTTGGACTCGAGCTACGGAATTATAAGGTACGTATGACGTACGAGCATAGCCTTTTATATAATTGCAATTGTTGAGTGCTTGGTACACTGTATTGCAAGAATGTGTGTGGACATGCATGACACATGGTATTAGCAATAAACGGAGATTGAAATGCATGGTTTATGGTACTTGCTTCAAATGTCTATATATGCATTGAGAATTGCATGGTGCCGCTTTTGAGCGAGCAATGATTAGGATGTTGTCGCCTGTGAGGGAACATCGATTATGACGCCGCTGCCGTCGAGCATGCGTGGAAATGGAATGCCGCTATTGTAGAGCGAGCAATGAAATAGAGCTATGAAACCATAAGGGAGAAACATGGATTGTCTATAATCATTGTTTAATGATTAGATGTTATTGATTATGATATTGGTATATGGCTCATGGAATTGTTAATTAATGTAATGATTAACTGACATTTGGGAATTTAATGGTTTCAGTGTTTTGAGAACAGGGACAGTACAGGAAACCCCGGATGAGGATGATACCATCCAGGGAGTATATTTTGTATTTCATAGCATTTACATTTATGTAAATTATGAATTGTATTGTTGTGGTTATTGGATTTGGGATATTGGTATGCTCACCCCGTGTGAGGGGCTGTCTCTGTTGGGGCAGGTGGTACAGGTGTAGCAGCAGCTTTGGAGTTGAACTCGGGCTGTTGATTTGAGGTACTTCCAGGATCGAGGTACCAGAGCTGGATGGATAGGCGCTCAGACCCAGAGTCGAGATCGAGTTGCGCTTGAGAGGTGCTTCCAGGATCGAAGCACCAGTAACGGTATCCAGTAGAGTGTTTCATACATTAGATACACGGTTATTCATTGGGTGCTCTTATGTGAGTACATATTACGTGTATATGGAATGTATAAACGGGCTACGGCTCTTCTCTGTTCATTTATGGTTTACACGCAATTAGATATAGAATTGCTAAATGAACTAAGAGTATGTTAGTGTATTATGAGGGTGCATGTTATATGAATAATCTTGGTTGGGGAATTTGAATATTACGTGGATTAAATGCAAGAAATTTTCTGGATAGCATATGGTGTTGCACTTGCATATGGTTTTCCCCTGATAGTATGATTATATGCACTAATGGTATGGCTTAATACACTAATAACGGGTTAAGGGCACGGGGGTCCTTACAGTACGTATGACGTACGAGCATAGCCTTTTATATAATTGCAATTGTTGAATGCATGGTACATTATATTGCAATGAATGGTTAAACATTGGGAATTATATGGTGCCGCTCTTGAGCGAGCAATGATTGGAATGTTGTCGCCTTTGAGCGAACATTGGTTACGACGCCACTGCTGTTGAGCATGCGTGAGATTAAAATACCGCTATTGTAGAGCAAGCGATGACTTCAAACTATGGAACTATTAGTGAGATATATGGAATATCTGTAATCATTGTTTAATGATTTGATTTTGTTGATTATGGTATCAATATATGGGGAACGGATATGTTAATCGATGTAATGATTAACTGGCTTTTGGGAATTTGATGGTTTCGGATTTTGAGAACAGGAACAATACAAGGGATCCGGATGAGGATGATGCCATCCAGGGAGTGTCTTTTAATATTCATAGTCTTTACATTGTCTAAATTATGAATTGTGATATTGTGCTTATTGGGTTAGTGGTATCGGTATGCTCACCCCGTGTGGGGGCTGTCTCTGTTGGGGCAGGTATTGCGGGTTCAGCAATGGCTTTGAGTTGAGCCGAACTGTTGATTGGAGGTGCTTCCAGGATCGAAGTACCAGAGCTGGTATTGAGCATGATACTTTATACATTTGATACACGTGTACTTTTTCGATGCTCGAATGTGAGCACTATTATGTGTATATGGGTTGTATAAAGAAGGCAAGGGCCTTTCTCTTTTCATTTATGTGTTGCATGGAATTATTTAGGAATTGCAAAAAGAATTGAGAGCATGTTAGTGTATGTATAAAGGTGCATGTTATGTTTATGGACTATGTTGGGGGAAAGTTAGACATTATAAGGAATAATGTAAGAAATTTTATAAATGGTATTTCATGCTAGGGTTTCATGTAATATTTTCCCCCTGATAACATGATTGTATGCACTAATGGCAAGGGTTAATAGACTAAGAATGGGTTAAGGACACGGGGGTCCTTACATTTGTTGTATCAGAGCAGTGGTTTGCTCTTTGGGGTTGTTGAGGGCCTAGGAACATGTTGGTGGAAATGAGTAGCACATATTTATGCATGAGAGTAGTTAGTGTTATGTGACACAACTATTTTGCTTATGTGCGTTTATGATATATGGTCATAAATGGAATGGTTATATATCATGACATTTGTGGAACCGTATTATAATCCATTGATTATGATTATGAGTTATGGTACAGGGACAACCAAATGGGTGTTTTAAATGCATTGGAATATAGGAAGTACTTTGTACTTATGGTTTATACATTTACCCTTTATAATTATATTGTGGTGAATATGGATTATTATATGCTCATGGTATGGGATCTTTCCTGTAGGGACGCTTTGGCATGGAAGGCTAAGGCCAAGATTGCCGGCACCAAACGGTAACATGTATTTTATATACATCTTGGATTATGCATTGTGGTTGCATATGTATTGTAGTGATGATTTTGATGCTTTGCCGCTAAATGTTGAAGCGATGGTAAAATTCTGTATGTCACTTTTGAAGCGAGGTGCATTAAAATACATTCATAGCGATGTATATTGGGTATGGATTATGCATTGTGGTTGCATATATATTGGAGTAATGATTTTGATGCTTTGCCGCTAAATGTTGAAGCGATGGTAAAATTCCGCATGTCACATTTGAAGCAAGGTGCATTAAAATACACTCATAGCGATGTATATTGGATATGGATTATGCATTTTGGTTGCATATATATTGGAGTGATGATTTTGATGCTTTGCCGCTAAATATTGAAGCGATGGTAAAATTTCGCATGTCACATTTAAAGCTAGGTGCATTAAAATACACTCATAGCGATGTATATTGGAATATGGATTATGCATTATGGTTGCAGGTATAGATTGGATGCTTGGTGAATATCCCATGAGTCGTTGTTATAGACGAGTGGTGATTTTAATGCTTTGCCGCTGTCACTTGAAGCGATGATAGAATACTTGCCGCTATCATATAATACCGAGGAAAGAATATTTGCCGCCAAATGTTGAAGCGTGGGTATTGCCGCATGTCGCATTTGAGCGAGGTTATTCAATGTCGTTGATATGTCGAAGCGAGGGGTATTAGTGCCGCGGTCATGACAAGCGAGGTGCATTAAAATACAATGCTATAACAAGGCTAGGGATGGATTGATTATTCTATTGGATATGGTTCATGCCGTCGGGTATATACATAGTGATGGTTCATTCCGCTGTTCAATTAGCGATGGTTCATGCCGCCGGGTGTATATATAGCGATGGTTCATTCCGCTATTCTATTGGCGATGGTTCATGCTGCTGGATATCTATATAGCGATGGTTTATTCCGCTATTCTATTGGCGATGGTTCATGTTGCTGGGTACCTGGTGTGCGCTTGTCGTGTACGCCCAAATTAACCCCACTCAATCCTCAAGATTGATAACAATAATGTAGTAGCGTGAGTAGGGATCGATCCCACGAGGAGGTGTGAATCTTTGTGTTAATGAAAATCAAAACAAAAGAATAATAAAGGATGGGGTTGTGAGGTTGAATTATACTAAAGAAAATTAAAACAAAGATTAACTAATGAAAGCGATTCTTGGTATCGGTCGACTCTTCCTTGGAATTATCATCTATTTCATCGATTCACAAAAGACTCGAATTACTTGAATATTCATCAATTGGAAATCTAATTCCTCCCTCACCTTATTCATAGTCAATTAGTCCAAGCGTTCTAATTTAACTTTCACCAATCAATCAATCTCTATATGCATATTCAAGATTAAAATCATGACATCATTCAAAACTAGTGAGCGATGAATCTAAACAACATAAACACAAGTGGTTTATATAAGTTAGTCAATGGTTTTCCCTAAGAATTTAATAACACCGACAGCAGGCAATTATCGATCTTAGTTGCTTCTTCAATTAGATTACTCAAACAATCTCTTATTTGATATCCAATTAGCAATAGATTATATGCAAGTTACTAGGTTGTCAATCCAATAAACAAACATCAATCATATCAACAAAATCAGAAAAACAATGAATTCAATAAAATCGATAAACAAAAGCGTATGAATCTCCCCAAGATAAATAAATCCAAGGTTTTGTCTTCCTCAACCAAGAATTAAGACTAGCTACACATAATTAAAACAAAACTATAAATAAAAACAAGGGAAAGAAAACTAATCCGATCTCCGCTCGTCGAGGTGTCAATCCCGCATTCGCTTCGATCTTCATAGTCGTCTTCAACAAAATTGAAAGAAAAATTGTAAAACTATCCTAAACTACTCTACCCTAACTATCTAGATGTTTTAAAGGTCTGATTTTCGTCCATATATGTATAGGGAGGCTGATGGAGTAGGTTAGAATCCATGCGGGAAGGAAAGAAATCAAGAATTTTCACTTTCCAAAATCCTATTGGCGTAATTATGCGTAGAATGGCGTAGCTACGCCTAAAATGCCATAGCAGTGGCGTAATTAAGCCTAATAATGACGTAATTACGCCTGTCATTAATGTTTCTGGCGAGTTTCGTATTTTGGCCATAACTTTCACATGCGAACTCCGAATTCGACGAGTCAGCTGTCCACGCGAAGATAACTCGAAGTTCTACAACTTTTATATGGACCACATTTCCAAAACGTGGCTCGAACATATAGAAATTTGAGGAGAAAGAAGCAACATGTGTCTTGGATTCTGGTTTTTTCCTCTTTTCTTCAACTTTATTGCTTCTTTCATCATTTTAGCTTGATTTCTTCACCTTTCCCTACATTTACACAAATATACGATTATGTAGCATATGTATCAATTTATCCATCAAAATATACCAAATCGTAGACAATTAAGCGCAATAGATGTGTCTATTTCTAGTCACATCAAACACCCACATACTTAAACTTTACTCGACCTCGAGTAAATCAGACAAAACTATAATCATTTTACTTTGGCTCATAAGTTCATAACAAACTAACTTGTTCTCACTTTTATGCCTCAACAATTTTAAACATGCATAGTAATGAAAGGCGGTGAAAAGTTAACAGTGGAACAAGTTCAATCCCTAAACATTTCGTACCCAACGAAGTAGTGAACGTGTGTGTGTGGTCATAAACAAGTGTCATGTACAAATTATAGATCCAATAGAAGCAAATCCACAATAGTTCAAGTCATACACTAACACAAGTATAAGCTCACTTGCACATTCTTCTCCACTATCTTAGCCACTTTGCAAACATAAATCAAGTAGGTCTTTATTAGCTTGTAGTGTGGCCTAGGTATTAGCTTATGAAAGAAAGGTAAGGATATATCAAGTAAGAGAGTATGATGATATGCACACTAAAAGCTTCTCTTCTTGCTTGAATTTTTCAACTTTTGTTTCAACATTTTTCTTCTTTTGTGCCTTGGCTCCCCTTGGAGTCATATTTTTATCTATTTTCTCAAGGCATCCCTTTTCTTTCATGCATTTCATTCTTTTCCTTATGAAGCCCACAAACATTTTAATCATTGAATACTTAAGTGCATGTGAATGAAACACATCATACTCCCTTCAAAGGTATGGATAGAACTCATATTTAGGCTCATTAGGGAATGATGATAAGCTAGTCAAATAATGTCGAATGGTGGTTGTTTGTATGCTTAGCATACAACCATTCTTTTGCATTAAAGCTCAAACAGGGTACTAGTGATTGATTTTCTTTACATGGTAGGCTTGAAAGGCTCAAACACATCAAAGATTGCCTATATCACTTTCATGTTTGCAAGCAGTCTAGACATACGTCTCAAAGAGCATGTAGTTAAGTTCTAGCATGTATTAGAGACTTCTTAAGACTATCACGAAGTTCACACAATCTTCACTAAGCTATGCACACTTCACAAGTCATGACAATAATGTGCTCAAAATATTCAACTACTAAGTCAAAGCAAACTTTGCATTAGAGTTCAAAGTGTTCCAAGGTTAAAAATTCACCTATGTTCAAAAATATGCATGCCATCAATTAGGTTTCATCATGGGCTAGTGATTATAAGCATGCATTCATTACTAACTATGAGCTCAAAATTTTTAAATTTTTTTTGATTTTTTTGTATTTTTGTAATAGAAAAGCAATAACACACCACTAATCCCTCCCCCATACTTAAATCTTACATTGTCCCCAATGTAAGGCAAAAATACAAGTAACGAGAAAAGTCTAACTACTAAAACAATAAAAATAAAAATAAAAGGGAGAAAGGAAACTAACTCCCCTTGGGTTGCCTCCCAAGCAGCGCCTCTGTTTAACGTCGGTGGCCCGACTCCAATGCTCATGCTCATGGTGGGTCATGTTTGGTGTCCAATGCCACCTTTTCCCACCTTAGTATCCTTCTGACAGCTCGAAGGCGATGCCTATTCGCCTTATACTTCTTGGATGTCCTCAACCCTTTTCGCATCCCCTCATTTTCTATTGATGTATCGTGAGGTTCAGGAGGAAGTTTCAGCTCAACATCAGGTACCTGCAATTCAAAATTGAGATTTTTAAAAGGAGAATTTGGTAAAGCAGTAGTAATACATGAAGTATCAGTCAAAATTTCTCCCATATCTCCTTCGTCAACAGGTCGATCAGTAGTTACCCCATGTTCATGCTCATTGACAGTATGTGATTTTTCTAGTGATACGTGATGTGTGATGCCAATAGTATAATCAGTAGTAGGATGAACGGGATCATGAGTATTGAACTTAGCTACCTCACCATTAAACTCCATAGTAAAAGCACCACCAGTTACATCTATTATGCACTTGGAAGTTTTCAAAAATGGTCTCCCTAACAGAATAGGGCTGCTTTCATTATCATTTTCCATGTCAAGTACGTAGAAGTCAGCAGGAAAGACCAATTTATCGACTTTCACTAGAACGTCCTCAAGTATTCCCTTAGGATGCACAGTAGACCTATTTGCTAATTGAATAGCAATTTCAGATTTTTTAAGAGGTTCTAGGTCTAAAGATGTGTAGATTGAATAAGGCATAACATTTATTGATGCTCCTAAGTATAGCATGGCCTTATCAATTCTATTATTTCCAATCATGCATGGGACAGTGAACATACCAGGATCAGTGCATTTTGTAGGGGTTTCCTTCGCCTCATCGTCAGAGAAAAAATCGTCAAACATGTCCATTTCATCACAGTATTTGACCTTCGGTTCCTTTTTCTCTTCAAAGGGTTCATGATCATATTCAACATAGGGGGTTGTTGGAGACATACCTTGTGGAGATGCATGATTGTGCAAGCTCCTCTTCTTCTAGTGGCACATGTGTCTCCTCTTCTAGCTTGGGTGGCATCAGTATCACCTCCCCCGGGGTTCCTACCTCTTCGTCACTCCTTGAGGCGATTGCAACCATGTTCTCTCGTGGTGCCTCCATCGTCCGAGAGGGTATCAAGTTGGTGGGTTGTGCTGCTATCTGATCGGCTGATTTAATAAGTTGCTCGATTTGGTTACCCAAATTCTGAGTGCTAGCCCTGAATTCCTGTTGAAATTGCAAAGTATTGTCAATAAGTGTTAAAACAAGATTCTCTAAAGACTCACTAGGGGTATGGTATTGAGGTTGTTGCGGCCATGGTGAATATTGTGGTATGTATGGCGGTAGATAGGACTGCATGTAAGGTGGAGGTGGGCTCATCCATTGATTGTCATAGTTGAGATTGGGATGATCACCCCAACTTGAGTTGTATGCACTTTGTCCACTCCCTACGCCAAGTTGGTGCACAAGAAACTCCAATTCGTCTAGTCGCTTATAGTCCTCCATGATAAGATCCGATTGTTAAGAAATCAACCTGTAAGCACGAACAAACAAGAGTAGCGTTGGGGGGAAAAGAAAGAAATAAAACGAAAGAGAGAGAAACAAAAAAAAAAACAAAAAATATTAACACAAAAATATAACACGCCTCCCCGGCAACGGCGCCAAAATTTGGTAGCGTCCTCTCAATCTCAGGATCGTAGTAAAAGTTATCTTCGTGATTGAACGATCCACCTGTACTCATTAACAAACCAAAGTAGTAATGCGGGATAAAAAATAAAAAAAAAATCGACACAAATAAATGTTGCCCTCCCCGGCAACGGCGCCAAAATTTGGTGTGCGCTTGTCGTGTACGCCCAAATTAACCCCACTCAATCCTCAAGATTGATAACAATAATGTAGTAGCGTGAGTAGGGATCGATCCCACGAGGAGGTGTGAATCTTTGTGTTAATGAAAATCAAAACAAAAGAATAATAAAGGATGGGGTTGTGAGGTTGAATTATACTAAAGAAAATTAAAAACAAAGATTAACTAATGAAAGCGATTCTTGGTATCGGTCGACTCTTCCTTGGAATTATCATCTATTTCATCGATTCACAAAAGACTCAATCACTTGAATATTCATCAATTGGAAATCTAATTCCTCCCTCACCTTATTCATAGTCAATTAGTCCAAGCGTTCTAATTTAACTTTCACCAATCAATCAATCTCTATATGCATATTCAAGATTAAAATCATGACATCATTCAAAACTAGTGAGCGATGAATCTAAACAACATAAACACAAGTGGTTTATATAATTTAGTCAATGGTTTTCCCTAAGAATTTAATAACACCGACAGCAGGCAATTATCGATCTTAGTTGCTTCTTCAATTAGATTACTCAAACAATCTCTTATTTGATATCCAATTAGCAATAGATTATATGCAAGTTACTAGGTTGTCAATCCAATAAACAAACATCAATCATATCAACAAAATCAGAAAAACAATGAATTCAATAAAATCGATAAACAAAAGCGTATGAATCTCCCCAAGATAAATAAATCCAAGGTTTTGTCTTCCTCAACCAAGAATTAAGACTAGCTACACATAACATATTTTTGTTATTAACTGAAGAAGGGTTAATTTGGGCCAAAATTTGGTGTGCGCTTGTCGTGTACGCCCAAATTAACCCCACTCAATCCTCAAGATTGATAACAATAATGTAGTAGCGTGAGTAGGGATCGATCCCACGAGGAGGTGTGAATCTTTGTGTTAATGAAAATCAAAACAAAAGAATAATAAAGGATGGGGTTGTGAGGTTGAATTATACTAAAGAAAATTAAAAACAAAGATTAACTAATGAAAGCGATTCTTGGTATCGGTCGACTCTTCCTTGGAATTATCTTCTATTTCATCGATTCACAAAAGACTCAATTACTTGAATATTCATCAATTGGAAATCTAATTCCTCCCTCACCTTATTCATAGTCAATTAGTCCAAGCGTTCTAATTTAACTTTCACCAATCAATCAATCTCTATATGCATATTCAAGATTAAAATCATGACATCATTCAAAACTAGTGAGCGATGAATCTAAACAACATAAACACAAGTGGTTTATATAATTTAGTCAATGGTTTCCCTAAGAATTTAATAACACCGACAGCAGGCAATTATCGATCTTAGTTGCTTCTTCAATTAGATTACTCAAACAATCTCTTATTCGATATCCAATTAGCAATAGATTATATGCAAGTTACTAGGTTGTCAATCCAATAAACAAACATCAATCATATCAACAAAATCAGAAAAACAATGAATTCAATAAAATCGATAAACAAAAGCGTATGAATCTCCCCAAGATAAATAAATCCAAGGTTTTGTCTTCCTCAACCAAGAATTAAGACTAGCTACACATAATTAAAACAAAACTATAAATAAAAACAAGGGAAAGAAAACTAATCCGATCTCCGCTCGTCGAGGTGTCAATCCCGCATTCGCTTCGATCTTCATAGTCGTCTTCAACAAAATTGAAAGAAAAATTGTAAAACTATCCTAAACTACTCTACCCTAACTATCTAGATGTTTTAAAGGTCTGATTTTCGTCCATATATGTATAGGGAGGCTGATGGAGTAGGTTAGAATCCATGCGGGAAGGAAATAAATCAAGAATTTTCACTTTCCAAAATCCTATTGGCGTAATTATGCGTAGAATGGCGTAGCTACGCCTAAAATGCCATAGCAGTGGCGTAATTAAGCCTAATAATGACGTAATTACGCCTGTCATTAATTTTTCTGGCGAGTTTCGTATTTTGGCCATAACTTTCACATGCGAACTCCGAATTCGACGAGTCAGCTGTCCACGCGAAGATAACTCGAAGTTCTACAACTTTTATATGGACCACATTTCCAAAACGTGGCTCGAACATATAGAAATTTGAGGAGAAAGAAGCAACATGTGTCTTGGATTCTGGTTTTTTCCTCATTTCTTCAACTTTATTGCTTCTTTCATCATTTTAGCTTGATTTCTTCACCTTTCCCTACATTTACACAAATATACGATTATGTAGCATATGTATCAATTTATCCATCAAAATATACCAAATCGTAGACAATTAAGCGCAATAGATGTGTCTATTTCTAGTCACATCAGTACCTATATAGCGATGTTTCATTCCGCTGATTCTAGAGCGATGCTTTATGTCGCTGACTCTATGGCGAGGAATCATGCTGATGATTTTATAGCGATGGGTCATGCCGCTATCTACATAGCACGGGATTGTGCTGCCTAATATCTATGGGTGTTGATTATGTACCGCTACTGGGCGACGGAGACAAGTATGCCGCTATCTTATTAGCGATGAGTTATGGTATATTGCTGTTTTGTTAGCATCATTGTGGATGTCATGTGTTGACATGTACCGTTTCGTGGTTGACGATCATATTATGGATGTCATGTATTGACATATCACTAGTTGACGAGACCATTATGCCGAGAAGGTTGCTCGGGGAATTATGGGGTACGATGTAAAGAAGTGTACCGCAGCACATATTTGACGTAAATATTTTACGAGTAGGGGTACCTTTGGGTATACTCGTTGGAATGGCTATGGCCAAGTGACTGGCAGTAGGAGTAGTTATTGAGGAGACTACTTGCTTATACCGAGGTTACACATGGTGAACATGATCACATCCACCCATGAGGGTGTGGAATAAATCCTATGGGATTAGGGTTGCTTTGTGGATTGAGTGAGGACACCGGAATGTCCGTTGTGCCTTAATGATTTGAGAAATGTTGGGTGATGACCCACTACTCAAATGGTTTGTACGGTATGGTATACCGGAATGGAACGTATGATACGTTGGTAGGTTTGGTATAAACCTAAGGAGGCAGCGATTTACTAGCCGAGTATTGCTGCAGTAATATGGTGTGCTCGTTGTAGCCATTATACTGCTTGTTGGAACCGAGTTTGGTGAATCTTATGATGACACCATGAGGGTTATAGCGGACTCTTGTAGTCACTATGTCACATAAGGATTGAGGCAGGAAATACCTCACGGAGACGTTTACACTTCAAATGTTTAAGGGACTTGTACCGGGACAACTCAATTTTGTTGGGAATACCAACATGAGTGTCAACAAGTCGTTGTTAGGACTGGTTGAGCATCCTTGCATATGGAATGCAATGGGGGACATAATTGGATTATGAGTTATAGTTAGTGGGGTGACACTACTACATTGATTTTTACCTCTTGGAGAGATTTGGATTGTAATGTCATGGGGACAGCTGGTATCAGTCGTGTGTAGATTATGAATCAGCCATGGTAAGCATTACTGGTGTTTGACCGAGTAATGGATTTCTTACCTTTCGAGGAGACGTCTCCGGGGAAATGCTCGAGATTGTGGAGCGCTATGGTTTTAGTACAGAGCATTGGTTGAATGAGTATACGTTGTGTATACGGATTTCAGATTGGTAATAGTTCCAAGGATGCACTATTCTAAATCGGTTGTGTATTAATTGGTTCCGAGATATATTTTGGTATAAATATATCCAGGTTTCCGAACGGTGGTTCGAGGTTGGAAGGTCATGGTTCATGACACGTTCCTTACGAGGAAGGCGGTATTGATATACCTAATGGGAATCTTTAAGAGATCCGATGAGCCGGTTTGTGTGGTGTTGATGTTGGAATCACACCATTGGTCGTTGGTCTGTCAATCATTATTCTCCGCAAGGTTAGAATAGCTGGGGATTGATCGTCGGTTTTGGGGGCTTTGGGTATGCTTGTGTTGGGATATGCCCTAAGACAACTCATTAGATGATTGTTTATGACATACAATGTATTATGATTTTGTTAATGGTAATTCATTATTATATATTATTCGAGTATCTGTGTAATATGAATTAATATATAAGTTAATGTCCTTAGAATAATATTGTATTGTTCTTAAAGATTGTCCCTAGTCAAGTGTTATCATGAATCAGGATAATGATAATGCATTGAGACTAGTAAGTTTTTGATTGATGAATTGTTCATAGATATGAGATATCAAATCAACACATGGGTACATGTTAGAGAACGATGTACTGGACAGACCCACCATGAGAATGCTACATGGATAGTTATATCAACGTCATAAGCAATTATCATAGTGATAATAATGTATGTAATCCTTACGACTTGAGATCACCGGAGATCCCAACATAAGGAGTCATGTACCTTGATATTGTCAAACGTTACATGTAATAGGGTAAACTATAAAGACAATCATTGGATACACCACGAATTATGTAGAGGGATGTTGAGTGATCAAGAAATGATTTGTCCCTCCTATATAACATGAGAAGTGTTTGGGCCCTTGATCAAGTAAGACTAAAATGCATGGCCGTGCTCGAATGAGTCGATATGTGATATCGAGCTTATTCGTTTATTCTAGTTCTACTTGGGGATCAAGAAATAAAAGATTGAATATACGAGTATGACTATTCCATGACTCGTGTTCAATCTAAACACATTGGACAAAGGGATTAAGTTACATGGTTAATATTATCACAGTCCGTAGGTTATGTCGAGTCAATGACATTCTTGTAATTTGGGTAGCCTTGATGTGTTGCTAGATACCGCTCATTGCTAGTAACATAAAATTAGATTTTATGTCACTGCCAACATTGCAAGATCCTATCGGGTCTCACAAAAGATTAAATCAAAAGGGGAGATAAAATTCATTGGATGAATTAATTAATTAAGAAGAGTCTTAATTACAAATATTAGATATGGATTTCATTAAGATATTGGGTGTGGGCCAATAAGGCTTTTTGAAATCCCATTAATTAAATCTAATATAAAATATAATATGCTAACAAGGCTAAGATTAAGAGTTAATTTTATTAAGCAAAACCTAATAGCCTCCATAAGCTTGCTCTCGGCCGCCGCCTCACTATCACCATTCTTCACGCCGCCGCCGCCGTGCAATAGTGGGTGGTGAACGGCCGTCGTTGATTGGTTTTGAACCGTGAGTTTAGTTTTGGTTTAAGAACGAGTCTAGCAACTTGTTCTAGAGCGCCTTTTTCGATTTGATCGTGTGGATACCGTAGAGACGAAGGAGCAAATCTTTGTTCGTGACTCGTGGTCTTGCAA
This sequence comes from Haberlea rhodopensis, assembly GCA_907163345.1. Classification (NCBI taxonomy): domain Eukaryota; kingdom Viridiplantae; phylum Streptophyta; class Magnoliopsida; order Lamiales; family Gesneriaceae; genus Haberlea; species Haberlea rhodopensis. The sequence goes on along the minus strand of CAJQUN010000122.1, from coordinate 1,719,878 downwards.
CGAGGATTCTGCTACAAACACGCTACAAGGGTATGATTCTTATGAATCTCGGTATGAATAACTTTGTATAGGTCCAGTGGTAGGAATCAAAATTTATTTTCCGCTGCGTATTGCTTGATGGATTCCTTACAGGTTGGAGATACCCCAGTCGATTGTATTGAGTATGCATGTTGTATGGTAATTAGGCATGTATACCAGCATTAGGTTAGTATGCTTGGATGAATGAATCTCCGGTGAAAGAGTGTGGCACCTTGAGATTGGTGACCTCGATGGCACGCTGTATTCTGAAGAATGATCGTGCGTTCCGGTTGACTTCCTCTGAAGAGGGAATTATCGTGTTTTGGGGTCATGGAAATTCATTACTGGATAATTTGATAGCCTCCCTGTGTTAGGACTGTTGAATCCTAGGGTAAACGAGGGATGGCCATGATTCAAATTTGTTAGGTGTCGCGGTTGACACGTATGGCGGGAATGCAATTGATTTTCTTGCATGTCCTTGTGAGAACTTGAGACCTTGTGGAGTCTCGATGATATGTTTGGACCAAGATGTGATTTCTTGGAACATACGGATGTAGACGTCTTTGGAGATGTTTTTTGTGTTGATTGTAATTCCTAGTCCGGTAGACACAGTCCCTATATACTGTGAAAACAGTTGATTAGAATCCAAACATATATTGAGAAATATCATCTATGAGAAAGATGGTAGATGTGACATCCTTATTGAGAGAGTTGTTTCACAAGAAAAAAGCATATCCACTGACAAATCTTTTGCGACGATTGGTGTCTGCCAGACATCTTGGGAAGATGGTCTTGAGACACATGAGTAGTTGGCTTTGGAAAAGTGAAATATATAGTTTTCATATGTGATATAAGTAAATCAATAGTTGATTGATTGTACTTGTAATCTTATTATGATAAATCTTTGTTTGAATATTAATATATATGGCACTTCCTCATATGTTTACTCATGCATCTTGATGCACTGATGAAGTCCTTGAGATTGTTATAGTATATAGAATGTGGTTACTCATATGATGGTGACCATGAAATACATTCTCGACTGCGATTTCTAAATGTTCCTGATCGATGAGCCTTCGAGAATGGGTATCGATATATGCTCGTTAGAGACTGGTATTCATGATGTGTCTAGTGTAGTGCGCCGCATTTCATCGGTGTTGGCTTGGAGAAGTCAGCACACATGAATAAGTGCTCATTAGGAATGAGTTCACTGAATGACCCTACTCGGAATTCTGTAAGTGGTTACCATTTGGCGAGTTAGAATTCCTAGTCATAGTGTTGCGCCATTACTCCTCATGACCCGAGGTGTCATTGAGGTCTTGACAGATAGTTGTATACTTTGATTTAATGCCTGATCACATGCGGGTCACAAAGTTGTTATTTTGGGTATTCAATGATGTTGTTAGAGACGTATGATTGTCTTTGGGGATTCACCACTTGTCTTGATGCACTAGGATGTGATATCCGAAAATTATTGTGTTAATCCTGGAGTGATTATAATCCTTAATGGATTTTAATTATGGTAATTATGAGATAATTACAGTGTTGTGACTCTTGGGGATTTTAATCCGGTATCGGGGTCGTTGGACCCAGAGGTTGACATTTATTATCATTGAGGTGTTAAACCTTGGAATTGTGTTGGTAGTGAGATCTGGAGTCTGGGGTACTTTGGATTGAGGTTTGTGATGTAATTTAGTGAGTGGGAGATAATTACATAACATGCATGATTTTTAATGAGTTATGGTCGAGTATCTGAGACTCGGGATGTGATATCCCCAAAATAATTAATTGCAATTTGGGCATTAATTATGTTTATATGATTAATTATGGCGATAATTGATTTATGTGTTGGAATTAATTATCTTGATGAAATGCTTAATCACATGGTAGGCGTGACTCGAGGGTGCATTTCAGGGTGCATGTTGTCCATGTTGGGAAAACTGGGTTTTAGCATGGGTTATTCATGTTGGTTGTTAATTATTTGGAAAGCATGAATTTATTGGGAGTTTGGTGCATTCTTGTAAAATGCTTTTAAAATACCATGTTGGGATATTTTGTGTATCATGTTAATATTTGGGGTACAACTTTATTTAACCTTATAACCCTTACCCCACCTTTTAACCATCACTTTACTTTCACTTTACCCACCACTCTTAAATCCCCAAATTCCATTCCCAACCCTAACCCACTTCCCATTTTCGTCCAAGCCAAAGAGGAGGAGGAGAAATCCTTGCAAACTCTCCATTTGTCGGAATCTTGATAGGATTTGGAGTCCATAAGAGGTATAGAACCCTTCCTAAAGTTTTAATGGTGTTTGGTTTTGAAATGGGTTAGTATTTGAGTTTTTATGTGGGTTTATTTTTGGGTATGTGTTGTATGTGGTTGGGGTATGATTTTTGAGGTGTTTCATGTGGGTTTTAGTGAGTTATGATGGTATTTGAGTTGTTGGAATGTTTAAGTTTGAAGTGTTTGTGGTAGACCTTGGAAAATGCTCAAAAATGGTGAAGAATCGTGCACACAGCAGGTGGCGATCGATCGCTACAAATGCAGCGATCGATCGCCGAAGGGCAGTGGCGAAATGCAAGGCAGTCGATCGATCGCCGCGAGGCAGAAAGGTCAGGCGATCGATCACTACATCAAAGCGATCGACCGGTAAGGCTCGCGATCGATCGCCTCGATGCAGCGATCGATCGCCAGCTGCTGAAATGTGGGAAATGATGTTTTTTGTTGAATTTTTGGTATTTGGCTATTATTTGGCTTCTAATATTGGGTTGTGTGATTGTGTAGAACCATCCCAGGTGGCGACGCAACCAAGGAAGTAAAGTCATACCAAATCCCACTTTTGGAAAGGTACGTAGAAGACGTACGGGCACCCAACGGTACATGTATCTATTATACTCATTGATTATGTATTGTGGATGCGAGTATATATGGAATTGTGCATTGTGGATGCAAATACATGTTGAATTATGCATGATGATTGTATATGCATATGATGATTATTGGTGCACATCCATGAGTCATGGTTATCAACTTGATGATTTTAATGCTTGCCGCTATTTATTTTGTGCCGCTATATGTGAAGCGAGGGGTGGGAGTACCGCATGTCACATTGAAGCGAGGTTACCATATGAGGTGAGGAAAGAATATTTGCTGCTAAAATGTGAAGCGAGGGGTGGGAGTACCGCATGTCCATTGAAGCGAGGTTATTCTATGCCGCTTATATGTGAAGCGAGGGGCATTAAAATACATTGTGATGAACAGACTAGGGATTGGTAATTGGTGATAATGGAATGGTGTTATGTCATGACATGCGTGAACCATTAAATAATCTATTGATTATTGATGTGACTAGAAATAGACACATCTATTGCGCTTAATTATCTACGATTTGGTATATTTGATGGATAAATTGATACATATGCTACCTAATCGTATATTTGTGTAAATGTAGGGAAATGTGAAGAAATCAAGCTAAAATGATGAAAGAAGCAATAAAGTTGAAGAAAAGAGGAAAAAACCAGAATCCAAGACACATGTTGCTCCTTTCTCCTCATATTTCTATATGTTCGATCCATGTTTTGGAAATGTGGTCCATATAAAAGTTGTAGAACTCTGAGTTATCTTCTCGTGGACAGCTGATTCATCGAATTCGGAGTTCGGACGAGAAAGTTACGGCCAAAATACGAAACTCGCCAGAAAAATTGATGACAGGCGTAATTACGCCATTTCAAGCGTACCTACGCCAGTGCTACGGGAATTTAGGCGTAGTTACGCCATTTGAGGCGTAATTACGCCAATAGGATTTTGGAAAGTTAAAATTCTTGATTTCTTTCCTTCCCATATGGATTCTAACCTACTCCATCAACCTCCCAATACATATATACTCGAAATTCAGACCTTTTAACCATCTAGATAGTTAGGGTAGAATAATTTTAGACTAGTTTTATATTTTCTTTTCAATTTTGTTGAAGAACGTCTACGAAGATCGAAGCGAAGGCGGGATTGACACCTCGACGAGCGGAGATCGGATTAGTTTTCTTTCCCTTGTTTTTATTTATAGTTTTGTTTTAATTATGTGTAGCTAGTCTTAATTCTTGGTTGAGGAAGATAAAACCTTGGATTTATTTATCTTGGGGAGATTCATACGCTTTTGTTTATCGATTTTATTGAATTCATTGTTTTTCTGATTTTGTTGATATGATTGATGTTTGTTTATTAGATTGACAACCTAGTAACTTGCATATAATCTATTGCTAATTGGATATCAAATAAGAGATTGTTTGAGTAATCTAATTGAAGAAGCAACTAAGATCGATAATTGCCTGCTGTTGGTGTTTTTAAATTATTAGAGAAAACCATTGACTAAATTATATAAACCGCTTGTGTTTATGTTGTTTAGATTCATCGCTCACTAGTTTTGAATGATGTCATGATTTTAATCTTGAATATGCATATAGAGATTGATTGATTGGTGAAAGTTAAATTAGAACGCTTGGACTAATTGACTATGAATAAGGTGAGGGAGGAATTAGATTTTCAATTGATGAATATTCAAGTAAAATTGAGTCTTTTGTGAATCGATGAAATAGATGATAATATCCAAGGTAGAGTCGACCGATACCAAGAATCGCTTTCATTAGTTAATCTTTGTTTTTAATTTTCATTAGTATAATTCAACCTCACAACCCCATCCTTTATTATTCTTTTGTTTTGATTTTCATTAACACAAAGATTCACACCTCCTCGTGGGATCGATCCCTACTCACGCTACTACATTATTGTTATCAATCTTGAGGATTGAGTGGGGTTAATTTGGGCGTACACGATAAGCGCACACCAATTATACTCATGAGTTATGGTACAGGGACAACCAAAAGGGAGTGTTTAAAATGCATGGGAAAAACAGGAAGTGTTTTATTATGGTTTATACATTTACGCCTTATATTCATATTATGTTGGATATGAATTATTATATGTTCATGTTTTGGGGGTTGTCCTTGTAGGTACATTTTGGCATGATAAAAGGGGCTAAGGCGGGTTGAGGCGGTGAGCTCGTGAAGAACGCTTTTGATAGGAAGGACAGGATTATTTTGTATAGTATCTACTCTAGGAGTAGTGTAAAGCTATAGGGAATAACATTCATTTGCTTAAGAATGTAACTAATCCTTTTGATAGTCCTTAACGTGGCATGTAATTCTTAAGGCTCAAAGTCTCAACACGAACTTTTAAACTCTGATAATGCATGTTAGCTCTAATTATGCCTTTAATCCGCACTTAAAGAACTAGGGTCCATACACTGGATTTTGGAGCCTTGGTACTATATATATACCAAGTGGACTCGGTGTTCAGTCATTGTATTTGTTTCTCTCCCTCTCCTCTCTCTCCTCTCCCATGCCTTCCCCTTTCCCTCCCCCCCCTTTTTTTTTTTCTCCTTGAAGAGAATGGATGGAGCTTGGTTTTGAGCTGGATTCTTGAGAAACTACTTGGGTAATCTTCTTCCCCTATTGCTTATCCTTGTTTTGATAGTTATTTTTGCAAGTTTTGGTTAAGATTTGTGTTGGGTATAAGTTTTAGGGATTTTGAAGAAATTGTCAAGTTGTGTTTTTAGTGTTTTATTGGGTATTAATGGAGTATTTGGGGGTAGTAAAGGTGTTGGGGGTGTTGGATTTGAGTATGGGAGTTAAAAGTATCATTGAAGCTCAATTTTTTTGAAAAACTGCAGATCGCGATCGATCGCGGCGAAGGCGCCGATCGATCGCGACATGACGCTGATTTTTGACGACGATGAACAGTCGAGGCGATTGATTGCGAGGACTCAACGATCGATCGTGGATGGTCTGGCGATCGATCTCTGGTCTCAGCGAATGATTGTGGAAGAAGGAATTTTGTGCAGTAGGTTCTCGCGATCGATCGCGGCCCCTGTTTCTTTGTTTTCCACAATTTGCTAAAATGTTGGGATTTTGGTAATGGGATTTGTTTAGTAGATTTTCTTGGCGATGTCTACATTCCAATGTGAATCTTACACTTATGAAATGGTTTGAGTTGGACTTTAATAAGACGAACTACTCAATTGAATAAATTGTTATATCTTTGAACATAGAAATGGAGTGCCTTGAGTAGTATTCATGGTTCAGTAATTGTGTTCAATCATCATGATAGGATGATGTATTTGGGGGTTTAGTACATGCTTGTGCATGTGGTTACGTGCTTATGATTGATTGTGAGCTATTAACTGTATATAGCGAATAATTCACTGGATATCGGGTCTAAGGCAATGATTGATTCTAGCTATGGGACTATAAGGTACATATAATATATGAGCATAGTTTTATATATTATTTTTATTGTTGAATGAGTAATATATTATTATTGTCATGGGTTGGCATTGTTGAGAATTATGTGATGCTGCTATTTAGCGAGCAATGGTTATGATGTTGTTGATGTTGAGCGAACATCGGTTATGATGCCGCCACTGTTGAGCATGCAAGAGGATAGAATGCCGCCGCCATTGAGCGAACGATGGGATATGAAATATAACTGTGAAATCATTGTTGAGATATATGTTATATCTGTAAATCATTAGTGTAATGATTTAATTATATTTCGATTATGAAATTGGCGGTTTGAATATGAGTAAAGTTAATCAATGTATTGATTAACTGATTTTGGGAGTTTGATGGTTTTGGCTATTGTGAGAACATGAACAGCATTGGGGATCCCATTTGATGACGATACTATATAGGGAGTATCTTTTAAATTTACAGCTTTATATTCTGTAAATTATGAATTGTGATATTGTTGTTATTGAGATGGTGTTATTGGTATGCTCACCTCGTGTGGGGGCTGTTTCTGTTGGGACAGGTAGAACAGGTACAATAATGGCTCTGGAGTTGAGTTCGAGCTGTTGATTGGAAATGTTTCCAGGGCTGAGGTACCAATGACAGTATTGGGTAGTATGTTTATACAGTAGATACACATTAATTATTCAATGCTCGCATGTGAGCATTCTCATATATGTACATGGTTTGTATAAAGGTTGTTAGATTTCTCTTTTCATTTATGGTTGCATGCAATTAATTATGGAGTATTGCATGATGAATTGATAACATGTTAGTGTATTATGAGGTGTATGCTCATGCTAGTGGAGTGGTATTTGGGAATTGAACATTAAGTGGATTAATGTCGAAAATTTTATAGATGGCATATACGAGGTTTCCCTAATGTTATAAAAGCATGCACCATAATTTGTGATAATACACTAATAGTTGGTTAAGGTAGCGAGGGCCTTACACATGATGTCCTATGTGTTTTTCTGTATATGATTTGAGGAATCTATGGCCAGAGTGGGTAGTAAGGTGTTTATCATATACACACAAAATGAATCATATAACGTGAAACAAATACACGGGCCTCGACCAACCAATGCCCTAGATTAAATCGGGACATATTGAGTGAAAGGAATGTATTGCACGTTAACTATGATTGACATGTTCCCGTACGTTGCTAGTCATCGTATCTAGGTATCCGTGAAGCGTATATGCTAGGCGTTACCCACGATCGGTGGGTTGTTGCTGAATTATATTTCAGCCATTGCCTATTAAAAGAGTTTAATTGATGGGGCATTCAAGGTAAGCACAAAGAAGTTGTTTGACTTCTAAAATCACAAAGATTGTGATCCTACTGCTACGATACACTTGAGCAGCGTTGGATCACAATCAACCAGCCATTGATCAATCGTTGAGAATTAAGACTTAAATGTTAAGTACAAAAATTAAATGATTTAGAAGAGATGATTTTAATTTTTGAAAGCTCCTCATTATAGTGGAGTTTATATATTTGAAAATGTGTCATATATAGAAAGTTCTAAAAATAAAGCGTTTGATATATCTATGTCTCATTTACATTGTTAGTACATCAAGTTGTTCAATTAGATTGACTTACTTGGATTATGAGTTTGTAGTTTTGTGTTGGCTTTTGGGAAAGTGAGAGATTGTTAGCATATGATGTCCTACAAGCCAAGGGGAATGGTTGATCTGTTGGACCCTAAGAACCCTAACCCAAATATAACTCAAACTCACATATAACTATATCGTTATTCTCTAAGAACCAATCACTCTATCACATACACTCTCATAGAAAAACTCACATCAACTAGCACTGGTGCTGGGCTTGTAGATCTGGTCAGGTTGATTGGACTCGAGGGATTACCGTCATCAGATTTATTTCGCTGTTTTTCGGTAATCCCATTTTCCTGCAATTAATATTCGATATTTGATATATGAATCTAGCGCAATCGATCATCCCCGGGTTTAGATCTATTTATATTTATTTTTCTGCTGTGTTTGAATCTGACGCCGCGGATGAAACCCAACACCCCAAAGTCTTAAAGCCCATCAAAGAAAGCCATGAAACACATGGAGTAGATGAAGTTAGTTTGTTAGGGAAACTATAACATAAATAGATGGTGGGAGTCATACCAGAATTTTGTTGATTGAAAGTGAGAGCAAGCCATGTGCTTTGGCTAGAGAGGATTTATTTTCTGGAGTAAAAATTGAGCAGCGTGTATTATTTTGTTTCCTTAGCAATTTCTTTGTCATTTCCTTTATAATTCCAGTTGAATTCCAACAATATAATTCCACTTTATTTCTATAATTATGTGTTTTTGCTCATCTGCTTGTTGTGGATAGTTTGAAATTATAGCACATAACCATTGGTCTGATCTGCAGGCGACACAAATCTATGGAGACATGGCATGACCACCAATGAATTTGATAGCTGGTTCAAGAGGGGCGAGCGAAATGCTGAAGATGTGGAAGGATCGGATATCTGAAAGGTTAAGAAAGATTTTTGATAAGGTGGTGACGCATAGGGATGTACGAGTTTATAAAAAGCCAGTTAGACCACGAACATAAAAAGAGACCATGGAATTCGTGTAGCAAACTCTGCAGAAATTGGAGGCACGATGGGAAAAGCCCAACGAGACAGGCTGGAATCTTTGATGGAGTTTCCCATACTACTGGTGACGAGATGATCCCCAAGGATGCCGAGTTAGAACAGTGTTGAGAGACCAAATGATGAAGAAGATAATGTACAAGGGGAGGAAGACCTAGAGTTGGGTGCCAACCGAGAACAACAAATTGTCGATGAATCAAAATTGGACTTGAACAACATTAAACACCAAAGCATGGATCAAGTCAAGTCCAGACGTGAGCTCTCAATAGAGAGGTTACACATGCTTCACGAGATAGCAAAAACTCGGGATTTCTCGACTATGGTGGATATGCTCGGGTGCGAGGTAAAAAGCCAAACCCGCAGCCCAAATTTTACCTGAGGTTAAAGGGAAGTGTAGATGTATATGGGTTGGGCTTATGGCCCAAGCCCAATATGCATCCATTGGGATGGGCTTGTGGCTCAAGGCCCAATAGACATCCATATTTGGCATTATAATGCCCCTCGCTTCGACATAACAGTAGCATTTATAATACCCCTCGCTTCGACGTATCCACGGCATTATAATATCCCTCGCTTCAATATGACAGGGCATTATCCTCGCTTCGACATATTATCCGCAAATATTATATTCCATCGCTACGATACGACAACGGCGAGTATTCTATTCCTCGCTTCTAAATGACAGCGGCAAGGATTATAATCATCACTCGAATATAACAACGACTCACAATAATATGCACCAAGCATCCAACTCATGCAACCACACTGCAAAACTCAGTATGTAAAAATACACTGTCTATGCCCGTACGTCTCTCTACGTACCTTTCTTCCAAAATGTTGGGGTGTTACAGAATTTGTATCCCTTGCGTTGTGCCGCCACCTGGGAAGGCTCTACACAATTGCACAATCCAATATTAGAAGCCATATAATATACCATCACCAAAATCCCAACCAAATACCAAAAATCCATCAATAACAATATTCACGCCCTCGCGATCAATCGGCCCTAGCGCTCGATCGATCGCGAGGCAACCATTTTGGTCACCAAATTTCTGCCATCCTCAATCGATCGAGATGGCAATCTTGATCGATCATCGAGTCTCATCGATCGATCTGGAATTTCCACCGATCGATCGAGCAGAGCATCTTCTCCCAGACTTGGCTCCTTCAGCGCGCGATCGATCTGGAGTTCGTCCCGATCGATCGCCGAGCCCTGCAAATTTTGAAAACCTCCATTTTTGTACATAAAAACCATTCCAAACCATCCTACACCACATCCCCACAATCCAACATCATATTTATTTCAATATACCACATAATACACAAATAACAACACCAAAAACTCAATACTCAACAAATGCAACAACACAAACCATTTTCCCCCAAAATCATCAATACAACTCAAACATTCCAAGGAAGGATTCCCTTACCACTTAGCTCAAAACCTAGCAAAGAATCAAGTAATGCAAGCTTTGGAAATCTTTTCTCCTTTCTCCTTGCTTGAAACGTTTAAAGAGAGGGTTTTTGGGGAGAGAGTTGAGTGAGAGGGATATGTGTGGTTGGGAATGAGTGTAGTAGGGGGAGGTAAAGGGGGTTTAATAAATAAAAAAAATTGATGTCCATGTATTTAGCATGATGTAGTGGATATCATCCCTTGATATTTAAAGCGTTTACCCACAAAATGCACCATTATTTTAAATATGACATGTTTTTCTAAATTATTAGAACAAAGCTCAATTCCACTATGCCAAATTCAATAATTCCACACCATGCATTACATGCACCCTGAAATATATAACCAGTAATGCCCACCGCATAACCATTACATTCACATCCACAAATAATTATAACACTGCATTAACCTCATAATCAACATTAAAACCATAATGCACAAGATTAATCAAGGTTATCACATATATAGTGGGAGAAGAGTTGTAAGGACCCCCGTGCCCTTAACCCGTTATTAGTATATTAATCAATACCATTAGTGCATATATTCATACTATCATGGGGAAAATCCATATGCAAGTACAACACCATATGCTATCCAGAAAATTTCTTGCATTTGATCCACATAATATTCAAATTCCCCAACCAAGATTACATGTATAACATGCACCCTCATAATACACTAACATGCTCTCAGTTCATTTAGCAATACCATATTTAATTGCATGCAGATCATAAATGAACAGAGAAAAGCCGCAGCCCATTTATACATTCCATATACAAGTAAAATGTACTCACATAAGAGCACCCAATGAATAAGCTTGTATCTAATGTATAAAACACTCTACCGGATACCGTTACTGGTACTTCAATCCTGGAAGCACCTCCCAAGCACAACTCGATCTCCACTCTGGATCTATGCACTTATTCAACCAGCTCTGGTACCTCGATCCGGGAAGTACCTCTAATCAACAGCCTGAGCGTAACTCCAAAGCTGCTGCTACACCTGTAACACCTGTCCCAACAGAGACAGCCCCCACACGGGGGTGAACATACCAATACCACCAATCCAATAATCATAATATTGCAGTTCATAATTTACAGAATGTAAATGCCATAATTTAAATGATACTCTCTGGATGGCATCATCCTCATCCGAATCCCCTGTATTGTCCCTATTCGCATTCTAACCAAACTCATCAAATTCCCAAAGCCAGTTAATCGCCACATAGATTAAGTAATGCCATTCCTATTATGCCAGTTCCATAGTCAATATGGTAATATCACACATATCTAGCCAATGATTCCATGTTCCTATTTCATTGCTCGCTACACAATAGCGGCATTCTAAACCCCGCGCACGCTTAACAATAGCGGCGTCATAACCGATGGTCGCTCAACGGCGACAGTATCCCAAATCATTGCTCGCTCAATAGCGGCACCGTATGGTTCCCAATGTATATCTATTTAATGCAAATACCATGTACCATGCATATCGCTATCCATTTATAGCAAGTACCATGTACCATGCATTTCAACATCCATTTATTGCAAATACTACATACCATGCATTTCAATGTCCATTTAAGGCAATTACCACATACCATGCATTTTACAGTTGCAACATCATAATATGATATGCTCGTGCGTCATACGTACCTTATGTTCCCGTAGCTCGAATCCAAACACTGCCTCAGTCCCGAGGTCCGAAGGAGGAATGTGCTAAACACAAATCAATAACTCATAATCAATGAGTAATCCCAAATTCATGTACACAATCATGAAATCCGACCCCAATCATCCCAACACGATGATTAAATAGCAAATGGTCGATAATCGCTCCCTAAAACCCGAGGGAAACCCAAAAACACAATTTTCCAAAATTGCCCTACCGATCGATCAGTCACCATTACCGATCGATCGGTAACTGTTCATAAAATCAAATTAAGCTACGGCCTTGCACCGATCGATCGGTCCAAGCTACCGATCGATCGCTAGCCACCCACCGATCGATCGGTCGCTCTTACCGATCGATCGCTAAAGATCGAGATAAACACCCTTCGCTACGCACATGCACCAATCGATCGGTCCAAGCTACCGATCGATCGGTCGCTGTGCGAACCCGAAAATCACCATTTTTAAAAGCTTGAAAACCTCCACCAATCATACCCAAACTTCCTCAAACTCGAAAATAATCACATACTAACACCCTAGTACACTTAACCAGGGTTATAATCCATTTAAACACAAAACCCAAAAGATTCAAGATTTTACAAAAATCTCCCAAAACCCAAAAACTCAACCATTTAGCACAAAATCACAATCAAATCGAAGCTAAAGGTGAGGAGAAGAAGATTACCAAATTATCTTCAAGAAATCAAGCCTCCGAGCCAGGCTACCATCGATTTTTCCCACCAAGGGAGAAGAGGGGAAAAAGGGGGGAAGGGCTTGAGCGAGGAGAGAGGGAGGAGAGGGAAGGGTTCCGTGTCAAAATGACGGAATACCGAGTCCACTTGGTATATATAGTACCAAAACTCAAAAATACCAATCCCTTCACAAATACATCATGATTCATTAAATATCATCTGTTTTCAAAAATCATCTCCCATTACCAGCCCCAGTACAAAGTACTCCGGACCCCAAATCCCACCAAAGACCAAATTCCAAGGTTATCACCACGATGAGAATACAATCTCATCCCTTGGATCCAACGACTCCAAAAACAAGATTTAAAATCCTCGGGTGCCCCGAAACCGCAATTAATACACAATCGCCACAAATAAAACCCATTAAGGATTATCACTACACCGGGATTAACACCAGTAATTCCCGGACATCACAAGAGTTTACAAGTTTTGGACACAAACTATCCAACAAGGAAACAAAATCTCAATTTTTTTGTGCATAGCGATCGATCGCGACATCCTGCCAATTGATCACCAGAACATTCTGCCTTTTATTTTTCGAAATCTGCAACTCTGCGATCAATCGGCGAGAAATGGCAATTGATCGGTGAAACTTTCTGGATGGCTGCGATCGATTGCGGTGTTCTTGGCGATCGATCGCCAAAAACCACTATAAAATCATAGTAAAATAAGTGTAAAAATCACACTTATCACTCCCTTACCAAAGAAACAAAGAACGCTGAAAAGGAAGCCTGCTTTGTCAAGTAAAACTACTTCAATTGTTGTGGTATCTGCGGCAGTAACAGTTGTGACCGCAGTTCTAGTCTCCTCCTTCTCACTTATGTCTACAAGTGTAACACTAGCATCGGAGATTGCTTCGGAAGATGAGTCTACTGGTTCCCTAAGGGCAATTTTCTCTATTGCGCCTTCTACTATCTACGGAACAGGATCAACTGCTCTTGCTGAGGTGTCCACTGCTCCCGTGGTCACATCTACTGTTGTTATACTACCTATTGTTAGGAATCAATCAAGCAAAACGCAGCGGAAAATAAAACTTGATTCCTACCACTGGACCTATACAAAATATTCATACCGAGATTGTTAAGAATCATACCCTTGTAGCGTGTTTGTAGCATAATCCTCGTTGCAAGACCATGAGTCACGAACAAAGATTTGCACCTTCGTCTCTACGGTATCCGCACGATCAAATCGAAAAAGGATGTTCAAGAACAAGTTGCTAGACTCGTTCTTAAACCAAAACAAGACACACGGTTCGAAACCGATCAAACGACAACCGTTAAACCACCAAGAAACACGATGGCGGCCTGAGGTTCTCGGCGTCGAGGTGAGGCGGCCGAGAGTCTATTGAGTGGCTACTAGGTTTTGTTTAATCAAATTAAATCTTAACCCTTAAACCTTGTTAGCATAATATAATATATATTAGATTTAATTAAAGGCTTTCAAAAAGCCTCATTGGCCCAAACCCAATATATTAATTAAATCCATATATCTAATATTTATAATTAAGACTCTTCTTAATTAATTAATTCATCCAATGAATTATATCTCCCTTTATCGATTTAATCTTTTGTGTGACCCGATAGGATCTTGCAATGTTGGCAGCGACATAAAATCTAATTTTATGTCACAAGCAATGAGCGGTATCTAGCAACACATCAAGGCTACCCAAATTACAAGAATGTCATTGACTCGACATAACCTACGGATTGTGATAATATTAACCATGTAACTTAATCCCTTTGTCCAATGTGTTTAGATTGAACACGAGTCGTGGAATAGTCATACTCATATATTCAATCTTTTATTTCTTGATCCCCAAGTAGAACTAGAATAAACGAATAAGCTCGATATCACATATCGACTCATTCGAGCACGGCCATGCATTTTAGTCTTACTTGATCAAGGGCCCAAACACTTGTGATGACCAGGGATTATAGGTGTTAATCCCGTAGTGTTAATAATCCCTAAAGTGGTTTTACGTGGCGTTTTGGAATTTAATCGAGGTGTTGGGCCTTCTGGGCTCGTTTAATTGGTTAGTTGGGATCGTTGGATCCCGAAGTTGAGATTGTATTCACATTACGGTGTAAAACCTAAGAGTTGGGTTTTTGATGTGTCTCGGGATCTCGGGTGCTGTGTGAGCACCGGTAGGGGGTTTTGGAGTTAGAGAGAGAATTTTTGAAAACAGATGATTTTTTAATGAATCATGATGTATTTGTGGGGCTATTAATTTTTCGGGGTATTTTTGCTATAAATACCAATTGAACCCAAATTTTTAAATTAAAATTCATTTCTTCACCTCATTCTCTCTCTCTCCCTCCCGCGACCCATTTCCCGTCTGGACAGCCCCCGCCGCTTCAGGCGCTTCGCCCGCCGCCGTCCGGCCGCCGTTCGGCGCGTGCGACCCGCCGCCGGCTTCGTCTCGTCGAGGCGCAGCTAACCCCTCCGGCAATTTGAAGTTTGGTCGCGTGTTGAAGTCGGATTTTGCTGGAATGCGCCGATCCCCAATTTCTAGGGTTCTTCGATTTTGGTCCGATTTCTTCCGATTTTCGATTGGGTAACCCCCCTTACCCCTTTTCCGTTATTGTTGTGTAATTCCCTGCTATTTTGTGTTGGATTGGTTCGAGATTTTCCCTAAATTCGTGAGGGTTGGTTCGAATTTTGTGATGTGTGCGTGAATGGATTCGAAAATTGGGGGTTTTTGGCAAGGGTGATGATTCTTGCTATTGATAGCTTAATTCTCATTTTAGATGAATTATGGTATTTATTTGGGTTCGAAATTGTGAGATTCGGGTTCGATTTTTGTAGGGTATTCTTGAACAAATTTCGATATTGTCTCATTTATTTCCCTCCCTGCATGTACCCTGCCCCGGGTCTTTTAAGAGGTTAATTGTCGTGTGTTGACAATATTTTGAGGGATATGGGTGTGCTTGAGCATAGGTTACATGTTCGTAAATAATTGTGAATTATTTATCGTGTTAGCACATCGTTCCTCGGGGCATGGAACTCGAGCAAGGTTTGGCTCGGACTTCGGAGATTTAAGGTACATGCGACGTACGAGCATTTCTATATATTAGGGCATTTGTGAATGCATAATGAAATTTGATTTCATTGAATAATCGCGCATGAGGATTATATATATATATATGTTGATATATCCAAGGAATGACCCAAATCTTGATATCGCCGCTTGTAGCGTGCGTGACACTAGAGTAGGATGACTCTTACATGATATATGGGGTACTGGGTTTATATGACCATTGTAGGGCATTTGAGATGCCTGAGAATGATCGTGGGATCATGTATTCATTATAAGACATTTGAGATGTCTAGGTATAATGAAGAATTGGTAAAATAAATGCTAGGCATTTGAGCTATCTGTGATTGATAGCGAGGTTGTGAAATCAGTATTAGATATTGAGATATCTATATTTGCATGTTTAATGAGTTTGCAACCACTATCTGTTGATATTCGAGTATTAGGCATGCAATGAGTTAAATCAATGTGTTGATTTACTGATTTATGAGATTTGATGAGTTTGATGATTGTGAGAACAGGGACAGTACACGGAATCCCGGATGAGGATGTTGCCATCCAGGGAGTATCATTTAAAATTCATTAATATTTACTTGTGTTGTAAATTATGAATTTCATTATTGTGATTATGAGATTTTGTGTATTGGTATGCTCACCCCGTTGGGGGCTGTCTCTGTTGGGGCAGGTGAACAGGTGCATCGATGGCTGTGGAGCTGAGCTCGAGCTGTTGATTGGATGTACTCACAGGATCGTGGTACCAGGGCTTGATGGAGCACGGTATCGTATAGAGTACTTATATACACCCGAGGTTTATATACACATTTATGATGCTCGCATGTGAGCACGGACATTCTTGTATATGGGTTGTATATAAAGGCATGAGCCTTCCTCTCTTTCATTATATGTTGCATGCAATTGTGGTAGAATTGCTAATGATATGAGAGTCGTTAGTGTATTATGTGGGTGTTGAGACCCATTTATGTCGTCATATGTGTGGTGTCTTCCCTGGCTGGGAATTTACTTGGTATTACTGCTTTCTGATGAGTATTATGTTTTCCCTGGCCGGGAATTATGTTATGTGTTGTGCTTTTATTTCGGGATAGCTCTATTTATGGGGAGACTCTGCCCAAATTTTTATAAAAGTCCACAATGTGAAAAGTGGCAAAAAGGGATGGTATTGGGCGAACTTTGTGAGTCTATTTCGTTGTTAGGCTGATGACCTTATAACATTGAGTGTTAAAGGAATTTTTTTTGTAATTGCCATGCAATGATAAAGTATCATCTGAGCTTCCCGATTGGCTTTTTATTGAAAGCATGTGCCACACATAGTGGTTAATACACTAATTATGGTTTAAGGGCTTGGGGTCCTTACAACACTTCTCCTGTTATATAGGAGGGACAAATCCTTTCTTGATCACTCAACATCCCTCTACATAATTCGTGGTGTATCCAATGATTGTCTTTACCCTGTTAACGTTTGACAATATCAAGATACATGACTCCTTATGTTGGGATCTCTGGTGATCTCAAGTCGTAAGGATTACATACATTATTATCACTATGAGAATTACTTATGACGTTCATATAACTATCCATGTAGCATTCTCATGGTGGGTCTATCAAGTACATCGTTCTCTAACATGTCTCAATGCATTATCATTATCTTGATTCATGATAATACTTGACTAGGGACAATCTTTAAGAACAATACAATATTGTTCTAAGGACATTAACTTATATATTAATTCATATTACACAGATACTCGAATAGTATATAATAATGAATTGCCATTAACAAAACCATAATACATTGTATGTCATAAACAATCATATAATGAGTTGTCTTAGGGCATATCCCAACAAATCTCCCACTTGCACTAAGACCAATCAGACATATACTTAATGCCTAGAGATCTTGTATGACGATCATGCTTCTGCTGTGATAGTGGCTTCGTCAGTGGGTCAGATTCATTATCATTAGTTGGTACTTTGCATATTTTGACATCTCCTCTTTCAACGATTTCTCGAATGAAATGAAAGCGCCGAAGTATGTGCTTGGATCTTTGGTGAGTTCTAGGTTCCTTATTCAATGCGATGGCTCCATTGTTATCACAATAGAGTTCAATCGGATCTAGTATGCTAGGCATCACCCCAAGTTCAGAGATGAACTTCTTGATCCAAACAGCTTTCTTTGCTGCATCTGAGGCAGCAATGTATTCAGCTTCAGTTGTAGAATCGGCTACTGTCTCTTGCTTTGAACTCTTCCAGCTCACAGCACCTCCATTTAGGCAAAACAAATATCCTAATTGCGATCGGAAATCATCTTTGTCGGTTTGGAAGCTTGCATCAGTGTAACCTATTACATTGAGCTCTTTCTCACCTCCATAAATCAAGAATGTATCATTAGTTCTTCTCAAGTACTTCATGATATTCTTGACAGCAATCCAGTGACATTCACCTGGATCAACCTGATATCTGCTCGTCATGCTCAGAGCATACGAGACATCGGGACGAGTACATATCATGGCATACATGATAGATCCAATAGCTGACGCATATGGAATCTTACTCATGCACTGTCTCTCATATGGTGTTGAAGGACACTGATCCTTCGAGAGATGTATCACATGTGTCATAGGCATGAATCCTTTCTTTGATTCTTGCATGCTAAACCGTTTTACCACTTTGTCTATGTATGTACTTTGACATAGGCCAAGCAATCTTTTTGATCTATCTCTATAGATCTTGATACCTAATACATAGGTGGCTTCACCCAAGTCTTTCATAGAAAAGCAATTCCCTAGCCAAATCTTTACAGATTGTAAGGCAGGGATATCATTCCCAATTAGAAGTATGTCATCTACATACAATATTAGGAAGATGATTATGCTCCCACTGACCTTCTTGTAGACACAAGGTTCATCTACGTTTTTGATGAAACCAAACTCTTTGACTGCATCATAAAAATGAAGATTCCAACTCCGAGAAGCTTGCTTCAATCCATAAATGGATCGTTGTAGCTTGCATATCTTTCCAGCATCCTTTGGATCGACAAAACCCTCAGGTTGTGTCATGTACACATCCTCAAGTAAATTTCCATTAAGGAAAGCTGTTTTGACATCCATCTGCCAGATTTCATAATCATGAAATGCAGCTATTGCAAGTAAGATCCTAATGGATTTAACCATGGCAACTGGTGAAAAAGTTTCATCATAGTCAATACCATGAATTTGTTTAAAACCTTTAGCAACCAGTCGACCTTTAAAGGTTTGTACATTACCATCCATGTCGGTCTTTTTCTTGAAAATCAATTTACACCCTATGGGTCTTACACCCTTCAGGCGGGTCAACCAAAGTCCATACTTGGTTTGCATACATGGATTCCATCTCAGATTTCATGGCCTCTTGCCATTTCTCAGAATCAGGGCCCATTATAGCTTCCTGATAATATGACGGCTCATCCTCATCAATAAGTAGTAAATCACGTTGTTGAGTCACAAGAAATCCATATCTCTGTGGTTCACGGTGTTCTCTTACAGACCTACGCTGGTCTTGTGTCTCTTGAGCAGGCATTTCATCCACAACAGCTTGTGGTGTCTGCTCTGTTTCCATCTAAATATCATGTTCAATGTTTTCTTGAGGTTGAAATTCACTAAGTTCTATTTGTCTCCCACTGGTTCTTCTAAAAATAAATTCTCTTTCAAGAAAGACACCAGTCCGAGCAACAACTATGTTGTTCTCGGTGGGATAATAGAAAAAGTATCCTTTCGTTTCCTTAGGATACCCCACAAATAAACACTTATCAGATTTGGGTCCAAGTTTATTGGAGACGTGACGTCTTACGTAAACCTCACAACCCCAAATCTTCATAAAAGACATACTATGACGCTTCTTAGTCCATATCTCATATGGTGTCTTTTCTACTGATTTAGATGGAACACGGTTCAGTATAAATATTGCTATTTCTAAAGCATGTCCCCAAAAGGAAGTCGGAAGATCTGCATGACTCATAATTGATCAACATGTCCAACAAAGTTCGATTCCTCCTTTCGGATACACCATTCCATTATGGAGTATACGGAGGTGTGAGTTGTGGGACTATCCCACACTCCTTTAGATAGTCATGAAACTCTTGGCTTAGATATTCTCCTCCTCGATCTGATCGGAGGGTTTTGATACTTTTGCCAAGTTGGTTTTGTACTTCATTCTTGAAATCTTTGAACTTTTCAAAGGTTTCATGTTTATGTTTCATAAGGTACACATACCCATATCTACTGAAGTCATCAGTAAATGTAACGAAGTATTGAAAACCGCCATGTGTGCTTATTGGTCAACATACATCACTATGTATGATACTCAATAAATCATTCGTCCTTTCAACATGTCCCTTGAAATGAGCTTTAGTCATCTTGCCCATTAAACAAGATTCACATTTTCATATGATTCAAAATCAAATGAATCTAATACTCCATCCTTATGAAGTTTTGATATGCGATCTCGTTTATATGACCCAAGCGACAATGCCAGAGATAAGTTGGATTAGAATCATTATTCTTAATCCTTTTAGTATTTATGTTATAGACAGGCATATCTAGATTTAAAACATAAAGACCATTAATCAATTGTGCACTAGCATAAAACATCTCATTCAAATAAATGGAGCAACATTTGTCCTTTATAATAAATGAAAAACCAATCTTGTCCAAACAAGAAATTGAAATTATGTTTCTAGTAATAGATGGCACAAAACAACAGTCTTGTAAATCTAATAATAAACCAGAAGGCAAAGTTAATGAATAATCTCCAATAGCTAATGCAGCAACTCTTGCTCCATTTCCCACTCGGAGATCAACCTCGCCTTTCGCCAACATCCTACTCCTTTTGAGATCCTGCACATTAACACAAATGTGAGAACCACATTCAGTATCTAATACCCATGATGAAGAAGTAGATAAATTGACTTCTATAACAAAAATACATGAAGTGGAAGTCACACTTCCCTTTGTCTTCTTAAGATCTTCCAAATATAATTTGCAGTTCCTCTTCCAATGACCGGTCTCACCGCAATGGAAGCAGTTCCCTTCCTTGGCCACTCATCCCTTTGGCTTGAGTGCAGAAGCATGAGGCTTAGACTTAACAAAGACTTTCTTGTTCTTCTTAAAGCCTTTTGCTTTAGTCTTTCCCTTGCTCTTATTCACAATAAGAACATTAGCGGGCTTAGACTTCTTTGAGTTTGTTTCATATGTTCTCAACATACCAAGCAATTATGGTAGAGTCTTCTCGATTTCAATCATATTGTAATTCAAGACAAATTGACTGTAGCCATCAGGCAACGATTGCAAGATTACTTCAGTATCCAACTCTTGGTCCAATGGAAAACCCAGCTTCTCAAGATTCTCAATGTACCCAATCATCTTTAGTACATGAGTTCCAACAAGGCTTCCTTCTACCATTCTGCACTGGAATAACGCTCTAGAGATGTCATACATCTCTTGCCTAGCTTGTTGTTGGTAGAGTTGCTTTAAGTGCTCGATCATATCGAACGCCTCCATTTCCTCATGTTGCTTCTGAAGCTCAGAGTTCATGGTGGCAAGCATAAGGCAACCAACATCAAGTGCGTCATTCTGATGCTTCATGTAAGCATCCTTATCGGTTTTAGCGGCCGTTACGGGAGGTTCCTCAGCAGGTAAGGGTTCCTCTAGGACATATTGATTTTTCTCTTGTTTGAGGACAATCCTCAAATTCCTATACCAGTCTAGGAAATTAGTCCCATTCAGTTTGTCGTTCTCAAGGACCGATCGCAATGATAGTGTGCTAGTTACGTTGTTTGATGCCATGGATATCTACAATATAAATATGCAAAATAAGTTTATGATTTTAATCATTTAATAAGGTCTTATATTAAATGACACTCCCACTATTTTGTTTAAAATTATCAACCCTCGAAAAACTTAGTGGGCCAAGATCCATATTTCACCTAATCCTGAGTTAGCTTTGGCTAATCACCCAAGACTCGGTTATTTAGGTAGACAACACTTTGTCAATTACATCACATGTAATTCTTGGATGGTTGGACGAACAACACTTTGTTCAAATTCATCTAATGAATTATTATCCAACCTCATGCCTCTAGGTTCCCAATCCTATTGAGATAACCTAGTTAAGTCGAACCCAATTTTAAAATAACACGGATATCACTTTATCCTTTCGCGCCTTACTAAGATTGTCACGGTGCTTTGCTTTGGCAAACCCACACATGTTCAATCGAAGTCTTGACGAGTATTTTTAATTGGAATGCATCTTGATTGACTTAATATTATAAGAGGGATTTATTGATCTCATGATTTTATTAATATTGAAAATAAGTCTTGTACATATATGAATATATACATATCTACATATATGTATATCAAGCATCAATATTAAATAAAACGATAAACATGCATCTCATACATCAACATAACATAAACGTGAGATGGTTATAGCCCCAACTAATGATTTTCTCAAGCCAATGAGAAAATACTAAAATGTCAACCTAAGGTAACTTCTCCAAGCACCTCTTTGGCTCCCTTTTGTGAATGGCCTCCTCATCCCGGCACCTTGGTCCATCTTCATTGATCTCCATCAACAAAATAAACTATACTATATAACAATTACATGATATAGAGAATTCCTCGAGTTACATTCGAGGGGAACATAGGGGAGGGATAACATTTAGGAAAAATAGAGAAGGCACGACACGCAGGCCGTATTAAATTACAAACATTCACAAAATCCTATCTAATAGGTCATAGGGCTATAACCATGCACCATGCTCAAACAACACATAAAACATGCTATTATAATTAATGAATTAAATTCTAAACATTTTAAAATTTAATTCTAATAAAACTGTAAAATAAAATTTTATGAAAATTTTATCTTACGCTCGGGACATCACATGCCACGGATACTTGGCGCGTCTCAAGTCACTGAATTGCTAACCCTAGCAAGCCCAGAGTTGCAGCCATGTCTCGGTCCAAGGTTCGAAAAAACCTATCCTAATACACGGCCCAACCTGCACGAGACTAGGGTTCGAAACCCTAGCCATGTGCGGCACCGGCTTAGAGCGAATGGGGCTAAGGGTTCGAAACCCTAGCCCATTTACGTGCGGCGGCCGTGTCTCATGGAGCCAAGGGTTCAAAACCCTAGCCAATGTGGTTGCAGTCGCCACCTTGCATGAAATCGTGAACCCTAGCTAGGCGGTGCACGAGCCAAAATTGGCTTGTAAGCCGTAGCTAGGCTATGGTCCGAACCATACACAAGTCAATGCTCGGTTTTGCGCACAAATTATCGTATACTTCAATCCGTCAATTATATCACATATAATATTGCGATAATTCTCATAAAATCGATTAACACATATCATATATGAATTAAACAGTTTTAAAGCATGCAAAAGATTCAAAACATGATTAAACAACTAATCACATAAATTCAATATGAGCTTTGTACACGGCTCTGATACCACTGTTAGGAATCAATCAAGCAAAACGCAGCGGAAAATAAAACTTGATTCCTACCACTGGACATATACAAAGTTATTCATACCGAGATTGTTAAGAATCATACCCTTGTAGCGTGTTTGTAGCAGAATCCTCGTTGCAAGACCACGAGTCACGAACAAATATTTGCACCTTCGTCTCTACGGTATCCACACGATCAAATTGAAAAAGGATGTTCAAGAACAAGTTGCTAGACTCGTTCTTAAACCAAAACAAGACACACGGTTCGAAACCGATCAAACGACCGCCGTTAAACCACCAAGAAACACGACGGCGGCCGTGAGGTTCTCAGCGTTGAGGTGAGGCGGCCGAGAGTCTATTGAGTGGCTACTAGGTTTTGTTTAATCAAATGAACTCTTAACCCTTAAACCTTGTTAGCATAATATAATATATATTAGATTTAATTAAAGGCTTTCAAAAGCCTCATTGGCCCAAACCCAATATATTAATTAAATCCATATATCTAATACTTATAATTAAGACTCTTCTTAATTAATTAATCCATCCAATGAATTATATCTCCCTTTATCAATTTAATCTTTTGTGTGACCCGATAGGATCTTGCAATGTTGGCAGCGACATAAAATCTAATTTTATGTCACAAGCAATGAGCGGTATCTAGCAACACATCAAGGCTACCCAAATTACAAGAATGCCATTGACTCGACATAACCTACGGACTGTGATAATATTAACCATGTAACTTAATCCCTTTGTCCAATGTGTTTAGATTGAACACGAGTCATGGAATAGTCATACTCATATATTCAATCTTTTATTTCTTGATCCCCAAGTAGAACTAGAATAAACGAATAAGCTCGATACCACATATCGACTCATTCGAGCACGGCCATGCATTTTAGTCTTACTTGATCAAGGGCCCAAACACTTCTCCTGTTATATAGGAGGGACAAATCTTTTCTTGATCACTCAACATCCCTCTACATAATTCGTGGTGTATCCAATGATTATCTTTATAGTTTACCCTGTTACAGGTAACGTTTGACAATATCAAGATACATGACTCCTTATGTTGGGATCTCTGGTGATCTCAAGTCGTAAGGATTACATACATTATTATCACTATGAGAATTGCTTATGACGTCCATATAACTATCCATGTAGCATTCTCATGGTGGGTCTGTCCAGTGCATCGTTCTCTAACATGCACTCATGTGTTGATTTGATATCTCATATCTATGAACAATTCATCAATCAAAACATACTAGTCTCAATGCATTATCATTATCCTGATTCATGATAATACTTGACTAGGGACAATCTTTAAGAACAATACAATATTATTCTAAGGACATTAACTTATATATTAATTCATATTACACAGATACTCGAATAATATATAATAATGAATTACCATTAACAAAATCATAATACATTGTATGTCATAAAATATCATCTAATGAGTTGTCTTAGGGCATATCCCAACACCTATGTCATAGACAACCTCTGCTGCAGTAGTGCTTCTGAGTACCAGACTATCTCAAGGGTCTTTTGACTTAAGTCTGAGGACTCCAAAGACTAGATGCACTTTCTGCTTCCCTCCCTACACTCCCGATGTAAGTAGGAAAGATCTGATGGAGCCTGCATCTACACCCGTAGCCACAGAGATTAATCTAGTTCTTGAATAAGTTGAGATGTGTGTTCAAGAGCATATGTAATTATTTGATAGTTGGGTTACCTAATGTAAATGATATTACACTAGTAGATGGGACTTGCATACCCGGATCAATATACGCCTCAATGACTTCAATCAAATTTTGAAGCAAGCTCGAAAGAATGAGAATAGCATCCTTGAATTTTTACAGAGCAGTGATGTTGAAGACGGTATGCACCAAAGGAAGTCTACCGCTTAATGCACTTCGTCAGCGGACTAGAATCTTTGGTAAAATCAAGGCATGTTGAGTTTGATCCCAACTCAGGTACATCCACTAACGACGTAGTGGTTCTAAATCCTTGGAAGCCCGTCTCATGCTGGCCGAGAAAACTCTACATGATCTCAAGTTGGTTTTGGGGCTGCACTTCCCATCTCATTACATCACAAGATTATTCCAAGGAAGTTACTGACCAATGAATGGTTGATGTTACTCGAGTAGAGGTCTCCATGGTCCAATTGCCTACTGCAACCCCAGTAAATTCCTCTGCTTGAGAACTACCCATTGCTTCTCCTCAACCCCTAATTGTCCCCAGTCAACATCCAACTCTACCAGATGCTGACCCTTTGAACCTGGACACAGTTATTGAGTCAATAGTTAATCAAGTTAACCTCACAGCAGAGGATGATGACTCTACTGATGACATGAATGCATCTACAAATGCCTTAACCATTTTCACCACAACTATTTCTGAATCTGAACAATTTTCATACACCGTTGACTCTTTCTTTGCTCTATTCCTCTCCGTTCCCCAAATTGTACCCAGCTACCCACTATCACAACAACTTTTGCACTATCATCCTCTCATCAATTCCCACAGTCTACTAGCCTGGCGATACCTAATGTGGTTATATTTACTAAGGTTATGCCTACTGGAATTACTATTTTTTAGGATGAAGTATCTATTGTACCCACTGCTGATCTGCAAGCTATTGCCCCTGCTGAGTTGACAATGGAAGTTCTTCCTGCTGCTGATGATCAAACAGAGCAAGTACTTGATTTTCCTAACTTGGAAATTGACGATACTCCGTGATCTGTATCTGCTCAACTGACTCATCTGACCAACATCATCTCAAATCTTGCTGGTGAAGTTAAAAAGTTGAAGAACAAAGAAAGAGAAGCCAATTATGTTGTTGGAAACTTAAGAAGACGTGCTGATTTTAAGTTTCAGCAAATCACAAGGGATGTTTTAATGAAAAGGTTACCAGATTTTAGAAATTTGTTGTAGACACTTTTTTCATACTCCTTCTCCAAACTAGGCCAAACCAAGCTAGAACTCAGTTAGCAGAATGAAGCCCTACATGCTGCAACAACACTAGAGCTTGGAGTAAAGATTGAAGACATGCAAGAGGCATTCTCCAAACAATTGACCAATATGCAAGCAGCCTTTGCGTCTCAATTAGAAGATTTGAGTGGAAGTATGCAAAATGTCAGACGTTCAAGACCAGGGCACTTAGCATCTAGCATGCATCAAGAGCATACCAGAAGAGTCCAGCTCCAGTAAGCCGATCGTCTGCTGGACAACGACAACCTAGCCAGCAAAGATCTCTTTCACAGCATAAAACACAAACTTCAAGGCAACCTCCCTCTGACACCTAAAGGACTTTGACCGCACCAGACTTGTTTGGGCGCCACTAGTAAGGTATTTTTATCTTGAATTGCCATTTCATTACTTTTCCTTTAATAAAATATTGTGTTCAGTTCTTATCTTCTACACTTTCGAGATTGAATTACACTGGTCAGTGTGTCATATCAATCCACAGTAGTTACTTCAACGCCACATTTTGGCTATAATACAACTTTTATTGCTTCACACTTACTCAATCTAAACATGCCTAAATATCAATTTAAGTTTAAATTACTTCAACCTTCTGCAATTCTTCGTCGTGGATTCATTACTTATCTAATTCAGCCCTACATGTGTTGATTACTTATCTACATCCCTCTGCCTAGTTCTTTCATGATATTCAGGATTTGGTGTCATGTGTCTCACCAGCATGGAATCTCATAAGTAGATGAACGAGTGACCGCTTTATTTTTAAACAAAAGATATTTCAAAGAATGGGTTGAAGCGATTCTACCGCAAGTGCACGGTTGTCAAGTT
This sequence comes from Haberlea rhodopensis, assembly GCA_907163345.1. Taxonomy (NCBI): domain Eukaryota; kingdom Viridiplantae; phylum Streptophyta; class Magnoliopsida; order Lamiales; family Gesneriaceae; genus Haberlea; species Haberlea rhodopensis. Next base: position 1,692,675 of record CAJQUN010000122.1, on the reverse strand, counting down.
TTAGTATAGTGAAAATTAAGTACAGGTTGTCGAATCCACAGGGACTAACGTATAAGTACCAAAGAAGATTATAAAATTATATTTAGCCTACGATAAAAGAAGTTTGATTAACTAGATCTAATTAAACTAAAGAATAAAGATTAAACTAGAAATAAAGACTAGAATTGGTTCCGGAAATGCGAAGGTAAGTCACTCGAGAAAATTACCAAGCTCGTCGTTCAATTATATTATCTCTACTGATTCAACGGAATTCTCAAATTATCACTCAATTGATTTTAAAGGTGAAAGGTTTTCACTATTATTCGAGACACTCTCTCGAGCTGTAACGAAACTAACAATAAATTAGAATAAGTCACTCTCGTGCACCTATTTACTAATTCAAAGTTGCTTAAATTATCAAAACCTTATAACTCTAAATCTTTCGATTTCAAGTTCTCACATATGCGATATCATCTCTCGATCTCAATCGTGACATACATCATAAATTAATGGAGCGTGTTACAACGTTATCTCTCGATCTCGGTTGTAACTCTCAAATTCAATCAAAGCTAGCTAGACTTTGATCTACACATGCAATCAATCTATGAACAATAAATATCAATGCGCTCAAATACCAATGAATCAATATATCAAACACAACGAACTAAAACTTCAATAATATAAACCAAATTCAATTCAAATCAAATACAGATGAGTTTAATTGTCTCTCGACCTCAAAAACTTCAAATGAAAATGAAAATCAAATAAATTAAGGTTCAGAAATACGATAAACGATGGATGAATCCGTGCGTTGCACCGTAATTCCTTCTCTTGTTCCTTCCTTGCACTCCGGAAGAGATTGGCTCGACTTTGGACGAAGAACGGAGATTGGATCTCCTTGGCGGCGTTGGGCGGCGGCTTCTTGACCTAGAAATCGTCTGATAAATCGGTCTAATATCGTCTCCCCCCTTTGAAATGGATCCCCCCTCCCTTAAAAGCCCCGAAATCTCGATAAATAAGGAAAATAAAATCTTCAGATTTCGCGTCTCGATCGATCAAGATTTTCACCGATCGATCGGTGCACTGTTCACGTCAGCCTTTTGCACTCACTGCCTCGCTCGATCGATCGAGAATTTTCACCGATCGATCGAGATTTCTCAAAATTTGTTGCTGAGGTTACTGCCTTGCTCGATCGATCGAGATTTCCACCGATCGATCGAGCCTTCAAAAAATCTGATTCTCGCTTCTGGCTGGATCGAGATTTCCACCGATCGATCGAGATTTTGGGAGATCCATCTTCTTTTGTTTTCTCTTCTTTTACGCCTCGGTTTCGCCCGTTATCTTCATGTAAGCTCATTTCTTCCACTTCCGGTCTAATTTCCTGAAATAAACGAATAAACACCAAAAAGCATAATATCATCCAGGAAAAAGTACGGAAAATGGGAAGAATTTACAGTTAAAATCACTCAAAATCTAAGCCTATCAACTCCCCCAAACTTAGACTTGATCGTCCTCGAGCAAGCAATAAACTCAAAAAGAAAAGTTAAACTCGATACTAAGCATGAGTCATCTTCACAACATACGTAACAACTCAGAAATCCTACTTACACATCAATAGAAGTCAATCAACATTTAACAAGAAGCAATTTCTCCTAAGTTAAACAATACATCGCAACATCGGAACGTGCGTGTGTGCTATTGTGCAAACATGAGTTACATATATATCTTTAACATCAACATGTGCCATATTAACTCCTAGTCAAGATTACTTTGAATTACTCTACAAGTTTACTATCCAGCACTTCTCCACTAATGTAATTGTTCCCTAGACTTGGATCAAAAGGTCTTGAAAGCTTATAACGTTAGGCCTTTTGGTGTCGGCTTCAAAGAAAAGGTAGGATGAATTCAAAGAAGAGCGTATAACAAAATCAGTTCAACTATTCTTGAGCTTCTCTTCAACTTTTTTCTAGCCTTGGCCACTTTGGGTCTTATTTTGAATTTTTCTTTTCAAGGCTTTTCTCTACATCTTTTCTTTTTCTTTGCTCATTCTTTTGTTCCTTTTGAACTCATTTGCATATAACAATTCTGTGCAATGAATGAGATTCATTATACTCTCCTATGGGTAGGTAAAAATTTTCTTTTAGGCTCAAACCAAGGTGGGTATAATGAGTTGCCAAGAATGTCGAATGGGGGTCTAATCATATGCAATGCATATACCATTCTTTTTTTTTCAATAAGGCTCAAAAGGGGACACTAAGGAATAATATATAACTGGTAGGCTTGAAAGGCTCAAACGGTCCAAAGATCGCCTAAATCATCTCCAAGTCTAGTTCCTAATTATAAATTTCGCCTCAAAGTGCTTTCAACTAAACTGTAAAGTTATCTAAGATACTCAAGACTCATCATAGTTAACACAAGTTTTCAATTTAATAAATACATACTTCACTCAATCATGACTCAATAAGTGCTCAAAGTATTCCTCAGTTTTGACATGTAGTTAACAAAGAATATATACAAACAAGTTAAGCATTTCCATGACTCCTATCTAGATGAGGATTAATTTCTCATGTATTACCGTTGCAATTCCAACTCATCAATTCTCAAGAATAACTCAATCAATAGAAAAAAAATTTTTGGTGATGCTCAAGGACGAATTAGTCTCAACATCATGCAGTCATGCTAGGAAAAGAAACAAGACAAGTAGCAATATGTGCAAAAGCAAAATATATACAAATAATCAAAAAACCCCCCAAACTTAGAATGTGAATTGCCCTCAATGAACAAGAAAAATAAATGCAATGGCAAAGACACATACCATGACGACGATCGTCACTGATCGTCGTCCTCATCATGCTCCGGAGGGGGGACTGGGTAGTGGTGCTCCTCGCCCTGATATGGCGGAAAAGGTGGGTACTCAGAAGGTGGAGGTGCATGTGGCTGGTAAGGTGCAAAGTGTGGCTCCGGCGGGAACTGGAAACCTGGAAAGCCTTGGGCCATGGCAGTGTTCCATGCACTCTGATAGTGCATGAACTCCATCTGTCTCTGAGCTACCTGCTCATGGTCCATCTGCAATGCTCTCTGCATGCTATGAATGTCCCGCTGCATGCTGTGAATGCTCTGCTGCTCCAGGCGAATGTTTTGGAGATCCCTATGAAGAGAATCCAAAGTAACTCGTGTATGCTCTGCAGCAGAGGATGATGCTCCAGCTTGTGTAGTGTCCGAAGGTCTGCGTCGGTTCGTAGGCTCGGCTACAATGATTGGTGTCTTCGGCGGGAGTAGCTCCCCGTCTTCCCCCCATGTCACTCCGTATCGCTGACATAAAGCAGTGATCGTGGATGGAAACGGTAGTGCGGAGGTCGGTGGGCTACTTCCAATTTCAGCAATGTGATCAGCAATAATCTCCCCGAAATCCACTTCCTTCCCTGAGAGGATGGCATAAACCAGGACCGCTCTATCTTTTGTCACCTCAGAAGTGTGGGTCGATGGCATGACCCGCGAGGCGACAAATGAAAACCATGCTTGGGCCTCTGGCTTCAAATTTTTCTTTAGAACCAACTGTGGCTCTGCTTTATCATTCCTTTGCCAATCCACTCCCGGCTTGCCAATGACTGTCAATACCTCATCGTAGTCAATCCAGCTACTCTTAAAAGATTGGTATGCACAGTTTTGAAGTAACGGCATCCGGTGAATATTGTTGATTGCGGCTCGATCCACCAACACATCCTTCCCTCGAACATAAACACTTACTTGGTGCCCTGGTCTAACAGCTCGATGATTCGTGTAAAACTCCCTTACCAGCGGCACCACAGCATCAATCGGTGTCTGAACGAATTGAAACCATCCTTTTCGGCGTACTGTCCTAATGAGAGGACACTCCAATTTATCCAAGCTCATTCCCCTTTCACGGCTCAGGGGTTTCTTATGGTAGATGGGGTATAACTCAGCAATCTTGGCATTGAGAAACTTCTGTTCATCATAAACTGGCTCAGAAACAGTGGCCTCTGCCTGCTTTTGCTTTGAGAAGCTTCCGCCTGCTTTGACCTCTTTCTGGATGACATTTTCTTGCCAACTGATTCCCAACTAATACAATTCAATTCAACTAACACCCCACAACACTGTCAATCCGACACCCTTCAATACCACAAAACTTCCTCCAAATTTCAATCTTTCCTAACCCACTGCTACTACAATTCAAAACTTAGCACCAAAAGATAAAATCTTTGAGAATTAGAAACCAATTACCGCTTAAAAATCCGATCTTGTGAATGTTTGGCACTTGGCTTGGAATTCTCCTTTTGATGCACTTCTACCCAATCGGCCTTGCAATTCTTCAAATCTGAAACAAAAATCTCATTAGAATGAATATTACTTCTTAGAGTTGAAGTAATTTTGAAATTTGATGAATAAAATGAGGAGATTAGATGAAGGGATTTGAAAGAGGCGGCTAGGGCTTTTGTTGTGGAGAGGAGAAAGATTGAAGTTTGAAAGTGATGAATGCTGCGTCTGTGCCCTTATTTTTTTCAAAATTTTCTCTCGCTCGATCGATCGGAAAAATTCTCGATCGATCGAGCGAGGCAGTAGGCACAATTTCATTTTAAAAATTCGGGCGATCGATCGAGATTTCTACCAATCGATCGCCAGCAGCAGCAACCAAAATTTGAAAAAAAAAAAAATTTTCTCAACATCTTTCTCTCGGATTGCCTCGCCTATAACCAACTTGCTCTTGCTTTCACATCTGCAATAGAAAATATACGAATTCATTCCCAGACAAACTCAAAAACAAACAAACTAACAAAATTCAACAAAACAAGAAATCAAAAACAAAACTCAAGGAAGGAAAAACGGAAGTTCTTAATTTATAGTCCCAAGCTGGACTGTCACCTCCTTGTCTTCATCAATTTGATGGCTCCTTCGGATTCTTTACAGAATCACTCGGGAGCGTACCTTGCGTCCTCCCAGATATCAACGTGGCCAACTGCCCTATATGCACCTCCAAATTTTTGATTGATGCATCTTGATTCTGCATCCTCACCTCTGTTGATGAAATCAGCTTCGCCATCAATTCCTCCATACTCGGCTTTTGTGTGAACCCGGCCTGCGGTTGAGGGTTCAACACATTTTCTTGATTCGACCACCTCAAATTCGGGTGGTTCCTCCACGGTTGGTTGTAATTCGAGTAGGAATTATTGGGTGGCCTGTTACCTACAAAATTAACAGCTTCAACAGATTGGTTAAATTGATTACCTGCCTGGCACTCGATGCTAGGATGACCGCCTCCACACAGCTCATAGAAAATAGTTTGGGCCTGCATTGCTGCTGCTCCCATGCTGTCTATATGGCTTCTAATTGAGCCGAAAGGGCAGTGATCTCATCCACTTGATGGACTCCCATTGGTTTCTGTGGCGTGCTCCTCTCAGATTGCCACTGATAACTGTTGCACGCCATTTCCTCCAACAAGCTATATGCTTCTTCCGGCGTCTTTCTCATTATGGATCCCCCGGATGCTGCATCAATCATGGAACGGTTAGCAGAAAATAAACCGTTATAAAAAGTTTGTACCTGCAGCCATATGGGTAGACCATGGTGTGGGCATCTCCTCAACAACTCCTTAAACCGATCCCACGCTTCGTATAAAGTCTCGGGGTCAAATTGACCAAAAGTCGTAATATCGTTCCGCATCTTCGCCGTCTTGGAAGGGGGAAAGTACTTTGACAAAAACGCCTTTGTCATCCCCTCCCATGTTGTGATAGAACCTGCAGGTAAAGAATTCAACCATGCCTTAGCTTTGTCTCGTAATGAAAAGGGAAAGAGTCTTAACCTGATGGCATCGTCAGAGACGCCATTGTGTTTGAATGTATCACAAATCTCCAAAAAGTTGGAGATGTGATTGTTCGGATCATCTGTAGCTGCTCCCCCGAACATCACTGAGTGCTGAATCATTTGTATGATTGCCGGCTTGATCTCAAAATTGTTTGCTTGAATCGTCGGCCTTGTAATACTCGACAACGATCCATGAAATGCGGGTTTTGCAAAGTCCATCATCGATCTAGGGTGCTGTGCTTCGTTATTGTCAGCCATTTCTCGAGCTTCTCGTAATCTTCTTAGTAACGTTCTCTCTATCTCTGGATCAAACGGCTCGAGAAAGGGTTCCTCTCTTCTATGCATGCACTAAAGAACCGATTCCTGTACAAAATAGACAAAAGGAGACAGCAAAAATGCACAAAGTTATTCACAAAGATCAACAAAAGAAAACAAAGAAACAAAAATGCAATAATAAAAGAATTGGCTAAATTACAATTAACTAATCTCGTATGATATTATACAGATTAGTCCCCGGCAACGGCGCCAAAAACTTGACCGCTTTATTTTTAAACAAAAGATATTTCAAAGAATGGGTTGAAGTGATTCTACCGCAAGTGCACGGTTGTCAAGTTTTAGTATAGTGAAAATTAAGTACAGGTTGTCGAATCCACAGGGACTAACGTATAAGTACCAAATAAGATTAATAAAATTATATTTAGCCTACGATAAAAGAAGTTTGATTAACTAGATCTAAATTAAACTAAGAATAAAGATTAAACTAGAAATAAAGACTAGAATTGGTTCCGGAAATGCGAAGGTAAGTCACTCGAGAAAATTACCAAGCTCGTCGTTCAATTATATTATCTCTACTGATTCAACGGAATTCTCAAATTATCACTCAATTGATTTTAAAGGTGAAAGGTTTTCACTATTATTCGAGACACTCTCTCGAGCTGTAACGAAACTAACAATAAATTAGAATAAGTCACTCTCGTGCACCTATTTACTAATTCAAAGTTGCTTAAATTATCAAAACCTTATAACTCTAAATCTTTCGATTTCAAGTTCTCACATATGCGATATCATCTCTCGATCTCAATCGTGACATACATCATAAATTAATGGAGCGTGTTACAACGTTATCTCTCGATCTCGGTTGTAACTCTCAAATTCAATCAAAGCTAGCTAGACTTTGATCTACACATGCAATCAATCTATGAACAATAAATATCAATGCACTCAAATACCAATGAATCAATATATCAAACACAACGAACTAAAACTTCAATAATATAAACCAAATTCAATTCAAATCAAATACAGATGAGTTTAATTGTCTCTCGACCTCAAAAACTTCAAATGAAAATGAAAATCAAATAAATTAAGGTTCAGAAATACGATAAACGATGGATGAATCCGTGCGTTGCACCGTAATTCCTTCTCTTGTTCCTTCCTTGCACTCCGGAAGAGATTGGCTCGACTTTGGACGAAGAACGGAGATTGGATCTCCTTGGCGGTGTTGGGCGGCGGCTTCTTGACCTAGAAATCGTCTGATAAATCTGTCTAATATCGTCTCCCCCCTTTGAAATGGATCCCCCTCCCTTAAAAGCCCCGAAATCTCGATAAATAAGGAAAATAAAATCTTCAGATTTCGCGTCTTGATCGATCGAGATTTTCACCGATCGATCGGTGCACTGTTCACGTCAGCCTTTTGCACTCACTGCCTCGCTCGATCGATCGAGAATTTTCACCGATCGATCGAGATTTCTCAAAATTTGTTGCTGAGGTTACTGCCTCGCTCGATCGATCGAGATTTCCACCGATCGATCGAGCCTTCAAAAAATCTGATTCTCGCTTCTGGCTGGCTCGATCGATCGAGAATAAATCTCGATCGATCGAGATTTGGGAGATCCATCTTCTTTTGTTTTCTCTTCTTTTACGCCTCGGTTTTGCCCGTTATCTTCATGTAAGCTCATTTCTTCCACTTCCGGTCTAATTTCCTGAAATAAACGAATAAACACCAAAAAGCATAATATCATCCAGGAAAAAGTACGGAAAATGGGAAGAATTTACAGTTAAAATCACTCAAAATCTAAGCCTATCAACGAGGTGTAATGAAAAAAGGGGGAAGCCATGCCATATTGAGCAGATGTTTACTTTGAAGATAACTTAGGTTTTTACTTAGGTTTTGTTTGTAAGAATTTTCTGAATTGTATTTTTATCCCCCTTGTAATTACTCCTGAAACTAGCCAGATCAGGATATTAGAAATATATCTATATCCGGAATTTGCTCTACTGGCTATGTTTCTCAAGTTGGCTCCTTAGTAAGGGCAATGATTGTTGTAAGGATTGTAAGCATAAATCATTTTATATAAAAATGATTTTCTTTTTTTCTTTTTTAATGTTCAGTTTGATTACTACTCGTAATCTGCTTATTTATCTAACATATAAATTGCTACTCTCCACTGCTGTCTTTTTTAAGTCTTAACAGATACATCTGCTAATCGATGTTCAAGCTAAAGTCTCTACTGCCAAGTTTTTTTCATCACCAAAAAGGAGGAAATTGTTGGGTAAACATTTATAAGTTTTGGTGATTACAAATGTCTACTGTTTGAAGTCTACTGCATCGAAGAAGCCTACTGATGAAAAGATCATCGATTGACTTTACAAAGGTCTATTGAAAGATAGAGTCTACCGGGTGCAAAGAATTGAATCATCGTCTACCGGATGCAAAATATAGAAGTCTACTGGATCAGAGTATCGTATCTCACTGCATAGTCTATTGGCATATTCACTGGAAGATACCATCATACACTACAAGACATCAGTTGATTTTAGTCCAGCAGACTAAATCACTAAGGAGAAGTCAGCATACATAAAAAGGTAACATGACAAAACTCGAACAGATTCAATCTGACAATAGTACCTTAGAACGCCACATTGTCATATCAGCACCACCGATCTCGTCAGAATGAAATTGGTGAACGGATTTGGAAAGAAGACAAAAGAAATATGGATGAAAATCAGGAAGTTGATTTTACGCGGATTCTTTCCAATTGAAGAATGGTTGCCGTTAGACTTTCAAGTCTATAAATACGCCGAAGAGCAAAATGAAGAATGCTCTTAACACTCGAAATCTTGAATCTACTCCATTTGAAAACAAGCAAAACATTCAAAATGTTTACTGAGATATTTTGGATTTTTACAGAGCAGTATTGAAGCCGTATTGTGATCGAGAATATCTAAACATTCAGTCTACTGCTCAAGAACACTCGAAGGAAAAAAAAAAGGGTTTTATATCTTGCTAGAGTGTAGTTAAAATCACCTTGTAATCGTAGTTATTATTGTGTTGCTAGGAGTTTAGACAAATCTATGTGGGTGCCTAAGAAGGTTGTATACTGTAAAGTGAAAACCAAAATCTTCTAGTGTAATCTTCCTGCAAAGGAAGAAGGGGAGACGTAGAAGCGTTTGTGCTTCAAGCTTCCAGAAACAATTCTTGTGTCATTTGCTTGATGCACCTTACCTTATTGTAAATCTTTACCTATCAGTTCTTATCTCACAAGTCCAGTAGACATCTTCAACACTACATTTAGTTGTCTACTACCTTGCAATCAATTGAGATCTTACTGCAGTACTTAACAGTCTGTTGTATTTTAGAAGAATCAAGAAATTGAGTGTAGTGTTTAATCAACCACCCCTTCTAAACACTACACCGATCCTAATATTTATCGTTCTCCATTCTTTGAAGGATTGATAATATTTGAATGATTATATACATCGTAATTGACTTGACCATACGATATTCGATACGACATAATAAATTAGGCCGTGTGTTTTAGATTGAAATTGATCATGTAAAATCTAGCATACATGTGATAGTAGTAGATTTACCAAAATTGAAGGTTAGTAGTTTTCATAAGTCATTTTTCGGTATTGATTGTGCAATAAGGACACTAGAGTGGTTTATTGTAACATTAATATTAGACTTGTTATAGCTTGAGCATAGTGTAACAAATGCATTAGGAAAACTTGTCATCTTAGAACGTAGGATTTTAAATAATAACTAAAAGAATTGTGGGGGATTACATGGGTGAACCGAAGTCTTGATAATTGTTTCTACTGATTTCTTAAACTTTTCTATCTCTTGTTTGGGATGGCTACTGTTCTTGGTTAATTTAGTATAATTTTCACTAAATATTCGAAGTTTAGATATAGTAAAGCTAAAGGAATTTGGTAATTATTTTCTAGTCCATGTGGGTTCGATAACCTGTTCTTTGAATAATATACTAAACTTGACAACCGCGTACTTGCGGTATAATCACGCTTCACTGAAATTTTATTGTTTAAATAAATCATGATCAGTAGGTCCACTTGCAAGGACTCAGGTGGAGTATGTCTACTTGCACAACTCCGGTAGAGTAGGTCTACTTGTCAAATGCTCCAGCAAGGTAGTCTACTTGTCAAGGGCTGAAGTAGGGTACGTCTACTTTCCAAGGTTCTCGTAGACTCCAGTAGGGGTTCTCTACTGGTTCGAAGTTGGCTGGTCAACGTCTACTGGATATGGTTTAAAGTCTTATGGTCGACGTCTACTGGTTGAGTCTACTGCTCCAAGTAGTGAGGTCTGCTGTCAACCTTGCTGTCCAAAGTCTATTGTTATGTTCTCTTGATTATGTCTCTTGATTCGTTGATTTCTGGGATAAGTGATCAACATTAAAGTTTAAGCACTCTGTTTAGCTTTCCATGGAATCAAGAATCGCTCGATTTCAAGTTCGTATGAGAGACTTATGCTCTAAATACTAGAACATGCACCTGATGCAAGTTTCTGAATGTAGCAACAAAGCTCGAAATTTGCATATGTTTTTTTCTCCAAATTAGGATCTGATTCAAGCTTTAACTTTTGAAGATAACTTGTATATCTTTGCCTTATCTTTCCAATACATGCTGAATTGATCCATTCCGATAAGCAATCTGGGAGATATGTCCAAAATACCATAGCTGCTACAATCTCGCTGTTGCTGTTTTACGCGAGACACCAGCAGACAATTGTAGACAAGTTTGTGTCAAGTAAACCTTCTAATTTAGTCTGGTGGTATGAAATACAACTTGTGGATAATTGAGTTGGCTACCCAACCCCTTTATAATCGGGTCGTTTCAATATCCGAGATATGAGATATGGTTGATTTAGTCAGTAGCGCTCGGGGTCCAGCGGAGGTTGAATTCTCATTTAAGCAAATTTAATGAAATATGTTAGCAACACAATAACAAATTTTGTGAACATCAAAATCAAGATTTGGTTTAATATACTTTCGTGTGTGACTAGTACCAAAATTGTTTAGGTTTAATACTAATGTCATGTGTACTTGGTAGCAAAATTTTATGAGTTTAATATTAATTTCATGTGTAATTAGTACCAAAATTGTATATCTTTGATACAAATTTCACGTATAACTAGTACCAAAATTGTATGTTTCATACCAATTTCAAGTGTAACTATTACCAAAATTATATAGATTTAATACCAATTTAAAGTGTAACCAATATCTAAATTACATATGTTTGATACCAATATCGTGTGTAACTGTACCAAACTTGTATATGATTAATATGAATTTGAAGTTGGTGTGCGTTTATCTTGTACGCCCAAATTAACCACACTCAATATAATACTAATGTAGCAGTGTAAGAAGGGATCGATCCCACATGAAAGTGTATTCTCTTGTGTTAACCAAAAAAAACAAAATTAAGTAATAAAAGTCAGGGATTTTGCAATTCTTAACTATAATCAATTAAACTAAAGAAAGCAAAATTACTAAATTATCAAGATTTAAAAAAAACAGTTCTTGGTTTTCGGTCAACTTTACCTTTGAAATTTATTCAACTAATCATCGATTAACAAAAGATTCGATTTTTATTCAATTATTCTTCAATTGGAAATTTAATTCCTCCCTCACCTTAATCGTAGTCAAACAGAAAACAACATTTAAATTCGACTCTTATCAAATCATTAACAAAAACTACAGCCGTTAAGATTAATCCAATGATAGCTTCAAAAACTAGTAAGTTTGATGAATCTAATCAATAAAAACTACAGGCTTTAGAATCAATATCCAATCATTTTCCCTAAGAATTTAATAACACCAACATCAGGTAATTATCAATCTTAGTTGCTTCTTAATTAGCTTTAGATTGTGTATATGATTACTAGGTGATCAATCTATCTATCAAACACAACAATCATATCAATCATAATCTGAAAAAACAAATTGAAATTGAATTAAAATCACACAATCACAAGTGTTTAAATCCAAAGGCAAGTATATCTCAACCAATAATTAAAAAGGTTTAGCCAAGCATGCTAAATCAAAAACAACAAAAAATAGTCCAGAAAACATTAAAACAAAGATAGAGAAATATTTACTAAAGAGAAACACGATTCCGATTCATCAATTCCGTCTTCGTGTTTTGATCCTCCAAAGCATTCTTCAAAAGTTGAGAGAAAATATTTTTATTGTAAGTCTAAAGTCTAAAAAATCATGCTTGAGAGGTTGATTTTCAAGCTATATGGTAGGAGGTGCTAGGATAGGTTAAAATCTCCCAAAGATGGTAAAAACCAAGTTTCCTTTTTTCCACGGATTTCTACTATCGAGGCAATGGATCTCTTGTCAAAAATTACATTTTAAGCATTTTCTTGGTCTACTTTGATTTCTTATCATCTCCAATACTTTTCTTGATCTTTGTTCATCGTTATTAGCTCGATTTCTTCGATGCTACCTACATTCACACAAATATTCGATTAGGTAGCAATTATATCAATTTATTCATCAAAGTATACCAAATCGTAGACAATTAAACGTAATAGATGTGTCTATTTCTAGTCACATCCGAAGTCTAACTAGTACCAAAATTGTATAGGTTTAATACCAATTTCATGCGTAACTAGTACTGAAATTGTATATGTTTAATACAAATTTCAAGAGTAACTAGTACCTAAATTGTATAGGTTTGATACAAATCCTTTCAAAATCTTCGCCAGGAAGCGATGGCTTATCAGTCTAGCAAGCATCCCGCTTTGAATGAAAAAAGCTCGAAAGCCTAAGACTGCACCAATTTATGTATAACTAATACTAAAATTATATATGTGTAATTTCAATTTCAAGTATAACTAGTATTAAAATTGTATAGGTTTAATACCAATTTCAAATGTAACTAGTACCAAAATTGTATATGTTTAATATCAATTTCAAATGTAAATAGTACCAAAGTTATATTATTTTAATAAGAAAATTATTATGTATAATACGAGTTTTATATGTTCTCTCGAATAAGTGCAGGTTAAAATAAATTACTCACAACTTTCAGAATGGACATTTGAAAAAATGCAAACTAAACCGACTTGACAAAAATGACAAATCAACAGCACTAGAAAAATATTAAAGCACATAGGTATGTACCCAAAAGGAATTTTGTAACCCTCGAGAGATAACACAAATCAAATCTTATTAAAGAACCAACTGAGCAATGAGACTGATACATTTTCTTCTCCATATGCTAGAAAATTACAGACAACCCAAATAAAGTGGCCATCATTTGAGATACTCCTTCCAGTTTAGGACACAACATTTGAATTTTTAAACCATAACTTCTAGCACCCACTGACCAGTTATTATTTAAACATAAAATTTCTTAGTATAGCGATTCTCTATCGCAAGTGCACGGTGTCAAGTTTTAGTATAGTTAAATGAAAGTAAGGGTTGTCGAATCCACAGGGACTAACGTATAAGTACCAAATAAAACTAGTAAAATTTTATTTAGCCTACGATTAAAAAGGGGGAAGATAAACTAATGCAAATTTAGAACTAAAGAATCCAAATAAAACAAGAATAAATAAAATAAATGGCTTCCGGATATGCAAAGAAATTTCGCTCGAGAAATTTATCTAACTCTTCGTTCAATTGTGGTTTCGTCAATGATTCGTTTGAATAAGCAATTACAAAACAATCGATTCTTAAGGTGAAAGGTTTTCGCTGTTATTCAATACACTCTCTCGAGCTGTAAAGAAACTAATATCAACTTAGAACAAGTAACTCTCGTTCACTTATTTACTAATCTGATATTGCATAAGTCTTCAAAACCTAGTTACTCTAAATCTCTCGATTCAAAGTGCTCACATATGTGATTTTATCTCTCGATCTCAATCTTAAACATACATCCTGAATTATTGTAGCGTATTATAACGTTATCTCTCGATCTCGGTTATAACTCACAAATTCAATCAAAGTTAGCTAGGCTTTGATATCATTAAGCATATAATTCATGAACAATAAGAAATCAATCCACTCAAACACATTCGAATCAATAACTCAAACACAATTTTACTCAAACTCGATAAAATAAACTCAATTCAATTCAATTCAAATAAATGAGATGTTTAATTGTCTCTCAACCTCAAAAACATCAAATGAATATGAAAATCAAATAAATCAGAGTTTAGAAATACGATAAACGTGGGAACAAATCCGTGTGTTGCACCGTAATCTCTTCTCTTGCTCCTTCCTTGCACTCCGGAATTGTCTCGCTCAAGCTCGGACGGAGAACGGAGGAAGATGGCTTTTTCCTCGGGTTCTTCTCGGCGGCTCTAGGGTTCTTCTTTGATAAATTTCGGCCCTCTCTCCCTTCTGATATGATATCCTTTTGATATGGAAAAGATTTCCTTCTTAAACCATCGAGAATCCATCAAATATGGAAGATAAGATTTTTAAAAAATTCGCGTATCGATCGATCGAAAAGATTGTCGGATCGATCGATGCACTGTTCACTTCAGCGTTTTAAACTCTCTGCCTCGATCGATCGAAATTTTGGTTCCGATCGATCGACGCTTCGATAAACTTGTTGCTGAGTTCTCTACCTCGACCGATCGATCGAGAAATATTCTCGATCGATCGATGCTTTAAAAAAAATCTGAATTCTTCTCTTTTTCTCTTTTTCGCCTTGATTTCACCCGTTTTCTTCATTTTAGCTCATTTCTACCATTTCCGACCTATTTTCATGAAACAAGCAAATAAATACCAAAAAGCGTAATTTCATCCAGGAAAAAGTACGAAAAACGGTATGAAATTACAGCTAAAAACACGTAATATCTAAGCCTATCAACTCCCCCAAACTTGGACTTGATCGTCCTCGAGCAAGCAATAACCTCAAAAAGTATAGTTAAACTTAATACTTTGAATGAATCATCTTTACAAATCAAAGTACAAGCTCAGCAATCCTACTTACACATCAATAGGAGTCATTCAAAGTTCAACAGGAAGCGTTTTCTCCTAAGCCAAACAATACATCGCAACATCGGAACGTGCGTGTGTGCTATTGTCAATCATGAGGTATAATCATATCTTTAATATCAAAATGTGCCATAAAAACTCAAAGTCAAGATTACTTTGGATTACTCTACAAATCTACTATTCAGCACTTCTCCACTAATGTAATTATTCCCTAGACTTGGATCAGAAGGTCTTTAAAAGCTTATAGCGTTAGGACTTTTGGTGTCGGCTCCAAAGAAAAGGTAGGATGAATGCAAAGAAGAGAGTATAATAGAATCAGTTCAAAATTCTTCGCACAATATTGAGCTTCTCTTCAACTTTTTCTAGCCTTGGCCACTTTGGGTCTTATTTGAATGTTTTCATTTTTTTCTTTCAAGGCATTTCTCTACATCTTTTCTTATTGCTCATTCTTTTGTTCATTTTGTTTTTCACAATGAACTCATCTACATATACAATTCAGTGCAATGAATGAGATTCATTATACTCCCTTAGGGACGGATAAATATTTTTTCTTTAGGCTAAATCCAAGGTAGGTATAACGAGTTAGCCAACAATGTTGAATGGGGGTCTAATTATATGCAATGCATATACCATTCTTTTTCAATAAGGCTCAAGAGGGGACACTAAGGAATGATGTAGACAAGGTAAGCTTGAAAGGCACAAACGGTCCAAAGATCGCCTAAATCATCTCCAAGTCAAGTTCCTAATTATAAAATTTCGCCTCAAAGTGCTTTCAACTAAATTGTAGAGTTTTCTAAGATGCTCAAGACAAATCATAGTTAACACAAGTTTTCACTTTATTCAATACATATTTCACTCAATCATGACTCAAAACGTGCTCAAACTATTCCTTAATTTTGACATAAGCTCAACAAAGGATATATACAAACAAGTTGAAAATTTTCATGACTCCTATCTAGATGGGGATTAATTTCATCATGTAGTACCGTTGCAAATCCAACTCATCATTTCTTAAGAATAACTCATTTTAAAAAAAAAAATATTTGTTGATAGTCCTCAAGGACGAATTAGTCTCATAAGAGTGCAGTCATGCAAGAAAAGAAACAAGACAAGCAGCAAAAAGTGCAAAAACGACAAAAATACTACAAATATAAACAAACCCCCCCAAACTTAATATGTGCATTGCCCTCAATGGACAAGAAAAATAAACGTAATGGCAAAAACACATACCATGACGACGATCGTCACTGATCGTCATCCCCATCATGCTCCGGAGGGGGAACTGGGTAGTGACGCTCCTCACCCTGGTATGGCGGAAATGGTGGGTAATCAGCAGGTGGGGGTGCATGCGGCTGATATGGTGGGAAGTATGGCTCTGGCGGGAACTGGAATCCTGGGAAGCCCTGGGCCATGGCAGTGTTCCATGCACTCTGGTATTGCATGAACTCCATCTGACGCTGAGCTACCTGCTCATGGTCCAATGCAATGCTCTCTGCATGCTGTGTATGTCCCGCTGCATGCTATGGATTCTCTGCTGCTCCAGGCGAATGTCTTGGAGATCCCTGTGAAGGGAGGCCAAAGTGATGCGTGTACGCTCTGCAGTAGAGGATGATGATGCTCCGGCATGTCTGGTGTCCGAGGGTTGTGGCTCAGCTCTTCTTCGGCCTGTAGGGGGTGGTGGACCATCAACAACAATCGGAGTCTTCGGTGGAAGTAACTCCTCATCTTCCCCCCATTGCACTCCGCATCTCTGGCATAAAGCATTGATGGTAGATGGAAACGGTAGTGCGGAGGTAGGTGGACTGCTACCGATAGCATGGATGTGATCACTAATAATCTCGCCTAAATCCAGGTCCTGCCTTGTGAGAATGGCAAATACCAGGGCCGCTCTGTCCTTTGTCACCTCAGAAGTGTGGGTCGAGGGCATGACCCGTGAGGCGACAAATGAGAACCACGCTTGGGCCTCTGGTGTCAAATGCTTCTTGAGAACCACCTGTGGCTCTCCCTTATCGTTCCGCTGCCAATCTTTTCCCGGCATGCCAATAACTGCGAGTACCTCATCATAATTTATCGTACTCTTTCGGAAGGATTGGTACGCATATTTATGTATGAATGACATCCGGTAAACATTATTAATTGCTGCCTGATCAACAAGCACATCCTTCCCTCGGACAAAAACATCCGCTCTGTGTCCTGGTGGGATAACTCTGAGATTCGTGTAGAATTCCCTCACCAGCGGAACCACAACATCCATTGGTGTTTGAACAAACTGAAACCACGATTGTCGCCTTACTGCCCTTATGACAGGACATTCAATCTTGTCCATACTCATGCCACTTTCATGACTGAGGGGTTTCTTGTGATAACTGGGATACAACTCAGCTGCCGTGGCATTTTCAAACTTCTGTTTGTCATACTCTTGCTTAGAAGTGGTGGCCTCCGTCTGTTTTTGATTTTGTGAGCCCTCCGCCTGCTTTGCCTTCTTTCTTGGAGCCATTTTCTTGCTAAGTTCTTCTCAGTTATTCCGCTTTACTGCAATAAAACACAACACCCAAAACACAACAATACCAACACCCCGCAATACAACAACAACTCCCCCAAACTTCGATTCTTCTTGACCCAATTTAACAATAACAGAGTAAATGCACCAAAGGATGAAAAGATACGAAATTTAAAACCAATTACCAAGAAAAATCTGATCTTTGATGAATTTGGCGCTTGGCTCGGAATTCTCTTTCGGATGCAATTCTACCCAATTCGGTTTGCAATACTTCAGATCTGCAAATAAAATCTCATCAGAAACAATTCTTACTTCAAAGATTTGAAGTAATTTGAAATTTGGAGAGAAAATTGATGAGAGATGATGAAAAAATTGGAAGAGGCGATGTTTGAGAAGAGAGGAAAAAAAATTTGATAGCTGTGCAGACTGTGCGTCGGTGCCCTTTTTTCAAAATTTTATCTCGATCGATCGGTCGAGGCTGTGAATTGCTTCGCCTTTAATACTTCCGGGCGATCGATCGAGATTTTGTCTCGATCGATCGCCAGCACCAGACTACCAAAATCAAAAGTTTTTTTCCAAAAACTTTTCCTCTCGGGTTGCTTCGCCTACATCTTTATTGATCTTTTTTTACACCTGCAACAAAAATCGCACGGATTCATTCACGGAACATCTAAAAACAAATTAAAAACAACCAAACTACAATGAAAAAGAAGGGGAAGAAAGTTCTTAATTTATAGTCCCAAGCTGGACTGTCACCTCATTCTTTGTTAACTTGATTGCTCCTTCGGATTCTTCAGTGAATCACACGGGAGCGTACCTTGTGTCCTTTCATAAATCAACGTTGCCAGCTGCCCTATCAGCACTTCCAGGTTCTTAATCGATGCATCCTGATTCTGCATCCTCACCTCAGTCGAAGAAATCAGTTTGGCCATCAGCTCCTCCATACTCAGTTTTTGCGTGAACCCCGACTGTTGTTGTGGATTCAACACATTCTCTTGGTTTGACCACCTCAGATTTGGGTGGTTCCTCCACCTCGGGTTGTATGAGTTCGAGTATGGATTGTTTTGCTGCCTGTTCCCTATGAAATTCACAGCTTCAGTAGTTTGATTAAATTGGTTACCTGCTTGGCACTCAATGCTCGGATGACCGCCTCCACATAAATCACAGAAGACAGCTTGAGCTTACATCGCTGCTGCACCCATGCTATCTATCTTCCGGTTCATAGCTTCCAACTGAGCCAAAATGGCAGTAATTTCGTCCACTTGATGGACTCCTATTGGTTTCTGTGGCGTGTTCCTTTCCGATTGCCACTGATAGCTATTGGACGCCATTTCCTCCAATAATTCATACGCTTCTTCCGGTGTCTTCCGCGTGATCGATCCCCCTGATGCTGCATCTATCATTGATTGGTTAGCAGAAAACAAACCATTGTAAAAAGTATGTACCTGCAGCCAGATGGGTAGACCGTGATGTGGGCATCTCCTCAATAAATCTTTGAAACGATCCCACGCCTCATATAAACTCTCGGGGTCGAATTGCCCGAACGTGGTGATATCGTTCCACATTTTTGCCGTCTTGGAAGGGGGGAAATACTTTGATAAGAATTGTAAGGACTCTCCACCTTAACAGAGTAATCAAGACATAAATAGGGCTAAACATGCATTAAAGACATCTTAGGGTTCCGGTTGTTACGTGAGCTCAATAAGATTACACGCCAAAATCAAACTTCAAAAGCCAATTAGTTACATTCTCAATAATGAATGTTAAAGCGATAGAATTATAATACTCCTAGAGTAGAGACTATCCAAAAAAATTCATGTATTCTATCTTCTTTCACGCCTCCTTCAGCTCACAGTCTCAACCCGACCCTTAGCCCCCTTGGTCCAAAAGCGTACCTACAGGAACAACTCACCATGAGCATATACATCACTACTGAACACAATTCAACTTAATAAAATAAATAAGCGCATGAGACGATTAATAGATATGCTCCTCGATTACCACATTAGCACATTTCATTGTTGTTCCTGTTTCATAAACTCATGCACAAAATCATTAGTTCACAATATAATGATCGATAACGTGTTTCCAGTTATAACCACAATATTCCACATTAATCACTAGAATTGTGACTGTTCCGGTCCCAATACAACAGCGGAATTTTAGGACCCCTCGCTTCGACATATAGCGGCATCATATGATATCCCTCGCTTCGACAATGACAGCGGCATGTTACCTCGCTTAGACATGACAGCGGCAAATATCATACTACCATCGCTTTATATGACAGCGGCAAGTACCTCCCTCGCTCGGAGATAAAGGCTACCGGAACATTCATCAATTTCCACACAATAATCAAACACAATAATTGATCCCATTATCACGATATAACACTATCATTTCACATATTCCATCACATATACGGACTCATTATCCACAATATACATAATCAAAAGCGTAACACGTTTTACCGTCCGGTGCCCGTACGTCTCACTACGTACCTTAATTTCAAAAGTGGAGAAGTTGAAGAACTTTATCTCCTCGATGTTGTTGGTACCTGGGATGGTTCTACACAATGACACAAATCAATATTAGAAGCCAATATACGAATCATTACCAAAAGTTACACAAGATATCAACAATTTGCATTCTGGCCAGCAGCGATCGATCGCTATTTTTGAAGCGATCGATCGTGAGCCTCACCGATCGATCGCTTCAAAATAGCGATCGATCGCCACTCGCTTATGGTTTGAGGCGATCGATCGCTCTTCGTTTGAAAATGTTACTGGCGACATGCGATCGATCGCCTACTTCGGGGGGATCGATCGCCGAGTCTAGAAACCTGAAAAATCACCCATTTGCTGCCCAAACTCAAACCAACACAAAGCCAACTCAAACTCACAACATCAAACTACCAAAATCTCAACTTTAACACCTCAAAACACAACCTCCAACCACATACAACATTATACAATAAAATCCACCCCTTATACCCCAAAAATATGACACAAAGATAACCAATGACCAACAAAACTTTACTATATTGATAGCTTACCACTTGAGCTTCATGATTTTTGCAAGAAATCACAAAAAGGACTCTTTTCCAAAGTTTTCTCCTTCTCCTCTTGCCAAGAAACTAAAATGGGGTTTTGGATAGGGTGGGGGATGGATATGACATAAGGAAGCAAAGATGTGGCTGGAATTAAAAGGAGAAAAGTGGAGTTTTTAAATATATTAAATCAAATGCAAGTTGCTAGCATGGTGTGCAAAAAATCATGCCTAACATGACATTTTAGAATCCCTTTTAAATATGCACTAAGACTCATACAAATCATGCTTTACACAATTAATTATAAAACCCACTCCAAACAATTCATACTAGGAATCCAATATTCCAACATGCAACGAATGCATCCTGAAATGTTCTACCGGGTCAAACCCACATGTGACTAAGTATTTCCACATGATAATCAATTCCAACACATAATTCAATTATCCACATAAATAATCATATGAACATAATTAATGCCTTAATTGCAATTAATCATTTCGGGGACATCACATTACTCCCCTACTTATAAGATTTCGACCTCGAAATCGCATGCACTTACCCCCAAAAGAAACTAAACATAAATCACATACCAGAGAATAGTTCTGGGTAGTGCTGCACCATATGCCGTTCCGTCTCCCACGTGGGATGTAGCAGACTTAGCATCCACCCAGGCGGGAAGAAGATGTATAAAGATCTACGTGGTCAGTTTTGGTGGAAAAGGATGAAATCTGAGGTCGTCGCTTTTGTAAAGAGGTGCTTGATCTGCCAGCAGGTTAAGGCAGAGAGGCAGAGACCTGGCGGCGAGTTGAAAAGCTTGGAGATACCGAAGTGGAAGTGGGAACACATTTCCATGGACTTCGTGACTCACCTGCCGAGGAGTGCTTCAGGCTTCGATGCTATTTGGGTGATTGTGGATCGATTGACTAAGGTAGCTCATTTCATCCCCTATAGCATGACTTTCACCTTTTTAAGAATGGCGCAGTTGTATATTCGAGACGTGGTGAGATTGCATGGAATCCCCATTTCCATAGTGTCGGATCGAGATCCGCGATTCACATCTCATTTTTGGGAAGGCCTTCAGTCAGCCTTGGGAACTGAAGTTAGATTGAGCACTGCTTACCATCCTCAGACGGATGGCCAGACCGAGCGTACTATTCAGACGCTCGAGGACATGTTGAGAGCTTGCGTTTTGGAGTTCGATGTTTCTTGGCAAGATTCAGTGCCTTTGGTAGAGTTCTCTTATAATAATAGCTACCAGGCGAGTATTCAGATGGCTCCTTTTGAAGCTCTATATGGCAGACGGTGTAGATCACCCTTGTGTTGGGATGATTTGGACCGCAAATCGGTCGGGGGACCGGAGTTGATTCGGGAAATGGAAGAAAAGATAAAGATGATAAGGCAGAAAATGAAAGCAGCCCAGGACAGACAGGCAGCTTATGCGAATAAACGGCGGAGACCGTTGGAATTTCAGTTGGGAGATAAGGTCTTTTTGAAGATCTCGCCTTTCAGAGGCGTTGTGCGATTTGGGATGCGCGGGAAACTGTCTCCGAGGTATGTTGGACCGTACGAGATTTTGCAGCGCATTGGCACCTTAGCTTACCGACTAGCTCTGCCGCCTTCTTTATCTGGTATACATGATGTGTTTCATGTATCGATGTTGCGGAAGTATGAGCCGTATCCATCGCATGTATTACAGCCTTCCGAAGTTCAGTTAGAGTCCGATGTGTCTTATGTGAAACGGCCTGTCAGAATTCTGGATCGAGCAGACCGTAGACTTCGGAACAAAGTGATACCTATGATCAAGGTTCAGTGGGATCGCAGGGGTGTCGAGGAGGCTACGTGGGAGACGGAGCGGCATATGGTGCAACACTACCCGGAACTATTTTCTGGTATGTGATTATGTTTAGTTTCCTTTTGGGGTAAGTGTTCGAGGGCGAAATCTTATAAGTAGGGGAGTATTGTGATATCCCCTAAATGATTAATTGCAATGTGAGCATTAATTGTGTTTATGCGATTAATTATGGAGTAATTAATTTTGTGTTGGATTTATTTACCTTATGGAAATGCATGGTCATATGGAAAAGGTGACCCGGGAGTGCATTTCAGGGTGCATGTTGTGCATGTTTGGAAAATTGTTATTAGCATGATTTATTTGCCATGGTTAGCAATTAATTGGAAATCATGAGTTTAATTGATATTTTGGTGCATTTTGGTGAAATGCCTTTTAAATATCATGTTGGGGTGTTTTATACACCATGGGTTTGTGAAATGCTTTTAATTAAAACCCAACCCCTTTTATACCCCAACCCCACCCTACCTTTACCCTCACTTTCCCCAAATCACTTCCCACAAACCCTTCCCCCTTATTTTCGAGTTGGAGCATAAAGGTGGAGAGAAACCTTTCCAAAAATCTTGTTTTGTGGAGTTTATTGGGAGATTTGAAGTCCCCAAGAGGTATGGATGCCTCATTGTTGATTTTGTAGTGTTTTATTTGATTTTGGAAATGGTTTAAATGGGTTTGTGTTGGGTTGTTGTGGTTTTGGTTTAATGTTGGATTTTTGAGGTGCTTTAAGTGTCTATGGAAGGGTATTATGTATTTGATGTTGTTGGTTTGTTGGTAGGGGAGTTGGAATGGGTTGGAATGAAGCTTTGGAGCATTAATGGCGATTTTTCGCGATACAGGGCTCGGCGATCGATCGCCCGTTTTTGGCGATCGATCGCGAAGAGGCAGTGCGCTCCAGAGGCATTTGGCGATCGATCGCCACATTTGGGCGATCGATCGGCGAGGGTGGCGATCGATCGCGCCAAATGTGGCGATCGATCGCCGAAGGAACAAAAATTCATGTTCGGGCAGTGCGATCTCGCGATCGATCGGCCCTTTGCCGCGATCGATCGCGAGTCATGAAATATGGTGTTTTTGGATTTTATTGTAGGATTTTTGGTATCGGACTATTATTGGGTTCTAATATTGATTTGTGTGAATATGTAGAACCATCCCAGGTGGCGACACAGCCAAGGAATTGAAGTCCTACCACACCTACTTTTTGGAAAGGTACGTAACGTACGGGCACCCAACGGTACATGTATCTAATATACTCATTGTTTATGCATTGTGGATGCGAGTATATATGTGATTATGCATTGTGGATGCAAATACATGTTGAATTATGCATGATGATTGTAGATGCATATGATTATTGGTGCACATCCCATGAGTCATGGTCATCCCTTGATGATTTTAATGCTTGCCGCTATTTGTTTTGGTTCCGCTAAATGTGAAGCGAGGGGTGGGAGCGCCGCATGTCACATTTGAGCGTGGTTATCATATAGGGCGAGGAAAGGATATTTGCCGCTCAATGTGAGGCGAGGGGTGGGAGTACCGCATGTCCATTGAAGCGAGGTTATTCTATGCCGCCTATATATAAATAAGCGAGGGGCATTAAAATACATTGTGATGGACAGACTAGGGAATGGTGACCGATATTTGATATTGATGAGATGGTATTATGTCATGACATGTGTAGACCATTAAAAATAATCTATTTATTATACTCATGAGTTATGGTACAGGGACAACCGAACTGGAAGCGTTTTGAAATGCATGGGAAAACAGGAAGTGTTTTTGTTTTATGCATTTACGCTTTATATTCATATTGTGTGGAATATGAATGATATTATTGCTCATGTTTGGGGGTTGTCCTTGTAGGTACTTTTGGCATGATATGAAGGGGGCTAAGACGGGTTGAGACCGTGAGCTTGAAGAGCACTTTTGGTAGATGAAGGACAGGATTATTTTGTATAGTGTCTACTCTAGGAGTAGTGTAAAACTATAATTGATAACATTCTTTTGATGGGGAATGTAATTAATCCATTGATAGTCCTCATTTTGGCATGTAACTTTTAGGCTCATAGCCTCAACACGATTAATTTACTCTGATCATTTATATTAGCTCTATTTATGCCTTTGATCCGCACTTAAGGATTAGGGTCCTTACATCCTCAACATAGAAACATGGAAGACATCATGTATACCAGACAATGACGGCGGTAGGGCTAGACTGTAAGCCAAAGTGCCTATGCGCTGCAGTACCTCATATGGCCCAACATACCTCGGAGACAATTTCCCACGCATACCAAAATGAACTACACCTATGAAAGGTGAGATTTTCAGAAAGACTCTGTCTCCCACTTGGAATTCCAATGGTCGCCGCCGTTTATTAGCATAGGCCGCTTGCCTATCTTGAGCCGCTTTCATTTTCTGACGGATCATTTTGATTTTCTCTTCCATTTCTCGAATCAATTCCGGTCCTCCGACCGTCTTACTAGCCAAGTCTTCCCAGTACAACGGTGACCTACAACGTCGACCGTAAAGAGCCTCGAATGGAGCCATCTGAATGCTCGCCTGATAACTGTTATTGTAAGAGAATTCTACTAGTGGCACTGAATCTTGCCACGGAGTATCGAATTCCAAAACACATGCCCTCAATATATCCTCAAGCGTCTGTATGGTACGCTATGTCTGACCGTCAGTCTGAGGGTGATAAGCCGTACTCAGTCTCACCGCTGTACCCAAAGCTGATTGAAGACCCTCCCAAAAGTGAGATGTGAACCGCGGATCTCTATCAGACACAATCGAGACTTGAATACCATGCAATCTCACTACGTCCCGTACATACAACTGGGCCATCTTTAAGTATGTGAAAGACATACTATAAGGGATGAAGTGAGCCACCTTCGTCAGTCTATCCATGATCACCCAGATCGCATCAAATCCCGAGGCAGTCCTTGGCAAGTGGGTCACGAAGTCCATAGAGATGTGCTCCCACTTCCACTCTGGTATCTCTAAACTCCTCAACTCACCCCCGGGCCTCTGCCTCTCTGCTTTTACTTGTTGACAAATCAGGCACTTCTTAACAAATGTGATGACGTCTCTTTTCATCCGTCTCCACCAAAACTGATCACATAAGTCCTTGTACATCTTTCTCCCACCTGGATGTATACTGAATCTACTGCTATGAGCACGATGCAAGATCCCTTGACACAATTCCGGTGCTTCGGCACTACCCAACGATTACCAAGCCGCAAGGAACCATCTTCTGCCACTCTGAACTTTGATGACAGACCCAAATGCAGATATGATAACCATCTCTGCACCTCAACGTCTGTCATCTGAGCTTTCCTGATAGATTCAAAGATATCCGGCTCTGCCAACAGGGTCGATACATGAACCGGTGATGCATCTACATCAAAGTCATATCCCGTGACAACAGGAAGTCATCATGGCTGATAACTGAATGACATCCTCCGCGGTATACTTCACCTTCCTACTCAAAGCATCAGCTGTCATGTTCGCTTTCCCCGGATGGTACTCTATCTCACAATCATAATCCTTGAGTAAGTCCATCCACCTCCTCTGCCTCATATTCAGTTCCGCTTGGGTGAATAGGAACTTCAAGCTCTTATGGTCCGTATAAACGGTAAAAGAAGTACCATATAGATAATGCCGTCAAATTTTCAAGGCGAAAATAATGGCCGCCAGTTCCAAGTCATGAACTGGGTATCTGGTCTCATGAGGCTTCAACTGTCTCGAAGCATAATCCACCACGTGCTTATCCTGCATCAGTATGCAGCCCAAACCCTGTAGTGATGCATCCGTGTACAAAGCAAACCTCTCGTTCTCCGAAGGAATCACCAACACAGGTGTTGAAGTCAAACGGTGCTTCAACCCTTGGAAGCTCTGCTCACATGCCTCAGACCACAAAAACGGAACACCTTTCTGAGTCAACTGCGTCAACGGCTTAGCGATCTTAGAGAAACCCTCGACAAAACGTCGGTAATAACCCGCTAAAACAAGGAAGCTACGGATCTCGGGCACAGATGTAGGCGCAGACCAATCCATCACTGCCTCCACCTTCCTGGGATCCACATATATTCCCTCACTAGAGATCACATGCCCCAAAAATACCACGCTGCTCAACCAAAATTCACACTTGCTTAGCTTGGCGTACAACTGATTGTCCCTAAGAATCTGGAGCACCGTCCTCAAATGATCCTTGTGTTCCTCCTTGCTCCCAGAATAGATAAGTATATCGCCAATAAATACAATGACGAATTGATCCAGATAGGATTGGAACACTCGGTTCATCAAGCTCATAAACACAGCCGGGGCGTTTTTCACTCCAAACGGCATGACCAAAAACTCATAATGACCATAGCGGGTCCGGAATGCTGTCTTCTGCACATCACCCTCTCTAACTCGGATCTGATGGTACCCCGACCTCAAATCAATTTTACTGTACAACCTCGTGCCCTGCAACTGATCAAACAAGTCATCAATCCGCGGAAGAGGGTATTTATTCTTTACTGTGGCCTTATTTAATTGCCTGTAATCGATGCACAAACGCATCGACCCATCTTTCTTTTTCACGAATAATACAGGCTCACCCCAAGGCGATACACTGGGGCGTATGTAACCCTTGTCAAGGAGTTCCTGTAATTGCTCTTTCAACTCCCTTAACTCTGCCGGTGCCATCCTGTAAGGGGCATGAGAAATAGCGGATGTCCCCGGTAACAATTCGATCCCAAATTCGACTTCCCTAGCTGGTGGAAATCCTGGAATCTCCTCCAGAAATACGTCGGCAAACTCCGCGACTACGGGTACATCCTCGACTCTTAACTCTTCCCTCTTATCAGCAACATCAACGGCATAAATAAGATAACCCATATGCCCACGTTCCAATAACTGAGTCATCTTGATAGCCGATATCAATGAGATTCTCGAGCGAGAACCATCCCCATAAAAAGTCCACTGATCCCCCAAATCAGATCTGAACCGCACCGTTCTCTGTCTGCAGTCCACTACTGCCTCATTCTGTTCAGCACATCAATACCCACAATGCAGTCAAAGTATGACATCCCCAGAATAATCAAATCTGACTTCAATTCGTTGCCCTCAAAATAAATGAGGTCGTCAATAACGAACCGATCTGCAATCACACTCTTTCCAGCGGGTGTCGAAACCACAAGAGGCGTGGGTGACGGAGACGTGCATATACGGTGCCTCTCCACAAAACCCGTCGACACAAAGGAGTGTGACGCACCTGTATCTATCAAAATATAAGCAGGGTGCGTAAATAAATGACGCGTACCCGCTATCACTTCCTCTGGAGCCGTTGTAGCCTGCTCCCTGGTTAGGGCGTACACTTGCCCTTGAGGTGGCCCCAACGGCTGTCCTCCCAATGGTCTCGGTGCAAATGGTGGTCTTTGTTGCGCTGGCCTGTCTGAAGGTCTCCCCATAGTGTTCTGTGGCCCTCCCCGGTTAGGACAATTCCGGGCCAAGTGACCATGTTTACCACATTCATAACAAGCGGAGCATCCTTTCACTGAATGGGGTCCTCCGAACAAAAAACACTTAACTTTTCCGAAACTGCTAGCCTGAGACTGTCCCCTATGAGGCGGGGCATCACTTCCACGATTTCCTCTTCCACGAGTATCCGACCATCTTCCACTAAATCTGGAAGCCGACGAGTTCCCCCTTGGCTTAAAATGGTCGCCCCTAGGTTTCAAGTTCTCGGGAGTCGATCTATGTGGTGGTGCTAGAGGTGGTGCTACAGTCGGGTATGCACCCACTCCCAATTTTGCCAGCTCACCCCGTGCAAGGGCGTCATCAAAACAAGT
Source organism: Haberlea rhodopensis (assembly GCA_907163345.1). Lineage (NCBI taxonomy): Eukaryota > Viridiplantae > Streptophyta > Magnoliopsida > Lamiales > Gesneriaceae > Haberlea > Haberlea rhodopensis. The sequence continues at coordinate 1,664,387 of CAJQUN010000122.1, read as the reverse complement.
AGGGCCATAAGTGATCACCCTATCATACAACTCCGGCCTCAAGCCCTTCATAAAGTTCCTCATCTTCGCTTGAGTACTGGTGGCGATATGAGGTACATATCTAAGTAGAGAACAGTCGTGGAGAGCATAGTCTGACACTGGCATAGTACCTTGCTTTAAATTAGTAAACTCATCCTCTTTAGTCTGTCGTGCCGCAGCCGAGAAGTATCGGGTCAGAAATCGAGTTCTAAACAGCTTCCAGTTTATTTCCTGACCTTGAGCTTCCTGTTCAATCACCGTGGTCTTCCACCACATTAGCGCCTTTTTGGCTAATTGAAACTCTGCTAGCCTTATCCTAGGCTGTCTTTGCACATGGGGTTGCTACAAATATCTGTTCTATCCTCTCCAACCATTCCTCGGCCCGTTCCCCTGTTTCAGTCCCTTCAAATGTCGGGGGTCGATATGCTAGAAATTGAGTCAAACTCAGTTCTCCCGGCAATAACTGTTGTTCAGACAGCTCTTCGCCCAAAGCTGGCAGTGGCAGGGGATTCGTGCGCCCAACACTTGCATTGACACTTATTGCATCACCTATGTCGATATTTGCTGCCATACTGCAACAAGAGGGTTAACAACAATATCCAAAAATAGTTCACGTAATACATCGTTAGAAAGCCATAACATGTTAGCATAACAGTTATATACATATGCACAAAACATGTTTCAAAGTAAACGCCTAGCCAACTTATTGCTAAGGCTACTCTTCACTCATTCCCGGGTTCTCTAACCACTGCTCTGATACCACTAATGTAAGGACTCTCTACCTTAACAGAGTAATCAAGACATAAATAGGGCTAAACATGCATTAAAGATATCTTAGGGTTCTGGTTGTTACGTGAGCTCAATAAGATTACAGGCCAAAATCAAACTTCAAAAGCTAATTATTTACATTCTCAATAATGAATGTTAAAGCGATAGAATTATACTACTCCTAGAGTAGAGACTATCCAAAAAAATTCATGTATTCTATCTTCTTTCACGCCTCCTTCAGCTCACAGTCTCAACCCGACCCTTAGTCCCCTTGGTCCAAAAGCGTACCTACAGGAACAACTCACCATGAGCATATACATCACTACTTAACACAGTTCAACTTAATAAAATAAATAAGCGCATGAGACGATTAATATATATGCTCCTCGATTACCACATTAGCACATTTCATTGTTGTTCCTGTTTCATAAACTCATGCACAAAATCATTAGTTCACAACATAATGATCGATAACGCGTTTCCAGTTATAACAACAATATTCCACATTAATCACTAGAATTGTGACTGTTCCGGTCCCAATACAACAGCGGAATTTTAGGACCCCTCGCTTCGACATATAGCGGCATCATATGATATCCCTCGCTTCGACAATGACAGCGGCATGTTACCTCGCTTAGACATGACAGCGGCAAATATCATACTACCATCGCTTCATATGACAGCGGCAAGTACCTCCCTCGCTCGGAGATAAAGGCTACCGGAACATTCATCAATTTCCACACAATAATCAAACACAATAATTGATCCCATTATCACGATATAACACTATCATTTCACATATTCCATCACATATAAGGACTCACTATCCACGATATACATAATCAAAAGCGTAACACGTTTTACCGTCTGGTGCCCGTACGTCTCACTACGTACCTTAATTTCAAAAGTGGAGAAGTTGAAGAACTTTATCTCCTCGATGTTGTTGGTACCTGGGATGGTTCTACACAATGACACAAATCAATATTAGAAGCCAATATACGAATCATTACCAAAAGTTACACAAGATATCAACAATTTGAATTATGGCCAGCGGCGATCGATCGCTATTTTTGAAGCGATCGATCGCGAGCCTCACCGATCGATCGCTTCAAAATAGCGATCGATCGCCACTCGCTTCTGGTTTGAGGCGATCGATCGCCAAAACCAGCGATCGATCGCTCTTCGTTTGAAAATGTTATTGGCGACATGCGATCGATCGCCTACTTCGGGGGGATCGATCACCGAGTCCAGAAACCTGAAAAATCACCCATTTGCTGCCCAAACTCAAACCAACACAAAGCCAACTCAAACTCACAACATCAAACTACCAAAATCTCAACTTTAACACCTCAAAACACAACCTCCAACCACATACAACATTATACAATAAAATCCACCCCTTATACCACAAAAATAGGACACAAAGCTAACCAATGACCAACAAAACTTTACTATATTGATAGCTTACCACTTGAGCTTCAAGATTTTTGCAAGAAATCACAAAAAGGACTCTTTTCCAAAGTTTTCTCCTTCTCCTCTTGCCAAGAAACGAAAATGGGGTTTTGGATAGGGTGAGGGATGGATATGACATAAGGAAGCAAAGATGTGGCTGGAATTAAAAGGAGAAAAGTGGAGTTTTTAAATATATTAAACCAAATGCAAGTTGCTAGCATGGTGTGCAAAAATCATGCCTAACATGACATTTTAGAACCCCTTTTAAAGATGCACTAAGACTCATACAAATCATGCTTTACACAATTAATTATAAAACCCACTCCAAACAATTCATACTAGGAATCCAATATTCCAACATGCAACGAATGCATCCTGAAATGTTCTACCGGGTCAAACCCACATGTGACTAAGTATTTCCACATGATAATCAATTCCAACACATAATTCAATTATCCACATAAGTAATCATATGAACATAATTAATGCCTTAATTGCAATTAATCATTTCGGGGACATCACAAGAATGCTTTAGTCATCCCCTCCCATGTTGTAATCGATCCTGCAGGTAATGAATTTAACCAAGGTTTAGCTTTGTTTCTCAATGAAAAAGGGAAAAGCCTTAACCTGATGGCGTTGTCGGAGACGCCATTATGTTTAAAAGTGTCACAGATCTCCAAGAAGTTGGAGATGTGAGTGTTTGGATCGTCAGTGGCAGCTCCCCCAAACATTACAGAGTGATGTATCATTTGGATAATTGCAGGCTTGATCTCGAAGCTATTCGCCTGGATTGTAGGCCTAATAATGCTGGATAAAGATCCATGATGCTGGCTTTGCAAAGTCGATCATCGATCTCGGGTTTTGTGCATCGTTATTGTCGGCCATTGCTCGAGCTTCTCGTAGTCTTCTAAGTAGTGTTCTCTCTATTTCAGGATCAAATGGCTCGAGAATGGGTTCCTCTCTTCTGAGCATGCACTAGAGAAATGGTTCTTGTACTAGATCAGACAAAAGGAGACAACAACAAAAAAACAAAGTCAAAAACAAAAAACAACTAACGAAAACAAAAAAAAGAAAAACAAAAACGAAATAATACAAATTGGCTAAATTACAATTAACTAATCTCGTATGATATTATAAAGATTAGTCCCCGGCAATGGCGCCAAAAACTTGACCGCTTATTTTTTAAACATAAAATTTCTTAGTATAGTGATTCTCTACCGCAAGTGCACAGTGTCAAGTTTTAGTATAGTTAAATGAAAGTAAGGGTTGTCGAATCCACAGGGACTAACGTATAAGTACCAAATAAAACTAGTAAAATTATATTTAGCCTACGATTAAAAAGGGGGAAGATTAACTAATGCAAATTTAGAACTAAAGAATCCAAATAAAACAAGAATAAATAAAATAAATGGCTTCCGGATATGCAAAGAAATTTCGCTCGAGAAATTTATCTAACTCTTCGTTCAACTGTGTTTTCGTCAATGATTCGTTTGAATAAGCAATTACAAAACAATCGATTCTTAAGGTGATAGGTTTTCGCTGTTATTCAATACACTATCTCGAGCTGTAAAGAAACTAATATCAACTTAGAACAAGTAACTCTCGTTCACTTATTTACTAATCTGATATTGTATAAGTCTTCAAAACCTAGTTACTCTAAATCTCTCGATTCAAAGTGCTCACGTATGTGATTTTATCTCTCGATCTCAATCTTAAACATACATCATGAATTATTGTAGCGTATTATAACGTTATCTCTCGATCTCGGTTATAACTCACAAATTCAATCAAAGTTAGCTAGGCTTTGATATCATTAAGCATATAATTCATGAACAATAAGAAATCAATCCACTCAAACACATTCGAATCAATAACTCAAACACAATTATACTCAAACTCGATAAAATAAACTCAATTCAATTCAAATCAAATAAATGAGCTGTTTAATTGTCTCTCAACCTCAAAAACATCAAATGAATATGAAAATAAAATAAATCAGAGTTTAGAAATACGATAACGTGGGAACAAATCCGTGCGTTGCACCGTAATCTCTTCTCTTGCTCCTTCCTTGCACTCCGGAATTGTCTCGCTCAAGCTCGGACGGAGAACGGAGGAAGATGGCTTTTTCCTCGGGTTCTTCTCGGCGGCTCTAGGGTTCTTCTTTGATAAATTTCAGCCCTCTCTCCCTTCTGATATGATATCCTTTTGATATGGAAAAGATTTCCTTCTTAAACCACCGAGAATCCATCAAATATGGAAGATAAGATTTTTAAAAAATTCGCGTATCGATCGATCCAAAAGATTGTCCGATCGATCGATGCACTGTTCACTTCAGCGTCTTAAACTCTCTGCCTCGATCGATCGATCGAAATTTTGGTTCCGATCGATCGACGCTTCGATAAACTTGTTGCTGAGTTCTCTGCCTCGACCGATCGATCGAGAAATATTCTCGATCGATCGATGCTTTAAAAAAATCTGAATTCTTCTCTTTTTCTCTTTTTCGCCTCGATTTCACCCGTTTTCTTTATTTTAGCTCATTTCTACCATTTCCGACCTATTTTCCTGAAACAAGCAAATAAATACCAAAAAGCGTAATTTCATCCAGGAAAAAGTACGAAAAACGGTATGAAATTACAGCTAAAAACACGTAATATCTAAGCCTATCACCCACCAAAGACGGTGGCCGATGATATACCAAGCAGGAAAAATTAAAAAATTAATTGACATTGTTTCTTCACATTGGTTTCTTTGTGCCAAGAGAAAATGAATTTAAATATCAAATAAAAATGCTTGGCATTCATTCACTATTAATTTCCCATAACATTTCAATCTTAAGGTTATATCAAACAAGATGGAAAAATAAAAAAATCGAAAACCTAGAATATTGAACAATTTGGATTCAGTAAAATTGAAAACAAATTTAAAATTTGGGTTTTTGAAACCCGAATATTCTTGGTTTTGATGTTAGCTTGATGATTAGCAAAGAATGGATTGAAGTAAACTGGACCAGTAGATACAAAAAAATGTCTACCGGACCAATATACACAACTAGTAGACCGCGAGCAATGCTGAGTAATTTGATCATATCTCGTAGCTCGGATATTGAAATGACCTGATTCCAAAGGGGTTGAATAGTCAACTCAATTTATTACAAGTCATATTTCATGCCAGCAGACCTGATTCGAAGGTTTACATAACGAATACATGTCTACAAGAGCTTGCTTCTGCAAAGTTGAAACAACAGCGGATAGATTTGAGCAGTTGTGGTAAATTGGTCATAACTCTCAGACCGCTTATTGAAATGGAACGATTCAATGTGGGTGGAATGATAAGAAAAATATCTACAAATCATCTTTAGAAGTTGAAGACTGCATCGGACGTTAAGATTGTCAAATAATTTCTGCAAATCACGCCATCTGCAGACAAAATCAGCAAATTTACAGCATCGCCTCGTATTTCAAGCATAACTCTCTCATACAAACTCAAAATCGGTCGATTCTTGATTCCATGAAAAGCTAAGAGAAAGGGATACAACTTTAATGTTTATCACTTTGTCCAAAAATCAACGAATTAAGAGCCATAACAAGAGAACAACACAACAAACTTTGGACAGCAAGGTTGGCATCAGACTTCAACCTTGAGCAGTAGACCTTGGACCAGCAGACCTCGAAGCTTCAACCAGCAGGGTAGCAGTAGACCTTGAGCAGTAGATCAACCAGTAGACATCGACCAGCAGAATTCGAGCAGCGGACTCGACCAACGGACTTCCAGAAACAGCCCAAAAGCAGAATATGATCGTTGCAATGTTTGAAAGCTTACCAAAACTGTCCCAACGGCTATATTCATGTATCTAACATATATATCATTACTTGGGGCTATATATACATGATTTGGAAGCTCAATAACAGCTGAATGAAGATTAATCCAAGCCTTCCAAAGCAACCCACTTGGGATTCAATTGGGGAACTTCAAAGAACAAATCTGCTAAATGCAGAGCAACTCCCCAAATTTTTTGGCACCTCTTTCAAGATTATATCAGATCTGCTAGAAGATAATTTGTGCCTTTGTAGTCACTCTATTCATTGTATTTGTGAGTTAAAATAGAAGAGTGAATACTATTGTAACAGTTGGTGATTTATCACAACTGTGTGGTGTCTTTGCATTTGAGACATTAAAGAACATGCTCTTTGTGGACTGTGTGGGCTAGGAGTTTAGGCTATCTTTGTGGTATTAGCCTAAGTGGGGTTGTACAACGGGATTGAATTACTCAAAGTCTTCTACTGTATCATTCAATGAGATGGAAGAAGGGGGACGTAGAAGGATTACACCACATTCGAACTTCCATAAACAAATGCTTGTGTATTTACTTTACTGCATTTATTTACATTACTGTTTTTATATATTTTCTTGCATACTTTTAAAATGTCTTTCAAATTATTAATCGGTTATAGAACGGGTTATGTCGAGTCTATTCCCCTCGGTTTTGAAACCGGACTCGATATAATCTCTCGGTGCAATTATTTCAAGAACATGGGCTATTGAAGATCTAGTTGTTAAACTCGTGTGTGGATTGACAACCCACCAACGGAATCGATCCTAACAATTTTCCTTAAAAACCAAATTACATTATGAAACCTTTTCAAGCTTGTGTGTGTTGCCAAAGAGATGTGTAGTTTATTTATGTGAAGAATGCTGTGAATGTTGTTACGGGGATGTTGAGCTTTATCTTTCATTTATGTGGAATATGGAAGAGAGAGAACGGTAAAAATAATTAAGAAAAGGTAATTAGGTAACTAAATATAATCAGGGAGTTAAAACTAAAGAATCTTGTTGATTGGGGAGTAAAATTTAATGAACACTAACATATGAACTGATTAACAAGCTAAGTTTGGGTTTCGAGATTTTAGATGAGTTTACCATATTTATATTTAATTTACAAAAGAAATATAAAATAATTTGTCATGATTGTAAAATATACTTCTATATCGTACTATATTTACAATAATTGTCCGACATGTAAGGTATTGTATACATTAATGAATTATGTGTGTTCAAAGTTTGTTATAAAAATACATACAAGAACTTTATATTGTAATCACAACAATAACACATCATATTGTCGTATCGAGATTGCCTAATATGATTTATTGGCTAGCATTTATATTAACTCTAACCTAAGTATACACCCAAAAGGGTATTGACTGCGGATTTCCCGTAAAAATATAATAAAAAATAATAACAAATGATAATTATATTTTATTTTGGTATACAAATAACCCATAAATATGGATACAAAAAGAATTTAAATAATATCATTAACATATATTGGCAAGAGAAAATTTATTATATCAGAATTGATTTTTTCTTAATCAATTATTGTTCGACACATACCCATTGAATCATTAAATTAATTAATGTAAAACAAATGAAAATCGATTAATAATAAATTTAGGGAAACAAAATGTGCTTTTTATCAATATATCATAAAAAGAAAAATTTACGAAATATCGTAAAATGAAATATTTGTACCAAATTATTGTATCATGTTACTAGAAGTCAAGTAACATGTTCTATTTTTTAAAAAAAATATTCAGAAACAGTTACTTCTTTTTTTGTTTTTTTTATAAAATTTTGGGGAACCCGTTATTTAGTTTAACGGGTTCCACTTGTTTTTACATTATATATATATATATATATGGGAAAATATTTGTAAGTTTTGGCGAAACGTCTACTGCATCGAAGAAGCCTACTGATGAAATGACCGTCGAATGACTCTACAATCGTCTACCGGGTACATATTGTCTACCGGATACAAAGACCGAGAGATATCATCTACCGAGTACAAAGAATAAGAGATATCGTCTACTGGAAACAAATAAAGAAATCATCATCTACCGGATGCAGAGAATAAAGGTCTACTGAAACAGAGTATCTAAGTCTACTGTGTAAATCTCTAGGAAATACCAGCAGACAGTCGAAGACATTAGTTGACCTTAGTCCAGCAGACTAAGTACCTAATGAGTAACCAGCAGACGATAGAAAAAAACATCAGTTGTCTTTAGTCCAGCAGATTAAAACCTTCAAGGAGAAGTCAACAGACGTATAAGGCAAAAGGACAAAACGCTAACAGGTTCACTCTGACAATAGTAAAACAGAGCGCCGCACTACCACATCAGCGTCACCATTCTCGTTAGAATGAACTAGCCGTTGATTAACAAAAATGAAAAGAAGACAAAAAGAATTTGGATGAAAATCAGGAAGCTGATTTTGGCGATTATTTTCATTTGAAGAGTAGTTGATGTTAGACTTTCAAGTCTATAAATACATCGAAGAGAAGAATGCAGAAAGCTCTCAATACTCATAAATTCTGAATCAACTTCATTCGAAAACAAGCAAAATATTAAAACGCTTATTGAAATATTCTGAAGTTTTGCAGAGCAGTATCCAAGTGCTATTGAGATCTTGAAGATCAAAGTCTACTCATCTACTGCTTAAGAACACTCGAAGATCAAAGTTTTATATTTTGTGTGAGTGTTGTAAAATCATGTAGTAACAATTGTGATTGTTGTATTGCTAGGAGTTTAGGCGAATCTGTGTGAGTGCCTAAGTAGGTTGTATACTGAGAAGTGTAAACCAAAGTCTTCTAGTGTAACATTCCTTCAAAGGAAGAAGGGGAGACGTAGAAGTGTTTGTGCTTCGAACTTCCAGAAACAACTCCGGTGGCATTTACGTTCTGCATCTTTTATCTTACTGTTTCTAATATCTACTTGTCAGTTCTAAACTCATAAGTCGAGTAGACACATACTGTACTAATTTTAGTTGTCTACTGACTTGCTATCAATTGAAATTATGCAGTACTCAACACTCTGCTGTATTTCAAAAAAATCGAGAAATTGAGTCTAGTGTTTATTAATCCTCCTTCTAAACACTACATCGATCCTAACACACACACATATATATATATATTTTATTATTATTATTATTATAATAAAATAATAATAATTATAATAAAAATAAGCATAAGCATAAGCCCCTTGTCTATCTCAAATTCCATTTCCGATTATTTATCTGATATGCTCATTTTTTATATTATATATATATATATATAATAATAATAATAATAATAATAATTGTTATAATAGTAATAATAATAATAATAACTATTATTATTATTATGCTTATCTTTTCCATTAATTGTATTATTAACATATATAATAATAATAATACATATTATTATTATAACAATAATAATAATATAGTAAATGTATAATTATTATTATTAGTATAATATAATATAGTATAACAATAAATGTCGTCAAGTGCTTGAATAATTCTTATATATTTATTCAAAAAGTAGCATCAAATCAAACTAATCTATATGGATGATAAACTAAATGACCTCCAGTACCACATCTAGGCAATGTTTAACTCCACATTGTGATGTCCGGGAATTAATGGTGTTAATCCCGGTGTGGTATTAATCCTTGATGGATTTTTAATTGTGGCAATTAGGAATTAATTGCGGTTTTGGGTCTCCCGAGGTTGTATAATCGGGCATTTGGGATCGCTGGATCCAAAGGTTGAGATTGTATTATCATTTCGGTGGAAAACCTATGAGTTGGGTTTTCGGTGGGACTTGGAGTCCGGAGTGCTTTATGTTAGGGCTGGTATGGGGATTTGGTGTTGGAGAGAGAGTTTTCGAAAACAAATGATTTTTAATGAATCATGATGTATTTGTGGAGGTATTGGTGTGTTGGGGTATTTTTGGTATATATACCCGTTGGACTCGAGATTTCCGTCATTTGGCACAGAATCACTTCTCTCCCTCTCCTCTCCCCCCCTCTTATCGTGTAACCCTCCTTTCCCCTAACCCTCATCTTTTCTCTTTGGAGAAAAATGATCGGAGGCTCGATTTAAGAGCCGGATTCTTCGAAGATAAGTTGGTAATCTCCTTCCCCTCGCTTTTATCTTCGTTTGGATTGTGATTTTATTGGTTTTGGTTGAGTTTTGGGTTTAGTTTGATTTGGGTGATTTTTGTTGAAAATCATAAAAATCTTTTGGGTTTGTTTTATTTTGGGTTGAACACCCTTGTTGGAGGTCCTTGTGTGTGGTTTGGCTGTAGTTTTGAGTTGGGAGGAGTTGGGGTATGATTTGTGGAGGTTTCAAGCTTTCAAAAATGGTGTTTTTCGGGTTGCAGGTCGCGGCGATCGATCGGCCGTTTTTGGCGATCGATCGCGCGCAAGCAGTAGGCTTTTCAGCAAGGTGGCGATCGATCGCTACTTTTGGGCGATCGATCGCCTTGCGCCAGTAAGGTCTGGCGATCGATCGCTATATCGAGCGATCGATCGCCGAGGGGCTAGCGATCGATCGCCCGGTATAGCGATCGATCGTCCGGCATAGCGATCGATCGCCCGGCATAGTTTTGTTGGTTTTCTTGGCTTTTTCGTGGGATTTTGGATTCGCGACTTAAATGGTCGGCCTCCGGGGCAATGTTCACATTCCAATGGTAATGTTAGACTTTTAACATGGTTTGGTTGGAGCCAAGTTAAATTAAACGGAACTCTCGGTTGAGTTTTTGGCTATCTTTTAAACTTGTAAAATGGTATATTTTGGGTATTATGCATGCTTAGCCGGGGGCTTCTATTTTTTGGTAATCGTCATGGATTGACGATGGGTTTTGAGGTTGCAAACGTGCGTGGGCACGTGATCGCATGCTTATTCTTGATTGTGAGTTGTTTATGTGTTTTAGCACATATTCTCGAGGCATGGAACTCAAGCAAGGTTTGGCTTGGACTACGGAGACTTAAGGTACGTATGACGTAGGAGCATGGCCTATTATAGTGTTGCAACTGTAAAATACATGGTGTGTGATAATTGTATTAAATGGGTATTGGAACACATGGTGTGTGGTAATTGCATTATATGGACATTGAAATATGTGGCATGTGGTAATTGCATCGGATAGGTATTGAAATGCATGGTGCATGATATTTGCTATAAATGGATAACGACATGCATGGTAAACGGTATTCGCGTCAAATGGTTATACATTGGGAACCATACGGTGCCGCTATTGAGCGAGCAATGATTTGGGATGCTGTCGCCGTTGAGCGACCATCGGTTATGACGCCGCTATTGTTGAGTGTGCGCGAGGTTTAGTATGCCGCTATTGTGGAGCGAGCAACGAAATGGAACACGGAATTATTGGTTAGATATATGTGAGATCTAGGTCTTTTATATTATGATTTTACCATATTGATCATGGAACTAGCATAATAGAACGGTATTAGTTAATCAATGTGACGATTAACTGGCTTTGAGAATTTGATGAGTTTGGTTATTTTGAGAACAGGGACAATACAGGAGATCCCGGATGAGGGTGTTACCATCCAGGGAGTATCATTTAAATTATGGCATTTACATTCTGTATTTGAAATGCAATGTTATGATTTTTGGATTGTGGTATTGGTATGCTCACCCCGTGTGGGGGCTGTCTCTGTTGGGGTAGGTGTTACAGGTGTAGCAGCAGCTTTGGAGATTGAGCTCGGGCTGTTAATTGAGGCACTTCCAGGATCGAGGTACCAGAGCTGGTTAAATAAGCGCATAGATCCAGAGATGAGGTCGAGCTATGCTTGGGAGGTGCTTCCAGGATTGAAGTACCAGTAACGGTACCCGGTAGAGTGCTTTTATACATTAGATACACGCGTGTTCATTGGGTGCTGTTATGTGAGTACATTTTACGTGTATATGGAATGTATAAATGGGTTACGGTTCTTCTCTATTCATTTATGGTTACATGCAATTAAATGCGGAATTGCTAAATGAACTAAGAGCATGTTAGTGTATTATGAGGGTGCATGTTATATGAATAATCTTGGTTGGGGAATATGAATATTTTGTGGATTGAATGCAAGAAATTTTCTGGATAGCATATGGTGTTGCACTTGCATATGGTTTTCCCCATGATAGTATGATTATATGCACTAATGGTATGGCTTAATACACTAATAACGGGTTAAGGGCACGGGGGTCCTTACATTAGTGGTATCAGAGCCAGGTTACTGCCTCAACAATTTTAACATGCATAATAATGAACGGCGGTGAAAAGTTAACAGTGGAACAAGTTCAATCCCTAAACATTTCGTACCCAACGAAGTAGTGAACGTGTGTGTGTGGTCATAAACAAGTGTTGTGTACAAATTATAGATTCAAAATATGCAAAGCCATAATAGTTCAAGTCATACACTAACACAAGTATAAGCTCACTTGCACACTCTTCTCCACTATCTTAGCTACTTTGCAAACACAAATCAAGTAGGTCTTTATTAGCTTGTAGCTTGGCCTAGGTATTGGCTTATGAAAGAAAGGGTAAGGATATTCAAACAAGAGAGTATGATGAAATGCACACTAAAAGCTTCTCTTCTTGTATGAATTTTTCAACTTTGTTCTTTTTCACAAGGTCTATTTCAACACTTTGCTTCTTTTGTGCCTTGGCTCCCCTTGGAGTCATATTTTTCATCTATTTTTCAAGGCATCCCTTTTTCTTTCATGCATTCCATTCTTTTGACAATTAAGCTCACAAATAAACTTCAATGATTCCCAAGTGTATTTGAATGAAATACATCATACTCCCTTAAAAGGTATGGATTAAAATTACATTTAGGCTTAAAGGGTAGGATGATAAGCTAGTCAAGAAATGTTGAATGGGGGTCTTTAGTATGCTTAGCATACTACCATTCTTTTACATTTAAGGCTCGAAATAGGTACTAGAGAATGATTTTGTTTACATGGTAGGCTTGAAAGGCTCAAACGCATCAAAGATTGCCTATATCACTTTCATGTTTGCAAGTAGTCTAGACATACGCCTCAAAGAGCATGTAGTTAAGTTCTAGCATGTATTAGAGACTTCTTAAGACTATCACAAAATTTACACAATCTTCACTAAGTGATGCACACTTCACAAATCATGACAATAGTGTGCTCAAAATATTCAACTACTAAGTTAAAGCACACTTTGCATTAGAGTTCAAAGTGTTCCAAGGTTAACAATTCACCTATGTTCAAAAACATGCATGCTATCAATTAGGTTTCATCATGGGCTAGTGATTATAAGCATGCATTCATTACTAACTATGAGCTCAAAATTTTCAAATTTTCGATTTTTTTTTTTTTTTTTTTTTTTGTATTTTGAAATATGAAAAACAATAACACACCACTAATCCCTCCCCCATACTTAAATCTTACATTGTCCCCAATGTAAGGCAAAAATACAAGAGAAAAGAAAAGTCTAACTAATAAAGCAATAAAAAATAAAAGGGAGAAAAGAAACTAACTCCCCTTGGGTTGCCTCCCAAGCAGCGCCTCTGTTTAACGTCGGTGGCCCGACGCCAGTCCTCTATCAAGGTGGGTGATGCGATGTCGCTCTATCCTTCTTCTTCCACCTTAATATCTTCTTAAGTCTCTTGACCTTTGGTTTGTTTGCCTTTGAGTGGGCGTCCTCAGTCCTTGTTCCTTCGGCACGTGATTGACATGGTCGATCCGGAGGATGCTTCTTTCCAATGGTACGATCCTGCAATTGAGAAATAAGAGGATCAGCAGTATCATGAGTAGATAAAGCAGCAATAGTATGAACAGTATGCACAGGAGGAGGATCCATACCTCTCTTCTCGTCAAGGCCATCAGTAGCCTTTCCCATTTCCCACAACTCATCATTATCAAAATCAGAATCATAATCATCATGTACATCAATAGCGTAACTAGAATGCTCAAGAGGTTTAATGGGTTCATACATGTTGAATTTTTCAATTTCACCATTAGACTCCATGGTTATCAAACCGCTATTCATATTGATTACTGAGTTTGATGATTTCAAGAATGGTCTTCCTAAAATAATTAGACTAGAAGGATCACCATTTCTCATGTCTAAGACATAGAAATCGGCTGTGAAGACCAAATTCTTTACATGCACAACTACGTCCTCTATTATCCCCTTAGGTATAACCATGGATTTATCAGCTAAGCGAATAACTGCTCTATTTCTTTTTAAAGGTCCCATCTTCAGTTGAGAGTACATTGAGTAAGGCAAGACATTTATGGACGACCCTAAATCGAGCATAGCCTTCTCAATCTTAATACCTCTAATCTCACATGGGATAAAGAACATACCTGGGTCCTTGCATTTAATGGGGATGCTTCTTTGGTTATCCGCCGAAACATTGTCATTGAGCTCGACCTTGGGCTGCCCCTTGTGTTCCTTGTTTCGATCCTCATTCACGGTTTCATGCAATGGGGCTTGATCTTTGTAGCGTGGACTCATCTCGTAGAGGCCTTTGAGTCCGGCACCTTTCCTATTGTCCTTCAATGCTTGGGGGAAAGGGGGTGGTTCTTTATATTCAGAAAGTTTGTGGTACTTACCTCGTGGTTCCTCCCCTTGCATTGGCTCTTCAACATCTATCTCTGTCTCCGTCATCTCTTCTTTTTGGGGTGGTGTCAGTACCACCTTTTCTTCAGCTGCATCTTCATTCACATTCACTGTGATAGCACTCACATTTTCCCGGGGGTTCATCTCTGGTTGTGATGGCAGTCCATTTGAAATCCTTGCTTCGATCTTGCTGATTGAAGTTGCCAATTGTCCCATCTGCGTCGTCAAGCTCTGGATGCTTGCCCTCGTCTCCTGTTGAAATTGTAAGCTATTTTCAGCAATAATTTGGATGCTATGTTCTAACCTGTCAGAAGGAGGGTGCACTGGCGGTGGTGGAGGTCGCTGATATGGCGGTCTGTAGGGTTGAGGTTGGTGTATCTGTGGGTTTCCATAGCCTTGGTTCGGATGGTCCCTCCACCCTTGATTGGAGTTGTTTGGTGGATGGTCATAATTCCTTTGTGGGGGACCTGGGAATCCTCCTGCAGCATTTACGTTCTCCGTGGTTGTCTCTTGTAGTGAGGGGCATGCGTCTGTGGAATGGTTCGCAGCCAGACAGATTCCACACGGCTTTGTCTTTCCTACATTTCCACCTGCCATACCACGCACAAGAAAAGTGAGGTCTATCAGTTGTTATTCTAAGTTTGATACGTTTACCTCTTTTCTTTGCGGTTGTCCATGGCGCACAGATCCGAATTGTTGGGAGTTGGCCGCCATGTTAGCTATCAACCTTCTAGCTTCCTCCGCTGTTTTGTCTATAAATGCTCCTCCGCTTGCCGCATCCTGTCAGAAGAAAGTAAACCTTCATAAAAGTATTGGATGAGAAGGTGTTCACTTATCTGGTGTTGTGGACAACTTGCGCACAACTTCTTGAATCTCTCCCAGTACTCGTGTAGTGATTCCTCGTAGAGCTGCTTCACACCATATATCTCTTTCCTCAAGTTCGTTGCCCGTGAAGCTGGGAAGTACTTTTCTAGAAATATTCTTTGTAAGTCAGTCCACGTGGTGATCGATCCGGATGGTAAGTAGAAGAGCCAGTCTTTTGCAGCGTCCTTTAGAGAAAACGGGAACGCTCTTAGCTTTATTTGATCCTCAGTGATTCCGGTCGGCTTCATGGTAGTGCACACCACGTGGAATTCCATCAGATGCTTATGCGGGTTTTCACCTGCAAGACCATGAAAAGCTGGCAATAAGTGAATTAAACCAGATTTAAGTTCGAAGTTTACGTTATTGGCCAGAGCAGGGAAACTGATGCAGAGCGGTTGTTGATCCAAGTTAGGATTTGCGAGCTGCCTCAAGCTTTGATTTGCCATGTTGTTCCTTTCTTCCTCTTCAAGCAGCCTTGCTTCTCTCCTTCTCTGATGTAGCGTCCTCTCAATCTCAGGATCGTAGTGAAAGTTATCTTCGTGATTGAACGATCCACCTGTACTCATTAACAAACCAAAGTAGTAATGCGGGATAAAAAAAAAAAAAAAAAAAAAATTCGACACAAATAAATGTTGCCCTCCCCGGCAACGGCGCCAAAATTTGGTAGCGTTTATCGTGTACGCCCAAATTAACCCTTCTTCAGTTAATAACAAAAATATGTAGTACTGGAAGTAGGGATCGATCTCACAGGGAAGGTAAATTTATTTTGTGTCAATTATCAAAGAACTAGTAACAATGGGGGGTTTGGACTGGATTACTACTACTTAGCAAATATCAAACTAATTAACGAGTCTAACTAAAATGATTAAAACTTATGGGATTAAAGCGATTCTTGGTTTTCAGGTAACCGTACTTTTGGAAAATTATCTTTTAGTCATCAAATCAAAACATTCAAATTCTTTCAATTATCTATCGATTGGAAATTCAATTCCTACTCATCTTATTCGTAGTCAAAGGGAAAACAGCATTCAATTCAACCCTTACCAAATCTCTAATCACCACTACAGCCGTTAATGATTAAATCAATGATAGTTTTCAAAACTAATGAGTTCGACAAATCTAATCAATAAAAACTACAGCCGTTAGAATTGATTACTCAATCGTTTCTCCTAAGAATTCAATAACACCTACAGCCGGTTAATTATTAATCTTAGTTGTTTCTTAGCAAACTATCGATTATGTTATTGAATATTAGGTGATCGGTCTAATACACAAGCACAACAATCATGGAATTCGAATTCTGAGAAACCAATTGAAATCGAAGATTAATTCAACAATCAAACCGAATTTTCATAAAAGATTTAAATCCAAAAGTAGGTATCCCTTCAACCAAGAATCGAAGGGTTTTAGCCTAGCATAATTAAATCTAAAAGCAATAAAATTCAATGGAAAACATTAAATAAATAAAGGAAAAGAAATTACTAATATAAATCACGATTCCGGCTTGTCAATTCCGGTTCCGTTCTTCGTCGTTCTTGAAGAAAACTTTGAAAGAAAATTAATCTAAAATCCTAAAAAATTCTAAGAGTATGAAATTATGCTTAAAATGAGGTAAAAATCGTGTATATGAGGTATGGAGGCTGATGGAGTAGGGTAAAATCCATGTGGAAAGGAAAGAAATCAAGAATTTTAATTTTCCAAAATTCTATAGGCGTAATTACGCCTGAAAGTGGCGTAGCGTTGGCGTAATTACGCCTGTGAATGGCGTAATTACGCCTGTCCTCCATTTTTCTGGCGAGTTTTGTATTTTGGCCATAACTTTCACATACGAACTCCGAATTCGACGAGTCAGCTGTCCACGCGAAGATAACTCAAAGTTCTACAACTTTTATATGGACCACATTCCCAAAACTTGGCTGGAATACATAGAAATTTGAGGAGAAAGGAGCAACATGTGTCTTTGATTCCGGTTTTTTTCCTCTTTTCTTCAACTTTATTGCTTCTTTCATCATTTTAGCTTGATTTCTTCACTTTTCCCTACATTTACACAAATATACGATTAGGTAGCATATGTATCAATTTATCCATCAAAATATACCAAATCGTAGACAATTAAGCGTAATAGATGTGTCTATTTCTAGTCACATCAGTATGGCTTAATACACTAATAACGGGTTAAGGGCACGGGGGTCCTTACATTAGTGGTATCAGAGCCAGGTTAGCTCTTTGGGGCTGTTGAGG
This sequence comes from Haberlea rhodopensis, assembly GCA_907163345.1. Taxonomy (NCBI): domain Eukaryota; kingdom Viridiplantae; phylum Streptophyta; class Magnoliopsida; order Lamiales; family Gesneriaceae; genus Haberlea; species Haberlea rhodopensis. The sequence continues at coordinate 1,646,623 of CAJQUN010000122.1, read as the reverse complement.
GCCTAGGAAAATGATAATGGGAATGAGAAGCACATACTTATGCATGATGGTAGTTAGTGTTGCGTGGCACAACTATATTGCTTATGTGCATTTATGATATGAGTTCATAATTGGAATATATTATTGCTAACCATGGTGGTTGCAGGGTCATATGAGACATGGACTATGCATTACGGTTGCATAGATATACATCGGAGTGATGATTTTAATGCTTTACCGCTAAATGTTGGAGCGAGGTGCATTAAAATACACTCATGGCGATGATTATTGGAATAAAGGTTATGCATTACGGTTGCATGCACGTCGAAGTGATGATGCCGCTGTCGTGTCAAAGCGATGGTAAATGCCGCTGTCACGTCGAAGCGATGATGCCGCTGTCGTGCCGAAACAATTATTGGAATACGGGATATGCATTACGGTTGCATGCATGGCGTAGCGATGTGAATACTTGCCGCTGTCATATTATAGCGATGAAGAATATTTGCCGCAAATATGTCGAAGCGAAGGATAATGCCGCTGTCATATTACTATTGCGAGGGATATATGCCGCTAATATGTCGAAGCGAGGAGTATTTCCGCTGTCATGCCGGAACGATGGTAAATGTCGTTGTCGTGTCGAAGCGATGGTAAATGCCGCTGTCATGTCGAAGCGATGGTACCACCGTCATGTCGAAGCGATGATGCCGCTGTCGTGTCGAAGCGATGATACATGCCGCTGTCACGTCGAAGCGATGATGCCGCTGTCATGACGTAGCGATGCGATCGGGAACAAAGTACTACATGAGTGTGAGTACCTCTTGAGCCCACGATTATTCCGGGTATTTTATTGGCGATGGTTCATGCCGCCGGGTATTCTATTGGCGATGGTTCATGCCGCCGGGTATTCTATTGGCGATGGTTCATGCCGCCAGGTATTATATAGCGATGGTACATTCCGCTACATCTATGGCGATGGTTCATACTGCCGGACATCTATTGTGGGGTTCTCGTTACTTAATCCATTATGTATCAATTAATCATACATATGTGAGTCTGAATTAAGTAAAAACATGCACTGATTAAGAGTATCTTACTAGATAAGTTGTTACAAGGTTATAAAAACCTAACCAACTATACATCACATGTATCACATGTACAAGTAACAACCTAATCCAAGATTACTTGTAAGGACCCCATGCCCTTAACCCTTAATTAGTGTATTAACCACTATGTGTGGCACATGCTTTCAATAAAAAGTCAATCGGGAAGCTCAGATGATACTTTACCATTGAATGGTAACTACAAAATTTCTTTAATACTCAATGTTATAAGATCATCATCCTAACAGCATATAGACTAATCGAGTTCGCCCAATACCATCCCCATTACATCACTTTTGCATTGTGGGTTTTTATAAAAATTTGGGCAGAGTCTCCCCATAAATTGAGCTATCCCAAAAATAAAAGCACATCACATAATATAATTCCCGGCCAGGGAATACACAATACTCAACAGAATACTGAACACAAAGTAAATTCCCAGCCAGGGAAGACACCACACATAAGACGACAAAAGTGGGTTTCAACCCCCACATAACACACTAACGACTCTCATATCATTAGCAATTCTACCACAATTGCATGCAACATATAATGAAAGAGAGGAAGGCTCATGCCTTTATATACAACGCATATACAAGTAATCTTGCTCACATGCGAGCATCATGAATATGTATATAACCCTCATGGGTGTATAAGTACTCTATACGATACCGTGCTCCATCGAGCCCTGGTACCACGATCCTGGGAGTACCTCCAATGAACAGCTCGAGCTCATCTCCAAAGCCATCGATGTACCTGTTCACCTGCCCCAACAGAGACAGCCCCCAACGGGGTGAGCATACCAATTCCACAATTTCATAATCATAATGACATAATACATAATTTACGAAAATATAAATATTGCGGAACATATGTGATACTTCCTGGATGGTATCATCCTCATCGTAGCGTACCCCTGTAATAATCCTGTTCTCAAAACAGATAAATCATCAAATCCTGAATATGCAGTTAATCATCATATTGGTTAACCCTAGCCAGTTTCAATTTAACAACATTTCATAACATCTTTCTTTATCTAGCAATTATCATAATTCTAGATATTATAATGAGATTTCCTTAACTTCCGATACTAGTTAATCACTTCTCTGATTAACTACGTCTCTGTTCTTATTCATTACCAATAGGGAATAAAATACAGATATCCTAGATATCTAATCAATACCATCTTTTTCATTTCTTACTTCAAGTAGCATCATACTATCGGTGTTTGCTCCGTAGCAACCACACCCATCATTTGCTCGCTTCATAGCGGCACTAAGCATTTCACCATGTGAATCATCATAACGTAATCAAGTCCCGGTACCATCATAGTAAAGCATTTCATGTATTTTAGATCATGCATCATACTTGTAAAACATCATTTAAACTATGCTCGTACGCTAAACGTACCTTAAATCCTCGAAGTCTGAGCCAAACCTTGCTCGAGTTCCATGCCCTGAGGAACGATGTGCAAAATCGAGCCCCAAAAATCGGATGAACTCCAGTTTCGAACCCTATGCTTCTCTGGCAAATCCGAGCTCGATTCTTGACGAAACTTCGAATTGTTGGTATGTATAGAAGCGCCTGGAAGAGACGATTCCAACGGCGGGTGGCACGCGCCGAACGGCGGCCGGACGGCGGCGGGCGGTGGCCTTTTGTGCGCGGGGGTAAAGGGGATCGGGAAAGGCCAGCGTGCGCGAGGAGAGAGAGAGGTGAGGAAAATGGCTCCGATCATTAAAATCTCGGGTTCAACTGGTATTTATAGCAAAAATACCCCGAAATACTAATATCCCCACAAATACATCATGATTCATTAAAAATCATCTGTTTTCGAAAATTCTCTCTCTAACTCAAAAACCCCCTACCGGTGCCCACACACAGCACCCGAGATTCTGAGTCACACTAAAAACCCAACTCACAGGTTTTCACTGAAATGAGAATACGATCTCAACCTCGGGATCCAACGATCCCAACTGCCCAAATAAATGAGCCCAGAAGGCCCGACATCTCGATTAAACTCCAAGTCGACACGTAAAACCACTTTAGGGGTTATTAACACTCCGGGATTAACATCCCTAATCTCAGGTCATCACAATATCCCCCACTAAAAGAATTTCGTCCTTGAAATTAGCACCGGTGTATCACGTAACACCCGGGCTACACAACAACATGAAGCCATAACCTCGATTCCTGACCAAATCAGAATCGTCTTAAAAAAACCGCGAGGATCGAGGATACTTACCTCTCTTCAAACTCTGAAATAGAGCGACTTACCAAAACCAACATATCACCCAAGAGGCAAACGTACCTCGATGCGGGTCATCCCCAAAAGTCAGTCTCTCATGACCGCAAAACAACCAATACTTGCGACTGTAGATCGGACAGTCATCATTTGTTCTAATACAACTAGTAAGAACGCATCCTGGATGACACCTCAACCGTGAGAACGTTGACCTCGTGTCAATCTCTAGAGTGGAATAGACTTCCAAACCCATCATAACGTCGAAGAGCGTCAGTACAACTCAACGCTAACAGTCCAAAAGCAGTTAGTCAACTGAAACTGCAAGGATTCGAATTGCTTCCGATTCCATCGTAGATATCATTCAAAGACATCTCTATCATGACTCACGATGTCTAACATACATCGTTACGAGGGAAACATTAGCAGTACCATGGTGTACACATACCAAACCTGGTTTCTACTTTCAAACCTCCTCTTTCAATGAGCAGTCGCATCATTGCATCTCAATTTGGGCAACTCACGGCCACAGATTCACACAAAAGACATCTCACAAGATGTCCACCTCCGGATATCCTAAGAATCACATCCTGATCATAAATAAACAATCGAGACTCCTCAGAGTTTCAAATTTGAAAGGACATGCAATAAACCCAATGCATCCCAAATACATGGATTCCCAGGCCAAATCAACGACGACTTGATGACTCTCTTGTTGGTACTTCAACATCATGAGCTGTCCCAGACAAGTCTCACCAAGATTTAAACATAAACATATATACGTTTCAGTGAGGCATACTCAACTTCAACTTCAAATGACGGGGTGACTACTAGAGTCCACCACAATCCACCTCGTATCACCTTACGATTTGCTAATCTTGGTTCCAACGAGCAGTATAACGGCTCTAGCAAGCCCATCATGGTGCTGCATACACGCGGCAGACAAACTAGTCGCTGCCTCACTAGGTTCACCTCAAACCTACCAATCAGATGGACGTTTCCGCACGGCATACCATACCATGGGAAGAAAATCAATAGAGTAGTGGGTCTTTACCCAACATTCCTCCAATGCTGATATCCCCTGGACACTCCAATGTCCCCATGTACTTAACATAACCTGATCCTACTTCCTTAGGACCCATCTTACACTCTCATGGGTGGTGTGACCATGTCTACCACATGTCATATCAATAGAAAGCGAGTAATTCCTCCACGATTACTCATGTCGTCAAAAAAAACATGGCCAAAAGCCATTCCAACTAGCATACCTCAAGGGTATCACTACTCGAAATACGATTACTTCAAACAATTTCTGCGGTACAATCACATGTACAGTGCGTCCATCCATTCCTCGAGCAACCCGCTCGGTATAAGGGCCACGTTAAACGGTGACGCACACACCACCTTGTGCCCGACACTGGCACCCAAGGCATACAACTGAAAACGTATACTCAACGCATTGTTCATCGTAATGATGATGCATGTCTAATAAGACATCTCCTACACTATCGTCATCGTCATCCTGTGACGACACATGCCAACTCATGGTATCTAAGGCATTGCCAACTAGTGACAATACATGTCAACAATGACATCTAAAACCCAGTCAACTCGTGACGGTCCATGTACATCAGCGTATGTCATCCACCATCATGCTAGTAAAATAGGCATAATAAAACATGTATATCAACGCAATCCAGCTACAATAAAGCTAATAGAATAGCAATATCTCGTACCTCATCGCTAACAAGATAGCGGCATACCTGTCTCTGTCGCTAGATAATAGTGCGAAATCAGCACTCATCGCTCGAAGGCGGCATAATCCTGTGCTGAGTGCATAGCGGCACAATCCATCGCTATAGAACCGACGGCATGATACCTCGTCATATAATAAGTGGCATGAAACCTCGCTATACACCTGAGCCTGAATCATCGTCTACATAACAGCGGAAAGAGGCATCGCTATCAACATATCTGGTGGCACCAATCATCGCCAATCCTCATAGAAGAATGAGTCATCGTAAATCCACATAATAGCGGAATGGGGCATCGCTATTAACATATCCGGCGGTATAAACCATCGCCAATCCTCGTAAAAGAGTGAGTCATAGTAACATAGCGGAATGAGGCATCGCTATCATCATATCCGGCGGCATAAATCATCGCCAATCCTCATAAAAGAGTGAGTCATCGTAACATAGCGGAATGAGGCATCGCTATCATCATATCCGGCGGCATAAATCATCGCCAATCCTCATAAAAGAGTGAGTCATCGTAACATAGCGGAATGAGGCATCGCTATCATCATATCCGGCGGCATAAATCATCGCCAATCCTCATAAAAGAGTGAGTCATCGTAACATAGCGGAATGAGGCATCGCTATTATCATAAACATCATCATAATCATCATGTCATCTTTACTCATCATAAACATCATCATAAACATCATATTCACATATGTACTCACAACAAACTATGTTAATTAGAAATGGGACTGTCCCGGTTCCATTATGACAGCGGCACAATTGGCCCCCTCGCTCGACATAGCACATCGTATGATACCCATCGCTACGCCTTGATAGCGGATGTATCTCTTTATTCAGCGGATGATACCCATCGCTACGCCTTGATAGCGGATGTACCCCATCGCTCAGCGGATGATACCCATCGCTACACCTTGATAGCGGATGTACCCCATCGCTCATCAGCGGATGATACCCATCGCTACACCTTGATAGCGGATGTACCCCATCGCTCATCAGCTATGTGAGCGGCAAGACCTTCCTCACTTGCCCATAATAACCACCGGACATTCAACCATTCTAAGTAACATAGTGAAACATACATTATCATCTTGTAACATCATCATCATATAAGCATCATCATCTTATAGCATCATTATCTTAGAGATATAACAGTAAATGTAAGAGATATAACAGTAAATGTACGAAATCATAGTTGAGTAAGCTTGCTGGTTATTCGTCAACTTCTTTTCATTTTCCCTAGTTCATATTCATGCATATGGGCATCTTACCCTGTGGCATCTTACCACCTTATAAACATCATATCATTCTATAAACATCATATTAACATCATCATTACTTATCATAGTCGTCATCGTAAACGTCATATCATCTTCATTTATCATGTCATCATCGTAAGTATCTTGTCATCTTTATTCATTATAAAATCATCTTCATCGTGAACTTACTTATCATAACATCATCTTAAACATCTTATCATTTTTTTTATTCATTAAACACATCATCATGGCATCGTAAATTCTTATGCAGTCATACTATGATCATAATATAGGAGTATGGCCTCTTACCATATGGGCATCTTACCCCGTGGCATCTTATCACATCATAACATCGTATCACATCATCATAAACTTACTTGTCATAAACATCGTCATCATAACATATTCGTCATAAACTTACTTATCAAAATCATCATCATAACATTATCATCATAATCATCATCATCATAAACATCATAAATACTTATGCATTCAATGCATAGTCAGAGTTAGGAGTGTGTTACCGTCCGATGCCCGTACGCTTCTTACGTACCTTCCTTGCTTGAACATTACATGAACAAACGCATTAGTATATTCAATAATAATTGAGACCATACCGAAGTATTCCACTGTCGGTTGTCTACCCAGTCTGTCCTCAGACAATACGTCATATCTTTCTTTTCCCTGATTTTCTTCCAAAATCAGGTTCCTTGGCATGTAGCATATAGAGTGTTAGACATCACTATTAATGTCATCCTATCGTGTTCCACACGATTCCTGCAACCACAATGGTTAGCAATACCACTTTTCATAACATAAAAGCACATAAACAATTAGTCATGTCGTATAACATTAATGCCATCATGCATAAATATGTGCTATCAATAACTTCCTAGGCCCTCAACAGCCCCAATGAGCAACCACTGGTCTGATACCACTAATGTAAGGACCCCATGCCCTTAACCCTTAATTAGTGTATTAACCACTATGTGTGGCACATGCTTTCAATAAAAAGTCAATCGGGAAGCTCAGATGATACTTTACCATTGAATGGTAACTACAAAATTTCTTTAATACTCAATGTTATAAGATCATCATCCTAACAGCATATAGACTAATCGAGTTCGCCCAATACCATCCCCATTACATCACTTTTGCATTGTGGGTTTTTATAAAAATTTGGGCAGAGTCTCCCCATAAATTGAGCTATCCCAAAAATAAAAGCACATCACATAATATAATTCCTGGCCAGGGAATACACAATACTCAACAGAATACTGAACACAAAGTAAATTCCCAGCCAGGGAAGACACCACACATAAGACGACAAAAGTGGGTTTCAACCCCCACATAACACACTAACGACTCTCATATCATTAGCAATTCTACCACAATTGCATGCAACATATAATGAAAGAGAGGAAGGCTCATGCCTTTATATACAACGCATATACAAGTAATCTTGCTCACATGCGAGCATCATGAATATGTATATAACCCTCATGGGTGTATAAGTACTCTATACGATACCGTGCTCCATCGAGCCCTGGTACCACGATCCTGGGAGTACCTCCAATGAACAGCTCGAGCTCATCTCCAAAGCCATCGATGTACCTGTTCACCTGCCCCAACAGAGACAGCCCCCAACGGGGTGAGCATACCAATTCCACAATTTCATAATCATAATGACATAATACATAATTTACGAAAATGTAAATATTGCGGAACATATGTGATACTTCCTGGATGGTATCATCCTCATCGTAGCGTACCCCTGTAATAATCCTGTTCTCAAAACAGATAAATCATCAAATCCTGAATATGCAGTTAATCATCATATTGGTTAACCCTAGCCAGTTTCAATTTAACAACATTTCATAACATCTTTCTTTATCTAGCAATTATCATAATTCTAGATATTATAATGAGATTTCCTTAACTTCCGATACTAGTTAATCACTTCTCTGATTAACTACGTCTCTGTTCTTATTCATTACCAATAGGGAATAAAATACAGATATCCTAGATATCTAATCAATACCATCTTTTTCATTTCTTACTTCAAGTAGCATCATACTATCGGTGTTTGCTCCGTAGCAACCACACCCATCATTTGCTCGCTTCATAGCGGCACTAAGCATTTCACCATGTGAATCATCATAACGTAATCAAGTCCCGGTACCATCATAGTAAAGCATTTCATGTATTTTAGATCATGCATCATACTTGTAAAACATCATTTAAACTATGCTCGTACGCTAAACGTACCTTAAATCCTTGAAGTCCGAGCCAAACCTTGCTCGAGTTCCATGCCCTGAGGAACGATGTGCAAAATCGAGCCCCAAAAATCGGATGAACTCCAGTTTCGAACCCTACGCTTCTCTGGCAAATCCGAGCTCGATTCTTGACGAAACTTCGAATTGTTGGTATGTATAGAAGCGCCTGGAAGAGACGATTCCAACGGCGGGTGGCACGCGCCGAACGGCGGCCGGACGACGGCCCTTTTGTGCGCGGGGGTAAAGGGGATCGGGAAAGGCCAGCGTGCGCGAGGAGAGAGAGAGGTGAGGAAAATGGCTCCGATCATTAAAATCTCGGGTTCAACTGGTATTTATAGCAAAAATACCCCGAAATACTAATATCCCCACAAATACATCATGATTCATTAAAAATCATCTGTTTTCGAAAATTCTCTCTCTAACTCAAAAACCCCCTACCGGTGCCCACACACAGCACCCGAGATTCTGAGTCACACTAAAAACCCAACTCACAGGTTTTCACTGAAATGAGAATACGATCTCAACCTCGGGATCCAACGATCCCAACTGCCCAAATAAATGAGCCCAGAAGGCCCGACACCTCGATTAAACTCCAAGTCGACACGTAAAACCACTTTAGTGGTTATTAACACTCCGGGATTAACATCCCTAATCTCAGGTCATCACATTACTCCTAAGCAGTGGTTCACCTCGCAGCGGAAAATGACTCACATCCCGTCTCCCCACGTCTATGAGTTCCTACAGAAACATTCACAAAACGTGAGTATAGACAACAACTATCTCAGTGCAATATCAAAACAAGTACAGTAATGATAAAGCACAATAACAAACATCAAATGTGAATGCTCTGTATCATGCATCAATAAATGCATTATGTCATGACATGTCTCAACAATCACCCTATTATCACGAGCCCCATATGATATGCCTATTCAGCTTAATATGTCAGTGGAACCACATCATATCTTCATATTAGCAGCACATATCATAGTACCATACTCATCTGTGATAATAGCCAGAGCATATACCCAAAAACCGGCGTATATCTCTATATACATATCCGAGCATATACCCAAACCAGGCGTATATCTCAAATACATAACCGAGCATATACCAAAACCAGGCGTATATCTCAAATACATAACCGAGCATATACCAAACCAGGCGTATATCTCACAAGCCAAAGCATATGTAGTATATCTATCGTGGCAACGATGCCAGCCAAAGCATATACCAAAACCGGGCATATCTATCCAGGCCATGATCTCACCAAAGCATATACACATATCTATCAAGGCATCCATCCCAATCATATGAAATCCATGTATGTACATGCATATGATACTACCAATCATATGACACAAAGATAACATAAATCATATGATATCAAAACCATAACATCATCATCACATCATATCTATACTCCGTACGTCAACACGTACCTGTAAAGCGACACAAACCAGATAACTCGGTCGTCAATGGTTAATTGCCTCTTTGCCCTGTCCTCTGTGATGATGTTACAACAATACCAACAATATCATGTTAAAAGAGGTTGAACTATTCATTTCCACAATAAAATAATGTTGTTCAACTTTTAAGTCTACCGATCGATCGGTCTCTCTAGCGATCGATCGGTCCAAACAAACAACCCTAGCGGTCGGTCGGTCAAAAGCTAGCGATCGATCGCTTCAATGATTGAATTTCTCAAAAATGCTACGGCATTTCACCGATCGATCGGTCGCTTTTAGCGATCGATCGATAGATGAACCGCCTTACTTCCCCTGTTTCTACCGATCTATCGGTACGATCCTAGCGATTGATCGGTCGACAACTGAATTTTAAAACCATGGCGATTTTAATGATTATCTTCATGGTTCTCAACCTACACCTCAAGTTAAACCATCAAAACTTGATATATGCATACTTTATCCTCAGATAAACATGGTTCTATCACAATACAACTTAGTTCATTGAATTCAATCACATATGAATTCCATCTTCCTTCTAACAATTACATGCTTCTCAAATTGCACACAAAGCATCATAACATTATTACACCAACTAATTACATAAAGTAGAGTATGCAACTTCTCCTTACCCCATACTTCATGTTGAACATGCTTCCAAGCTAGAACCAAGCAAAAACACCAAGAGGTTCAAGAGAGCATGTGTAGAGATTTGTAGGTGAGTTTAGGTGTTGTGTGTTTTTCAAATCTGCTTCTATCTTTATATAACCTCCTCACCTCAAATTCAAATGCACCTTACATGCAACTCATATTCTCCCCAAATTCATGTTAAATGCAAGACATGTGAAGATTCAACTATGTGATGCATTTTAAGTCTCTTTTCCATTATAATTCCATTATAACATAATAATGTTAAGTCCCTCTAGCACATGTTCATGTTCTTTCATATCTGTTTCATTAGTTCAACATTTGATTGTCATACATGGCAATAGTCTTACTCGGTTCAACCCGAACCCGAGTCCACATCATACTGTAATTAATCATACTTACGTCATAATCATATAACACGTGTATAAAGCAAATCGAGGCATTACATTTCTCCCCCACTCATTGAATTTCGTCCTCGAAATTGTATATACAACATATGAATCTCATGTATCATATGACTCACATACAGAAAGCCATAAGCTTCAACCCTCTTAGCGATACTACAAGGAATAATAACATAGTGGCAAATAAGCTTTGCACAAACATGCTTAAAAAGGCAACATTATTTGCTTGCCGGAACACATAATCAAAAGTAAATCTGCTACATACTCAACATGCTCAACTAGCAGATACTTACCAAACCAGCAGTATAAGAAACCAAAAGAAAACATACCAGACATTGCACTTTGGATTCTACTGCATACTCATGTTCTCGCATAACAGCTTGTTACCATTCGCTTTTGTGCACGTAGTCATATGCTCACAACACTCTACACCAGCCGGGCATAGATAGTATGTATGCATCGTTGTAATACCATCAACAGACAAACCTTTTACTAGTATCAGTGAACACACATATACATCTCCTGTTATACACAACAGTATCCATCAAACTGACTTGATCTCATACAACTCATTGTACCGGTGGTTTCCTTAACCAAGTCACTGTCCACTCCCAGTCTTGTTGGATGCATACAAATGATACCCAATGAAGTATTTGTTCTTCTAATGTCTAATACATCCGTCCCTCCTTGGACAATTAGTCACCATATAGTAATACAGTCAATGGTTCAAATCCTGGTATTACACATTTTCCATACACATTATGCCACACTTTAGATACACAGCAACACACTTACCCGCGTTGTGTATTGTATAACGGTCTAGAATGTTTCCATTCGTCTGTACTCCTGTGTAAGCCTACGCAGAATGTCGAGATCAGCAAGATACTCTAAACCAAGTACCTCGGTCCTTATCACATTCAGATTCTACACATCCAAATGTGTGCAGAGCTATCTCTGCTCTAACATTTCACAAAGTTGTATTATAGTATGTAAATACACAATGTGATAGATACAACATATCCATCTATCATTTGCAGACTAATCTCCCATGCCAGACTTCTCAGTCTAGATTAACACTGAACACGATACCAGTCCAGAACAAACACTGGATACGAACTTGACCAAACCACAAGAAACAATCTACATCACACTCAGATGTCATCAATGCATACTGTACACCAAAGCTATGTACAATACATATGTCCATATGAGTATATGGTCATCTCATCCAATGACTATGGTTTCATAGTATCTATCCACACCATTTGCGTGGTTCAATATTCCCTGTCTTGACCCCTGTACCGGAAATGTCATTCTTTGTACCAAATATTTCCCCCAAGACTACCATCTTGAGTACGACAAGCTTTTACAACGATTCCTTACTTTCTATTCACTGTTCCCTGTAATGATCAACACAAAATATCATGTAGCAATGGAAACCAACATGTTTTCCAACCGACACGTTTTTCCACGCATGTGCAATTCACTTGCTACATGGATTACGCCAACCAGTCCCACACATCACAGGTACCTGATAATCCATTCCGTTCTACTTCACAAACCTATCCATACGGATTATCATATCACCCGGATAAATCATACAATCAAAGATATCACCCGACTATATCACATGATTGAATATATCACTCAGATATATTACATGATCGCATATAGTACATAATCGAAACCAACAGTTGTTTACCTCGCCATATTCATTGAATTTTTTTCTTTATTGGAATGCATTCCTGATAAACACGACTGCTACCAGCAAATCGTTATCACCTATGGTTCATAAAGGAATAGCCAATCCAACAATACATGGAAAGTAACAAATTCCAACTCAACTGCAATCACACAATCCACACATTATTGTTGACATGAATGACAATCAACTTACCATACCACTCATGGTCATTCTGGCACTATGACACTACAATCAGACCTAAAAGAATTGTCATATCATATAGCAGTGCCAATGATACCTTCACAATACTATAATCGTCTTATGCTACTAGTACACCTTCCGTGTACAATAAAAGGATATCTTATCAGCATACTCAAGTCAAGTACAACCATATAGCAAAAATACCATCCACCATCTGGTATATGTCAAATCAGTTTCATATTGGTCGTACCACTAAATCATGACACAAACTTCAATGCTATACACATATGTGTACTAACAAGCTCAAGAACTAATTCATTTCATGGACAACTCAAGTCCCATCATACTATTTCCTGGTTTCATTATTCATCAACCATCACATGGTTTAGCATACCAACCATACTGTTTCCTCATGAAACATATGCGCAGACTGTCCATCAATAGATATCAACCCAACATCTATCGAGCACAAAATGTAAACCAATCAACTATGCAAACCAATCGCATGACGAGATCGGCATATCACAATCACGATCCCATCAGTCATACATCTTCCGTTCTGACTCAAGAATATATGAATTTCATGTCAAACGCATAGTACAAGCACAACACAACGGAAACTCTGATTGCATCAGTACTACAGTCGTAGTGTACAAGCAATCTACAGAAACTCAAACTTCCTTATCAATCTGGATAATGTGGACATTCAACATCAAACTTGTGAACCATACATCATAGCCACCAAGCTATGCTATCATACAATAGTTCACACTCAATGCTTACCGGCTACTTACATTGCCAATCAATCTTTGTTGGTCTCCCATGTACAGATCACGACTGTCATGTAAGAATCCAGAATATGACAAGATGTCTATCATGACGTCCTTTTCTGTATCCAGAAGCCATACAAGCATCCCATGCTCTCAGCAACAACATAGACACCTACACTCTAGTCAAAGCAGACCAACCAATTTCAACCTCATCAATACAGTTCACAAACACAGAACTAGATGTTCATATACAACATCCCATACACAACTGTATGCACTTGAGGTATCTCGTGTCACTCAAAGACACCCATAGCTGCCACACATACCACATATCACACGGACAACTTTAGAACTCGGACGGAGTTCAAATCAAAACAATGATATCCATGCCCATCATATACACTAGCCAGATATCCTACATGACCACATCGCACCATGTATGTCTCTGTCTAGCCATCACAAAGATCACATGTGCAGACGTCACAGCAATCTTTGCCGATGATCATTGCATCACTGCAATCTCCGCCAGTACTCATTTTCTTTCACTCTGAAAGACTTCCATGCTCAAATCCATATGATACAACAAGAACGAATATAAGCAGCTAATACACAGAAAGGATCAAACAGTCTGTGAACCAGTCACCAAAACACAAGTGACGTATAGACTGATAACAATCAAACAGTAGAACTTACAGTTACTGCGTTTGTTCCGCTCCAGCAATACGTCTTAGCGTCACTATCCTTGAACTCTCCCAATTTCATGTTCCTTGTCACCCTTGTCAACTCCATGACAACAAACATAGAGTTCAACACACACATACACACCTCAGAATCATACACAGATGATACCCTGACAAGATAATTTTCACTACAGTGATCTCACAAATCACTAATTACCGCTGTGGAATACAATAATAAAGAATACGATTATTGTACACAAATCTCACATTCGCTACATGTACCATCTGAGTACCACAAGTAACTCATGTATGCCTCATCTCCTAATGTAAACACACTGCGTTAGCCATACTATCCACAGAGCAAGAGCAAAGTATTACATTCCCATTCAGGCCATACATGTCGAACTGACAATGCCACCACAGATTGCAATATCAAAAATTGCCCCTGAACTCGATACAGTGATCAATAACCTGTATCTTCACTTCCATTCACACATCATGTGTCAACGGCCAGTCCATCATTAGGTCGGATACACAATCTCATGCAGGCTGACTTTGCACACGGAGCTGATACCAGGCTTTGCTTTTCATGCTCCAACCACTGTACAACTTACTCTTCCGATTCGGTATCGAACTACATACCATTACCACGGAATCAGTGGAATAGCTCCCGCGAAACATATCATGTTTCCCCTGCCAAATGATAATACAGAAACCCAGTGTACCAATCACAAGTACACCCACAACATCACTTATGCCACACATAAGGATTCATACCAAGTCCTACTTTTATCCTGCAAAACAAGGGTTAACAATAACAGATACAAATACAAAGCATGTTCCCAGACACTATATCATCAGTATCACATGCCTGTAAGTGATTAGGTAACTCCCTAACTCACTTCCTCTACCTTTGTTCATCTCGTTCTCGAACCACTGCTCTGATACCACTAATGTGGGGTTCTCGTTACTTAATCCATTATGTATCAATTAATCATACATACGTGAGTCTGAATTAAGTAAAAACATGCACTGATTAAGAGTATCTTACTAGATAAGTTGTTACAAGGTTATAAAAACCTAACCAACTATACATCACATGTATCACATGTACAAGTAACAACCTAATCCAAGATTACTCCTAAGCAGTGGTTCACCTCGCAGCGGAAAATGACTCACATCCCGTCTCCCCACGTCTATGAGTTCCTACAGAAACATTCACAAAACGTGAGTATAGACAACAACTATCTCAGTGCAATATCAAAACAAGTACAGTAATGATAAAGCACAATAACAAACATCAAATGTGAATGCTCTGTATCATGCATCAATAAATGCATTATGTCATGACATGTCTCAACAATCACCCTATTATCACGAGCCCCATATGATATGCCTATTCAGCTCAATATGTCAGTGGAACCACATCACATCTTCATATTAGCAGCACATATCATAGTACCATACTCATCTGTGATAATAGCCAGAGCATATACCCAAAAACCGGCGTATATCTCTATATACATATCCGAGCATATACCCAAACCAGGCGTATATCTCAAATACATAACCGAGCATATACCCAAACCAGACGTATATCTCACAAGCCAAAGCATATGTAGTATATCTATCATGGCAACGATCCCAGC
This sequence comes from Haberlea rhodopensis, assembly GCA_907163345.1. Lineage (NCBI taxonomy): Eukaryota > Viridiplantae > Streptophyta > Magnoliopsida > Lamiales > Gesneriaceae > Haberlea > Haberlea rhodopensis. The sequence continues at coordinate 1,630,504 of CAJQUN010000122.1, read as the reverse complement.
CAAAGCATATACCAAAACCGGGCATATCTATCCAGGCCATGATCTCACCAAAGCATATACACATATCTATCAAGGCATCCATCCCAATCATATGAAATCCATGTATGTACATGCATATGATACTACCAATCATATGACACAAAGATAACATAAATCATATGATATCAAAACCATAACATCATCATCACATCATATCTATACTCCGTACGTCAACACGTACCTGTAAAGCGACACAAACCAGATAACTCGGTCGTCAATGGTTAATTGCCTCTTTGCCCTGTCCCCTGTGATGATGTTACAACAATACCAACAATATCATGTTAAAAGAGGTTGAACTATTCATTTCCACAATAAAATAATGTTGTTCAACTTTTAAGTCTACCGATCGATCGGTCTCTCTAGCGATCGATCGGTCCAAACAAACAACCCTAGCGATCGGTCGGTCAAAAGCTAGCGATCGATCGCTTCAATGATTGAATTTCTCAAAAATGCTACGGCATTTCATCGATCGATCAGTCGCTTTTAGCGATCGATCGGTACATGAACCGCCTTACTTCCCCTGTTTCTACCGATCGATCGGTACGATCCTAGCGATCGATCGGTCGACAACTGAATTTTAAAACCATGGCGATTTTAATGCTTATCTTCATGGTTCTCAACCTACACCTCAAGTTAAACCATCAAAACTTGATATATGCATACTTTAACCTCAGATAAACATGTTTCTATCACAATACAACTTAGTTCATTGAATTCAATCACATATGAATTCCATCTTCCTTCTAACAATTACATGCTTCTCAAATTGCACACAAAGCATCATAACTAAGTTATTACACCAACTAACTACATAAAGTAGAGTATGCAACTTCTCCTTACCCCATACTTCATGTTGAACATGCTTCCAAGCTAGAACCAAGCAAAAACACCAAGAGGTTCAAGAGAGCATGTGTAGAGATTTGTAGGTGAGTTTAGGTGTTGTGTGTTTTTCAATCTGCTTCTATCTTTATATAACCTCCTCACCTCAAATTCAAATTCACCTTACATGCAACTCATATTCTCCCCAAATTCATGTTAAATGCAAGACATATGTGTTGGGATATGCCCTAAGACATATCATTAGATGATTGTTTATGACATACAATGTAATATGATTTTATAAATGGCAATTCATTATTATATATTATTCTTTTAACTGTGCAATGTGAATTAATATATATGTTAATGTCCTTAGAATAATATTGTATTATTCTTAAAGATGTCCCTAGTCAAGTATTATCATGAAAGGGATAATGATAATACGTAGAGACTAGTATGTGTTGATCGATGAATTGTTCATTGATATGAGATATCAAATCAACATATGGGTACATGTTAGAGAACGATGTACTCGACAGACCCACCATGAGAATGCAACATGGATAGTTATATGATCATCATATGCAATTCTCATAGTGATAATAATGTATGTAATCCTTACGACTTGTGATCATCAGAGATCCCAACATAAGGAGTTATGTATTTTGATATCGTCAAACGTTACCTGTAACAGGGTAAACTATAAAGGCGACTATTGGATACACTACGAATTATGTAGAGGGATGTTGACTGATCGAGATAGGATTTGTCCCTCCTATAAAACAGGAGATGTGTTTGGCCCTTGATCAAGTGAGAACTAAATTGCATGGCCATGCTCGAATGAGTCGATATGAGATATCGAGCTTATTCGTTTATTCTAGTTCTACTTGGGGATCAAGAAATAAAGATTGGATATACGAGTATGACTATTCCATGACTCGTGTTCAATCTAAACACAAAGGACAAAGGGATTAAGTTACGTGATTAATATTATCACAAGTTCTAAAGGTTATGTCGAGTCATTGACATTCTTGTAATTTGGGTAGCATCGATGTGTTGCTAGATACCGCTCAATGCTTGCGACATAAAATGAGATTTTATGTCACTGCCAACATTACAAGATCCTATCGGGTCGCACAAAAGATTAAATCGAGATGGGAAATTAAATTCATTGGATGAATTAATTAATTAATTAAGAAGAGTCTTAATTAAGTGATTAAAAGGTTTTAATTAAATCATGGGTTTGGGCCCATAAGACTTTGAGAAAGTCTTGAACCTTAATTAAAAGCCTTATAATATAAATACATGGTTTTGATTAATTGTTAATCATACTTTTCATATCATACCTTGATATCAAAAATAACCTAGCCACCTTAAACCTAACTCCTCTCGGCCGCCTCTCAAGAACCGAACATCACCGCCGCCGAGCCGCCGTGTGGTGTTCATCTTGATTGTCCGTCGTTGAACGGTTTTGAACCGAGAGTTTAGTTTTGGTTCAAGAATAAGTCTAGCAACTTGTTCTTGAACATCCCTTTCGATTTGATCATGTGGATACCGTAGAGACGAAGGTGCAAACTTTCGTTTGTGACTCGTGGTGCTACAACGAGGATTCTGCTTCAAACACGCTACAAGGGTGAGACACTTGTAATTCCTTTATCCGATATGAATCCCTATGTATAGATCTGCTGGTTAGTAATCCATAAAAATTTTATTCCGCTGCGTTGTATGCTCTTGGATTACTTACAGTGGTATCAGAGCCGTGTACAAGGCTCATATCGGATTTATGTGGTTAAATAGTTTAATCATATTAGAATTAATATTGCATGCTATTTAAAACTGTATGAACATATATGATATGTTAATATTTAGTTTGTGAAAATCATCGTAGAATTGTATTTGATATAATTGGCGAATAATCATATTTATTGAGCAAGTTTTCGGCCATCACCATCACAAATGACAACACGGCTTGCCACATGAGGGCTAGGGTTTTCGAACCCTTGGCTCGAGATGGCTTAGTCGTTGTGGCTAATAATTGTGCATGGAAGTGTCGAAAATTGATTAGGGGTTAGAACCCATTGGACGTGACGGCTAGCTCATGACGGCTAGGGTTTCGAACCCTAGTAGCCGTGCATGGCTCGGCCATCGTCGCCTATTTTGCTAAAGTTTTGAGACGTGGATGAGTTTTGAACTCTTTGGCTCGATAATGGTTCACGCATGCATGGTTAGTAGCTTTACCACATGAGAGCAAGGTTTTTCGAACCCTTAGCTCGAGATGGTTGAGCCAACCCCGTGCATGGCCTGACCGTGACTCGTGGCTAACCAATTCCGGCATTTCAATTAAGATGGCTCGATAAAGTTGCATGAAGGTGCGAGGCGGCTAGGGTTTGGAACCCTAGCGCCGCCGCCGCTCGAGCCATGGCTTGGCCATGGGCTAGGGTTTCGAACCCTAGGCCCATTAATGGTCAAGCCGTGTGCTTTGTGGTTCGAACCATGGTGGTTCGTGTCTTAGTCGCTTTAGTTCGTGGCATGTGATGTCCCGAGCGTACGATAATTTTTCAAAAATTATTTTACAGTTTTAATTAGAATTAAATTTAAAATGTTTAGAATTTAATTAATTAAATGTTAATGCATGCTTTATGTGTTGTTTGAGCATGGTGCGTGGTTATAGCCCTTTGACCTATTAGATAGGATTTGTGAATGTTTGTAATTTATAATACGACATGCGTGTCGTGCCTTCTCTATTTCATTCTAAATGTAATCCCTCCCCTATGTTCCCCTCGAATGTGAATCGAGGAATTCTATATCTTGTAAATAGTGTAGTTTATTTTATTGATGGTGATCAATGAAGATGGAGCATCGTGCCGGGATGAGGAGGCCATTCACAAATTGGAGCCAAAGGAAGGTGCTTGTGAAGTTACCTTAGGTTGACTCTTAGGATTTTCTCATTGGCTTGAGAGAATCGTTAGTAGGGGCTATAACCATGTCACGGTTAATTATGTATGTTGATGCATGATTTATCTTATGTTTTAGTTTGATAATAGTATTACACATATATGTAGATATGTATACAACTATATGTAGTCGACATATTTTAAATTATCAAACTAATCATGAGATCAATAAATCCCTCTAAAATATTAAGTTTTAGATGCCTTCCAAAATTAAAAGTACTCGTCAATAACTTCGATTGTGCATGTGTGGGTTTGCCAAAGCAAAGCACCGTGGCAATCTTAGTAAGGCGCGAAAGGATAAAAGTGATATCCGTTATACTTTAAATTGGGTACGACTTAACTTGGTTATCTCAATAGGATTGGGAACTTAGAGGCATGGGTTGGATTATAATTCATTTGATGAATTGAACAAAGTGTTGTTCGTACAACTATCCAAGAATTACATGTGATGTAATTGACAAAGTGTTGTCTACCTAAATAACCGAGTCTTGGGCGATTAGCCAAAGCTAACTCAAGATTAGGCGAAATATGGATCTTGGCCCACTAAAGGTTTCGAGGGTTGATAATTTTTAACAAAATAGTGGGAGTATCATTTAATATAAGACCATGTTAAATGATTAAATCATAAACTTATTTTGCATATTTATATTGTAGATATCCATGGCAACTAACAACGTTACTAGCACATTATCACTGCGATCGGTCCTTGAGAAGGACAAATTAAATGGGACGAATTTCCTAGACTGGCATAGGAACTTGAGGATAGTCCTCAAACAAGAAAAGAAACAATATGTCCTAGAGGAACCCTTACCCGCTGAGGAACCTCCCCTAACGGCTATAAGAGCTGAAAAAGATGCTTACAAGAAGCATCAAAGTGACGCACTTGATGTTGGGTGCCTTATGCTTGCCACCATGAACTCTGAGCTTCAGAAGCAACATGAGGAAATGGAGGCGTTCGATATGATCGAACACTTAAAGCAATTGTACCAACAGCAAGCAAGACAAGAGAGGTATGACGTCTCTAAGGCGTTATTCCAGTGCAGGATGGTAGAGGGAAGCCTAGTTGGAACTCATGTGCTCAAGATGATTGGGTACATTGAGAATCTGGACAAGCTGGGTTTTCCATTGGACCAAGAGTTGGCCACCGATGTGATCTTGCAATCGTTGCCTGAGAGCTTCAGTCAATTTGTAGTAAATTACAATATGACTGACATGGAAAAGACTCTACCACAATTGCTTGGTATGTTGAGAACATATGAAGCAAATTCAAAGAAGACTAAGGCCACAAATGTTCTTATTGTGAATAAGGGCAAAGGAAGGGCCAAAGCTAAAGGCAACAAGAAAGCAAAGAAGGTCTTTGTTAAATCTAAGCCAAAGTCTTATGCACTAAAACCAAAAGGGGGGATAGCGAAGGAAGGGAACTGTTTCCATTGCGGTGAGACCGACCATTGGAAAAGAAACTGCAAAGTATATCTGGAGGATCTAAAGAAAGGAAGTGTGACTTCCGCTTCAGGTATTTTTGTTATATAAGTCAATTTATCTACTTCTTCATCATGGGTATTAGATACTGGATGTGGATCTCACATTTGTGTAAATGTGCAGGATCTAAAAAGGAGTAGGACGTTGGCGAAAGGTGAAGTTGATCTCCGAGTTGGAAATGGAGCAAGAGTTGCTGCATTAGCTATAGGAGATTATCATTTAGCTTTACCTTCTGGTTTATCGTTGATTTTAAAAGACTGTTATTTTGTGCCATCTATTACTAAAAACATAATTTCTATTTCTTGTTTAGACAAGTATGGTTTTTCATTTATAATAAAGGACAACTGTTGTTCTATTTATTAAATGATATGTTTTATGCTAGTGCACAAATGGTGAATGGTCTTTACGTATTAAATCTTGATATGCCTATCTATAACATAAATACTAAAAGGATTAAAAATAATGATTGTAATCCGACTTATCTCTGGCACTGTCGCTTAGGCCACATAAACGAGAACCGCATATCTAAACTTCATAAGGATGTAGTATTAGATTCATTTGATTTTGAATCATATGAAACATGCGAATCTTGTTTAATGGGCAAGATGACTAAAGCCCCTTTCAAGGGACATGTTGAAAGGGCAGATGTTTTATTGGGACTAATACATAGTGATGTATGTGGACCAATAAGTACACAAGCTAGAGGTGGTTTTCAATACTTCGTTACATTTACTGATGACCTCAGTAGATATGGGTATGTGTACCTAATGAAGCATAAGCACGAAACCTTTGAAAAGTTCAAAGATTTCAAGAATGAAGTACAAAACCAACGTGGCAAGAGTATCAAAATCCTTCGATCAGATCGAGAAGTTGAATACTTAAGCCAAGAGTTTCATGACTACCTAAAGGAGTGTGGAATAGTCCCACAACTCACTCCTCCGTATACTCCACAATGGAATGGTGTATCCGAGAGGAGAAATCGAACCTTGTTGGACATGGTTAGATCAATGATGAGTCATGCAGATCTTCCGATATCGTTTTGGGGACACGCTCTAGAAACAGCGATTTTCTTACTGAACCGTGTTCCATCTAAATCAGTGGAAAAGACACCATATGAGATATGGACTGGGAAGCATCCTAGTATGTCTTTTATGAAGATTTGGGGTTGTGAGGCTTTCGTTAGACGTCACGCCACTAACAAACTTGGACCCAAATCTGATAAGTGTTTATTTGTGGGGTATCGTAAGGAAACGAAAGGATACTATTTCTATTATCCCACCGAGAACAAAGTAGTTGTTGCTCGGACTGGTGTATTTCTTGAAAGAGAATTTATTTCTAGAAAGACCAGTGGGAGAAAAATAGAACTTAGTGAAGTTCAACCACAAGAAAACACTGAACCTGAGATTGAGATGGAAACAGAGCAGGCACCGCAAGCTGTTGTGGAAGAAGCACCTGCTCAAGAGACACAAGCCCAGCGAAGGTCTGTAAGAGAACACCGGGAGCCATAGAGATATGGATTTCTTGTGACTCAACAAGGTGACTTACTACTTATTGATGAGGATGAGCCGTCATCTTATCAACAAGCTATAATGGGCAATGATTCTGAGAAATGGCAAGAGGCCATGAAATCTGAGATGGAATCCATGTATGCCAACCAAGTATGGACTTTGGTTGATCCACTTGAAGGGGTACGACCCATAGGGTGCAAATGGATTTTCAAGAAAAAGACCGATATGGATGGTAACCGTACAAACCTATAAAGGTCGGCTGGTTGCAAAAGGATTCAAACAAATTCATGGTATTGACTATGATGAAACCTTTTCACCAGTGGCCATGGTTAAATCCATAAGGATCTTACTTGCAATAGCTGCATTTCATGATTATGAAATCTGGCAGATGGATGTCAAAACAGCTTTCCTTAATGGAAATTTGCTCGAGGATGTGTACATGACACAGCCCGAGGGTTTTGTCGATCCAAGGGATGCTGGAAAGATATGCAAGCTACAACGATCCATTTATGGATTGAAGCAAGCTTCTCGGAGTTGGAATCTTCGTTTTGATGATGCAATCAAAGAGTTTGGTTTTATCAAAAATGAAGATGAACCTTGTGTCTACAAGAAGGTCAGTGGGAGCGTAATCATTTTCCTAGTGTTGTATGTACATGACATACTTCTTATTGGAAATGATATCCCTGCCTTGCAATCTGTAAAGATTTGGCTAGGGAACTGCTTTTCGATGAAAGATTTAGGAGAAGCCACCTATGTATTAGGAATCAAGATCTATAGAGATAGATCAAGAAGGCTTCTTGGTCTAAGTCAAAGTACATACATAGACAAGGTGCTTAAAAGGTTTAGCATGCAAGAATCCAAGAAAGGATTCGTGCCTATGACGCATGGCATTTATCTCTCGAAGGAACAGTGTCCTTCAACAGAAGATGAGAGACAACGCATGAGTAAGATTCCATACGCGTCAGCTATTGGATCTATCATGTATGCCATGATATGTACTCGTCCCGATGTATCGTATGCCTTGAGCATGACGAGCAGATATCAAGTTGATCCAGGTGAAGGTCACTGGATTGCTGTCAAGAATATCCTGAAGTACTTGAGAAGAACTAAGGATACATTCTTGATTTATGGAGGTGAGGAAGAGCTCAATGTAATGGGTTACACTGATGCAAGCTTCCAAACTGACAAAGATGATTTTCGATCGCAATCTGGATATGTGTATTGCCTGAATGGAGGTGCTGTGAGCTGGAAGAGTTCAAAGCAAGAAACAGTAGCCGATTCTACAACGAAAGCTGAGTATATTGCTGCCTCGGATGCAGCAAAGGAAGCTGTTTGGATGAGGAAGTTCATTTCTGAACTTGGAGTGGTGCCTAGCATTAAAGATCCGATAGAACTCTATCGTGACAACAATGGAGCGATCGCATTGGCTAAGGAACCAAGATCTCACCAAAGATCCAAGCACATACTTAGGCGTTTCCATTTCATTCGATAAATCGTTGAAAGGGGAGATGTTAAAATATGCAAAGTACCAACAGATGATAATGTATCTGACCCATTGACGAAGCCACTGTCACAGCAGAAGCATGATCGTCATACTAGATCTCTAGGCATTAGATATATGTCTGAGTGGTCTTAGTGCAAGTGGGAGATGTGTTGGGATATGCCTAAGACATATCATTAGATGATTGTTTATGACATACAATGTAATATGATTTTATAAATGGCAATTCATTATTATATATTATTCTTTTAACTGTGCAATGTGAATTAATATATATGTTAATGTCCTTAGAATAATATTGTATTATTCTTAAAGATGTCCCTAGTCAAGTATTATCATGAAAGGGATAATGATAATACGTAGAGACTAGTATGTGTTGATCGATGAATTGTTCATTGATATGAGATATCAAATCAACATATGGGTACATGTTAGAGAATGATGTACTCGACAGACCCACCATGAGAATGCAACATGGATAGTTATATGATCGTCATATGCAATTCTCATAGTGATAATAATGTATGTAATCCTTACGACTTGTGATCATCAGAGATCCCAACATAAGGAGTTATGTATTTTGATAACGTCAAACGTTACCCGTAACAGGGTAAACTATAAAGGCGACTATTGGATACACTACGAATTATGTAGAGGGATGTTGACTGATCGAGATAGGATTTGTCCCTCCTATATAACAGGAGATGTGTTTGGCCCTTGATCAAGTGAGAACTAAAATGCATGGCCATGCTCGAATGAGTCGATATGAGATATCGAGCTTATTCGTTTATTCTAGTTCTACTTGGGGATCAAGAAATAAAGATTGGATATACGAGTATGACTATTCCATGACTCGTGTTCAATCTAAACACAAAGGACAAAGGGATTAAGTTACATGATTAATATTATCACAAGTTCTAAAGGTTATGTCGAGTCATTGACATTCTTGTAATTTGGGTAGCATCGATGTGTTGCTAGATACCGCTCAATGCTTGCGACATAAAATGAGATTTTATGTCACTGCCAACATTACAAGATCCTATCGGGTCGCACAAAAGATTAAATCGAGAAGGGAAATTAAATTCATTGGATGAATTAATTAATTAAGAAGAGTCTTAATTAAGTGATTAAAAGGTTTTAATTAAATCATGGGTTTGGGCCCATAAGACTTTGAGAAAGTCTTGAACCTTAATTAAAAGCCTTATAATATAAATACATGGTTTTGATTAATTGTTAATCATACTTTTCATATCATACCTTGATATCAAAAATAACCTAGCCACCTTAAACCTAACTCCTCTCGGCCGCCTCTCAAGAACCGAACATCACCGCCGCCGAGCCGCCGTGTGGTGTTCATCTTGATTGTCCGTCGTTGAACGGTTTTGAACCGAGAGTTTAGTTTTGGTTCAAGAATAAGTCTAGCAACTTGTTCTTGAACATCCCTTTCGATTTGATCGTGTGGATACCGTAGAGACGAAGGTGCAAACTTTCGTTTGTGACTCGTGGTGCTACAACGAGGATTCTGCTTCAAACACGCTACAAGGGTGAGACACTTGTAATTCCTTTATCCGATATGAATCCCTATGTATAGATCTGCTGGTTAGTAATCCATAAATTTTTTATTCCGATGCGTTGTATGCTCTTGGATTACTTACAATATGAAGATTCAACTATGTGATGCATTTTAAGTCTCTTTTCCATTATAATTCCATTATAACATAATAATGTTAAGTCCCTCTAGCACATGTTCATGTTCTTTCATATCTGTTTCATTAGTTCAACATTTGATTGTCATACATGGCAATAGTCTTACTCGGTTCAACCCGAACCCGAGTCCACATCATACTGTAACTAATCATACTTACGTCATAATCATATAACACGTGTATAAAGCAAATCGAGGCATTACATCTATGGCGATGTCTTATGCCGCTGACTCTATGGCGGGGGATCATGCCGCTGATTCTATAGCGATGGGTTATACCGCTATGTGCGTAGCACTGGATTATGCTGCCTACGAGCGATGGGTGCTGCTTGTGTACCGCTGGTGAACGATGGATACAGGTATTCCGCTATCTTGATAGCGATGAGGTATGGAATATTACTTTTGTTGTCATTATTGTGAATACTATGTGTTGTTTTATACCGTCATGTGTTTGACGATGAGATTATGAGTGCCGTGTATCGACAGGTACCGTCATATGTTTGACGATGTTATTTGGGATGTCTATGTGGACGCGTGGCGTCGTTTTGGTGAATAATACATTCATGTTATGTATTTGGTTGCATGGTTTGAGTGCCGATGGAGAGCACATGGTAGAGTCTGGGTCACTAGTTGACGAGACCTTTTTGCCAAGCAGGTTTGCCCGATGGAGCATTGGATGCATTGTACCGGTGGGGGTACCGCATCATGTTATAGAGGTAAATATTTGTCGAGCAGTGATACCCTTGGGTATACTCGCTGGGATGGCTAAGGCCAAGTGATTGGTGGTAAGAGTAGTCATTGAGGAAACTACTCGCTTGTTGTTGTGATGTGGGGAGGCATGGTTACACCCACCCTGAGGGTGTGGAATAAGTCCTAATGGATTATGATTGCATGGTAGTTAAGCAAGGACACCTGGATGTCCATTGTGCTTGGTGTTTTATAGATATGTTGGGTGACGACCCACAACTCTAATGGTTTGTATGGTATGATATACCGGGTTGAGACGTGTGTCACGTTGGTAGTTGGTATAAGCCTATGGGGCCAGCGAATCGCTAGGCAGGTATGGTTGCAGTACTTTGGTGGGCTTGTGTAGCCTTTATGCTGCTCGTTGGATTCGAGATGGGTGAATCGTATGGCGATACGATGAGGGTTATGATAGACTCTTGTAGTCTCTATGTGGCATGGTGATTGAGGTAGGGAAGACCTCACGGGGACGTTTATACGCCATTGTTTTGAGGGACTTGTGCTGGGACAGCTCAATTTTGTTGGTATTACCAACGTGGGTGTCAACAAGTCATTGTTAGCTCTAGTTGAGCATCCTTGCATATGGCATGCAATGGGAGTCACAATGGTTTGTGAGATATAGTTAGTGCGGTGACACTACTATATTGATTTTGTCTCTCGGAGAGATTTGGATTGTACTGTCTTGAAGACAGCTTGCATCGGTCATGGATTGATTGTAAATCAGCCATGGTAAGCATTACTGGTGTTGGACCGAGTAATGGTTTTCTTACCTCGGTGAGACGTTTGAGGAGACGTCTCCGGGGAGATGCTCGATTGTGGAGTACTATGGCATTAGTACAGAGAATCGTTGGGATGTGTATTGTGATATCCCCGAAATGATTAATTGCATTTGGGCATTAATTGTGTTATATGATTAATTATGGTGGTAATTAATATTGTGTTGGATTTAATTATCTTATGGAAATGCATGGTCTCATGGAAAGGGGGGGGGGGGGGGGGGGGGGACCCGGGAATGCATTTCGGGGTACATGTGTTGCATGTGGATAATTGGGTGTTTTAATGAGTTACATGTGTTGGTAGTCATTTATTGGGGAAACATGCATATATTTGAGATTGTGGAACATTGTGGTGTTATGCTTTTAAATATCATGTTAGGGTGTTTTATACACCATGGTATTGTGGAATGCACTCTATTTTAAATAACCCACCTTTATACCCCAACCCCCCACCACACATTCACTCTTACTTTTTAACTTTCCCAAAATTACACCACCCAAACCCTCCTTTCCCCCTTTTCGAAATTGAGCTTAAGGGTAAAGGGAATCCTTCCAAAAACCTTGATTTGTGGAGTTTATTGGGAGATTTGAAGTCCCCAAGAGGTATGGGTACCTCATTGTTGATTTTGTAATGTTTTATTTGAGTTTGTTATGGTTTTGAAGGGTTTTTGAAATGGGTTTGTTGGGGTTGGTATTATGTTGGTTGAATGTGGGTTTTATGAGGTTTTTGTGATGATATGTTGTTGGGATGTCTTTGGTTTAAGATGTTTTGGGTTATTTGGTAGTTTTATGCCAAAAAAATGGAGTTTGCCCGAAAATGTCGCGGCGACCGATCGATCGGTAGCAGGGCTACGATCGATCGGTGCAAGTGCGAAGCGAGGGGCGAAAATCCTCTACTTACCGATCGATTGGTAAAAGCGACCGATCGATCGGTGGATGGCTAGCGATCGATCGGTACCCTGGACCGATCGATCGGTAAAAGCCGTAGCTTAAAATGAAAATTATGAACAGTTACCGATCGATCGGTAAGGGGGTGACCGATCGATCGGTAGAGCATTTTTGCTGAAAATTATTTCCTTGGCATGATTGTAGGATTTTTGGTATCGGACTATTATTGGGTTCTAATATTGATTTGTGTGAATGTGTAGAACCATCCCAGGTGGCAACACAGCCAAGGAATTGAAGTCCTACCACATCCTACTTTTTGGAAAGGTACGTAGAAGACGTACGGGCACCCAACAATACATGTATCTAATATACTCATTGTTTATGCATTGTGGATGCGAGTATATATGTGGTTATGCATTGTGGTTGCAAATACATGTTGAATTATGCATGATGATTGTATATGCATATGATGGTTATTGGTGCACATCCCATGAGTCGTGGTCATCCCTTGATGATTTTAATGCTTGCCGCCATTTGTTTTGTTGCCGCTAAATGTGAAGCGAGGGGTGGGAGCGCCGCATGTCACATTTGAGCGTGGTTATCATATAGGGCGAGGAAAGAATATTTGCCGCTCAATGTGAAGCGAGGGGTGGGAGCGCCGCATGTCCATTGAAGCGAGGTTATTCTATGCCGCCAATATGTAAATAAGCGAGGGGCATTAAAATACATTGTGATGGACAGACTAGGGATTGGTGATTGGTTTTTGGTATTGATGAGCTGGTGTTATGTCATGACATGTCTAGACCATTAAATAATCTATTGATTATACTCATGAGTTATGGTACAGGGACAACCAAACTGGAAGCGTTTAAAATGCATGGGAAAGACAGGAAGTGTTTTATTATGATTATGCATTTACGCTTTATATTCATATTGTGTTGAATATGAATGATATTATTGTTCATGTTTGGGGGTTGTCCTTGTAGGTACACTTTTGGCATGATAAGAAGGGCTAAGCGGGTTGAGGTGGTGAGCTTGTGAAGAATTCTTTTGAGAAAGGAAGGACAGGATTAATTCTGTATAGTATCTACTCTAGGAGTAGTGTAAAGCTATAATTGATAACATTCATTTGATTTGGGAATGTAACTAATCCATTGATAGTCCTCATTTTGGCATGTAATTCTTAAGGCTCATAGTCTCAACACGATTATTTTACTCTGATTATTTATATTAGCTCTAATTATACCTTTAATCCGCACTTAAGGAACTAGGGTCCTTACATTAGTGGTATCAGAGCAGTGGTTAGAGAACCCGGGAACGAGTGGAGTGTAGCCTTAGCATGATTGGCTAGGTGCTTACGTTTGAAGCATGTTTATGCATGTGGTGCATATTGATGTATATCCTGTTATACTAACATGCTTATTATCATCCATGTTATCTAACGGCATAACATATATATTTGTTTTGGAATTGTTGTTAACCTTTGTGTTACAGCATGGCTGCTATGAATGCGGGGAACCTTGATGAAGAAGTTGGCGATGTGGGCAGTGTTAACACTAGCATTGGTCAGGCAAACCCTCTACCTCCACCAGCAGTAGGCATGGAACCAGTGGCTCAGTTATTGCTACCTGGTGAGATTAGCTGGACTCAGTTTCTGTCTTACCACCCGCCCCGGTTTGAGGGAACAGAATCAGGAGAGGAAGCTGAGGAGTGGCTGGAAAGACTTGAGCAGATATTTGTATCGGCTCCTTGTGCTGTTACAGCTTGGCTGAGGCTGGCGGAGTTTCAGTTAGCCAAGAAACCCTTAATGTGGTGGAGGAGCACGGTAATGGAAATGAGAGCACTGGGTGCAGTGATTGATTGGACACTCTTCAGGACCCGGTTTCTGAACCGGTACTTCTCCGCAGCGGCGAGACAGACGAAGGAGGATGAGTTTGCAAGTTTGAAACAGGGGAACATGACGGTGTCAGACTATGCCATGCGGTACTCTTCGTTGCTGAGGTATGTTCCCCACATTGCCACCAATGGGCACACAAAGATGAGGAATTTTATGAAGGGGTTGCGACCGGAGCTCTTTGACCGGGTTATCACCAATAACCCCACTTCTTTTGATGATGCTCTCACAAGAGCGGAGCTTGCCGAGATTGGAGTAGGAGCTTATCCTAGTGCTGTGCCACCACAAGTACCACAACAGAGGCAAGCTATTGATAGCTTGAGGCCCCGAGGAGAACCATTTAAACCTCGTGGTGCCTCTTCATCTTCACGGTTCGGTGGGAAGAAATTCTTTGGTCAGAAGTAGGAGAACAAGAAGAGCAATTGGTCCGCCAACCGAGGACCTACGCAAGGAAATAGGCCGGGAGAGCCAAGGTGCGACAATTGTGGAGGGCCACATTCTTCAAGTAAGTGCCCTGCCTGTTATAGCTGTGGCAAGATGGGCCACATCTCTCGGTATTGCCCCACCCTGGGAGGACAGTCAGAGTTTCAGGGCAACAGGCCGAGATTTGATGACAGGACAGTACACCAGAGGCAGCAGTTTGTGCCTCGACCATCGGGAGGTCAGACAGTGGGACCATCCCAGGGACAGGTGTATGCGCTGACCAGAGAGCAGGCTCAGGCAGCCCCAGAGGAGGTGATCGCCGGTACGTGTCATTTATTTACGTACCCTGCTTTTATTTTGATAGATACAGGTGCCTCCCACTCTTTTGTATCTGTTGGCTTTGTGGAGAGACACCATATGCGCACGTCTTCTCTACCCACGCCTCTCTTTGTCTCGACACCCACTGGAAGAAATGTCATTGCCGAACAGTTTATGGCAGATTGCCTCATTTATTTTGAGGGCAACGAGTTGAAGACAGACTTGATTGTGTTGGGCATGTCAGACTTCGATTGCATCATGGGTATTGATATTCTGAACAGATATCAGGCAGTGGTAGATTGTCGGCAGAAAACAGTGAAGTTCAGACCTGATTTGGGTAGCCAGTGGACTTTTTATGGCAACGTTCTCGTGCGAAGATTCCGTTGATTTCAGCGATCAAGATGACTCAGCTGTTGGAACGTGGCCACACGGGATATCTCATCTATGCCGTGGACACGTCTGGGAAGAATAAAGAACTGAGAGTTGAGGATGTGCCAGTGGTAGCAGAATTTGCTGATGTATTCCCAGAGGAGATTCCAGGATTTCCACCGGCTAGAGAAGTTGAGTTTAAGATCGAATTGTTACCGGGGACATCCGCTATCTCTCGTGCACCTTACAGGATGGCACCGGCAGAGTTGAAGGAGCAGTTGCAGGAGCTCCTTGACAAGGGGTATATACGCCCGAGCGTATCGCCATGGGGCGCATCGGTTCTCTTTGTGAAGAAGAAGGACGGTTCGATGAGGTTGTGCATCGATTACCGGCAACTGAATAAGGCCACAGTGAAGAACAAGTATCCTCTCCCAAGGATTGATGACTTGTTTGATCAGTTGCAAGGTACCAGATTATATAGCAAGATTGATTTGAGATCCGGGTACCATCAGATTCGAGTCAGAGAGGAGGATGTGCAAAAGACAGCATTCCGGACTCGATATGGACATTATGAGTTCCTAGTGATGCTGTTTGGCGTGACGAATGCTCCAGCAGTCTTTATGAGTCTGATGAACAGAGTGTTTCAGCCGTATCTTGATCAGTTCGTCATCGTGTTCATCGACGACATTCTCATCTATTCCCGGAGCGAGGAAGAGCACGTGAAACACTTGAGGATAGTACTCCATATTCTCCGAGACCACCAGTCGTATGCCAAGCTCAGCAAGTGCGAATTTTGGTTGAGCAGTGTAGTATTTATGGGGCATGTCATATCTAGCAGCGGGATATCTGTAGATCCCAAGAAGATTGAAGCTGTGATGGAGTGGGCTGCACCCACTTCTGTACCTGAGATACGGAGCTTCCTTGGTTTGGCCTGTTATTATCGACGCTTTGTCGAGGGATTTTCGAAGATTGCCAAGCCGTTGACACAGTTGACCCAGAAGGGAGTACCATTCTTTTGGTCAGAAGCTTGTGAGGAGAGCTTCCAGGAGTTGAAGCACCGGTTGACGACGGCGCCAGTATTGGTGATTCCTACAGAAAACTCCAGATTTGTTTTGTATACCGATGCATCACTTCAGGGCCTTGGGTGTGTACTGATGCAAGATAAGCATGTGGTAGCTTATGCATCGAGGCAGTTGAAGTCGCATGAGACAAGATACCCAGTCCATGACTTGGAATTGGCGGCTATCATCTTCGCCCTGAAGATTTGGAGACATTATTTGTATGGTACGTCGTTTACCATTTACACGGATCACAAGAGCCTCAAGTTTTTATTCACTCGGGCGGAGCTGAACATGAGGCAGAGAAGGTGGATGGACTTACTCAAGGACTATGATTGCGAGATTGAGTACCATCCCGGAAAGGCTAATTTGACAGCAGACGCTTTGAGCCGGAATGTGAGGAGTTCTGCTGAGGACGTCATCCATTTGTCGGCTATGATGACCTCCTATTGCCATCTAGGCTATGATTTCGACATAGATGCATCACCTGTGTATGTATCGACCTTGTTAGCTGAGCCAGATATCTATGAGAACATCAGGAGAGCTCAGAGGTCAGATGATGAGGTTCAGAGGTGGTTATATTTAGTACATCTTGGTCAGCCAACGAAGTTCAGAGTGGCCGATGACGGATCCCTGAGATTGGGTAACCGTTGGGTGGTCCGAGTACGCCGGAGTTGCGTAAAGGGATCTTGGAGCGAGCTCATAGTAGCAGACTTAGCATCCACCCAGGCGGGAAGAAGATGTATAAAGATCTGCGTGGTTAGTTTTGGTGGAAAAGGATGAAGTTTGATGTCGTCGCTTTTGTTAAGAGGTGCTTGATCTGCCAGCAAGTTAAGGCAGAGAGACAGAGACCTGGCGGCGAGTTGAAAAGCTTGGAGATACCGAAGTGGAAGTGGGAACACATTTCCATGGACTTCGTGACTCACCTGCCGAGGAGTACTTCAGGCTTTGATGCTATTTGGGTGATTGTGGATCGATTGACTAAGGTAGCTCACTTCATCCCCTATAGCATGACTTTCACCTTTTTGAGGATGGCGCAGTTGTATATTCGAGATGTAGTGAGATTGCATGGGATCCCCATTTCCATAGTGTCGGATCGAGATCCACGATTTACATCTCATTTTTGGGAGGGCCTTCAGTCAGCCTTGGGAACTGAAGTTAGATTGAGCACTGCATATCATCCTCAGAGGGATGGCCAGACCGAGCGTACTATCCAGACGCTCGAGGACATGTTGAGGGCTTGTGTTTTGGAGTTCGATGTTTCTTGGCAAGATTCAGTGGCCTTGGTAGAGTTTTCTTATAACAACAGCTACCAGGCGAGTATTCAGATGGCTCCTTTTGAAGCTCTATATGGCAGACGATGTAGATCACCCTTGTGTTGGGATGATTTGGACCATAAATCGGTCGGAGGACCGGAGTTGATTCGGGAAATGGAAGAGAAGATAAAGATGATAAGGCAGAAAATGAAAGCAGCCCAGGACAGACAGACAGCTTATGCGAATAAACGGCGGAGACCATTGGAATTTCAGTTGGGAGATAAGGTCTTTTTGAAGATCTCGCCTTTCAGAGGCGTTGTGCGATTTGGGATGCGCGGGAAACTGTCTCCGAGGTATGTTGGGCCGTACGAGATTTTGCAGCGCATTGGCACTTTGGCTTACCGACTACCTCTGCCACCTTCTTTATCTGGTATACATGATGTGTTTCATGTATCGATGCTGCGGAAGTATGAGCCGGATCCATCTCATGTGTTACAGCCTTCTGAGGTTCAGTTAGAATTCGATGTGTCTTATGTGGAACGGCCTGTCAGAATTCTGGATCGAGCAGACCGTAGACTTTGAATAAAGTGATACCTATGATCAAGGTTCAGTGGGATCGCAGGGGTGTCGAGGAGGCTACGTGGGAGACGGAGCGGCATATGGTGCAGCACTACCCGGAACTATTCTCTGGTATGTGATTATGTTTAGTTTCTTTTTGGGGTAAGTGCATGTGATTTCGAGGACGAAATCTAATAAGTAGGGGAGTATTGTGATATCCCCGAAATGATTAATTGCATTTGGGCATTAATTGTGTTATATGATTAATTATGGTGGTAATTAATATTGTGTTGGATTTAATTATCTTATGGATATGCATGGTCTCATGGAAAGGGGGGGGGGGGACCCGGGAATGCATTTCGGGGTACATGTGTTGCATGTTGGGTGTTTTAATGACTTACATGTGTTGGTAGTCATTTATTGGGGAAACATGCATATATTTGAGATTGTGGAACATTGTGGTGTTATGCTTTTAAATATCATGTTGGGGTGTTTTATACACCATGGTATTGTGGAATGCACTCTATTTTAAATAACCCACCTTTATACCCCAACCCCCCACCACACATTCACTCTTACTTTTTAACTTTCCCAAAATTACACCACCCAAACCCTCCTTTCCCCATTTTCGAAATTGAGCTTAAGGGTAAAGGGAATCCTTCCAAAAACCTTGATTTGTGGAGTTTATTGGGAGATTTGAAGTCCCCAAGAGGTATGGATACCTCATTGTTGATTTTGTAATGTTTTATTTGAGTTTGTTATGGTTTTGAAGGGTTTTTGAAATGGGTTTGTTGGGGTTGGTATTATGTTGGTTGAATGTGGGTTTTATGAGGTTTTTGTGATGATATGTTGTTGGGATGTCTTTGGTTTAAGATGTTTTGGGTTATTTGGTAGTTTTATGCCAAAAAAATGGAGTTTGCCCGAAAATGTCGCGGCGACCGATCGATCGGTAGCAGGGCTACGATCGATCGGTGCAAGTGCGAAGCGAGGGGCGAAAATCCTCTGCTTACCGATCGATCGGTAAAAGCGACCGATCGATCGGTGGATGGCTAGCGATCGATCGGTACCCTGGACCGATCGATCGGTAAAAGCCGTAGCTTAAAATGAAAATTATGAACAGTTACCGATCGATCGGTAAGGGGGTGACCGATCGATCGGTAGAGCATTTTTGCTGAAAATTATTTCCTTGGCATGATTGTAGGATTTTTGGTATTGGACTATTATTGGGTTCTAATATTGATTTGTGTGAATGTGTAGAACCATCCCAGGTGGCGACACAGCCAAGGAATTGAAGTCCTACCACATCCTACTTTTTGGAAAGGTACGTAGAAGACGTACGGGCACCCAACGGTACATGTATCTAATATACTCATTGTTTATGCATTGTGGATGCGAGTATATATGTGGTTATGCATTGTGGATGCAAATACATGTTGAATTATGCATGATGATTGTATATGCATATGATGGTTATTGGTGCACATCCCATGAGTCGTGGTCATACCTTGATGATTTTAATGCTTGCCGCTATTTGTTTTGTTGCCGCTAAATGTGAAGCGAGGGGTGGGAGCGCCGCATGTCACATTTGAGCGTGGTTATCATATAGGGCGAGGAAAGAATATTTGCCGCTCAATGTGAAGCGAGGGGTGGGAGCGCCACATGTCCATTGAAGCGAGGTTATTCTATGCCGCCTATATGTAAATAAGCGAGGGGCATTAAAATACATTGTGATGGACAGACTAGGGATTGGTGATTGGTTTTTGGTATTGATGAGCTGGTGTTATGTCATGACATGTCTAGACCATTAAATAATCTATTGATTATACTCATGAGTTATGGTACAGGGACAACCAAACTGGAAGCGTTTAAAATGCATGGGAAAGACAGGAAGTGTTTTATTATGATTATGCATTTACGCTTTATATTCATATTGTGTTGAATATGAATGATATTATTGCTCATGTTTGGGGGTTGTCCTTGTAGGCACACTTTTGGCATGATAAGAAGGGCTAAGCGGGTTGAGGTGGTGAGCTTGTGAAGAATTCTTTTGAGAAAGGAAGGACATGATTAATTTTGTATAGTATCTACTCTAGGAGTAGTGTAAAGCTATAATTGATAACATTCATTTGATTTGGGAATGTAACTAATCCATTGATAGTCCTCATTTTGGCATGTAATTCTTAAGGCTCATAGTCTCAACACGATTATTTTACTCTGATTATTTATATTAGCTCTAATTATGCCTTTAATCCGCACTTAAGGAACTAGGGTCCTTACATGTATACGTATACGGATTTTGGATCGGGTAATGGTGGTATTGATGCACTACTCTAACCAGTTGTGTATTTCTGGATTCCGGGATATGTTTCGGCATAAATATATCCAGGTCTTCCGAACGGTGGTTCGAGGATTGGAGGATCATGGATTCATGACTTTTTCCTTGAGAGGAAGGCGGTATTATGATACCTACCGGTTGAATCTTTTGGGGAGATTCGTTATTTTGGTTCCTGTGGTGGTGATGTTGAAATCACACCCTTTGGTTTTGGTTTGTCAACCATCATTCTCCGTGGGGTGAGAATAATTGAGGTTTGACAGTTGGTTTTGGGATTTGGGTATGATTGGAGATACCCGAGTCTATTGCATTGTGTATGCATGTTGTGATTGGTGTTTGGGCATGTATGCCGTGAGTGTATACGAATGCCAACGTTATTTTGTTCATTGTTGAACGTCGAGTTTGTATGCTTGGTTTGGTGAATCTCCGGTGTGAGATTGTGGAACCTCGAGATCGGTAATCTCGATGGCACGATGCATGCTAATGAATGATCGTGAGGGTTGTTTGACTTCCCCTGAGGAGGGATCGTCGTGTTTTGGAACCATGGTAATTCTTGTTGGATAATTCGATAGCCTTCCTGTTTTAGGATTGTTGGATCCAAGGATAAATGAGGGATGGCCTGGATTCGGGTTTGTTTAGTGTCATGGTAGACACGTGTGTAGGAATGCAATTGTTTGTCTTGCATGTCCCCTGTGGAACTTGAGACTTTGTGGGGTCTTGATGGTGTGTCAGGATCAAGATATGATTTCTTGGAACACACCGGTGTAAACATCCTGGGAGATGTGCTTTATGTGGATCGGTGACCGTGGGTAACCCGATCCGGGTTGCAAGTGGTGCAACTACTCCTTTGGAGGAGATGGACTGGGAAGCGAAAACTGGATTTTCTGTGAGTATACTGTTGTATACTAGTGGTCCCCATCATGACGATGCGTGTCAAGCATCGTGGGCAAGTAATGAATATCACGGAGTGATATCTATGTCAGAACCAAGGGAGATTTGGTTGATTTGTAGTCGTGGTGGACTGACTTCTGGGATAATTCACATCGAGGTATGTTGTTATTTTTGGGATTTGTATGGGTTTTGGCGTTTGCTCTATTTTAGGGCTTGGTGCGAGACGGGTATTCTCGCAGTTGTTAATTCGATTCTAATGTGGTCCAGAATCGGGGTCATGGCTTTGTTTTGTTTGTGTAGTCCTGGTGTTACGTGGAGTACACCAGTGTAATTTCGAGGATGAAATTTTATTAGTGGGGGATAATTGTGTCCGGGAATTAATGGTGTTAATCCTGGTGTGGTATTAATCCTTGATGGATTTTTAATTGTGGCAATTAGGAATTAATTGCGGTTTTGGGTCTCCCGAGGTTGTATAATCGGGCATTTGGGATCGCTGGATCCAAAGGTTGAGATTGTATTCTCATTTCGGTGGAAAACCTATGAGTTGGGTTTTCGGTGGGACTTGGAGTCCGGAGTGCTTTATGTTAGGGCTGGTATGGGGATTTGGTGTTGGAGAGAGAGTTTTCGAAAACAGATGATTTTTAATGAATCATGATGTATTTGTGGAGGTATTGGTGTGTTGGGGTATTTTTGCTATTTATACCCGTTGGACTCGAGATTTCCGTCATTTGGCACGGAATCACTTCTCTCCCTCTCCTCTCCCCCCTCTTATCGTGTAACCCCCCCTTTCCCCTAACCCTCATCTTTTCTCTTTGGAGAAAAATGATCGGAGGCTCGATTTAAGAGCCGGATTCTTCGAAGATAAGTTGGTAATCTCCTTCCCCTCACTTTTATCTTCATTTGGATTGTGATTTTATTGGTTTTGGTTGAGTTTTGGGTTTAGTTTGATTTGGGTGATTTTTGTTGAAAATCATAAAAATCTTTTGGGTTTGTTTTATTTTGGGTTGAACACCCTTGTTGGAGGTCCTTGTGTGTGGTTTTGCTGTGGTTTTGAGTTGGGAGGAGTTGGGGTATGATTTGTGGAGGTTTCAAGCTTTCAAAAATGGTGTTTTTCGGGTTGCAGGTCGCGGCGATCGATCGCCCGTTTTTGGCGATCGATCGCGCGCAAGCAGTAGGCTTTTCAGCAAGGTGGCGATCGATCGCTACTTTTGGTCGATCGATCGCTACTTTTGGGCGATCGATCGCCTCGCACCAGTAAGGTCTGGCGATCGATCGCTATATCGAGCGATCGATCGCCGAGGGGCTAGCGATCGATCACCCGGCATAGCGATCGATCGCCCGGCATAGTTTTGTTGGTTTTCTTGGCTTTTTCGTGGGATTTTGGATTCGCGACTTAAATGGTCGGCCTCGGGGCATGTTCACATTCCAATGGGAATGTTAGACTTTTAAAATGGTTTGGTTGGAGCCAAGTTAAATTAAACGGAACTCTCGGTTGAGTTTTTGGCTATCTTTTAAACTTGTAAAATGGTATATTTTGGGTATTATGCATGCTTAGCCGGGGGGCTTCTATTTTTTGGTAATCGTCATGGATTGACGATGGGTTTTGAGGTTGCAAACGTGTGTGGGCACGTGCTCGCATGCTTATTCTTGATTGTGAGTTGTTTATGTGTTTTAGCACATATTTCTCGAGGCATGGAACTCAAGCAAGGTTTGGCTTGGACTACGGAGACTTAAGGTACGTATGACGTACGAGCATGGCCTATTATAGTGTTGCAACTGTAAAATACATGGTGTGTGATAATTGTATTAAATGGGTATTAGAACACATGGTATGTGGTAATTGCATTATATGGACATTGAAATATGTGGCATGTGGTAATTGCATCGGATAGGTATTGAAATGCATGGTGCATGATATTTGCTATAAAAGGATAACGACATGCATGGTAAACGGTATTCGCGTCAAATGGTTATACATTGGGAACCATACGTGCCGCTATTGAGCGAGCAATGATTTGGGATGTTGTCGCCGTTGAGCGACCATCGGTTTTGACGCCGCTATTGTTGAGCGTGCGCGAGGTTTAGTATGCCGCTATTGTGGAGCGAGCAACAAAATGGAACATGGAATTATTGGTTAGATATATGTGAGATCTAGGTCTTTTATATTATGATTTTACCATATTGATAATGGAACTGGCATAATAGAACGGTATTAGTTAATCAATGTGACGATTAACTGGCTTTGGGAATTTGATGAGTTTGGTTATTTTGAGAACAGGGACAATACAGGGGATCCGGATGAGGGTGTTACCATCCAGGGAGTATCATTTAAATTATGGCATTTACATTCTGTATTTGAAATGCAATGTTATAATTTTTGGATTGGTGGTATTGGTATGATCACCACGTGTGGGGGCTGTCTCTGTTGGGGCAGGTGTTACAGGTGTAGCAGCAGCTTTGGAGATTGAGCTCGGGCTGTTAATTGAGGCACTTCCAGGATCGAGGTACCAGAGCTGGTTAAATAAGCGCATAGATCCAGAGATGAGGTCGAGCTATGCTTGGGAGGTGCTTCCAGGATTGAAGTACCGGTAACGGTACCCGGTAGAGTGCTTTTATACATTAGATACACGCGTGTTCATTGGATGCTCTTATGTGAGTACATTTTACGTGTATATGGAATGTATAAATGGGTTACGGCTCTTCTCTATTCATTTATGGTTACATGCAATTAAATACGAAATTGCTAAATGAACTAAGAGCATGTTAGTGTATTATGAATATTATGTGGATTGAATGCAAGAAATTTTCTGGATAGCATATGGTGTTGCACTTGCATATGATTTTCCCCATGATAGTATGATTATATGCACTAATGATATGGCTTAATACACTAATAACGGGTTAAGGGCACTGGGGTCCTTACACACGTCCTCTAACCCTCCGAGCTATAGACTGAGCACTAAGGTCTACTTCCCACTTTATTATAAATTATTAAATAAATAAATTCATTAAGAACAAATTGATATTACTGTAATTTATTTTTTAAGCATCTAATTGGTAAAAAAATATTAATTTATGATAAAAATGAGAGTTTGATACTACTTTTGAATAAGTGTATAACATGTTATTTGATAGAATTTTGATACATTTATATTTCTATTATAATTATAATAATTATTATTATATTATTATAATAATATAATACATATATATGTATTTTATACATATACATATATATATATATATACACAAGTATATAAATATATATATATATATATATATAACTATATATATTATATTATATTGTATAAAAATTGAAAAAAAAAACAACAAAGTGGAACCGGTTACTTGAAGTAACGGGTTTCCCAATTTTTTTTAAAGAAAATAGAACCCACAAAAAAGTCGAATCGGTTACTTGAAGTAACATGTTATTATAAATTTGCAAACACTTTTCATTTTACGGTATTTCATAAATTTTTATTTTTTAATAATATTTTGAAAAATAAGCCAACAAAATTGCCTCTTATTTGGGTTCGAGAATATATTATTCAAACATCTAGTTGTGTAAGAAATATGATTCAAATATAGGGAATCAAATACGCACCCATTCAATTTTATTTTAGGGAAAGTTCAAGACGGTACACTCTCATGAAACTTAATTCATCATACTCAGGGAAAAAATTCTTCAATCACTTAAGTCCATTTGAAGTTAAAATGACAATAGTACCCTTATCTCTCACTCACATTTTCAGCTTTCATTCCTGTTTCAAAATCAAACATCCACCAAATCGCATGACCTAGGGTTTCGGACTACCGACGACGAGATGGGTGGTGGCCGGTCTCAAATGTTCGGCTATGGTATGGGGAAGCTAACCAGTGTATTGGCTCTGACCAATTGATGGATGGATTGAAGAAATCGAACCCAAGAGCTGAAACCTTAGGCCATGCAATTGTCACCCCTTCCAGATCAAATTTCGGCGATTCCACGACGAGTCACGGTGGCTATATTGTATAGAAATTACCGCAATTGAATTGTGTAAATTTTCGTATATTGGGCTCGTTTGTAAGGTCCCCTAGCCCTTAACCCTTGATTAGCGTATTAACCACTATATGTGGCACATGCTTTCAATAAAAATCGGGAAACTCACATGATACTTTGCCGTTGAATGGTGATTACAAAATTTCTTTAAACATTTCATTTCATATCGTGCTTAGTTTCCCCCAACATAACCCTTTAATGAAGCATGCACCGTTATAATACACAAATGGCTCTCATATCATTTAGCAATTCTACCACTAATTGCATGCAACATAGAATGAAAGAGAGAAAGGCTCATGCCTTTATATACAACCCATATACAAGTATAATCGTGCTCACATGCGAGCATCAAGAATGTGTATATATCCCTCAGGTGTATATAAAATACCATATACGATACCGTGCTCCATCCAGCTCTGGTACCTCAATCCTAGAAGTGTCTCCAATCAACAACTCGAGCTCATCTCCAAAGCCATCGATGTACATGTTCCACCTGTCCCAACAGAGACAGCCCCCACACGAGGTGAGCATACCAATTCCACAATTTCATAATCATAATGACATAATACATAATTTACAAAAATGTAAATGTTGTGGAATATATGTGACACTTCCTGGATGGCATCATCCTCATCCTGGCTTACCCATGTACTATCCATGTTCTCAAAACAGATAAATCATCAAATCTCAAATATGCAGTTAATCATTACATTGGTTAACCCTGGTTATTTCAAATTAACAACATCTCATTACATCTTCTTTATCTAGCAATTATCGTAATTCTAGATATCATATTGAGATTTTCTTAACTTCCAATACCAGTTAATCACCTCTTTGATTAACTTACGTCTCTTTTCCTATTCAAATGCCACATTTTTCATTTCTTACTTCAAGGTAGCGTCATACTAACGGTACTCGTTTCGCAGCGACCACACCTCATCATTTGCTCGCTTCATAGCGGCACCATGCATTTCATCACGTGAATCAAATAACTTAATCAAGTTTCATTCCCATATCTTATAGGTCATCGCATATATATATTATATCATGCATCACACTTGCAAAAATATATTTTAAAGACATGCTCGTACGCTAAACGTACCTTAAATCTTCGTAGTCCGAGCCAAACCTTGCTTGGGTTCCATGCCCCGAGGAATGATGTGCTAATACGATAAATAATGCACAATTATTTACGAACATGCAAACACATGCCCAAGCACATCCATGACCCTCAAAAATATTGTCAACACGTGACAATTGACCATTTAAAGGACCCGGGGCAGAGCACACACGATACCCAAAAATAGCAACACTTTCGAACAAACAGCAGAAAAAAAACGTTCCAAACATTGACCCCAAACATTCCAAGAATTGAGCACATGCAGGGAGGGAAATCGAATGAGACATCAACGAAAATTGTTCAAGAACCACCCCTCATTTTCGAACCATTAACATCATAAATTTGAACCCATAACAGCATGATAACAGCAAGATTTTCGGACCAAAACATCACAGCTTTTTCCCCCCTCAAACAGCAACCACAATCGAGCCCAATACAAAAACATGCAGCAATGAAAATCGAATCCAAACAAAGCACCAAAAAAATTCATCCAAAACAAGTAATAATCGATCAAATATCATGAACAACCGCCCCTCCTGCCAAAACCCCAAAATCGAACGCTACACCCACACATGCAGTGAACAATTCGGACCAAACTACACCAAAAATGAAGGGGATTCCAGGAGAAGAACTAATAAGGGGTAAGGAAGATTACCCAATCAAAAAATCTGAAGAAAAACGCTTGAAATCAGATGAACCCTAGAATTTGAACTTCTGCGTTTTTTTTTGGTAAATCCGAACGCAATCCGCGACGAAACTTCAAGTTCTTGGTGTGGAAAGTTGCGCCTGGAAGAGACGAAGACGATGGTGGTTTGGACGCACCGGATGGTGGCCGGACGGCGACGGGCGCACGGCTTTTAGCGGTGGAGGTTGAGGGAAAACGGGAAGAGGCAGAGGAGGAAGAGAAAGACAGACGGGGCGTGAAAAATGATTTCCATAATTAAAATCTCGAGTTCATCTGGTATATATATCAAAATTGCCCCGAAATACCAATAGCCCCACAAATACATCATGATTCTTTAAAAATCATCTGTTTTCAAAAACTCTCTCTCTAACCTCAAAAACTCATACCGGTGCCCACCCAAAGCACCCCAGATCCCGAGTCACACCAAAAACCCAACTCAAAGGTTTTTCACCGAAATGAGAATATAATCTCAACCTCGGGATCCAACGATCCCAACTACCCAAAAGACGAGCTCGGGAGGCCCAACACCGTGATTAAACTCCAAATCGCCACGTAAAAAAAAACTTTAGGGGTTATTAATACTCCGGGATTAACATCTATAATCCCAGGTCATCACATCGTTGAATGGAGGTCGGACGGCGACGAACGGAACAATTTTCCGCGCGGTGGTCCAGTGCATGTTTTCGCACCTTCAGTGTGTGCCCGCGATTTTGTGAAACTTTGAAATCAGTGAGTGATGCACGAAAATTGAAAATCAATAAGTGATGCATGAAAATTGAAAATCAGTAACTGATGCATGAAAATTGAAAATCAGTAATTGATGCACGAAAAATAAAATCAGTAATTGATGCACAAAAATTAAGTAAGTGATGCATGAACCATTTAATTTCCTGCACCAGTTATTGTATTTCGTGCAAGAGTTGCTTTTTTGGAAATTTCGTGCATCTATTAATTAACACAAAGTTCGTGCACCAGTGTTAATTAACTGATGCACAGAATTTGCAAAAAAAAAAACAACTGGTGATTCACGAACCATACAATTAAATAAGTGATGCACGAACCATTTAATTTCGTGGACCAGTTATTGTATTTCGTGCACCAATTATTTTTTGCAAATTTCATGCACCAGTTAATTAACACAAAGTTCGTGCACCAATGTTAATTAACTGATGCACGAAATTTGTAAATAAGCAACTGGTGATGCACGAACCATACAATTAGGTAAGTTGTAAGGACCCCCGTGCCCTTAACCCGTTATTAGTATATTAATCCAAACATTTAGTGCATGTAATCAACATGTAAGCGAAAACCCCACTTATCACCATAGCAAATCATGCCAATAATAAATTTTTTTACATTATTCCATATAATGTCTAGTTTTCCCCAACCAAGTCCACATACATATCATGCACCATTATAATACACTAACATATTATCAGTTCATTTAGCAATTCAATAAATAATTGCGTGCAACTCATAAATGAAGAGAGAAAGGCCCTTGCCTTTTTATACATGCCATATACACATAATAGTGCTCACATGCGAGCATCAAATAGGTATGTGTGTATCAATGTACAAAATACGGTGATCAATACCGTCACTGGTATTTCGATCCCTGGAAGCACCTCCAATCCATAGCTCGAGCTCATCTCCAAAGCCATCGATGCACCTAGTCACCTGCCCCAACAGAGACAGCCCCCACACGGGGTGAGCACACCAATATCCCAGTCCAATAATCACAATAATACAATTCACAATTTACAAAAATGCCAATGCTATGAAATATAAAAGATGCTTTCTGGATGGTATCATCCTCATCCGGGATTCCCTGTACTGTCCATGTTCTCAAAATAACTGAAACCATCAAATTTCCAAATACCAGTTAATCATTACATTGATCAACAAATCCATTTGCTACATACCGATAGCATAATCAATAACATCAGATCATTAAACAATTATTACAGATATTCCATATATCTCACTTATGGTTCAATAGTTCTATTTCATTGCTCGCTCTACAATAGCGGCATTTCATTCTCCCGCATGCTCAACAACAGTGGCGTCATAACCGATGTTCGCTCAAAGGCGACAACATCCCAACCGTTGCTCGCTTAAAAGCGGCACCATATAATTCCCAATGCATATATATATCCATTGTAGCAACTACCATAAACCATGTATTTCAATATACATTTATTGCTAATACCGTTTACCATGCATTTCCATATATTGCAATACAGTGTACCATGCACTCAACAATTGCAATTATAATAAAGGGTTATGCTTGTACGTCATACGTACCTTATAATTCCGTAACATATCGTATTAACTTATAATAACTCACAATTAAACACAAGCATGCAACCACGTGACCAAGCACGGTCATAACCCCCAAACATATCGTTCATCCATGACGATTACCAAAATAAAAGCCCCCCGGCTAAGCATGCATAATACCCAAAATTTTATATTTTATAAGTTTAAAAGATAGCCAAAAACTCAAT
The DNA here is from genome assembly GCA_907163345.1 of Haberlea rhodopensis. NCBI lineage: Eukaryota > Viridiplantae > Streptophyta > Magnoliopsida > Lamiales > Gesneriaceae > Haberlea > Haberlea rhodopensis. Next base: position 1,600,641 of record CAJQUN010000122.1, on the reverse strand, counting down.
CGAGAATTCCGTTTTATTAAACTTTGGCTCCAACCAATCCATTTAAATAGTATGGCATTCCCATTGGAATGTAGACATTGCCCCGGAAATGGGCCACTTAAACCTCGATTCCAAAATCCCGACATTTTCCAAAATTTCCAAAAAAACAAATTCCTACGGGCGGCGATCGATCGCCGCTTTCAGCGCGATCGATCGCCCCTGTCCAGTGGGCAGCAGCGCCTTATCACGATCGATTGCGAGTCTCCGCGATCGATCGCCAACTTTCTCGCGATCGATCGCCCGAACTGTTCATCTTCACCAATTTAACAGCTGCTCGTCGCGATCGATCGGCGCCCCTCGGCAATCGATCGCCACCTGTGATTTTCCGAAAAATTCGAGCTTCCATGGTGTTTTTCACACCCAAACTCAAAATCAACACCCGATACACCTTTAACACCTCAAATACACCAATAAGGACCAATAAAAACTCTAAAAAACTCAACTTTGGATTTTAACCAAAAATCCACAAATTCCATAACCAACTCAAAACTCTACCAAACTCAACAACACCACTACCAAATCGAAGACAATGGTGAGGGGAAGATTAATACCTGATTATCTTCGAGAAAACCGGCTCCCGAGCCAAGCTACCAATGATTTTTCCCACCAAGGGAGAAGAGGGGAAATGGGGGAAGGGTTTTGGGCATAGAGAGAGAGAGAGAGGAGAGAGGGAAGGGATCCGTGCCAAATGATGGAATACCGAGTCTACCTGGTATATATAGAGTACCAAAACTCGAAAACTCCAATCCTCCCACAAATACATCATGACTCATTAAAAATCATCTGTTTTCAAAAATTACCTCCCTATCTCAAATTCCATTACCAGCCCCAGTACAAAGTACTCCGGACCCCAAATCCCACCAAAGACCAAATTCCAAGATTATCACTACGACAAGAATACATCTCATCCCTTTGATCCAATGACTCCAAATACCGGATTTAAAATCCCCACGAGTCCCAAAACCGTAATTAATTCATAATTGCCACAATTAGAATCCTTAAAGGATCATTACCACACCGGGATTAACACCATTAACCCCCGGGCATCACAATTATTCCCCACTAATAAAATTTTGTCCCCAAAATTTGCACGGCGTACTCCCCGTATCGCCGAGATTACAAAATCCAAACGGATTCACATCGTCGAACCATGAACATAACATGAACGACACACCAACCGCGAGGATACCGACCTGGCACCCAAACCTGGAAGGGATTAACCTCCCAAACCAGCACAAACTCAAGGAAGACGTCAGCATTCCCCGATGTTAACCATCTCAAAAGCAGTCAGTCAACCATAACTGCAAACCAAACGAATCATTCGCGATTCCAAAATAGATATCGCCTCGATGATATCACTACGATTTAGCCTACGATGTTAACCATACATCGTTACCAAGGAAACCACCAGTACACTACATTGTACTTATACCAAATCCGGTTCCCGTTCTCCAATTCGACCTCCATCAAAGGCAGCAGTTGCACCACCTTGCAACATGGATCGGGCATCTCATCGCTACCGATCAACACAAAACACATCTCTAAAGATGTCTACATCCATAAGTTCCAAGAAATCACATCTTGGTCCAACACATCGTCGAGACTCTACGAGGTCTCAAATTCACGAAAGGACATGCAAGAACAGCCAATTGCATTCCCGCCACACGTGTCAACCGCGACACCTAACAAATCCACAATGGTCATCCTCGCTTACCCTAGGATTCAACGATCCTAACTCAGGATGTTATCAAATTACTCAGAATGAATTACCATGGCCTACAATACGACAATCCCTCATCAGGGGAAGTCAACCAACCTTCACGATCATTCCTCGGACTATATCGTGCCATCGAGATTACCAATCTCAAAGTGCCACAATCTCACACCGGAGATTCATTCATCCAAGAATATTAACCCGATGCTCGACAAGGACTAAAATAAATGTTGGCATTCGTATACACCCAGGTATACATGCCTAAGTACCAACACAACATGCATACCCAATGCAATGGACTCAGGTATCTCCAAACATACCCAGAGTCCCATAACCAACTGTCAATCCCCAGCTATTCTCACATCGCGGAGAATAATGATTGACGAACCAAAGGTCAAAAGTGTGATTCCAACATCAACACCATACAACCGACTCATTGAATCTCCCAAAGATTTCCAATCGATAGGTATATCAATACTGCTTTCCTCATAAGGAAAGTGTCATGAATCCATGACCTTCCAACCTCGAACCACCGTTCGGAAATTGGATATATTTACACCAAAATATATCCCGGAATCAACAAAATACAAGACTGGTTCAGAATAGTGCATCCCTGCAACTATTACCAATCCGAAACCCGTATACTCAACGTATACTCATTCTAACAATGCTCTGTTCTACTACCATAGTACTACACAAACCCGAGCATTCCCCCGGAGACGTCTCATCAAACGTCTCACCGAAAGGTAAGTAATCCATTACTCGGTCCAACACCAGTAATGCTTACCATGGCTGATTTACAATCAACCTACGACTGATACTAGCTGTCTCCATGACAGTACAATCCAAATATCTCCAATAGATAAAATCAATAAAGTAGTGTTACCCCACTAACTATATCCCACAATTCCAATTGTGTTCCCCAATGCATGCCATATGCAAGATGCTCAACTCGAGCCAAAAAAATGACTTGTCGACACTCACGTTGGTACTCCCAACAAAACTGAGTTGTCCCAGTACAAGTCCCTCAAAACATTTGACGTTTAAACGTCCCCGTGAGGTATTCCCTGCCTCAATCATCATGCCACATAGAGACTACAAGAGTCTACCATAAACCCTCATCGTATCACCGTACGATTCACCAAACTCGAATCCAACGAGCAGTATAATGGCTATCACAAGCACACTATAGCATTGCAACACTACATGGCTAGCAAATTCGCTGCCCCCCCCCCCCCCCCATAGACTTATACCAAACCTACCAACATATGTTCCATCCCGGTATGCCATACCGTACAAACCATTAGAGTAGTGGGTCAACACCCAATATTTCTCTCCCAATAACTAAAAAGTGTAGCATGCCTGAATCTAACAGGGGTTCGCGGTGGTGGAGGAACTGGATCGGAAAAAAGAGGGATTCTAGTTGTAAGATATCTAATGTCCTTGCTCAACCACGATGCAATCCTAATCCATTAGGACTTATTCCACACCCTCAGTGTGGGTATAACCATATCTACCACACATCACAACGACAAGCGAGTAGTTTCCTCAATGACTACTCTTACCACCAATCACTTGGCCTTAGCCATTCCAACGAGTATACCCAAAGGTATCACTACTCGAAAGTATTACCTCTATTACATGATGCGGTACACTCACCGGTACAATGCATCCAATAATCCATCGAGCAAACCTGCTCGGCGTAACAGTCTCGTCAACCAGTGACGTAGACATCATTTGTGCCCATCAACAACACTCAAACCATATGACTAAATACGTACACCCAGACGTATTATTCGTCATCACGACACTACACGTATACATAGAATATCCACTATGTCATCGTCATCCCGTGATGGTACATGTCAGCATATGACATCCAAAATAACATCGTCAACTCGTGACTGTACATGTCAATACACGACATCCATAATCTCATCGTCAAACACGCGACGGTATATGTATATATATGCATGACATCCACAATAATGCAAATAACACAGTAATATACAATACTTCATCGCTAACAAGATAGCGTATACCTGTATTCCTCGCCCAACAGTAATACGTAATCAGCATCCATCACTCGAAGGCGGCACAATCCCGAGCTATAAAATTAGCGGTATGAGCTCTCGCTATATGAAATCAGCGTTGTGAAACATCGCCATAGGACCAGCGGCACAAACCCTTGCTATACAATCAGCGGCAAGAACCATCACCATATAATCAACGGCATAATCGTGGACTCAAGAGATACTCACATTCATGTAGCACTTTGTTCCTTTCGGACCCAAGAGGTGGCTCACATTAAATGCAGCACTTTGTTCCCGATCGCATCGCTACGTCATGACAGCAGCATCATCGCTTCGACGTGACAGCGACATGTATCATCGCTTCGACACGACATCAGCATCATTGTTTTGACATGACGGTGGTATCATCGCTTCGACATGACATCGGCATAATCAGGAATGTATCACTTTGTTCCGCAGGCCCAAGAGGTACTCCCATGCACGTGCCACATGCCTCGTAGGCGCAAGAGGTGACCCCGTACATGTGCACATTGTCCTTTGGACTCAAGAGGTGATGCCCATTCCGCATAATCTCACCGATATTTCCATACACCTGCATCAAGGTTAACACCACAATCCACAAATCCTACTACGTTATATCGGCGGCTCAATAATATCCCTCGCTATAATATGACAGCGGCATTAACCATTGCTTCGACATATGAGCGGCAAATATAATGATCCATCGCTAGTGATATACCCGTAGCAGGACTCTAATTGCAATATATTTGCATGCTCAATATCAATTGAAATCTCATAATCATATGGAAATCATACCCGCATATTCCACTATCTGTTATCCACCATTCCTGTCCTTAGACAACTTATAATGTTTCTCATTTCCTGATTTTTCCTACAATATCAAATTCTTAAAACACTTTCATATCAAGTGCAATCCGTTCCCATCAATCTCATCTCATCGTATTCCATATGATCCTGCAACCACCATGGTTAGCAATACCACATTCCATATCATAAAAGCACATAAGCAAATAGTTGTGTCACACAACACTAATTACCATCATGCATAAATATGTGCTACCCATTCCTATCAGCATGTTCCAGGCCCTCAACAGCCCCAAAGAGCAAACCACTACTCTGATACCACTAATGTAAGGACCCCCGTGCCCTTAACACGTTATTAGTGTATTAATCCAAACATTTAGTGCATGTAATCAACATGTAAGGGAAAAACCCACTTATCACCATAGCAAATCATGCCAATAATAAAATTCTTTACATTATTCCATATAATGTCTAGTTTTCCCCAACCAAGTCCACATACATATCTTATAATACACTAACATATTCTCAGTTCATTTAGCAATTCAATAAATAATTGCGTGCAACTCATAAATGAAGAGAGAAAGGCCCTTGCCTTTTTATACATGCCATATACACATAATAGTGCTCACATGCGAGCATCAAATAGGTATGTGTGTATCAATGTATAAAATACGATGCTCAATACCGTCATTGGTATTTCGATCCTTGGAAGCACCTCCAATCCATAGCTCGAGCTCATCTCCAAAGCCATCGATGCACCTAGTCACCTGCCCCAACAAAGACAGCCCCCACACGGGGTGAGCACACCAATATCCCAATCCAATAATCACAATAATACAATTCACAATTTACAAAAATGTAACTGCTATGAAATATAAAAGATGCTCCATGGATGGTATCATCCTCATTCGGGATTCCCTGTACTGTCCATGTTCTCAAAATAACTGAAACCATCAAATTCCAAATGTCAGTTAATCTTTATATTGATCAACAAATCCATTTGCTACATACCGATAGCAGAATCAATCACATCAGATCATTAAACAATGATTACAGATATTCCATATATCTCACTTATGGTTCCATAGTTCTATTTCATTGCTCGCTCTACAATAGCGGCATTTCATTCTCCCGCATGCTCAACAGTAGTGGCGTCATAACCGATGTTCGCTCAAAGGCAACATCATCCCAACCATTGCTCGCTCAAAAGAGGCACCATATAATTCCCAATGCATAAATATATCCATTGTAGCAAGTACCATAAACCATGTATTTCAATATACATTTATTGCTAATACCGTATACCATGCATTTCCATATACATTTATTGCAATATAGTGTACCATGCACTCAACAATTGCAATTATAATAAAGGGTTATGCTCGTACGTCATACGTACCTTATAATTTCGTAGCTCGAGTCCAACCTTGCCTGAGTCCCACGACCCGATGAATTATGTGCTAACACATAAATAACTCACAATTAAACACAAGCATGCAACCACGTGCCCAAGCACGTTCGTAACTCCCAAACCTATCGTTCATCCATGACGATTACCAAAATAAAAGCCCCCCGGCTAAGCATGCGTAATACCCAAAATACTCCATTTTATAAGTTTAAAAGATAGCCAAAAACTCAACCGATAATTCCATTTTATTAAACTTTGGATCCAACCAATCCATTTAAAAAGTATGGCATTCCCATTGGAATGTAGACATTGCCCCGGAAATGAGCCACTTAAACCTCGATTCCAAAATCCCGACATTTTCCAAAATTTCCAAAAAAACAAATTCCTACGGGCGGCGATCGATCGCCGCTCTCAGCGCGATCGATCGCCCCTGTCTAGTGGGCAGCAGCGCCTTGTCGCGAGTCTCCGCGATCGATCTCCAACTCGCTCGCGATCGATCGCCGAGAACCCGCGATCGATCGCCCGAACTGTTTATCTTCACCAATTTAACAGCTGCTCGTCGCAATCGATCAGCGCCCCTCGGCGATCGATCGCCATCTACGATTTTCCGAAAAATTCGAGCTTCTATGGTGATTTTCACACCCAAACTCAAAACCAACACCCCATACACCTTTAACACCTCAAATACACCAATAAGGACCAATAAAAACTCTAAAAAACTCAACTTTGGATTTTAACCAAAAATCCACAAATTCCATAACCAACTCAAAACTCTACCAAACTCAACAACATCACTACCAAATCGAAGATAATGGTGAGGGGAAGATTAATACCTGATTATCTTCGAGAAAACCGGCTCTCGAGCCAAGCTACCAATGATTTTTCTCACCAAGGGAGAAGAGGGGAAATGGGGGAAGGGTTTTGGGCATAGAGAGAGAGGAGAGAAGGAAGGGATCCGTGCCAAATGATAGAATACCGAGTCTACCTGGTATAGATAGTACCAAAACTCGAAAACACCAATCCTCCCACAAATACATCATGACTCATTTAAAATCATCTGTTTTCAAAAATTACCTCCCAATCTCAAATTCAATTACCAGCCCCAGTACAAAGTACTCCGGACCCCAAATCCCACCAAAGACCAAATTTCAAGGTTATTAATACGACGAGAATATAATCTCATCCCTTGGATCCAATGACTCCTACCGGATTTAAAATCCATGGGAGTCCCAAAACCGTAATTAATTCATAATTGCCACAATTAGAATCCTTAAAGGATCATTACCACACCGGGATTAACACCATTAATCCCCGGGCATCATATAAGTGATGCACGAACCATTTAATTTCATGCACCATTTATTATCTATCTTCATCATCATCAAGTTTCAGCAGCCGCCACCTCCCATTTTCCAACTAATTATTCTCCCCACCACTACCACCAGAGCATGAGCCGCTGCTGTCACCTTTCGTTTATACATCTCCACAACCACCTCCTTACATATATCCGTCCCCTCCTCCAACTTCATCATCCCTGCCACCATACTGCCAATAGTAATTCATTATATGCACACTAACAACTTCAAATAATAATTAAAGAGAAGAAAAATAAAATAAAATAATGTCAACGAATCGCGAAAGTCATATTTCTGATATTGAATATGAGGTCAATCCACTCGATCAGAAAACAAAAAAAAATTGTAAAGAAAAAAAGTGACAGATGAGGAGAAGAAAGGGACAAAGGAGACCCAACAAACCTCAATCTCATCTCACGAGAGTGGCGAAATTGATGGAGGAGTGGGAAAAGGAAAAGGGTGGAGATTGAGTAATGGGCACTGTGGACGGGAGAAATTGTTGTGTTGACAGAAAGAAAGAGAATAGCCAAGGGTACTTTAGTAAACAAGAAAGAGTTAAATACAACAAATGTCCAAAAAATGGATCAATGTGAATAAACTTATCTTAAAACTGAATTTAGTTGCACACTTTTTTCTTTTGATGACTTAAATGAATTTAATTCATAGAAATGGTACCTCCTTGCAATTCCCCCTTTAACTTTTCAAATTTGCATAGGCAGATATATAGTAACTATTTTAGTGTCACGATATTCAAAAAATAATCATATTATTCATAATATAAACAATTAAAAATTATTACGACTTAAAAAAATATCATAGTAAAATAATTAGTAATCAAATGATTATATAAATATTATCTTTAAAGTTTTTGATTTTATGTCAGAATCATATTTTTGTTTTTCATAAATTGTAATATGATGTAATTATTGGGAGAAGATTATTAAAAAAAAAAAATTTATTCATGTTGGCTAAATGATCAAATATGACGTTTGGACTATCACGTTATATAATTTCAAAGATTTGAAATGAAGTATTACAACTATAATATTGATAAAATGACAAGTGTCAATATATATATATATAAACTGATAATGTTGAGACAGTAAGATTTTATTAATTTAGTGATATTATGAATTTATCGAGTATTAAATTAATAAAGTTAGGATCACGTTGAGACAAAAAAAATATTATTCAAGAAATATTATTAATTTATCAAATATTTTATCGTATATGAAACTACGTTGTATGCCCACTATGCTGCACTGGATTACCAGTTGACCACCATAAAATTACAAATGAAACCAATAATTTAATACTTGACCACATTTTTACTTTGTAAATATTGTTTTTACCAAATATAAACAAAAGTATTAGCATTAAAACTCTTAAATTTGCCTTCACTAGTTAAAGCAAGGAGGGCTTCAAACGCTCCTCTAATATTTAATATGACGTAATTAACCTCAACCTTTTCGCAACTTTCCTAAAGCTATCGTGTATCCAAACATCATTCTGAGGGTAGTTTGGACATTTAACCTAATCATATTAGATCTCATACACATTTCCTTTTTTTCTAGAGAGAGAAACAACCAGCGAAGAAATCACTATCAATTCGAACTCGAATCTCGCTCTATCATCTGGGAAACTCTCTGTAAAACCCTCTTTTCCCTCTTTGTTTGAGCTACTTTTATCTTGTATAATTCGTATTAATTGATGTATTTATGCGCATTGTTGTGATTTACAGATTTGTAGGTTTTGGGAATTTGATGCGTGAGTTGTGAAGCTAACAGATCGATTATGGCAGAGGTTTCCGGTGAAGGGCGTGTTTCAGGAGACAATGCACCGGAGAGGACGCCACTGGCGGCGTCGGGCTCGTTTAAGGAAGGAGTCAAAACGTCGTCGTCGCGTCGGAGGGTGGCCGTGCGGTCAAGTTTAGATGCGGACGACTTTATAAACTTGCTTCATGGCTCGGATCCGGTGAAGATGGAGCTCAATCGACTTGAAAATGAAGTCAGAGGTCAGTCTACTGAGCTGGATCCGCTAGATTCGCGCTTGGATTTGTTGTAAACCGCCGCCATTTTTGTGCGTGCGCGTGTTTTTATTTGTGAATTTCTGAGATTTGGAATCTAGTGACGACGTTTTACTTGGGTTTTGTGGTGGTCTGCAGATAAGGAGAGGGAATTGGTGGAGGCCCAGTCTCAGATCAAGGCGTTGAAGTTGTCGGAGCGGCTTCGGGAAAAAGCTGTGGAAGAGGTACCGTTGTTTTAAAGTTTTGATTTTTATGAAAAAGAATAAATTTTCTGCAATTTAGTAGACTAAGAGTGCATTGCACCTGGTTGGAATAACTGGTTCTTGAACTCTTTTTATAGGTTTCTTAAGAAAAAATATAAATGGTCTGTAATCAAATTTTAAGTTTGCTATTAGTTCAATAGCGGAGAAAAATATGAAGGGCACTTGAAATCAATTTTGTTAAAATTATCCAATTGCTGAAGTTTTTCTGCCAAGATTTTTGAGTTCTATTAGGTACTGGTTCGATTGGCCACACGAAAGAGAATAAAAAAACAGCAAACAACACGCTAACGAATTGATATGGAAATGCATAAAAATGAAATGGAGGAGAGAGTTCCCTGAGATAAATTCTCTATACAATGGAAAATACTCCCTAGCCAAATGCTGGTAATACCTTACCCTAAGCTAGTCACAACGCTCACAAAGAAACCAATGAATGACCCTAGCACACTCCACTCTCCCTCCATTTATTCTTCCCACTCATCTCTAGATTCTTACATAGAATAGATCCACTAAAGATGGCCCATGCCCATAAGGCCATAACAATAGTCCCCCTCCTCAAAACAACCTTGTCCTCAAGGCTGAGACTTGCTACTTGATCCCCGTGGAAGCTCGTGTTCTTCCAACAAACATCAAAGACAATGAATTTTAAAATTAAGGGAAAAGAACATATTAACAAAATATAGAAAACCAAGAGGATATCTTCCCCCACATACTGGAACTATTGAGCCACAACTGTTGTGTCAAAACTAATTTTTGAACAATATAACTCAAGATCCCCTCAGCCACTTGATCTCTGTCGTCAAAATAGAATAACACCATTGGAACAAGTGCCGCAATACCATAACGTCCTTGCCAATCACTTATCCATTCTCCAACCATGTGAGTTTTATCACAAGGCAACCCCCATTCCTTCAATACCAATTTATGAATATAATCTGGACCTGCAACAACGCCCTCCAACGTCAACAGAGGGATTCCAGCAATTATAGCAATTAATTTCAGAATATTTAGAGACTTAAATATTTTATTGAAACTAAAACCACCATCCACATAATTTTTAACACGGCCCACAAAATAAGATAACAAAAACTGGGCTTTATACAATATTATGGCAGTGGAAGATTACATCAATATATTGAATAAGTGCTAGTCAAAACCATGTTCTTTATCAACCATGCTGAGAACTTCGTTGCTTGCAACGTCACTCGTACCAGCCAACAAAACTGAAACTAATTCAATAATTATTAAAAGAGACTTCCCTGGAGTCCTCAATATGTAGCAGGGCGTGTTAATTGCATCCTGGCAGGGGAATCGAGATGCTCAATAGCCACCATGGATAGACTTGTCCCCTGGAACCTCCTCCTTCATTTTCCCAGTCGAGCTACACCCCAAAAAGCCCATCGAACTAATCGTTACCAGCTCACTGTGCGAATCTTCCTGTTCTGTGACCTGCGTTTCAGCTGCGCAGCCGCCTCTTCTTCCCCTTCTGTAGCCGGCCGCAGCTGTCGGACTGTCCACTGCCGTCTGTCGATCCCAAATCCATAGCCTCCTACAATGTCGCCTTCCTCGCCCAAGTTGTTATGGCTATGTGTTGTGCGTAAAACTCCAATCCATGACATGTTTATTTGGTAAGCTTCGGTAGTCAGGCCCATTTCCTCATAGGCCCAACTTTTTTTTCCGGGTTTCCATGCAGTAATCCATATTTTTATGTGTTTGTCTCCTTGCTGCCTTCAATTAAATCACCAAGCCCGCAGCGTGCAATAATAGATCTCATCAGTATCAACACATCCCACCTACACATTTGATACCCAAGTGCGATGCAACCTCCGCTGCCACTCACCGCCTTACAACCCCCATATCTCCGTATAAATTCCGCAGCCTGCCACCTCCCCCTCTCTGTATTGCATAGTGGCTGGAATTTTCTGGTTCCAAAAGTTTGTCGGATTTGTAAAACCAGTTTATTGGGGATTGAATCGAAAATCGTTCACGTTGTGATGCACAGCCTCTTGTGCCACATATGCCCCATTCTTCTGGTGTTTTTCTCGAAGTTGTGGTGCAATGTCTAGGCCATCGGAGTGTCCTGTCACCTCATGCACGACACTCAGAATTTATCGGATGATCTCTTGTTCACAAGTTTCCTCCATTTCTCCTGTCGTAGTATTTTCTTCGACATTGGTGATATCGTCCTGAGCACCCTTGGAAGACTCATCTGTACCAATGGCCGGAAATCGCAACACCTGCTCGGTTGGCCATTTCGGCATTAAAGATTCAAAATGCCCCAACATTTCGGAGAGAAATTCATCCCATGTCAAATCGGAGTAGCATTGTATGAGCTGATTAAACCAGGATTTCGCCACTCCCTCCATGCTCAAGAATGTGACCTGCATCCTGTGGTGTCATGGTGTCGAATTGGTTGTGAAATAATGGTCCGCTGTTAGAATCCATAGCCTGAGATTGACACCGTTGGAAGTCGGCAGTGCTTTGTATCCAAAACTTCTAAAAAAATCTGTTCTTGTCCATCTTCATTGAGCTCATAGTGTTGTGTTTCCATTCGAACCTCACGACACGGTGGCCCTGGCTGGTCGGACCATTGTGAGGTACTGGTTCGATTGGCCACACGAAAGAGAATAAAAAACAGCAAACAACAAACTAATTTCCAAGCACCAGAAGGAAGAACATATAATCAATATGAACTGATATGGAATTGCATAAAAATGAAATGGAAGAGACTGTTCCCAGAGATATATTCTCTGTACAATGGAAATGGACAATACTCCCTAGCCTAAGCTAGTTACAATGCTCACAAAGAAATCCATGAATGACCCTGACACACTCCACCCTCCCTCCATTTATTCTTCCCACTCAGTTCTATATTCTTCCATAGAATAGATCCACTAAACAAGGCCCAGGCCCAGAACAAGTTCTGATAGCATATTTGTGCCAGCATGAGTTTCCATAGCATATGTTCTTGTTTCAGTTGAAAAATGACTTCCTTCTATGGCTGTGTGGCAAAATATGAATAATGTTACTGAATGTGGTTCATTTGTGTGAATATATGTCTACAGGGTAAAAAAAACACAATTAGAATTTTGGCTTTATCCTTATGTTTATCGCTTTTAATGTGTGCAAACTATTTGGTTTCGCCTTTCTTCTTGAAAGTGAGTGTTCTAGTTCATTTTTCTACCCTGCCCCATTCCCCTGGTTGTCTTCCTCTTTTATGAGTTGCATGAAGCTTTGCAAATGAGTTTGAAAGATAGCTGGGGTTGTTCATTTTAAATCAGCTCACTGAAGAGTTGGCTAAAGTTGAGGGGAAGCTCAAATTATCAGAATCTAACCTAGAAAACAAGGTACTAGCTGGAACCCCTCCCATTTTGTCAGTACTTTTTTAGTACTTACATGTGATCGCATGGGCTTTTGTTCTGGGCAGAATCTTGAAATTAAAAGAATCAATGATGAAAAGAAGGCTTCAATGGCAGCTCAATTTGCTGCAGAAGCGACTCTTCGGAGAGTTCACGCTGCTCAAAAGGATGATGATATGCCTCCTATTGAAGCTATCCTGGCTCCCTTGGAGGCGGAACTCAAGCTTGCTCGACTGGAGGTTTGTGCTGGAATGCAATTTAGTTTCAGCTACCTTTTATATAACAAGTCTCATTTTCTGGAGCATTTCTTAAATCTTAGTTGACCTTTTGTTTCCAGATTGCAAAGCTGCAGGATGATAACAAAGCATTGGACAGGCTTACCAAATCAAAAGAGGCTGCACTACTCGAGGCAGAGAGAACTGTTCAAGTAGCATTGGCAAAGGCTTCTATGGTGGACGATCTTCAAAACAAGAATCAAGAATTGATGAAGCAGATTGAAATTTGCCAGGTCATGTAATCTTGCACTTCGATATTAAGGACCGCCAATATTAAATACTGTAATCACTTATTTTCTCTAACACAAGGTCTTTCTTGATTGAGCAGGAAGAGAACAAGATCGTAGATAGAATGCACCGCCAGAAGGTTGCAGAGGTTGAAAAGCTTACTCAAACTGTAGTTGAGCTGGAAGAGGCTGTTCTTGCCGGTGGTGCTGCCGCCAATGCTGTTCGTGATTACCAGCGGAAAGTTCAGGAGATGAATGTAATGTGCCACACACACACACACACACAAACTCTTGTTTCGCTCTGAAAATGTTTTATTATGAAACCATAATAGGCCTCTGGTATTTTTTTCGGATCTATTCAGGAGGAAAGAAAAATTCTTGATAGGGAGCTGGCTCGTGCTAAAGTAACTGCCAATAGAGTGGCAACTGTGGTAGCAAATGACTGGAAAGATGCTAACGACAAGGTGATGCCTGTGAAACAATGGCTCGAAGAAAGACGATTCTTACAGGTTAATTTTGTTCTCTGCGGCTGCGATCTTTAATTTTCCAAGCGGTCAAAATTATTGAACTCGTCACTTCTACTACATCTGTTCTCACTGTAGTTTGTTATAGGGTGAGATGCAACAACTACGAGACAAGCTTGCCATTACTGAGCGAACTGCAAAGTCTGAAGCCCAATTGAAAGTAATTTGCTTAGCTATGGTTGATCTGATGTCTTTCTCTTTAAAAAAGTATCAAATTCTTTCGTCAACTTAAATAAGTTCCCGTCCTTTAGGAGAAATATCAGTTACGACTTAAAGTTCTTGAAGAGACTTTGAGATCACCAAACACTGCTACGCGTAGCAGCACACCTGTGCTTGATGGAAGAAGCTCAAGCAATGGTCCTTCACGAAGACAATCACTTGGTGGAGCAGAAAATGTTCCCAAATTGACTTCAAATGGCTTTCTACCCAAGAGGTCACCATCTTTTCAGATGAGATCTTCTGGGAGCAGTTCAGTGTTGAAACATGCAAAAGGGACATCAAAGTCATTTGATGGTGGTTCCAGATCTTTGGACCGCGGGAAAGTCCTCTTAAATGGATTAGGGCCAAATTTCAAACAAAGCCAGTCCTGTGATGGAACCAAGGATGGTGAGACACAAAATACTCCAAGGAAAGGAAATCAAAACGAAAATACCAGTGATTCACAAGCAACTGAGAAAGAAGATTCTGTTCCCGTGTTATTATATGATCTATTACAAAGAGAAGTGATTGGATTGAGGAAAGCTGGTCTTGAAAAAGATCAGAGCCTTAAAGACAAGGATGATGCAATTGAGGTTGATTTTCTTCCATTGTTTTTTTAATTGTTATCCTAACCTAGATCATCTTCTTTTCATTAACTCTTGTCTTGCTTGTGATCAGATGCTAGCGAAGAAGGTGGAAACATTAACCAAAGCCATGGAAGTCGAGGCTAAAAAGATGAGAAGGGAAGTGGCCTCGATGGAGAAAGAAGTGGCTGCCATGCGGGTGGAAAAAGAACATGAAAATAGGGCCAAGCGACTTGGGAATGCCACTAAGAATTCGCTCAGCACTTCTCAGTTTCTCCCAGGAAGGTATGCCTGTTATTTAAGACGTTTACTGCCAGTTATAGTTGTATGTTTCTAGGCTGTCTATTGTACTCATTCAGTTTACGACACTTTTTTAAAATCTTAAACCATTGTTTCCCTTCTATCTCGGAATGAGTTTTAGTATCTGGTTTTCAATTATCTCACCGAAAGTGTTGCAGGACTTTGTCAAGAAGCGGATCAGGACGCAATTCACAATAGCAGATAGCCCAATTGCAGCATCAAGCCATGGTTCTACATAAACCTAGTAATTGTCCTCCATCCTTCTTGAACTTACCCTCATTGTTGTTTGTATAATTACAAGCATGCCGATGACTCATTGGTTGTGGCAAGAAATCAAAATTGTCACTAACTAGTTGAAATCGAGTGGAAGTGATCGGTATGCTTCTAACTTAGATTGTAAACCCTCTTCATGGAAATCACCGCGAGAAAAATTGGCGGTTATCGATTGTGAAGCTAACCTTTTGGAAGAACAATTTGAGTGGCAGTTCTTGTGATTGTATAGTTAGCTCTGTGGTTACTTGTTTGTAATCTGCTGTTCTTGTGACTTATTTGTTGAGGTTTGCCAATATTCTTGTATTCAGATAAAGATTAGGTTTGTTTTTGAATCTGTGTTTTATCTATTTATATATATTTTGGTACGTGTGATTCTTATACTAAGACCAATATTGGTTGGTCAAGTGAACTTGCTCTTCAGGATGTTGGCAGTTTACTTTTCTTTTTTTTTCCGCTATTGTATCAAGATTGTTTGAAAATGGATAGCTAATAATTTTGCTTCGATTTTCAATCGAAAATTTGATCGAAAAGCTAATCGCCTTTTTGCATGACCTATCCTGAAATTTGTAACTTGTTATCCCCCTGTATTGGCTGATAAAAGTTTGTGTTTCAAGGCATGAAGCCGTTGCATCTTTCATTGATGCCTAGTCGAGGTTCAAGGATTCCAAAATTTCATGGCGATCCACGAATTTAATTAATGGATATTGTTATATCATGTACAGATATTGATACATATATTCGCACAAGCGGATATGTATAGGATACGATATATATATATATATATATATATATATATATATATATATAATTTCAAGAATATAATCAATATTAAATTGATATGTGACCGTAAAATTTTTAGAAGTATTCGTGCATAATAAATATCAATCGACTAAATGCAAAGAGAGTAGCAAGTGTAGGATGATGGACCGCCGATGGCTCGACTAAGAGAGATCGGAGCGACGAGCGGGTCGACATCCTGCTCGAGCATGATGATGATTTGATTTATGATCTTCCTTTGGACTCCGGAGATATGGATATTCGAGATTTGATACCCTTCATATGCATTTGCATTCATGCACATCATGATTCGCATGTTATTTGTCATACACTGTGATATTATCTGTTTCTCGTACTGGGTGCTGACCCGCTTCGCGGGGGGCTGTCATGTCTTTGTTGTATGGGCATGACATGTGGTACATGTGGACGTACTGTGGATGCTCTAGACGAAGTATCGATAAATATCAGAGCTCCTTGAGAATGAGCTCAGGTATATGGTTTATGTTTTGAGTCCCAGTAGTTTAGTATTTTTACTTATGTTTTAAATTACCGGGGTATGCCCCGAGTATCTGTATTTTTAAGTATTACTTTACTGAGAAGTTATATGTAATGCTTATGCGATGAATATCATATTAGATATAAAAATGGAAATACATATTTTCACTATTCGGAAATATTTTAATAACAAACTGCGAAAAATTTTGAGGGTCACTTTTTGAAAGTTTTTAATTAAATCTTCCGCTGTTTACGTTAATATAACAATCGTGTGTTAATTAAAACTCTGATTAGGAATAGGCCCTCACATAATGTACTTGGTAATGTACGAGTGGGTATTTTATGAAGTCATTATCTATATGTTCATACATGTATTGCTAAGTATGAGATTGTGATGCCCGGGAATTAATGGTGTTAATCCCGGAGTGGTAATGATCCTTAATGGATTTTATTTGTGGCAATTATGAATTAATTGCGGTTCTAGACTCTCGGGGATTTTAAATTCGATATTTGGAGTCGTTGGATCCGAGGGATGAGATTGTATTCTCATCGTGGTGATAACCTTGAAATTTGGACTTTGGTGGGATTTTGGGGATCCGGAGTACTTTATACTAGGGCTAGTAATGAAATAGAGTTTGGGAGGTAATTATTGAAAACAGATGATTTTTAATGAGTCATGATGTATTTGTGGAAGGATTGGTATTTTCGAGTTTTGGTACTATATATATCAAGTGAACTCGGTATTCCATCATTTGAACGAATTCCCTCTCTCTCTCCCTCTCTTTCTATGCGCCCAAACCCTCCCCCATTTCCCTATTTTCTCCCTTGGAGGAGAAATCGTTGGTGGCTTGACTCGGGAGCCGGATTTCTCGAAGATAATCAGGTATTCATCTTCCCCTCACCATTGTCTTCGATTTGGTAGTGGTATGGTAGATTTTGGTTGAGGTTTTGGTTGGTTATGAGTTTTGGGGATTTTTGGTTAAAATCCTTGACCGCTTAATTCTACCGCAAGTGCACGATTATCAAGTTTTAGTATAGTAAAAATTAAGTAAGGGTTGTCGAATCCACAGGGACTAATGTATAAGTACCAAATAAGATTAATAAAATTATATTTAGCCTACGATTAACAAAGGTGATTATCTAATGACGACTTGAACTAAGGACCGAAAAAATAAACAAGAAACAATAAAATGAATGGTTCCGGATATGCAAATGTAAGTTGCTCGAGAAATATATCAAGCTCGTCGTTCAACTATGTTATCTTTAATGATTCAACTGAATTCTCAAATTATCAAACAATTGATTCTAAAGGTGAAAGGTTTTCTCTATTATTCGATACACTCTCTCGAGCTGTAAAGAAACTAACATTAAATTAGCATAAGTCACGCTCGTGCACCTATTTACTAATTCAGTGTTGCATAAATCATCAAAACCTTGTTACTCTAAATCTCTCGATTCAAAGTTCTCACGTATGCGATATCATCTCTCGATCTCAATCGTAACATACATCATAAATTAATAGAGCGTGTTACAACATTATCTCTCGATCTCGGTTATAACTCTCAGATTCAATCAAAGTTAGCTAGGCTTTGATCTACACAAGCAATTAATTTATGAACAATAGTAATCAATGCACTCAAACACAATTGAATCAATAATCAAACACAACGAAACTAAAACTCGATATAATAGATTAAAAATATTTCAAATCAAATACAAAAGAGTTTAATCGTCTCTCGACCTCAAAAACATCAATTGGAAATCAAAATGAAATAGATTGGAGTCTAGAAATACGATAAACGGCGGAATAAATCCGTGCGTAGCACCGAAATCTCTTCTCTTGCTCCTTCCTTGCACTCCGGAATGGATTGGCTCGACTTTGGACGAAGAACGGAGATTGAATCTCCTTCGACGGCGCTAGGCGGCGGCTAGGGTTCCTTATTTTTGAGAGAATTGGTGTCTGATATCGTCTTCTCTTCTATGGAAATGATTCTTCCTTTTATCCCTCGAAAATCCATCAAAAATGGAAGATAAGATTTTCCCGGATTTGCGTATCGATCGATCGAGAATTGCGTCCGATCGATCGGTGCACTGTTCATGCCAGCCTTTGAAACTCACTGCCTCGCTCGATCGATCGAGCCTTTGATAAAATTGGCTCTGAAGTTTCTGCCTTGGTCGATCGATCGAGAAATAATCTCGATCGATCGAGAATTCAAATTATTTTCTTCTCAGCACACTGCCTGGCTCGATCGATCGAGACTCCGAAAATCCAACTTCCTCAATTTCAACTCTTTCTCGCCTCGATTTCGCCATTTTTCTTCAGTTTAGCTCATTTCTTCCATTTCCAACTAATTTTCCTGAAATAGACAAATAAACACCAAAAAGCATAATATCATCCAGGAAAAAGTACGAAAAATGGGAAGAAATTACAGCTAAAAACACTCAAAATCTAAGCTTATCAACTCCCCCAAACTTAGACTTGATCGTCCTCGAGCAAGCAATAAGCTCAAAAAGAAAAGTTAATCTTAATACTATGCATGAATCATCTTTACAACTCACGTAACAACTCAGAAATCCTACTTACACATCAATAAAAGTCATTCAACATTTAACAAGAAGTAATTTCTCCTAAGTTAAACAATACATCGCAACATTGGAACGTGCGTGTGTGCTATTGTCAAACATGAGTAATGTACATATCTTTAAGATCAAAAAGTGCCATAACAACTCCGAGTCAAGATTACTTTGAACTACTCTACAAATTTACTATCCAGCACTTCTCCACTAATGTAATTATTCCCTAGACTTGGATCAACAGGACTTTAAAAGCTTATAACGTTAGGTCTTTTGGTGTCGGCTCCAAAGAAAAGGTAGGATGAATTCAAAGAAGAGAGTACAATAGAATCAGTTCAATACTTTTTTTCGCACACTATTGAGCTTCTCTTCATCTTTTTCTAGCCTTGGCCACTTTGGGTCTTATTTAAATTTTCTTTTCAAGGCTTTTCTCTACATCTTTTCTTTTTCTTTGCTCATTCTCTTGTTCATTTCATTTTTTTCACAATAAACTTATCAAAATATAACAATTTAATGCAATGAATGAGATTCATTATACTCCCTTAGGGGTGGGTAAAAATTTTCTTTTAGGCTCAATCCAAGGTAGGTATAATGAGGTTGCCAAGAATGTCGAATGGGGGTCTAATCATATGCAATGCATATACCATTTTTTTTAATAAGGCACAAGAGGGGACACTAAGGAATAATGTATAACAGGTAGGCAGTGAAAGGCTCACACGGTCCAAAGATCGCCTAAATCATCTCCAAGTCAAGTTCCTAACTATAAATTTCGCCTCAAAGTGCTTTCAAATAAATTGTAGAGTTATCTAAAATACTCAAGATTCATCATAGTTAACACAAATTTTCACTTTAATCAATACATACTTCACTCAATCATGACTCAAATTATTCCTCAGTTTTGACATATGGTTAACAAAGGATATATACAAACAAGTTAAACATTTTCATGACTCCTATCTAGATGAGGATTAATTACATCATGTATTATCGTTGCAAATCTAATTCTTCAATTCTCAAGACTAACTCACAAAAAAAAAAAATTTTGTTGGTAATGCTCAAGGATGAATCAGTCACAAAATCATGCAGTCATGCAAGTAGAGAAACAAGACAAGTAGCAGAATGTGCAAAAACAAGATATATACAAATACTCAAAACCCCCCCAAACTTAGTATGTGAATTGCCCTCAATGAACAAGAAAGAATAACTAAATGCAAAGGCAAAAACACATACCATGACGACGATCGTCACTGATCGTCGTCCTCATCATGCTCCGGAGGGGAACTGGGTAGTGGTGCTCCTCGCCCTGATATGGCGGAAATGGTGGGTAATCAGAAGGTGGAGGTGCATGCGGATGATAAGGTGCAAAGTGTGGCTCCGACGGGAACTGGAAACCTGGAAAGCCCTGGGCCGTGGCAGTGTTCCATGCACTCTGGTAGTGCATGAACTCCATCTGACGCTGAGCTACCTGCTCATGGTCCATCTGCATGCTATGAATGTCCCGCTGCATGCTGTGAATGCTTTGCTGCTCCAGGCGATATCTTGGAGATCCCTATGAAGAGAGTCAAATGTAATACGTGTACGCTCTGCAGCAGAGGATGATGATGCTCCAGCTTGTCTAGTGTCCGAGGGTCTTGGCTCGGCCCTTCGTGGGCCTGTAGGAGGTGGTGGACCGTCCACAATGATCGGGGTCTTCGACGGAAGTAGCTCCTCGTCTTCCCCCCATGTCACTCCGCATCGCTGACATAAAGCAGTGATCGTGGATGGAAACGGTAGTGCGGAGGTCGGTGGGCTGCTCCCAATCTCTTGAATGTGATCACTGATGATCTCGCCGAAGTCCACTTCCTTCCCTGAGAGGATGGCATATACCAGGACCGCTCTGTCTTTTGTCACCTCAGAAGTGTGGGTCGAAGGTATGACCCGGGAGGCGACAAATGAGAACCATGCTTGGGCCTCTGGCGTCAAATGCTTTTTTAGAACCAACTGTGGCTCTCCTTTATCGTTCCTTTGCCAATCCACTCCCGGCATGCCAATAACTGCCAATACCTCATCGTAGTCTATCTTGCTATTCTTGAAATATTGGTATGCACAGTTGTGAATGAAAGGCATCCGGTAAATATTATTGATTGAGGCTCGATCTACCAACACATCCTTCCCTCGGACATAAACAATTGCTTGGTGCCTTGGTTTAATAGCTCGAAGATTTGTGTAAAATTCCCTCACCAGTGGCACCACAGCATCAATAGGCGTCTGTACAAATTGAAACCACCCTCGTCGCCGTGCTGTCCTAATGACCAGGCACTCAATTTTTTCCATGCTCATGCCCCTTTCACGGCTTAGGGGTTTCTTATGATAAGTGGGATATAACTCAGCAACTGTGGCATTGACAAACTTCTGTTCGTCATACCCTGGTTCAGAAATGGTGGCCTCCGCCTGCTTTTGCTTTTGTGAAGCTTCCGCCTGCTTTGACCTCTTTCTCGAAGACATTTTCTTGCTAAATTATCCTCAAACATCTCGCTTGAATGCAACTAAACACCACCCCAAAATCACAGCAAATCCAACACCCTTCAACACCACAAAACTTCCTCCAAACTTAAATCCTTCCTAACCCAATTCTACTACACCAAGAAATTGCACCAAAAGATAAAAGCTTTGAGATTTGAAACCAATTACCACTTAAAAATCCGATCTTGGAAGAGTTTGGCACTTGGCTTGGAATTCCCTTTTTGATGCACTTCTACCCAATTTAACTTGTAATTCTTGAAATCTGCAATGAAAATCTCATTAGAACAAATATTACTTCCAAGATTTGAAGTAAATTGGAAATTTGATGGAATAAGGATGAGATTTGATGAAGAAATTGAAAGAGGCGAACTGTGTTCTGTTATTGAGAGGAGAGAAAGTGTTTTTGATTCTGTGCAGAAGCTCTTCGGTGCCCTTTTTTTTTTCAAAATTTTCTCTCGCTCGATCGATCGGAAATAATTCTCGATCGATCGAGCGAGGCAGTACTCAAATCGTAATTTAAAAGCTTTGGGCTATCGATCGAGATTTTGTCTCGATCGATCGCCAACACCAGAAGACAAAATTTGTTATTTTCTCAACAACTTTCTCTCGGGTTACCTCGCCTACATCCTTATCGCTCTTGTTTTCACACATGCAATAGAAAACTCACGGACTTATCCACGGAAACATCTAAAAACAAAATTAAAACAACCAAACTAGAAAGAATAAACCAAAACAAAAGCTCAAGGAAGGAAAGAGAAGTTCTTAATTTATAGTCCCAAGCTGGACTGTCACCTCCTCGTCTGTCAATTTGATTGCTCCTTTGGATTCTTTACAGAATCACTCGGGAGCGTACCTTGCGTCCTCCCAGATATCAACGTGGCCAACTGCCCTATCTGCACTTCCAAATTTTTAATTGATGCATCCTGATTCTGCATCCTCACCTCGGTCGATGAAATCAGCTTTGCCATCAGTTCCTCCATACTCGGCTTTTGTGTGAACCCTGTCTGCGGTTGTGGGTTCAACACATTCTCCTGGTTCGACCATCTCAGGTTTGGGTGGTTCCTCCACCCCGGATTGTAGGAGTTTGAATACGGATTGTTGGGTGGCCTGTTACCTACAAAATTCACAGCCTCAATAGATTGGTTAAACTGGTTACCTGCCCGACACTCGATGCTTGGATGACCGCCTCCACACAAGTCACAGAAAACAGCTTGAACTTGCATTGCTGATGCTCCAATGCTATCTATCTTTCTGTTCATAGCCTCAAGCTGTGCCGAAATAGCAGTGATGTCATCCACTTGATGAACTCTTATTGGCTTCTGTGGTGTGTTCCTCTCTGACTGCCACTGGTAGCTGTTACATGCCATTTCTTCCAATAAGCTATATGCCTCTTCCGGTGTCTTCCTCATTATTGATCCCCCAGATGCTGCATCTATCATCGAACGGTTAGAAGAAAATAACCCATTATAGAAAGTTTGTACCTGCAACCAAATGGGTAGACCGTGGTGTGGGCATCTCCTCAACAATTCTTTAAAACGATCCCACGCTTCATATAAAGTCTCGGGGTCAAATTGCCCAAAAGTTGTGATATCGTTCCGCATCTTCGCCGTCTTGGAAGGGGGAAAGTACTTTGATAAAAATGCTTTCGTCATCCCCTCCAATGTTGTTATAGAACCTGCAGGTAGTGAATTCAACCATGATTTAGCTTTGTCTCGTAATGAAAAAGGGAAAAGTCTTAACCTGATGGCGTCGTCGGAGACGCCATTATATTTGAACGTGTCACAAATCTCCAAAAAGTTGGAGATGTGATTATTCGGGTCGTCCGTGGACGCTCCCCCAAACATAACTGAGTGATGTATCATTTGTATAATCGCCGGCTTGATCTCAAAGTTGTTCGCTTGAATCGTCGGCCTCGTAATACTGGACAAAGATCCATGAAATGCCGGTTGCGCAAATTCCATCATTGACCTTGGGTTCTGTGCTTCATCATTATCTGCCATCGCTCGAGCTTCTCGTAATCGCCTAAGTAGAGTTCTTTATATTTTCGGATCGAAAGGCTCGAGAATGGGCTCCTCTCTTCTGAGCATGCACTAGAGAAACGATTCCTGTACAAAACAGACAAAAGGAGACAACAATTAAAAAAATATATATACAAAAATATTAACAAAGATCAACAAAAGAAAAAGAAAAAGAAAAACAAAAACTCAATAATAAAGAATTGGCTAAATTACAATCAACTAATCTCGTATGATATTATACAGATTAGTCCCCTGCAACGGTGCCAAAAACTTGACCGCTTAATTTTTAAACAGAAGATATTTCAAAGAATAGTGTGAAGCGATTCTACCGCAAGTGCACGGTTGTCAAGTTTTAGTATAGTGAAAATTAAGTAAGGGTTGTCGAATCCACAGGGACTAATGTATAAGTACCAAATAAGATTAATAAAATTATATTTAGCCTACGATTAACAAAGGTGATTATCTAATGACGACTTGAACTAAGGACCGAAAAAATAATCAAGAAACAATAAAATGAATGGTTCCGGATATGCAAAGGTAAGTTGCTCGAGAAATCTATCAAGCTCGTCGTTCAACTATGTTATCTTTAATGATTCAACTGAATTCTCAAATTATCAAACAATTGATTCTAAAGGTGAAAGGTTTTCTCTATTATTCGATACACTCTCTCGAGCTGTAAAGAAACTAACATTAAATTAGCATAAGTCACGCTCGTGCACCTATTTACTAATTCAGTGTTGCATAAATCATCAAAACCTTGTTACTCTAAATCTCTCGATTCAAAGTTCTCACGTATGCGATATCATCTCTCGATCTCAATCGTAACATACATCATAAATTAATAGAGCGTGTTACAACATTATCTCTCGATCTCGGTTATAACTCTCAGATTCAATCAAAGTTAGCTAGGCTTTGATCTACACAAGCAATTAATTTATGAACAATAGTAATCAATGCACTCAAACACAATTGAATCAATAATCAAACACAACGAAACTAAAACTCGATAGAATAGATTAAAAATATTTCAAATCAAATACAAAAGAGTTTAATCGTCTCTCGACCTCAAAAACATCAATTGGAAATCAAAATGAAATAGATTAGAGTCTAGAAATACGATAAACGGCGGAATAAATCCGTGCGTAGCACCGAAATCTCTTCTCTTGCTCCTTCCTTGCACTCTGGAATGGATTGGCTCGACTTTGGACGAAGAACGGAGATTGAATCTCCTTCGGCGGCGCTAGGCGGCGGCTAGGGTTCCTTATTTTTGAGAGAATTGGTGTCTGATATCGTCCTTCTCTTCTATGGAAATGATTCTTCCTTTTATCCCTCGAAAATCCATTCAAAAATGGAAGATAAGATTTTCCCGGATTTGCGTATCGATCGATCGAGAATTGCGTCCGATCGATCGGTGCACTGTTCATGTCAGCCTTTGAAACTCACTGCCTCGCTCGATCGATCGAGCCTTCGATAAAATTGTGTGATGTCCGGGAATTATGGTGGTAATCCCGGTGTTGTATTAATCCTTGATGGATTTTTAATTGTGGCAATTAGGAATTAATTGCGGTTTGGCATCTCCCGAGGTTGGTAAATCGGGCATTTGGGATCGTTGGATCCCGAGGTTGAGATCGTATTCTCATTCCGGTGAAAACCTGCGAGTTGGGTTTTTTAGTGTGACTCGGAATCTCGGGTGCCTTGTGTGGGCACCGGTAGGGGGTTTTTGAGTTAGAGAGAGAATTTTTGAAAACAGATGATTTTTAATGAATCATGATGTATTTGTGGGGGCTATTAGTATTTCGGGTATTTTTGCTATAAATACCAATTAAACCCGAGATTTTAATTATCGGAACCATTTTCCTCTTCTCCTTTCCTCTTCCCGTCCGCGCGATTTCCCGATCTGCTCGACCCACGCCGCTTCCAGGCGTGCGCCCGCCGCCGTCCGGCCGCCGTTCGGCGCGTCCGACCCGTCGCCGTCATCGTCTCGACCAGGCGCTCCTTCCCGTACCATCAATTTGAGGTTTGGTCGCGATTTGAGCTCGGATTTCTGCTGGAAGCGCTAGGGTTCGAAACTGGAAATTTGTCCGAATTGGGGCTCGATTTTTGGTACGATTTTGGGGCTTTCTTTCAGGTGTTTTTGGGGCGTTTTTATGGTGTTGTTGGGTCGATTATTTCACACTTTTGTGGTTCGAAAAATTGGTCGCTTATGGTTCGAATTTGTATGCTGTGTGCATGGAGTTATGTTCGAAAATTTGGGGTTTTGGCTTGGGGATGTTGATTCTTGTTGTTAATTAATTAATTCATGTTTTAGATGAATTATGGTGATTATTTGGGGAAGGATTTGTGTTGAGTTAAAGAAATGGGTTTTTTTTAAATGATGTTGGGTTGGTTGGTTTTATGTTGTATTTGAAGTGGGTTTGAGTTGTAGGTGATTTGGTGTTGGAAGGAGCTCATTCATGGAGGTTCCTCGCGTTTACAGGGCTGCTCGATCGATCCGAAAATAAATTAGATCGATCGAGCATGGCAGAATGTGTTTTGTGGCGTTGGAACAGTGGACCGATCGATCGGGATTTGGACCGATCGATCGGAGGATGGTTCTCGATCGATCGAGGTGAGATTTCGATCGATCGAGCTGGCCAGTGTGTGGGTGCCCCTTTTTATTGTTTCTTGGCTCTTTTGGGTGTCTTGCATGCTTTTCCCCGGGTTATTTTAAAAGGCTATTGTCATAGATTGACATTATTTTTGGGGGTATTTTACATGCTTAGCCGGGAATTTTTATAATTTGGTAATCGTCTTGGATGGACGATATGTTTGGGAGTTTTGAACGTGCTTGGGCACGTGGTTGCATGCTCATGCTTGATTATGGGTTGTTTATGTGTTTTAGCACATGTTTCTCGGGGCATGGAACTCAAGCCAGGCTTGACATGGACTACGGAATTTTAAGGTACGTATAACGTACGAGCATAGCCTTTTATAATGTTGTAATAGTGAAATGCATGATATATGGTAATTGTAATAAATGGGCATTGAAATGCATGGTGTGTGGCATTTACAATAAATGGGTATTGAAATGCATGGTGTATGGTATTGGAAATAGGTGGGTGTCGAAATGCATGATTTAGGGTACTTGCAATAATTGGATTGTGGAATGCATGGTATATGGTAACTGTGATAAATAGACATACATTGGAAATCATAGGGTGCCGCTTTCGAGCGAGCAACGATTGGGTGTTGTCGCCGTTGAGCGACCATCGGTTATGACGCCGCTATTGTTGAGCGTGCGCTGGGTTTAGAATGCCGCTATTGTGGAGCGAGCAATGTTATGGGAACATGGAATCCTTGGTTAATTATGTGAATTCTATGGCCTATCTATGATGATTTTACACATTGATTATGGAACTGGCATGATAGAACTGTATTAGTTAATCTATATGGCGATTAACTGGCTTTGGGGAATTTGATGAGTTTGGTTATTTTGAGAACAGGGACAATACAGGGGATCCCGGATGAGGGTGTTACCATCCAGGGAGTATCATTTAAATTATGGCATTTACATTCTGTAAATTATGAATTGCAATATTATCATTTTGTGATTGGTGGTATTGGTATGCTCACCCCGTGTGGGGGCTGTCTCTGTTGGGGCAGGTAATACAGGTGTAGCGGTAGCTTTGGAGTTGAGCTCGGGCTATTGATTGGGGTACTTCCAGGATCGAGGTACCAGAGCTGGTCAAAGAAGTGCGCAGATCCAGTGTTGAGATCGAGTTGTGCTTGGAAGGTGCTTCCAGAATTGAAGTACCAGTAGCGGTATCCGGTATAGTGTTTTATGCATCAAATACACGCTTATTCATTGAGTGCTCTTATGTGAGTACACCTTACGTGTATATGGGATGTATAAATGGGCTATGGCCTCTTTCTGTTCATTATGGTTGCATGCAATTAATTATGGAATTGCTAAATGAACTAAGAGCATATTAGTGTATTATGTGGGTGCATGTTATGTGAATAATAATGGTAGGGGGGAATTTGAATATTGGGAATTGAATGCAAGAAATTTTCTGGGTAGCATACGGTGTTACACTTGCATAGGGTTTCCCCCTGATAGTATGATTATATGCACTCATGGTATGTCTTAATGCACTAATTACGGGTTAAGGGCACGGGGGTCCTTACATTAGTGGTATCAGAGCAGTGGTTAGCTCTTTGGGACTGTTGAGGGCCTAGGAAAATATTAATGGGAATGAGAAGCACATACTTATGCATGATGGTAGTTAGTGTTACGTGGCACAACCATATTGCTTATGTGCGTTTATGATATGTGTTCATAATTGGATTATGTTGTTGCTAACCATGGTGGTTGCAGGGGTCTTATGAGACATGGATTATGCATTACGGTTGCATGCATGGCGTAGCGATGTGAATACTTGCCGCTTCATGGCGTAGCGATGTGAATACTTGCCGCTGATATGAAGCGAAGAACACGACCGCTGTCATATCTTAGCGAGGGGTATTTCCGCTGTCATGTAAAGCGAGGGGTATTTCCGCTGTCATGATTAAAACGAGGAGTAATGGTGCCGCTGTCATACCGTAGCGATGAGAGAATATTTGTCCGCTGATATGAAGCGAAGAACACGGCCGCTGTCATATTATAGCGAGGGATATTATTTGCCGCTGGTATGTCGAAGCGAGGTAGCGATGAAGGTATTTGCCGCTCATATGAAGCGAAGAACACGACCGCTGTCATATTATAGCGAGGGATATCATTCCGCTAGTCTATTGGCAATGGTTTATGCCGCCGGGTATTCTTAGCGATGGTTCATTCCGCTAGTCTATTGGCAATGGTTTATGCCGCCGGGTATTCTTAGCGATGGTTCATTCCGCTAGTCTATTGACAATGGTTTATGCCGCCGGGTATTCATAGCGATGGGTCTTTCCGCTACATCTATTGGCGATGGTTCTTGCCGCCAGGTATCATATAGCGATGGTACATTCCGCTACATCTATGGCGATGGTTCATACCGCCGAATATCTATAGCGATGTTTCATGCCGCTGACTTTATGGCTGGAGGATCATGCCGCTGATTCTATAGCGAAGGGTTATACCGCTACGTGGGTAGCACTGGATTACGCCGCCTACGAGCAATGGATGCTACTTATGTACCGTTGGTGGACGATGGATACAGGTATTCCGCTATCTTGATAACGATGAGGTATGGCATATTACTTTTGTTATCAGTATTGTGACTATGGTGTGTTGTTATTTACCGTCATGTGTTTGACGATGAGATTATGGAAGTCGTGTATCGACATGTACCGTCATGTGTTTGGCGATGAGATTATGAGTGTCGTGTATCAACAGGTACCGTCATATGTTTGACGATGTTATTTGGGATGTCTATGTGGACGCTTGGCGTCGTTTTGGTGAATAATACATTCATGTTTATGTATTTGGTTGTATGGTTTGAGTGCCGATGGTGGGCACATGGTAGAGTCTGGGTCATTAGTTGACGAGACCTTTTTGCCGAGCAGGTTTGCTCGATGGAGCATTGATGCATTGTACCGGTGAGTGTACCACATCGTATTATAGAGGTAAATAATTATCGAGCAACGATACCCTTGGGTATGCTCGCTGGGATGGCTAAGGCCAAGTGATTGGTGGTAAGAGTAGTCATTGAGGAAACTACTCGCTTGTTATTGTGATGTGGAGTAAGCATGGTTATATCCACCCTGAAGGTGTGGAATAAGTCCTAATGGATTAGGATTGCATGGTAATTAAGCATGGACGCTGGGTTGTCCAGTGTGCTTTGGTGTTTTAGAGATATGTTGGGCGACGACCCACAACTCTAATGATTGGTGCGGTATGGTATACCGGGATGGAACGTGTGTCACATTGGTAGTTGGTATAAGCCTTTGGGGTCAGCGAATCGCTAACCAGGTATTGTTGCAGTACTTTGGTGTGCTTGTGTTAGCCATTATAATGCTCGTTGGATTCGAGTTTGGTGAATCGTATGGTGATACGATGAGGGTTATGGTAGACTCTTGTAGTCTCTATGTAGCATGGTATTTGAGGTAGGGAATACCTCACGGAGACGTTTATACGTCATTGTTTTGAGGGACTTATACTGGGACATCTCAAGTTTGTTGGTATTACCAACGTGAGTGTCAACAAGTCGTTGTTAGCTCTAGTTGAGCATCCTTGCATATGGCGTGCAATGGGAGGCGCAATGGTTTGTGAGATATAGTTAGTGGGGTGACACTACTATATTGGTTTTATCTCTTGAAGAGATTTGGATTGTACTGTCTTAGAGACAGCTTGCATCGGTCGTGGTTTGATTGTAAATCAGCCATGGTAAGCATTACTGATGTTGGACCGAGTAATGGATTTCTTACCTCGGTGAGACGTTTGAGGAGACGTCTTCGGGGAGATGCTCGATTGTGGAGTACTATGGCATTAGTACAGAGCATCGTTGGGATGTGTATACATGGCGTATACTGATTTTGGATCGGGTAATGGTAGTATTGATGCACTACTCTAACCAATTGTGTATTTCTGGGTTCCGGGTTATGTTTTGGTATAAATATACCCGGGTCTTCCGAACGGTAGTTCGAGGATTGGAGAATCATGGATTCATGACTTTTTCCTTGAGAGGAAGACGGTATTCTGATTCCTACCGGTTGAATCTTTTGGGGAGATTCGTTATTTTGATTCGTGTGGTGGTGATGTTGAAATCACACCCTTTGGTTTTGGTTTGTCAACCATCATTCTCCGTGGGGTGAGAATAATCGAGGTTTGACAGTTGGCTTTGGGATGTGGGTATGACTGGAGATACCCGAGTCTATTGCATTGCGTATGCATGTTGTGCGGTGTATGGGCATGTATGCCGTGTGTGTATACGAATGCCAACTCTATTTTTTTGTTCATTGTTGAACGTGGGTTTGATTTGCTTGGGATGGTGAATCTCCGGTGCGAGATTGTGGGACTTTGAGATCGGTGATCTCGATGGCACGATGCATTCTTGATGAATGATCGTGAGGGCTGTTTGACTTCCCCTGAGGAGGAATTGTCGTGTTTTGGAACCATGGAAATTCTTGTTGGATAATTCGATAGCCTTCCTATTTTAGGATTGTTGGATCCAAGGATAAATGAGGGATGGCCGAGTTTCGGATTTGTTTAGTGTCATGGTTGACACGTGTGTAGGAATGCAATGGTTTGCCTTGCATGTCCCCTATGGAACTTGAGACTTCGTGGAGTCTTGATGGTGTGTCGGGACCAAGATATGATTTCTTGGAACACACCGGTGCAAACATCCTCGATGATGTATTTTGTGTGGATCAGTGACCGTGGGTAACCCGGTCCGGGTTGCAAGTAGTGCAACTACTCCTCTGGAGGAGATGGGCTGGGAAACGAAGACTGGTTTCTTTTTGTGAGTATACTGTTGTATGCTAGTGGTCCCCATTTTGACGATGCGTATCAAGCATCGTGGGCAGGTGGTGTATATCACGGTATGATATCTTTGTCAGAACCAATGGAGATTTGGTTGGTTTGCAGTTTTGGTGAACTGACTTGTGGGACGATTCACGTCGAGGTATGTTGTTATCTTTCGGGTTTGTATTGGTTTTGACGTTGCGCCATTTTAGGGCTCGGTGCGAGACTGGTATTCTCGCAGTTGTTAATTCGATTCTAAGGTGGTTCAGAATCAGGGTCTTGGCTTTGTTTTGTTGGTGTAGTCCTGGTGTTACGTGGAGTACACCGGTGCAATTTCGGGGACGAAATTTTATTAGTAGGGGATAATTGTGATGTCCGGGAATTATGGTGGTAATCCCGGTGTTGTATTAATCCTTGATGGATTTTTAATTGTGGCAATTAGGAATTAATTGCGGTTTGGCATCTCCCGAGGTTGGTAAATCGGGCATTTGGGATCGTTGGATCCCGAGGTTGAGATCGTATTCTCATTCCGGTGAAAACCTGCGAGTTGGGTTTTTTAGTGTGACTCGGAATCTCGGGTGCCTTGTGTGGGCACCGGTAGGGGGTTTTTGAGTTAGAGAGAGAATTTTTGAAAACAGATGATTTTTAATGAATCATGATGTATTTGTGGGGCTATTAGTATTTCGGGTATTTTTGCTATAAATACCAATTAAACCCGAGATTTTAATTATCGGAACCATTTTCCTCTTCTCCTTTCCTCTTCCCGTCCGCGCGATTTCCCGATCTGCTCGACCCACGCCGCTTCCAGGCGTGCGCCCGCCGCCGTCCGGCCGCCGTTCGGCGCGTCCGACCCGTCGCCGTCATCGTCTCGACCAGGCGCTCCTTCCCGTACCATCAATTTGAGGTTTGGTCGCGATTTGAGCTCGGATTTCTGCTGGAAGCGCTAGGGTTCGAAACTGGAAATTTGTCCGAATTGGGGCTCGATTTTTGGTACGATTTTGGGGCTTTCTTTCAGGTGTTTTTGGGGCGTTTTTATGGTGTTGTTGGGTCGATTATTTCACACTTTTGTGGTTCGAAAAATTGGTCGCTTATGGTTCGAATTTGTATGCTGTGTGCATGGAGTTATGTTCGAAAATTTGGGGTTTTGGCTTGGGGATGTTGATTCTTGTTGTTAATTAATTAATTCATGTTTTAGATGAATTATGGTGATTATTTGGGGAAGGATTTGTGTTGAGTTAAAGAAATGGGTTTTTTTTAAATGATGTTGGGTTGGTTGGTTTTATGTTGTATTTGAAGTGGGTTTGAGTTGTAGGTGATTTGGTGTTGGAAGGAGCTCATTCATGGAGGTTCCTCGCGTTTACAGGGCTGCTCGATCGATCCGAAAATAAATTAGATCGATCGAGCATGGCAGAATGTGTTTTGTGGCGTTGGAACAGTGGACCGATCGATCGGGATTTGGACCGATCGATCGGAGGATGGTTCTCGATCGATCGAGGTGAGATTTCGATCGATCGAGCTGGCCAGTGTGTGGGTGCCCCTTTTTATTGTTTCTTGGCTCTTTTGGGTGTCTTGTATGCTTTTCCCCGGGTTATTTTAAAAGGCTATTGTCATAGATTGACATTATTTTTGGGGGTATTTTACATGCTTAGCCGGGAATTTTTATAATTTGGTAATCGTCTTGGATGGACGATATGTTTGGGAGTTTTGAACGTGCTTGGACACGTGGTTGCATGCTCATGCTTGATTATGGGTTGTTTATGTGTTTTAGCACATGTTTCTCGGGGCATGGAACTCAAGCCAGGCTTGACATGGACTACGGAATTTTAAGGTACGTATAACGTACGAGCATAGCCTTTTATAATGTTGCAATAGTGAAATGCATGATATATGGTAATTGTAATAAATGGGCATTGAAATGCATGGTGTGTGGCATTTACAATAAATGGGTATTGAAATGCATGGTGTATGGTATTGGAAATAGGTGGGTGTCGAAATGCATGATTTAGGGTACTTGCAATAATTGGATTGTGGAATGCATGGTATATGGTAACTGTGATAAATAGACATACATTGGAAATCATAGGGTGCCGCTTTCGAGCGAGCAACGATTGGGTGTTGTCGCCGTTGAGCGACCATCGGTTATGACGCCGCTATTGTTGAGCGTGCGCTGGGTTTAGAATGCCGCTATTGTGGAGCGAGCAATGTTATGGGAACATGGAATCCTTGGTTAATTATGTGAATTCTATGGCCTATCTATGATGATTTTACACATTGATTATGGAACTGGCATGATAGAACTGTATTAGTTAATCTATATGGCGATTAACTGGCTTTGGGGAATTTGATGAGTTTGGTTATTTTGAGAACAGGGACAATACAGGGGATCCCGGATGAGGGTGTTACCATCCAGGGAGTATCATTTAAATTATGGCATTTACATTCTGTAAATTATGAATTGCAATATTATCATTTTGTGATTGGTGGTATTGGTATGCTCACCCCGTGTGGGGGCTGTCTCTGTTGGGGCAGGTAATACAGGTGTAGCGGTAGCTTTGGAGTTGAGCTCGGGCTATTGATTGGGGTACTTCCAGGATCGAGGTACCAGAGCTGGTCAAAGAAGTGCGCAGATCCAGTGTTGAGATCGAGTTGTGCTTGGAAGGTGCTTCCAGGATTCCGGTATAGTGTTTTATGCATCAAATACACGCTTATTCATTGAGTGCTCTTATGTGAGTACACCTTACGTGTATATGGGATGTATAAATGGGCTATGGCCTCTTTCTGTTCATTATGGTTGCATGCAATTAATTATGGAATTGCTAAATGAACTAAGAGCATATTAGTGTATTATGTGGGTGCATGTTATGTGAATAATAATGGTAGGGGGGAATTTGAATATTGGGAATTGAATGCAAGAAATTTTCTGGGTAGCATACGGTGTTACACTTGCATAGGGTTTCCCCCTGATAGTATGATTATATGCACTCATGGTATGTCTTAATGCGCTAATTACGGGTTAAGGGCACGGGGGTCCTTACAAATTGGCTCTGAAGTTTCTGCCTTGGTCGATCGATCGAGAAATAATCTCGATCGATCGAGACTTCAAATTATTTTCTTCTCAGCACACTGCCTGGCTCGATCGATCGAGAAATATTCTCGATCGATCGAGACTCCGAAAATCCAACTTCCTCAATTTCAACTCTTTCTCGCCTCGATTTCGCCATTTTTCTTCAGTTTAGCTCATTTCTTCCATTTCCAACTAATTTTCCTGAAATAGACAAATAAACACCAAAAAGCATAATATCATCCAGGAAAAAGTACAAAAAATGGGAAGAAATTACAGCTAAAAACTCTCAAAATCTAAGCCTATCAAAGCTCCCCTGGTAATAACATCTGTGCACTGGGCTCCACGCCCACAGCAGGTGGCGGTAAAGGATTCATCTGAGCAATACTAGCATTCATACTGCCCATATCCCCTACCTCTTCATTGAGGTTCTCCGGGTTAATAGCCGCCATGCTGTAACACAAGGGTTAACAACAATACCAAAAGCAGTTCATAATATAAGCCGTTAGATAACAAGAGTAATCATATTCCAAAGCATGTTAGTATAACACTTATACAAAAATATGCATCACATGCATAAATGTAAGACCCCGTTATCTTAACAAGATACTAAGGTGCAAATAAGAGAACTAATAATACATAATCAGAGTAATAGGCCGTGTTGATATCCTGAGCTTATAGAGATTATAGTACCAAAAGAATTTCAAAAGGGATTAGTTACATCTCTTAGTAACAGCGTATAAGACTATAGTTCTACTATACTCCTTGTAGAAACTTATACAAAATGAAACTCTATTCTGCTAATCCTGTAGCACTCCTTAAAGCTCAACGTGTCAACCCCGACCCTTGTTCTCTGAACTAAATGCACCTACAAAGACAACCCCCAACATATGAGCACATCATAATTCATATTCAACATAATATGAATGTAAAGCATAATGCATAATCATAGATATAAAATACTTCCTGTATTTCCAATGCATTAAAACGCCCATTGGTTGTCCCTGTACCATAACTCATAATCAAATCATTATATGAAATTATGGCTTCCTTAAGTAAATGTCATGACTTAACTTCACTTCTTAATCTTAATCTTTCTTAGTCAGTTTATCATCAGTGTATTTTAAATGCTTATTACTTCTTAACTTCATAATGAGCGGTACCATCTTCCCCGCTTCATCATTTCATAACAAGCGGTACATTCTTCCCCGCTAGCGGTACCTTCTTCCCCGCTCTTCATACTAGCGGTACCTTCTTCCCCGCTTAGTATGGTATACCCCGCCTCCATGTGCAAGCCTTGCTCCACATTTTTAGCGGTTTAAGCGTAAGCATTAAAATCATCACTATGATAACCCTGACTCGTGGAATACACACTCTTTATTCCACATATATAATCATGCAACAACAATGCATATCAACATGTATAATACTCTTATGCACAACTTTGCATCAATCATGTGTCAAATAGACAAACATAAAATACATGTTACCGTTGGGATGCCCGTACGTCGCTTACGTACCTTTCAAAAGATAGAGGAGTCAACAGACTTTATCTCATCGTCTGTGTTGGTACCTGAGATGGTTCTACATAACCACATAATACAACATTATGCACCTCATTATGATTCAATATAAAAAACTTAAACAAAATATAACAATTTATATTTTTCAACATTCTGGGTCTCTCGATCGATCGGCCCCTCTTTTCGATCGATCGAGAAGACATCTTCCTTCAATACCAAAGTTCTGCCTCGCTCGATCGATCGAAATGGTATGTCGATCGATCGAGAACCTTCAACGATCGATCGAGAAATCTTCCGATCGATCGAACCCCTTCATTAAAAATGTTCTGCCCCGCTCGATCGATCGAGAAGGGAATTCGATCGATCGAGCTACCCTGTAAAACGCGATTTCCGGAATTCTCGAGCACCTCATTTCATGCTATTAAAACTACAACATATAACATAAAACATGTTCGAGGAATTATGCTAGGAACATCACAAAACTTCTATGCACGTAACCACATCTACGGTTTGATCAAAACCTAGCTAACATGCATAATAACACCTTCATAAAATTCGCTCCCATTCAACCTTTTCCAGAAAAATAGGGCATTTACTCTACCCAGATTTTTTCTAACACTACATTTCACAAGATTGAATCCTTCACATATCACACGTAAAATGCTCCGGGAAAAGTACTGGGAGAGTCATAACAACACCATGCAAGCCCGTAATTCGAAGGTTTAAAGAAACCTAAGCTAGCATGCTTCATAACCTCATGATAAAACCCCTACTCAACTTAAAACAGGGCACTTCCTTTACCCAGATTTTCGAGGAACACTTTTCACAAACGAAAATCTAACACATAAAGCATGTAAGTTGCTTAACCAAATATGCTAGGGCTTCATAAATAATCACTTGCAAGTAAGCATAACAAGATTTCATCGAACCTTAAAGTAGCATGCCAAATCTGCTATAATAAACATTCATACTTAAAAACTGAAATCTGGGAAAAACATATGATTCCCTACCACTTTTTGGCTCGACTTCCCTTCAAGAAAAAGAGCAATAAAAAGTGATCTTTTTCTTCCTACCTCTTGTCTGAGTGTGGTTCGAGTTTTAGGAGAGAAGGAGGAGACTTTGGAGGAGGAGAAAGTGATCAAATCAGATAAGCAAAAGGTATGATTGGCCAAGACAACTTTCGAGGAAAACAGGGGAGGGGCGTGGGTTGCAGGCAAGTGGGGGGGGGGGGGGGGTGGTGTGTTTGGGTGGCCTTGCGGTGTTTAATTGTGTCCCGGTATTTCATTCGATGTATTAAAATATCCCTCCTTGATATTTTATAATTTTACCACATCAATACATTATCAAAAACACCTAACATGCCTCCTAAACCATATCATTAAAATAAATATAACACCAACCACATACATTAATTCCCCAACTTAATTACATGCTTTTACCACCTAAAGCATAACCCATAAACCCCAAATTAAATCATGCCTTTAACACATAATAAAATTAGTACATCAAAGCATGTTTACACATAATCCTTTCGGAGATATCACACAATGCATAAACCCAACTAATATAATCTCATCACCAATTGGTCGTACGTCTCACTACGTACCTTTCTTCCAAAAGTGGAGATGTCGTGGGACTTTATCTCCTTTGTTGTGTGGCTACATGGGATGGTTCTACACAATAATACAAACCAATATCAGAAGCCTATAATAGTCCAATACCAAAATCCCACAAATATAATCAAAAACACATGTTTGGTGACTCGCGATCGATCGCCGCAAGGCCCCGATCGATCGTGAGATCACACTGTCCGAACCCAAATTTTTCCACTCGGCGATCGATCGCCATATTTGGCGCGATCGATCGCCAGCCCCGCAGATCGATCGCCCAAATGTGGCGATCAATCTCCAAGCGTTACTGGAGCATACTGGTTGCGCGCGATCGATCGCCAGAAATGGGCGATCGATCGCCGCTTCCAGCAACCCGATTTTTCACCATTTTTACTCCATTTTTCTTCCCCAATCCACACCAACACATACACCATCAAACCAACAACATAGAAACACCCCTAGACCTTCAATATACACCTCAATACAACCAAAAATCTAACACCCAACCAAAAAAAACACCAACCCAAAACAAACCCATTTCAAAATAAAAAATACCAGCTCAAAACAAAACAAAACCTTACAAAAACAACAAGGAAGGATCTATACCCTTCCTAGACCTCAAATCTTACCAAGAATCACACCAATGGAGCTTTTGTAAAGATTTCTCCTTCCTCTTCTTACAAGAAACGAAAATGGGTTTAAAAGTTAGGGTTGGGAGAGTGATTGGTGATTGGTAAAGTGAGAAGGGGGTGTGGGGGTAGTGGGGTATAAAAGTGGGGGTTTAGTTTAAAATAAAAATCCCAATAATTAGCTTGATGTATGAAATATCTCAACATGGTATTTTAAATCATTTTCCAAGAAATGCATCAAAACCTCAATTAAATACATGCTTTACCAAATAATTATTCATCCTCGCAAATAAACCATGCCAACACCCAAATTCCCAATATGATCACATGTACCCTGAAATGCATTACCAGGTCATATCCAAATGTGACTAAGCATCTCCCATATTAATTAATTCCCCCAATAAACTAATTAATACCAAAATTACCACATACACACAATTAATGCCCAAATGCGTATAATAATTTCGGGGATATCACAATAACTCACAAGATACTTCACGAGTCTCCGAATGTCGAGAATGACTTAATGACGTTGTCGACTTTAAGGTATGTAGCGACATACGAGCAGATATACTATGCAGTAATTACATATTCATGTATTCATCTATAGCTGAATGTGATGATTGAATGTAAGGAAATGAACATGTGTACTGGGTTTGAGATATGTTGTATGGTGGATACATAAATGTATATAATCAGGGCATACAAGTATTGCATTTGATATATGTGGTATGGTAGACACGTAAATGTATGTGATCCAGACATATGAGTTAGGTATCGATGCCTTTGGTATGATCAATATGAGAAATTGTTGAGAATGGGATTAACCTACGATGCTCAGACAGCGACACAACGATACTAACACGACACGAAAAGACACGGTGACACGGATTTTCAAAATTTTCAGGATACAATACAGCTCTGACACGCCTGTATATTTTTGTATATATATTATAAATGCGCTATATTACAAAATACTAAAATTCATACTTTTTTAATTTCTAAAACCATGTAAAATCAACAAAAATATTCTTACCAAATTCAAGAAGCATATAAATAAATGCATGTCACTAGAATTATCATAGTAGTATTACGCTAACCCCAAATACATAATACTTCAATTAACTTAAAATTTAACAAATACATCCAAATAAAATATAATACCAAAAATATTCTTACCAAATTCGAAAAGTATTATAAATAAATGCATGCCAATGAAACAATCATACACATACTAACATCAAATGCATATTACTTCAATTAACGTAAATTTAACTAACACGTCCAAATTTCATTTTAGTCAAAACTTTTAAATTGTACAAACTCAAACAAAATGTCTTTTCTATGTCGGGCTCGCCATCGGCTGTGTCCGACACATGTTCCGATTTTGAGGCGAATGTCCAACACGGGTATCCGATTTTATTTTTTAAAAAAATTAAAGAAACGCTACGTGGCATGTCCGACACGTGTCCATGTCCGAGGAATGTCTGCAAGGACCCCATGTCCTTATCTTGTTCTTAGTGCATTTATCATTGTCATTAGTTCATACGATTATATAATTAGGGAATTCTCATAAATCATGCTACATGATCAAGGCATGTCTTCTATAAAATTTTTGACACAATCCCTTGTAACCCGATTCCCAACACAACTCAATACCTCATGTGTATACACTTTATAATACATTATTGATTTTCTCAATTGATTATCACTTCTGTTCTTACATAAATGCATGCCATACTCAAATAAAAAGAGAATTTATACAACCTATATACAGACATCACGATGCTCACAGACGAGCATTGAATGATTGAATGTCTATCTACTTGTATAAGACATATTACTCTATACCATCACTGGTACCTCTCTCCAAGGAGCATCACCATTCAATAGCCCAAACACAGAATCAATGTCGTATCTGTTTTACCTGTTTCAACAGAAACAACCTCTACACTGGGTGAGCATACCAACAACATAATATCAATATCATTGAATATTCAATTAATAATTTACAAAATATAAAGCTGGAAACTAAGATAATTGTGATGACCAAGGATTATAGATGTTAATCCCGTAGTGTTAATAATCCCTAAAGTGGTTTTACGTGGCGATTTGGAATTTAATCGAGGTGTTGGGCCTTCTGGGCTCGTTTATTTGGGTAGTTGGGATCGTTGGATCCAGAGGTTGAGATTGTATTCACATTACGGTGTAAAACCTAAGAGTTGGGTTTTTGATGTGTCTCGGAATCTCGGGTGCTGTATGAGCACCGGTAGGGGGTTTTGGAGTTAGAGAGAGAGTTTTTGAAAACAGATGATTTTTAAGGAATCATGATGTATTTGTGGGGCTATTAGTTTTTCGGGGTATTTTGCTATAAATACAAGTTGAACCCGAGATTTTTATGAAAATATCATTTCAGCCCAATTTTCTTTCTCTCTCCCCGCCATTCCCGATTTCCCGCTGCTACAGCACCCCCGCCGCTTCAAACGCTTCGCCCGCCGCCGTCCCGCCGCCGTTCGGCGCGTGCGACCTATCACCGGCTTCGTCTCGTCCAGGCGCTCATTTCCCCTCCGTCAATTTGAAGTTTCATCGCGATTTGAAGTCGAATTTTACAGAAGTGCGCCGATCCCAAATTCTAGGGTTTATCGATTTTGGTCGATTTTCCTTCCGATTTTCGATTGGGTAACGTTCTTTACCTCTTTTTCGTCCCTCTCATGTTATTCCCTGCTAAATTCGGAAGTATTGTGTTCGAATTTAAGGATTGAGTTCGAATTTCTTGATGTGTGGGGGGGTTTATGTTCGATTTTGGGGATTGTTGGCATGAGGATGATAATTCTTGTTAGGATTCGATTTATTCGTGTTTAAATGAATTATGAAGCTTAATTGGGATCGAATTAAGATGTTATGGTTCGAATTTGCCCTAATTTGGTAAGGGTTTGATTTCGAATTTGGAGGTTTTGGCTATGGGTTGATGATTCATGTTAAGGATCGTTCATTACATGTTTTAGATGATTTATGACGCTTGGTTGGGTTCGAATGGTGATGCTAGGGTTCGAACTATTGAAGATGTTCTTGGGCAATTTTTCGATATGTCGCATTCGTTTTCCCTCCCTGCATGTACCCTGCCCCGGGTCTTTTAAATGATTTATTGTCGTGTGTTGACAATATTTTGAGGGTTATGAATGTGCTTGAGCATGGGTTACATGTTCGTAAATAATTGTGAATTATTTATCGTTTTAGCACATCGTTCCTCGGGGCATGGAACTCGAGCAAGGTTTGGCTCGGACTTCGAGGATTTCAGGTACGTTTAGCGTACGAGCATAGTTTAAATGATGTTTTACAAGTACGATGCATGATCTAAAATACATGAAATGCTTTGCTATGATGGTATCGGGACTCGGTTACGATATGTTGATTCACATAGTTGAA
The DNA here is from genome assembly GCA_907163345.1 of Haberlea rhodopensis. Taxonomy (NCBI): domain Eukaryota; kingdom Viridiplantae; phylum Streptophyta; class Magnoliopsida; order Lamiales; family Gesneriaceae; genus Haberlea; species Haberlea rhodopensis. Next base: position 1,559,203 of record CAJQUN010000122.1, on the reverse strand, counting down.
TGTTCAGTGCCGCTATGAAGCGAGCCAATGATGAGGTGTGGTTGCTACGGAGCAAACACCCATAGTATGACGTTACCTTGAAGTAAGAAATGAAAATGTGGTATTTGATTAGATATCTAGGATATCTGTATTTTATTCCCTATTGGTAATAATAGGAACAGAGACGTAGTTAATCAGAGAAGTAATTAACCAGTATCGGAAGTTAAGGAAATACCAATATGATATCTAGAATTATGATAATTGCTAGATAAAGGAAGATGTTATGAAATGATGTTATGAAAAGATGTTATGAAATGACGTTATGAAATGATGTTATGAAAAGATGTTATGAAATGATGTTATGAAATGATGTTAATAAATGTTGCTAATCATTGCTAGTTAAAGTAAGATGTTATGAAATGTTGTTAATTTGAACTGGCTAGGGTTAACCAATGTGATGATTAACTGCATATTCAGGATTTGATGATTTATCTGTTTTGAGAACAGGATTATTACAGGGGTACGCTATGATGAGGGTGATACCATCCAGGAAGTATCACATATGTTCCACAATATTTACATTTTCGTAAATTATGTATTATGTCATTATGATTATGAAATTGTGGAATTGGTATGCTCACCCCGTTGGGGGCTGTCTCTGTTGGGGCAGGTGAACAGGAACATCGATGGCTTTGGAGATGAGCTCAAGCTGTTGATTGGATGTACTCCCAGGATCGTGGTACCAGGGCTTGATGAAGCACGGTATCGTATAAAGTACTCATACGCCCATGAGGGTTATATACATACTCATGATGCTCGCATGTGAGCAAGATTATACTTGTATATGGGTTGTATGTAAAGGCATGAGCCTTTCTCTCTCTTTCATTCCATGTTGCATGCAATTAGAGGTAGAATTGCTAAATGATAAGAGAGTCATTAGTGTATTGTGGGTGTTGAAACCCACTTTTGTTGTCATGTGTGTGGTGTCTTCCCTGGCTGGGAATTTACTTGACATTACTGTATTCTGATGAGTATTATGTTTTCCCTGGCCGGGAATTATGTTATGTGCTGTGCTTTTATTTCGGGATAGCTCTATTTATGGGGAGACTCTGCCCAAATTTTTATAAAAGTCCACAAGTAAAAAGTGGTGTAATGGGCAAGCTCTATGAGTCTATTGTTGTTAGGATGATGAGCTTATAACACTGTATGTTAAAGAAAATTTTGTGTTGCCATTCGATGGTAAGGTATCATCTGAGTTTCACGAATAATTTTATTTAAAGCTTATGCCACACATTAATGATTAATACACTAATAAAGGGTTAAGTTTATGGGGTCCTTATATTAGTGGTATCAGAGCAGTGGTTGCTCATTGGGGCTGTTGAGGGCCTAGGAAGTTATTGATAGCACATATTTATGCATGATGGCGTTAATGTTATACGACATGACTAATTGTTTATGTGCTTATATGATATGAAAAGTGGTATTGCTAACCATTGTGGTTGCAGGAATCGTGTGGAACACGATAGGATGGCATTAATAGCGATGTCTAACACTCTATATGCTACGTGCCAAGGAATCTGATTTTGGAAGAAAATCAGGGAAAAGAAAGATATGATGTATTGTCTGAGGACAGACTGGGTAGACAACCGACAGTGGAATACTTCGGTATGGTCTCAATTATTATTGAATATACTAATGCGTTTGTTCATGTAATGTTCAAGCGAGGAAGGTACGTAAGACGCGTACGGGCATCGGACGGTAACACACATCCTTATACTACAACTGTGCTTTTATTGCATGAGTATTCACGATGAAATGATGATGTTTATATGATGATGTGTATACGATGATGTTATACGATGTTTATACGATGAGGCTTATACGATGTTTATATGATGATGATTATGATAAGTAAGTTTATGATGATGTTTACGATGAGTAAAGATGATAAGATGTTTATGATGATGAGAATGATAAGTAAGTTTATGATGATGTTTACGATAAGTAAAGACGATATGATGTTTATGATGATGATAATGATAAGTAAGTTTATGATAATGTTTATACGATGTTTTTATGATGATGATTACACGATGTTTATATGATGATGCTTACACGATGTTATTTGTGGTAAGATGCCACGGGGTAAGATGCCCCACATGGTAAGAGGCCATGCGATGTTATTTGTGGTAAGATGCCACGGGGTAAGATGCCCCACATGGTAAGAGGCCATGCGATGTTATTTGTGGTAAGATGCCACGGGGTAAGATGCCCCACATGGTAAGAGGCCATGCGATGTTATTGTGGTAAGATGCCACGGGGTAAGATGCCCCACATGGTAAGAGGCCATGCGATGTTATTGTGGTAAGATGCCACGGGGTAAGATGCCCCACATGGTAAGTAGCCATGCGATATTATTGTGGTAAGGTGCGACGGGGTAAGGTGCCCCATATGGTAAGAGGCCATACGATATTATTATGTGGATTTACGATGACTCTTTCTTTTATGATGATTGGCGATGGTTCTTTCCGCCAGATGTATGATAGCGATGCCTCATTCCGCTATATTGATGGGCGATGGTTCTTTCCGCCAGATGTATGATAGCGATGGCTCATTCCGCTATATTGATTGGCGATGGTTCTTTCCGCCAGATGTATGATAGCGATGGCTCATTCCGCTATATTGATTGGCGATGGTTCTTTCCGCCAGATGTATGATAGCGATGCCTCATTCCGCTATATTGATTGGCGATGGTTCTTTCCGCCAGATGTATGATAGCGATGCCTCATTCCGCTATATTGATTGGCGATGGTTCTTTCCGCCAGATGTATGATAGCGATGGCTCATTCCGCTATATTGATTGTCGATGGTTCTTTCCGCCAGATGTATTGATGACGATGCCTCTTTCCGCTATTATGTGGACGATGATTCATACTCAGGTGTATAGCGAGGTTTCATGCCACCTATTATATGACGAGGTATCATGCCGTCGATTCTATAGCGATGGACTGTACCGCTATATATTCAGCACATGATTTTGGCCGCCTTCGAGCGATGGGTGCTGATTACGTATTATTATGGAGCGACGGAGATAGGTATGCCGCTATCTTGTTAGCGATGAGGTATGAGATATTGCTATTTTATTAGCATTATTATTGCTGGTATGCGTTGATATGCATGTTTTATTATGACTATTTACTAGCATGATGATGGATGACATATGTTGATGTACATGGACCGTCACGAGTTGACTAGGTTATTTAGATGTCATTGTTGACTTGTATCGTCACTAGTTGACGATACCTTAGATGTCATGAGTGGGCATGTGTCGTCACGGGATGGCGATGACGATAGTGCAAAAGATGTCTTATTAGACATGCATCATCGTTACGATGAACAATGCGTTGAGTATACGTTTTCAGTTGTATGCCTTGGGTGCCAGTGTCGGGCACAAGGAGGCGTGTGCGTCACCGATTGACGTGACCCTTATACCGAGCGGGTTGCTCAAAGAATGGATGGACACGCTGTACATGTGATTGTACCGCAGAAATTGTTTGAGGTAATCATATTTCGAGTGGTGGTACCCTTGAGGTATGCTCGTTGGAATGGCTTTTTGGCCATGTTTTTGACGACAGGAGTAATCGTGGAGGAATTACTCGCTTTCTATTGATATGACATGTGGTAGACATGGTCACACCACCCATGAGAGTGTAAGATGGGTCCTAAGGGAGTAGGATCAGGTTATGTTAAGTACATAGGGACATTGGAGTGTCCAGGGTGTATCGGCATTTAAGGATTGTTGGGTAAAGACCCACTACTCTATTGAGTTTTCTTCCCATAGTATGATATACCATGTGGAAACGTCCGTCTTGTTGGTAGGTTTGAGGTAAACCTAAAGAGGCAGAGACTAGGTTGTCTGCCGAGTGTGTGTAGCACCATGATGGGCTTGCTAGAGCCGTTATACTGCTCGTTGGAACCAAGTTTGGCAAATCGTAAGGTGATACGAGGTGGATTGTGGTGGACTCTGGTAGTCACCACGTTATTTGAAGTTGAGGTTGAGTATGCCTCACTGAAACGTATATGTTTTTTTTTTTTATGTTTAAATCTTGGTGAGACTTGTCTGGGACAGCTCATGATGTGAAGTACCACGAGAGAGTCGTCAAGTCGTCGTTGATTCGATCTGAGAATCCAAGTATTTGAGTTGCAATGATGCGACTGCTCCTTCGATAGAGGAGGTTTGAAAGTGGAAACCAGGTTTGGTATGTGTACACCGTGGAATACTAGTGTTTCCCTCGTAACGATGTATGTTGGACATCGTGAGTCATGATAAGAGATGTCAAGGAATGAAATCTACGATGGAATCAGGAGCGATTCGAATCCTTACAGTTTCAGTTGACTAACTGCTTTTGGATTATTAGCGTTGAGCTGTGCTGACGCTCTTTGACGTTATGATGGATTTGGAAGTCTGTTCCACTCCAGAGTTTGACACGAGGTCAACGTTCTCACGGTTGATGTGTCATTCAGGATGCGTTCTTACTGGTTGTATTAGAACGAAGGATGACTGTCCGATCTACAGTCGTAAGTATAGGTTGTTTTTCAGTCATGAGAGACTGACTTTTAGGATGACCCGCATCGAGGTACGTTTTGCCTCTTAAGTGATATGTTGGTTTTGGTAAGTCGCTCTGTTTCAGAGTTTGATGAGAGGTAAGTATCCTGGCGTTTATTAATACGATTCTGATATGGTCAAGAATCGAAGTTATGGCTTCATGTTGTTGTGTAGCCTGGGTGTTACGTGATACACCAGTGCTAATTTCGAGGACGAAATTCTTTTAGTGGGGGATATTGTGATGACCAAGGATTATAGATGTTAATCCCGTAGTGTTAATAATCCCTAAAGTGGTTTTACGTGGCGATTTGGAATTTAATCGAGGTGTTGGGCCTTCTGGGCTCGTTTATTTGGGTAGTTGGGATCGTTGGATCCAGAGGTTGAGATTGTATTCACATTACGGTGTAAAACCTAAGAGTTGGGTTTTTGATGTGTCTCGGAATCTCGGGTGCTGTATGAGCACCGGTAGGGGGTTTTGGAGTTAGAGAGAGAGTTTTTGAAAACAGATGATTTTTAAGGAATCATGATGTATTTGTGGGGCTATTAGTTTTTCGGGGTATTTTGCTATAAATACAAGTTGAACCCGAGATTTTTATGAAAATATCATTTCAGCCCAATTTTCTTTCTCTCTCCCCGCCATTCCCGATTTCCCGCTGCTACAGCACCCCCGCCGCTTCAAACGCTTCGCCCGCCGCCGTCCCGCCGCCGTTCGGCGCGTGCGACCTATCACCGGCTTCGTCTCGTCCAGGCGCTCATTTCCCCTCCGTCAATTTGAAGTTTCATCGCGATTTGAAGTCGAATTTTACAGAAGTGCGCCGATCCCCAAATTCTAGGGTTTATCGATTTTGGTCGATTTTCCTTCCGATTTTCGATTGGGTAACGTTCTTTACCTCTTTTTCGTCCCTCTCATGTTATTCCCTGCTAAATTCGGAAGTATTGTGTTCGAATTTAAGGATTGAGTTCGAATTTGAGGATGTTGTTTCGAATTTCTTGATGTGTGGGGGGGGTTTATGTTCGATTTTGGGGATTGTTGGCATGAGGATGATAATTCTTGTTAGGATTCGATTTATTCGTGTTTAAATGAATTATGAAGCTTAATTGGGATCGAATTAAGATGTTATGGTTCGCATTTGCCCTAATTTGGTAAGGGTTTGATTTCGAATTTGGAGGTTTTGGCTATGGGTTGATGATTCATGTTAAGGATCGTTCATTACATGTTTTAGATGATTTATGACGCTTGGTTGGGTTCGAATGGTGATGCTAGGGTTCGAACTATTGAAGATGTTCTTGGGCAATTTTTCGAATGTCGCATTCGTTTTCCCTCCCTGCATGTACCCTGCCCCGGGTCTTTTAAATGATTTATTGTCGTGTGTTGACAATATTTTGAGGGTTATGAATGTGCTTGAGCATGGGTTACATGTTCGTAAATAATTGTGAATTATTTATCGTTTTAGCACATCGTTCCTCGGGGCATGGAACTCGAGCAAGGTTTGGCTCGGACTTCGAGGATTTCAGGTACGTTTAGCGTACGAGCATAGTTTAAATGATGTTTTACAAGTACGATGCATGATCTAAAATACATGAAATGCTTTGCTATGATGGTATCGGGACTCGGTTACGATATGTTGATTCACATAGTGGAATGTTCAGTGCCGCTATGAAGCGAGCCAATGATGAGGTGTGGTTGCTACGGAGCAAACACCCATAGTATGACGTTACCTTGAAGTAAGAAATGAAAATGTGGTATTTGATTAGATATCTAGGATATCTGTATTTTATTCCCTATTGGTAATAATAGGAACAGAGACGTAGTTAATCAGAGAAGTAATTAACCAGTATCGGAAGTTAAGGAAATACCAATATGATATCTAGAATTATGATAATTGCTAGATAAAGGAAGATGTTATGAAATGATGTTATGAAAAGATGTTATGAAATGACGTTATGAAATGATGTTATGAAAAGATGTTATGAAATGATGTTATGAAATGATGTTATGAAATGTTGCTAATCATTGCTAGTTAAAGTAAGATGTTATGAAATGTTGTTAATTTGAACTGGCTAGGGTTAACCAATGTGATGATTAACTGCATATTCAGGATTTGATGATTTATCTGTTTTGAGAACAGGATTATTACAGGGGTACGCTATGATGAGGGTGATACCATCCAGGAAGTATCACATATGTTCCACAATATTTACATTTTCGTAAATTATGTATATGTCATTATGATTATGAAATTGTGGAATTGGTATGCTCACCCCGTTGGGGGATGTCTCTGTTGGGGCAGGTGAACAGGTACATCGATGGCTTTGGAGATGAGCTCAAGCTGTTGATTGGATGTACTCCCAGGATCGTGGTACCAGGGCTTGATGAAGCACGGTATCGTATAAAGTACTCATACGCCCATGAGGGTTATATACATATTCATGATGCTCGCATGTGAGCAAGATTATACTTGTATATGGGTTGTATGTAAAGGCATGAGCCTTTCTCTCTCTTTCATTCCATGTTGCATGCAGTTAGAGGTAGAATTGCTAAATGATAAGAGAGTCATTAGTGTATTGTGGGTGTTGAAACCCACTTTTGTTGTCATGTGTGTGGTGTCTTCCCTGGCTGGGAATTTACTTGACATTACTGTATTCTGATGAGTATTATGTTTTCCCTGGCCGGGAATTATGTTATGTGCTGTGCTTTTATTTCGGGATAGCTCTATTTATGGGGAGACTCTGCCCAAATTTTTATAAAAGTCCACAAGTAAAAAGTGGTGTAATGGGCAAGCTCTATGAGTCTATTGTTGTTAGGATGATGAGCTTATAACACTGTATGTTAAAGAAAATTTTGTGTTGCCATTCGATGGTAAGGTATCATCTGAGTTTCCCGAATAATTTTATTTAAAGCTTATGCCACACATTAATGATTAATACACTAATAAAGGGTTAAGTTTATGGGGTCCTTATAATAATACTCCTTGTATATGCCATAACCATATAGGATCTCTCATGTTGTTCCCGTTCTCGGAATATTCAAGATTGTGTGAGGGCCCGGTCCTCATCATGCGTTTAATTATCACACAATGATTAATTTTACGTTAACAACGGAAGATTATTTATCATGTATCAACATGTGGCCCAAAAAATTTAGATTTTACATATATCATAGTACCGAAAAATATGTAATGCCGGTTTCACAATTTAACATGTTATTCCTCGCATAAGCATCACATATAAACTTCTCATTTAAGTAATACTTAAAATACAGATACTCGGGCATAACGAGGTAAATTGAATCGTATATAAAAATACTCAACTATTGAGACTCAAAACATAAAACATCTACCTGAGCTCTCTCTCAAGGAGCTCTGGTATTCATCGATGCTTCATCTCGAACATCCACAGTACGTCCATATGTACCACCTGTCATGCCCATACAACAAATACATGACATACCCACACGAAGGGGGTAAGAACCCAGTACGATAAACAGGTAAAATCACAATGTATGACAAAGTAACATGCGATGCATGCCGTGAATGCAAATGCATAAGAGGAATATCAAATCTCCAATATCAAGATCTCATGAGTCCAATGGAAGGATCATCAATAATATCATCAGGCTCGAGCAGGGCGTCGACACGCTCGTCGCTACGACATCTCTCTCAGTCGAGCAATCGGCGGTCCATCATCCCTCGTGTCTGGGCGACGTCGGCACACTCGTCGCTACGGCATCTCTTAGCTCACTCTCTCCGCCGAGCCATCGGCGTGCCCATCATCTCCAGACATGCATCACAGATACCAACGAAAGGATATAGGTATCAACAAAAGAATCGATAGGATCAACATGACATGCTCAATGTCCATGCATGTCAATGCATCATGCAATATCATAATCTCATGTGATGCATCTCAATCTATCATGTCGTCATATATCATGCAGTCAATATATCATTTAATTCACATACTGAAGTTCAACATGCCATATAGTCACATAAGTAGCAAGTAATGACAAGTAAATCATGCGCTGGGAACATCACAAGTCTTTGACAGACATCGTGATAGAACCGGTTTTCTACGTACCTCGGATCAATGTTATGTCTACCTTGTACTCCTCGAATAAACCTCGAGATCTGTTAACATGGTCATTTACACCTCAATTATTTCATCAAAGTGTTCAATTATTTCCAATATCAACTTTATAATCCAAACATTGACCCTTAGTAAATTTCTTAAAATTTCAGCTTACATGCTCATAGTAATTGGCTCTTAAATTTTCCCATACTTAACCAAATTACATGGGTCTAGTTTAGCTAGAAAGCTAACTAAAAATAGGACATTTCATATGTTTGATACTTCCCCAAATTAGATCATTTACCTCAGGAAAATTGGGTCTAAACACCACTTAAGAAAAAGAGGGGAATTTCTAAGCTCTAAAGTGAGCACGTTTCGTAAAAACTTCATAAGTAATTCATACGACATCCAAATGACCTGATTTTAGTGGGAGAATTTATAAAACTCAAATCCTACAATACATATTTTATGAGCTTTAAGCTAATTAGTTCATCTTGAGGTACATTCTTTGAAAAATGTACAGCCTAAAAAACTCGTATATACCCTGTTTCCAGATTGCATAGTTGCTGGTAACATTAGCATAACTTTTGCATATGAACTCCAAATTCAGTGAGGCCAATTCCAAATGCAATCTAACACCGAATAATACAACTCTTATTAGAGACTAAAACTTCATATTCGTAGCCATTTATTCCCAGAAATTCAAAGAACACGATGCAGAAAAACACGCATGCACTAAAATTCTAGATTGTACACATTGTGGTAAAACGACCTTAACTTTTTATCTTAAACCCAAATTAACTGATTTTAGTGGCCAATTAAAGCTAACCCGAAATACTACAATGTTATTAGTGAAGTAATCTTCAAATTCAAAGTTTAACCATGCGTAAAACTCACAAGAAATTTTGATTCCATTGTTGAGGTGGAACTCACAAGATACTTCACTAGCCTCCGAATGTTGAGAATGACTTAATGATGTTGTCGACTTTAAAGTATCTTGCGACGTACGAGCAGATATACTATGAAGTAATTACATATTCATGTATTCATCTATTGTGAATGTGATGATTGAATATAAGGAAATGAACATGTGTACTGGGTTTGAGATATGTTGTATGGTGGATACGTAAATGTATATAATCAGGGCATACAAGTATTGCATTTGACATATGTGGTATGGTAGACACGTAAATGTACGTGATCCAGATGTATAAGTTGGGTATTGATGCCTTTGGCATGATCGATATGAGAAATTGTTGAGAATGGGATTTACCTACGATGCTCGGACAGCGACACAACGATACTAACACGACACGAAAGGACTCGGCGACACGGATTTTCAAAATTTTCAGGATACAATACAGCTCCGACACGCCTGTATATTTTTGTATATATATTATAGTATATATATTATAAATGCGATATATTACAAAATACTAAAATTCATTTTTTTTTAATTTCTAAAACCATGTAAAAGCAACAAAAATATTCTTATCAAATTCAAGAAGCATATAAATAAATGCATGTCACTGGAATTATCATAGTAGCACTTATGCTAACACCAAATACATATTACTTCAATTAACTTAAAATTTAACAAATACATCCAAATAAAATATAATACCAAAAATATTCTTACCAAATTCAAAAAATATTATAAATAAATGCATGTCAATGAAACAATCAGACACATACTAACATCAAATGCATATTACTTCAAATAACCTAAAGTTACCTAACACGTCCAAATTTCAGTTCAGTCAAAAACTTTTTAAATTGTACAAACCCAAAAAAGTGTATTTTCTATGTCGGGCTCGCCATCGGCTGTGTCCGACACATGTGTCCGATTTTGTAGCGAATGTCCAACACAGGTATCCGTTTTTATTTTTAAAAAAAATTAAAGACACTCCACGTGGCGTATCCGACACGTGTCCATGTCCGAGGAATGTCTGCAAGGACCCCATGTCCTTATCTTGTCCTTATTGCATTTATCGTTGTCATTAGTTCATACGATTATACAATTAGGGAATTCTCATAACTCATGCTACATGATCAAGGCATGTCTTCTATAAAATGTTTGACATTATCCCTTGAAACCCGATTCCCAACACAACTCAATACCTCATGTGTATACACTTTATAATACATTATTGGTTTTCTCTATTCATTATCACTTGTGTTCTTAAATAAATGCATGCCATACTCAAATAAAAAGAGAATTTATACAACCCATACACAGACATTACGATGCTCACAGACGAGCATTGAATGATGTAATGTCTATCTACTTGTATAAGACATATTACTCTATACCATCAATGGTACCTCTCTCCCAGGAGCATCACCATTCAATAGCCAAAACTCATCCCAGAATCAGTGTCGTATCTGTTTCACCTGTTTCAACATAAACAACCTCTACACTTGGTGAGCATACCAACAACATAATATCAATATCATCGAATATTCAATTAATAATTTACAAAATATAAAGCTGCAAATTAAGATAATACTCCTTGTATATGCCATAACCATATAGGATCTCTCATGCTGTTCCCGTTCTCACAATATCCAAGATTGTGTGAGGGCCCGGTCCTAATCATGTGTTTAATTATCACACAATGATTAATTTTACGTTAACAGCGAAAGATTATTTATCATGTATCAACATGTGGCCCAAAAAATTTCGATTTTACATATATCATATTACTGAAAAATATGTAATTCCGGTTTCACAATTTAACATGTTATTCCCCGCATAAGCATCACATATAAACTTCTCAGTAAAGTAATACGTAAAATACAGATACTCAGGGCATAACCCGGTAAATTGCATCGTATTTAAAAATACTCTAACAACTATTGAGACTCAAAACATAAAACATATACCTGAGCTCTCTCTCAAGGAGTGATGTGACTAGAAATAGACACATTGCGCTTAATTGTCCACGATTTGGTATATTTTGATGGATAAATTGATACATATGCTACCTAATTGTATATTTGTGTAAATGTAGGAAAAGGTGAAGAAATCAAGCTCTGATATTCATCGATGCTTCATCTCGAACATCCACAGTACGTCCATCTGTACCGCCTGTCATGCCCACACAACAAAGACATGACAGACCCCCGCGAAGGGGGTAAGAACCCAGTACGAGAAACAGGTAAAATCACAATGTATGACAAAGTAACATACGATGCATGCCGTGCATGAATACAAATGCATATGAGGGATATCAAATCTCCAATATCAAGATCTCAGGAGTCCAATGGAAGGATCATCAATCAAATCATCAAGCTCGAGCAGGGCGTCGACACGCTCGTTACTACGACATCTCTCTCAGTCGAGCCATTGGCGGTTCATCATCCTTCGTGTCTGGGCGATGTCGGCACACTCGTCGCTACGGCATCTCTCAGCTCACTCTCTCCGCGGAGCCATCGGTGTGCCCATCATCCGCAGACACGCTTAACTTATACTTACGTAAGGATATAGGTATCAACAAAAGAATCGATAGGATCAACATGACATGCTCAATGTCCATGTATGTCAATGCATCACGCAATATCATAATCTCATGTGATGCATCTCAAAATATCATGTTGTCATTTATCATGCAGTCAATGTATCATGTAATTCACATACTAAAGTTCAACATGCCATATAGTCACATAAGTAGCAAGTAAATCATGCCCCGGGAACATCACATGTCTTTGCCAGACATCGTGATAGAACCGATTTTCTACATACCTCGGACCAACACTATATCTACCGAGTACTCCTAGAATAAACCTCGAGATCTGTTAACATGGTCATTTACACCTCAATTATTTCATCAAATTGTTCAATTATTTCTATCAAGTTTATAATCCAAACATTGACCCTTATGAATTTTTTTAAAATTTCAGCTTACATGCTCATAGTAATTGGCTCATAAATTTTCCAATACTTAACCAAATTACACTAGTCTATCTGGAAAGTTAACTCAAAATATGACATTTCATATGTTTGACACTTCCCCAAATTAGATCATTTGCCTAAGGCAAATTGGGTCTAAACACCACTTAAGAAAAAGAGGGGAATTTCTAAGCTCTAAAGTGAGCACGTTTTGTAAGAACTTCATAATTAATTCATATGACATCCAAATGACCTGATTTTAGTGGGAGAAGTTATATAACTCAAATCCTACAATACATATTTTATGAGCTTTAAGCTAATTAGTTCATCATGAGGTACATTATTTGAAAAACGTACATCCTAAAAAACTCGTATATACCGTTTCCAGATTGCATAGTTGCTGGTAACATTAGCATAACGTTGCATATGAACTCCAAATTCAGTGAGGCCAATTCCAAGTGCAATCTAACACCGAATAATAAAACTCTTATTAGAGCTTAAAACTTCAAATTCGTAGCCATCTAACACCGAATAATCCAACTCTTATTAGAGCCTAAAACTTCAAATTTTATTCCCAGAAATTCGAAGAACACGATGCATAAATACCCGCATGCACTGAAATTCCAGATTGTACACATTGTGGTAAAACGACCGTGACTTTTTCATCTTAAACCCAAATTAACTGATTTCAGTGGACAATTAAAGCTAACACAAAATACTACAACGTTTATTAGGGAAGTCATCTTCAAATGCAAAGTTTAACCATGCGTAAAACTCGAAATACCAAACTTTATGCACTTCCTACTAGCTGAAACAGATTTGACAGCAACTTTTCTTCAAAATTTCTCATCTCAAAGCATCAAAATTCGAACCTTAATCCTACATAAAAGTTAATAAAACTCAAGATTCATCTTATACCTCACTTTATGTTGAAGATTTGAAGCACAATCCAAGCCCTTGAGTCAACCAAGCTCCTAATCTTCGAAACTCTTGAAGATTCTATGTTTCCTTCCTTCTACCTTCCTAGAACTAAACTTGCATGGAAGTTTTGAGCACTTTTCTAGCATTTTTGGGAGGAGTTTGTTTCAAAAATAAGGAGAGAAATCTGATGTTTTTGAAGGAGAAAAGAATCAAGTTTAAGTATAAAAAAAAGTAGATAGTGGCATGGGAAACAATGACAACCAACCCATTTTTTAACATTTTTAAAGGTTAAGTAATCCATGTTTCCAAATAATAATTAAATGTTTCTTGCATGGCACTTGGCTATGTAAAAATATATGTATTCAAGTGTATTTTTATGTATTTTATCTCAATTAAAAATAAGATGTTGTGACCGGAACACCTTAATTCGAAATCTCAACTTTTAATCACCCGGGTTTGCTTAAACATCGTTAATCCGGATTAACCATAATTAATTAGCAGCTATGCCTTACACTGCTTCCCCTCTTAAAATGATTTCGTCCTTGAAATTGCAAAACTGAGTATAACTCAACTTATATCTCATTCGGCTGCTCACAACATTTACTAATAATCATCACTACTATGCATGGATATCACGAATATCTTAAAACAATGAGGCCATTCTTGTCTCGATGTAGCCTCTCCTTTTCCATGTCGTTCTTCCGTACCATGTCAACTCCATTAACTAGTACCAACGGAAATAATCTCATTGCTCAATACTTTTTGTACTAGTTCTAAATTCTTATTGACAGTAATGTCTATTTCAAACTCATCAAGTTAAATAATATGAGATGTCTCAATCTCATTCATAGATGCATATGAATCATCATGTATAAGTGACAACAGCTGTGGTAGTGTCAACAATCTACCACTAACAAAACTTCTATATGATTCCACAAGGTTCAAACTATCGAGGCAACATCGTACCTCACCGAATGAATCATATCGATCATCATAAGGTAATATCTTCAGATTTCCTGATTCACAACTTGAAATTCTAACTATATATTTCTCTTATTGGCATAGCAAACCTGCTTACTTTAAGCCAATTTCATTCATTTTTGTAGAAAATTATCGTTCCTGGCATTTCCTCAACAATCTCAAGTTGTGCCAAAAATTCATTATCAATCTCATCTCAGCATATCAGCGATCGGCAATTCTGGCTCTACAAAATCCCGAACTGATGCCATCCCGATAGTTGTCTGGAACTTGAATTATAGGAAAATTCTACTAGTGAATAGTGATTTCTGTCAATTCCCACAAAATTCATCACTATTTATGGGAACATAACTTCCAAAGTCTGGATAATTCTCTCATTTTGTCCATCATTCTGGGTATGATAAGCAATACTCATTGCTAACTTAGTACCCATGACAATCTGAAGACAGTTCTAGGATTTCGGATATTATCCTAGGATTTCTATCAGATACAATTATTACAGACACTCACTGTAACTAAACCACATTGTCCACATCTTAAACATATCGTTTTCTCATAGACATTTTTATGAAATCAATATCTTGTATTGAATAGTCAATCAACTCTGATTCAACTTGTTTCTCAATCTCTGTTTGATCTAAACAATTGAGTTATAAAATTTCAAAATTTCTTTCTTCATACAATCCCATCAGAAATAGGATCTCAAGAATGATCCATCTCATCATTCCTAGAATAACACTATGTCATCTATAGTGTGCTTTCTGCAGTAATATTTCTTTCGAATTGGTAGGATTCGATGCTATTTATCGATGCTATTTACTGATTGTTCAATCGCAATCCACCACTAAGTGTTCAATCGCAATCCACCACTAAGTGTCATAGTAAAATCTAGTTGGTTGATGGGATATAACCAATTTTTTCAATCAATATCTTGTATGAGTCTGTCATTCGAGTCTTTTGATCTTGGAAATCAGAGGTGACTGAAACTGCAAAGCATACATTGATGCTACCATTGAACTTTGCACTTTTTGGTTCATCGCATCTACTACTAGATTCATTTTCTCTTATTGAATTGAATATCATAGTCAAATTCTTTAATAAATCTAATCTCGCTTATGTCTCATGTTCAACTCTGACTGAATAATAGATATTTTAAACTCATAAAATCAAAGTATATCCTGAATTGTTCGCCATACAGAGAACGTTGCCACATCTTCAAGGAAAAATAATGACTACAAGCTCGAGTTCATGAACAGGATATCATGATTCTTCCAGCTTCAACTATCTCAAAGTATATGCAATCATCTCCTCATAATGCATCAGAATGTATCCCAAATCTTTTACCAATGTATTTGCACAAACTATATATCCCCCTGAACCTGTTAAAAAAAAACAACATTGGGGCTGTAGTCCACTTTCGTTTCATTTTATGAAAACTGCTTTCACATTTATCTGACCAAACGAAACTCAAATTTCTTCTTGGTCAACTGGTTAATAGATCAGGCTATCCTAAAATATCCTTCCATAAAAGCCTGTAATATCTGGCCAAACTTATGAAACTTCGTATCTTGAGTACACTTGTTGGTCTTGGCCAAATTATTACTACCTTTACTTTACTGGGAGTAACAGGTATTCGGTGAGCTGGTATCACCTGTCCCAAAACAACACTCGATTCAACCAAGATTTACATTTTGACAACTTGGTATACAATTTGAGCTTCACGAAGCGCCTGAAGAACCAATCGTAGATGTTCTGTGTGGTTCCTTCTGGATCTCGAATACTCTAGTATCCCACTGATGAAGATTATTACAATTCCTCCCAAAAAGTTACGGAATACTCTATTCATCAAATTCATAAACTCCACTGGTATATTTATCAGACCACACGACATTACCAAAAATTCAAAATGCCTATATCTAGTTTGACCAATTGCCTAGAGAACATTTTTCTTTCTGACTCAAACTGATGGTAACCAGATTTAAAATCATTCTTCTTATACATCGAAGTTCCTTACAACTGATCAAATACTTCTCGATCTTAGGCAGTGGGTATTTATTCTTGACAGTAGCCCTGTCAACTGCCTTTAGTCGATACACATCTTCAGAATACCATCTTTCTTATTCACGAAGAGCACTGATGTTTTCCCAAGGTGACATACTCAGACCTATGTACCCTTATCGAGGATATTATGTAACTATTCTTCTAAATTTGTCAACTCTACTGATGACATTCCGTATAGTGCTTTCGATATCGAATCTATTCCTTGGCATCAACAAACATCTTAATTCGATTATTTCTCTAGTGAAAATTCTATTAGTTCCCCAGGAAAATCTTGGTAAGTTTTCTTACCACTAGGATATCAGTCAACCTCGACTATTCATGATCAGCACTAACTGCTTATTATCAAATATCCCTCATTTTCCAAATATCACAACCACAATATTTTAATAGCTGATAGCTTGCTATTTGTGGCTATACACATTTTATTTGGAGACAAAATATTGTCAAAAATTAATTACACCCTGACATCATCTTACAATATCTCAAAATTTGTCATAATACAATCGAAATCATATATCAGCAATACCATTAAATTCAAATTCACAATACTATCATCAAATTGTAAGATACGGTGCACTATTACATGTATGGATAGTATAATCCTCACTGCTGGTGTATTTTCCAAATCATAATAATCAATGCACATTTGATTAAATCTATGAAAACAATGCTTTTGTCTCAATCAAACTCGTGCAGTGTGATCAAACACATGACATGTATCTGTGATCACCAGTACTGAAGCATCTCTAACCATATCATCTATCAAGGTATACTCTATGGTCTGTTGGGAAACCAAAAATAATTATCAGGTATTGTGATATCCCTGAAATAATTATCTGCATTATGGCCACTAATTATTATTATGAGGTTATATGGTGTTATTGTATTGGTATGGTTGAGAAATGTATAGTTATGCGGTGGGCATGAACTGGTAATACATTTCAGGGTGCATGTGATGCATGTTGGGGGATTTATGATTTGGCATGATTTATTTGAGTAGGTTCCCATTAATTTGAAAAGCGTGTTAATTGTTGCTATGATGCATTTTAATTGAGTAAAATGCTTTAAAATTTCATGTAGTGATATTTTAATCCATCATGTTAAATTAAACCCCCCACACCCTTAATACCCAACTTCCCCTCACTCTTCTCATTTCCCACCCTCACTCTTAAAATCACAACACTCAACCCTCCTCCCCCCAAAACCCATTTGATCGATCAAAAAAAGAGAGGAAGGGAGAAGAGATTTCTCAAAGCTTGTAAGCTTGGATATCTTGCTAGGATTTGAGTTCAAGTGGTAAGGAAGCTTTCTTGTTAAGATTTGAGTTTGTTTTAATGGGTTTTGTATTGTTGATTTTGGGGGAAAAAGGGATTGGTTTTGAAAAAATGTTGATTATCTTGTTGGTTATGGGATTTTGTTGATCATTGGCGTATTTGTGTTGATTATGAAGTATTTGAGGTGTTGAGTTGAAAGGGGTACAATATTTGGTGTGTTTTGTGGGTTGGAGGAGATGAAGGGCACGAAAATGGCGAAAATCAAGTTCACAGACCTCGGCGATCGATCGGCGAATTTTACCGATCGA
Organism: Haberlea rhodopensis; assembly: GCA_907163345.1. Classification (NCBI taxonomy): domain Eukaryota; kingdom Viridiplantae; phylum Streptophyta; class Magnoliopsida; order Lamiales; family Gesneriaceae; genus Haberlea; species Haberlea rhodopensis. The sequence goes on along the minus strand of CAJQUN010000122.1, from coordinate 1,541,116 downwards.
TTGTGAGCTTCATTACATGCGAACAGTGTGTTTCCGCGATTGATCGCAAGTTTGAGCGATCGATCGGCGAAGTCCACGATCGATCGTCAAGTATTCAGTGATCGATCGTGGAGTGACGATTTTTGGGCATTGAGGCAGGGGAGTCTCGCGATCGATCGGCGCCTTTGAGCGATCGATCGCGATACACAAAAAATGGGATTTTTGGTTATTCTGTTGGACTTTTGGTAATGGATTATGATTTGGCTTCTAATATTGAGTTGTGCAATTGTGTAGAGCCTTCCCAGGTGGCAACACAACGAAGAGGATAAAGTCTAACACACATCCCGTATTTTGTAAAGGTACGTAGAGAGAGACGTACGGGCACCAAACAGTAACATGTATTTTATATACATATTGGATTATGCATTGTGGTTGCATATACATATGGATTATGCATTGCGGTTGTATATATATATATGTTGGATGCTTGGTGCATATCCCATGAGTCATTGTTATATTCGAGTGATGATTTTAAATGCTTTGCCGCTGTCATTTGAAGCGATGATAGAATACTTGTCGCTGCCATATCGTAGCAAGGAAAGAATATTTGCCGCTAATATGTTGAAGCGATGGTACATGCCGCTGTCACAATAAAGCGAGGTTATTCGATGCCGCTGATATGTCGAAGCGAGGGGTATTAGTGTCGCGGTCATGACAAGCGAGGTGCATTAAAATACACTGTTATAACAAGACTAAGGATTGGTTATTGGTATTGATGGAAACCAGTTATATGCCATGACATTTATTAACTATATTATAATCTGATGATTATGAATATGAGGTGTGGTACAGGGACAACCAATTGAGCGTTTTAAATGCATTGAATACAGGAAGTGCTTTGTATTTACAGTTTTTGCATTTATACATATAATCATATTGTAGTGAATATGGATTATTGTATGCTCGTGGTTTGGGGTTGTTCCTGTAGGTGCATTTTGGCATGGAGGGCTAAGGCCAGGGTTGATGCAGTGAGCAGTGTGAGGAGTGTTGTCGGTATAGATGAACATGAATTCTTTTGTATAGTTTCTACGCAGGGTAGACTAAATCTATAGCTTTACATTCATTTTGTGGGAATGTAATTAACTCCTTTTTGGAAGTTTTATTTTGGCACTGTAATCCTTAAGCTCAATGCATCAACATGAACCCTTATACTCTGATAAATGCATGTTTAGCTCTCTTATTGCAATAAATCCATACTTAAGGTAGCGAGGACTTACAGGTATTACCTCTGGTATGCAGGTAACGAACCGCCGTTTGAACAGAGTTGTCAAAAAGAATAACCACTCTGATATCCACCCCTAGCTCAGGGTATTTGTTGTTATGGATCCATCTGTTTCCGAGCACGTAATGAACATGCTCTGAGTGGCCAAAATCGATATCAGGTCCTCTTATTCTTTCACATAGATCAGTAGATACCTACATCCACACTGACCTCGAAAAGATCTGGTATCCTACAATCTCTTAGCACCATAGAATTAATAAAACTGGATGAACTGGAGTGATACTTCTGAAACCTTTCCAGGACTACTTGGATTATTCCAAATGATAGTCACTTCATTAACATTTAATCAAGTTCTAGCTACTCCGTACCACATTGGTGTCTTATCCTTTACCGAAACTTCTAATTCTAATATCTTCACAAGTGAATAGTTATCGAGATTAAGCACATACTTCCATTTCTCAAGTCTACGATAATCGATTAGAATTTTCCATGTAATCAAGATGGCCTTCTCGTAAACATCTTTCCCCGTATAAGAAAGAGGGAAAACTCGTCTTCCAGCACTACCATTACTCTAGATACTCTCATCTAGAAGAGTTCATATTGTAGTATTTATTCATAGTTCGGGCACATAAACTAGGACTGAATTACGACAGTCCCCATATCCAAGTCCTTATTCAAATCAAATCTAGATGTTTCTCCCAACAACTATACTCTATTCTTCAATTGAAATATTACTAGTTTCAATATCCTCAAGTTCTTCAAACTCAAATCCCGATGTCAATCGACAAAATGCGTTCTAAATAGTTCTAGTGTCATCCACGAATCACAAGGATTAAGTCTCAAAGTGATAAATACAATTCCCAATAATGGACGCATTATCACTAAGTTATAATTCAATTAACAATTTACAGTACCTACAAGTACAATAGATAGCTATTAACGTCCATATCACTGCTACCTGTCCAAACACTAACTGTCCACCGTAAAATCAAAACATCAAATATAAATCTTAAGTCATAGATGTTCTCACCACTTACTCTACATCATCATCCGATCAGCAACTATCAGTGCAAAAAGATAAAATTCTCAAATTCTCAAAATTATAATGCATTATTGATTTTCTCTATTCATTATCACTTGTGTTCTTAAATAAATGCAAGCCATGCTCAAATAAAAAGAGAATTTATACAACTCATATACAGACATTACGATGCACACAGATGAGCATTGAATGATTTAATGTCTATCTACTTGTATAAGACATATTATTCTACCATCAATGGTACCTCTCTCCAAGGAGCATCACCATTCAATAGCCCAAACTCATCCCAGAATCAGTGTCGTATCTGTTTCACCTGTTTCAACAGAAAAAAACCTCTACACTTGGTGAGCATACCAACAACATAATATCAATATCATCGAATATTCAATTAATAATTTACAAAATATAAAGCTGCAAATTAAGATAATACTCCTTGTATATGCCATAACCATATAGGATCTCTCATTGTGATATCCCCGAAATGATTATGTGGGTAATCATGCATTTAAGGGTGGTTAATTATGAACCTATATGTTTAAAGCGTTTGTATGTGGGATTAATTTATTTAATTTGATGATGTGGTTTAGGAAGCATGTTAGGTGTTTTTAATTGTTGTGTTGATGTGGTAGAATAATAAAATATCGAGGAGGGATATTTTTATACATCGTATGAAATACCGGGACACAATTAAACACCACAAACCACCCCACATGCAACCACCCAACCCCCACTTGCAACCAAACCCACGCCCACCCCTGTTTTCTGGGAAAGCAGATTGACTTGTAGGCATGTTTGGACTTAGATATTTTGGGTCTTGCCTCTTCCAAAAGCTTCCTTCCTTTTTCCCTTATTTTCTCTGCAACTTGGTCGAGTTCCAGGAGAAAAGTGATCGGGTTTCATGCTTCTTTTCATATAGAAAATCGAAGGGCAAAAGTGGTGAGGAGTCACATTTTTTTCCCAGTTTTCAAGTTTCCTGGCATGCTTGTTCTTTGTAGCAGATTTGGCATGCTAGTTTAGGGTATGATGTTATCTTGTTATGAATACCTTTTTGGGATGTTTGTGAAGCCTTTAGCATGTTTAGTTAAGAAACTTGCATGCTTTATGTGCTAGATTTGTGGTAGAGAAAAGGGCTCCTCGAACACCCGAGCAGAGAAGTACTCTGTTTTCCAAGTTAGGAAGGGTTTTACCATGATGTTTCGAAGCATGCTAACTTAGGTTATGGTTGAACCTTTGATGTGTTTTTATGTATGGTAACTTGTTGAAGGTACCAGTATATTTCCTTGAGCATGTTGCATGTGTTATGTGAAAGATTTAATCATGTTAAAGGTAGTGTTCGAAAATTCTGGGCAAGGTTCAAGTGCCCTGTTTTCTGGAAATATATGTGCGAAGAGTACTTTTATGAAGGTGTTATCATGCATGATAAACTTAAGTTTTGGAAAACCTTTGATGTAAAAATATGCTTGGTAGTTTTGTGAAACCCATGGCATGTTTAGTTGAGCAAGGTTTATGTTATATGTGTTAGTTTTAATAGCATGAAAAGAGGTGCTCAAGAATTCTGGAAATGAAAATGTGCCCTGTTTCCAGAAAAAGTTGATCCAGTACTTGTTTAAATGATCAATGTTTATGCATGTAGGTTTATGCTAAGGGTGTATATTTGGTTTGAATACACTCAGGGTAGTGTAATTCAAATGCTAGCATGATGGTCTTGGTATGTATATTGTCCTACATGTTAGATTTAAGGGTATGTTTATCGGTGTTAAGCAATTCTGGAAAATCGCCGAAGGAACAAGGTTGGCGATCGATCGCCAAGGAGGCAAGATCGATCGCGACGTTCCAGTGAGTTTTGGCGATCGATCGCCAATATAGTGGCGATCGATCGCGGATTGAATTTTTCTGGTATGCGAGGCAGTAGCATCTCGCGATCGATCGGGGCTCATGGGCGATCGATCGCGAGATGATATTAAAGTATTTGTGTGGTTTTAAATTTAGTTTTGTTTCCGTATTATTATGAGGTGCCTAATATTGTGTTGTGTGGCTATGTAGAACCATCCCAGGTGCCAGCACAATCGAGGAGATAAAGTCGATTGACTCCTCTATCTTTTGAAAGGTACGTAAGCGACGTACGGGCATCCCAACGGTAACATGTACTTTACGTTTGTCTTTATGACACATGATGAATGCAATGTGGTGCATTATGGTTATGATACATGTTTTTATGCATTGTTTTTGCATATGTATGTTGTGAAATATAAGAGGTGTATTTCACGAGTCAAAGTTATCTTAGTAAGGATTTTAATGGCTTACGCTAAAGTCCATTGGAAGCGATGAAGAATTCCGCTTACATGGAGTAGCAACGCTAAAGTCCATTGGAAGCGATGAAGAATTCCGCTTACATGGAGTAGCAAGAAGCATTAAAATGTACTAATGATAAGGGCTCAGGATGAAATAAGGATTTAAGGGAAAAAGGAATGTCATGACATTGCATATCCATACATTCATATAATGTGTTTCTATTATGAATTATGGTACAGGGACAACCAATGGGCGATATAAATGCTGGAAATACAGGAAGGACTTGTGTTTAAGATTTGCATTTATGCCTTACTTTCATATTATGTTAAATATGAATTGTGTTATGCTCATGTGTTGGGGGTTGTCTTTGTAGGTGCTTTTGTTGACGAGAACCAGGGCCGGGGTTGATATGCTGAGCTGTAAGGAGTGCTACAGGATTAGCATGATAGAGTTTTTGTATAGCTTCTACTGAGTAGAGTAAGACTATGATGTAGTACCTTTGTAGGAAGTATGTCTTTCCTTTTGGAACATTTTGGTACTGTAATCTCTAAAGCTCAGGTTAATCAACACGGCACATTACTCTGATATAATCACTTGTATGTTTAGTTCTCTATATTGCACCTTAATATCTTGATGTGATAACGGGGTCTCACATTTAGTGGTATCAGAGCAGTGGTTAGATAACCAGGGAAGAGTGAAGGGTAGCCTTTAGAGACAAGTTGGCTAGGTATTCATTTAGGCATGCTTATGCATGTGATGCATATGGTTGTATACGTGATATACTAACATGCTTTGAATATTTTACTCTTGTTATCTAACGGCTTATATTATGAACTGCTTTTGGTATTGTTGTTAACTATTGTGTTGCAGCATGGCGAACCTCAGTGAAGAGGTAGGAGATATGGACAGTAGACATGCCAGTATTGCTCAGCCGAACCCCTTACCACCACCTGCTGTGGGCGTGGAGCCCAGTGTACAGATATTACTGCCAGGGGAGCTCAGTTTGAAGCAGTTTCTGAGTTTCCATCCGCCCATGTTTGAGGGGACTGAGTCTGGCGAAGTAGCTGAGGAGTGGTTGGAACGTATAGAGCAGATACTTGTGACTGCACCTTGTGCACTCACGGCATGGCTGAGGTTAGCAGAATTTCAACTGGCTAAGAAGCCTGCTATGTGGTGGAAGACCACCGTGATGGAGCTGAGAGCTCTAGGTATGGCAGTTGACTGGACTGTATTCCGGACCCGGTTTCTTAACCGGTATTTCTCTGCAGCTGCCAGACAATTGAAGGAGGATGAGTTCAACAGTTTGAAGCAGGGTAGCATGTCCGTAGCAGACTACGCTATGCAGTACTCCTCACTGCTGAGGTATGTACCTCATATTGCTGTCAACAAGCCATGCCAAGATGAGGAACTTTCTGAAAGGTCTGAGGCCGGAGCTATTCGATAGGGTTATCTCTAACAACCCCAGCTCGTTTGACGACGCCCTGACACGGGCAGAGTTGGCAGAGATTGCCGTAGACGCATACAAGGATGTTGTACCCCCTTTTGTACCATCACAGAGGCCTACTACTGATAGTCTGAAGCCACGAGGGGATCAGTTTAAGGCTCGTGGGGCCTCATCATCTTCCAAGTTTAGTGGGAAGAAGTCTCATGGACAGAAACAGAACACCCGGGGGCACACACAGGGAAGCAGGACAGAGGTAACCAGGTGTACTCCAAGATAGATTTGAGGTCAGGCTATCACCAGGTACGGGTTAGAGCTGGTGATGTCCAAAAGACGGCTTTTAGAACTCGGTATGGGCACTATGAGTTCTTGGTGATGCCGTTCGGTGTGACAAATGCACCTGCAGTCTTTATGAGCCTGATGAACAGAGTATTTCAGGAGTACCTCGATCAGTTTGTGATCGTGTTTATTGATGACATCCTAGTCTATTCGAGGAATGAGGAGGATCATGCCGATCATCTGAGGATAGTACTCCAGATCCTCAGAGATCATCAGTTGTACGCCAAACTCAGCAAGTGTGAGTTTTGGCTGAACAGTGTTGCATTCTTGGGCCATATCATATCACGAGAGGGGATATCAGTAGACCCGAGGAAGATAGAGGCAGTTATGGATTGGTCTACCCCTACTTCAGTCAGTGAGATTCGAAGTTTTCTTGGTCTGGCTGGCTATTATCGACGTTTCGTCGAGGGTTTCTCAAAGATCGCCAAGCCACTTACACAGCTGACTCAGAAGGGAGTCCCATTTTGTTGGTCAGAGGCTTGTGAGCAGAGTTTCCGGGAATTAAAGCACAGACTGACTACTGCGCCGGTTCTAGTGATACCCAAGGAGAACAAAGGATTTGTTCTTTATACCGATGCATCTATACAAGGATTAGGGTGCGTGCTGATGCAGGACAGACATGTTGTGGCTTACGCTTCGAGACAGTTGAAGCCACATGAGACGAGGTATCCAGTCCACGATCTAGAGTTGGCAGCTATAGTGTTCGCCTTGAAGATATGGCGACACTACTTATACGGTACCTCATTTACCATCTTCACTGATCACAAGAGCCTGAAATTCTTGTTTACACAGGCTGAGCTGAACATGAGGCAGAGGAGATGGATGGACCTGCTGAAGGACTACGATTGTGAAATCGAATATCACCCGGGAAAAGCAAATTTGACAGCCGACGCTTTGAGTCGGAAGGTGAGGAGCACAGCAGAAGATGCTATGTCTCTGTCAGCTATGTTTGGCTCCTACTGCCATTTAGGATTTGATTATGATGTATCTTCTTCACCAGTACAGGTTTTGACCTTGCTAGCTGAGCCTGTTATATTTGATCACATCAGGAAGGCTCAGGGGACCGATGTAGAGGTTCAGAGATGGATGTTAGTGGTTCATTCAGGACAGCCATCGAGATTCAGAGTGGCTGATGACGGTTATCTGAGGCTCGGCGACAGATGGGTGGTTCCAGATACACCCGAGTTGCGCCAAGGTATATTACAGCGAGCTCATTGCAGCAGGATGAGTATCCATCCAGGTGGGAAGAAGATGTATAAGGATCTACGCAGCCAGTTCTGGTGGAGGCGTATGAAACAGGATGTCACCTCTTTTGTCAAGCGTTGTTTGATTTGTCAACAAGTGAAAGCTGAGAGACAAAGGCCTGGAGGTGAACTAAGAAGTTTAGAAGTGCCCGAGTGGAAGTGGCAGCACGTATCTATGGATTTCGTGACCCACTTGCCGAGGACTGTTTCGGGTTTTGATGCCATCTGGGTAATCGTGGACAGATTGACTAAGAGTGCTCATTTCATTCCCTACTGTATGACCTTCACACACTTAAGAATGGCGCAGTTATATGTCAAAGATGTGGTGAGACTGCACGGGATCCCTGTTTCGATTGTGTCAGATCGAGATCCGCGGTTTACATCTCACTTTTGGGAGGGTCTGCAGACAGCTCTAGGTACAGAGTTGAGGTTGAGCACAGCCTATCATCCCCAGACGGACGGACAGACCGAGCGTACGATACAGACGCTCGAAGATATGTTAAGGGCTTGTGTGCTGGAGTTCGACACTTCATGGCAGGACTCGATAGCCTTGGTGGAATTTTCTTACAACAACAGCTACCAGGCAAGTATTCAGATGGCTCCTTTCGAGGCCCTCTATGGTAGGCGTTGTAGGTCACCCTTGTGTTGGGATGACATGGACCGTAAGTCGGTTGGAGGACCTGAGTTGGTTCAGGAAATGGAAGAGAAAGTTAAGGTTATCAGAACAAAGATGAAGGCAGCTCAGGATAGACAGGCAGCATATGCCAATCAGCGGCGTAGACCGTTGGAGTTTCAGTTGGGCGACAGAGTGTTTTTAAAGATCTCACCCTTCAGAGGCGTAGTACGGTTTGGGATGCGAGGGAAGTTATCCCCGAGGTATGTAGGGCCGTATGAGATCTTACAGCGTATTGGTACTCTGGCGTACCGGTTGGCTTTACCGCCCTCTCTGTCTGGCATACACGACGTTTTTCATGTGTCTATGCTGAGGAAGTATGAGCCAGATCCCTCACATGTGTTGCAGCCTTCAGAGGTTCAGATTGAGTCCGATGTTTCTTATGTGGAGCGGCCTATCAGGATTTTGGATAGAGCAGACCGCAGACTTCGGAACAAGGTTATTCCTATGATCAAGGTACAGTGGGATCGTAGGGGTGTCGAGGAGGCCACGTGGGAGACAGAGCGACACATGGTGCAGTACTATCCAGAACTGTTTTCTGGTATGCGTTTATGTACTGTTTTATTTCTAGTTAGCAGCATGTTTGATTTCGGGACGAAATCTTATAAGTAGGGGAGTATTGTGATATCCCCGAAATGATTATGTGGGTAATCATGCATTTAAGGGTGGTTAATTATGAACCTATATGTTTAAAGCGTTTGTATGTGGGATTAATTTATTTAATTTGATGATGTGGTTTAGGAAGCATGTTAGGTGTTTTTAATTGTTGTGTTGATGTGGTAGAATAATAAAATATCGAGGAGGGATATTTTTATACATCGTATGAAATACCGGGACACAATTAAACACCACAAACCACCCCACATGCAACCACCCAACCCCCACTTGCAACCAAACCCACGCCCACCCCTGTTTTCTGGGAAAGCAGATTGACTTGTAGGCATGTTTGGACTTAGATATTTTGGGTCTTGCCTCTTCCAAAAGCTTCCTTCCTTTTTCCCTTATTTTCTCTGCAACTTGGTCGAGTTCCAGGAGAAAAGTGATCGGGTTTCATGCTTCTTTTCATATAGAAAATCGAAGGGCAAAAGTGGTGAGGAGTCACATTTTTTTCCCAGTTTTCAAGTTTCCTGGCATGCTTGTTCTTTGTAGCAGATTTGGCATGCTAGTTTAGGGTATGATGTTATCTTGTTATGAATACCTTTTTGGGATGTTTGTGAAGCCTTTAGCATGTTTAGTTAAGAAACTTGCATGCTTTATGTGCTAGATTTGTGGTAGAGAAAAGGGCTCCTCGAACACCCGAGCAGAGAAGTACTCTGTTTTCCAAGTTAGGAAGGGTTTTACCATGATGTTTCGAAGCATGCTAACTTAGGTTTTGGTTGAACCTTTGATGTGTTTTTATGTATGGTAACTTGTTGAAGGTACCAGTATATTTCCTTGAGCATGTTGCATGTGTTATGTGAAAGATTTAATCATGTTAAAGGTAGTGTTCGAAAATTCTGGGCAAGGTTCAAGTGCCCTGTTTTCTGGAAATATATGTGCGAAGAGTACTTTTATGAAGGTGTTATCATGCATGATAAACTTAAGTTTTGGAAAACCTTTGATGTAAAAATATGCTTGGTAGTTTTGTGAAACCCATGGCATGTTTAGTTGAGCAAGGTTTATGTTATATGTGTTAGTTTTAATAGCATGAAAAGAGGTGCTCAAGAATTCTGGAAATGAAAATGTGCCCTGTTTCCAGAAAAAGTTGATCCAGTACTTGTTTAAATGATCAATGTTTATGCATGTAGGTTTATGCTAAGGGTGTATATTTGGTTTGAATACACTCAGGGTAGTGTAATTCAAATGCTAGCATGATGGTCTTGGTATGTATATTGTCCTACATGTTAGATTTAAGGGTATGTTTATCGGTGTTAAGCAATTCTGGAAAATCGCCGAAGGAACAAGGTTGGCGATCGATCGCCAAGGAGGCAAGATCGATCGCGACGTTCCAGTGAGTTTTGGCGATCGATCGCCAATATAGTGGCGATCGATCGCGGATTGAATTTTTCTGGTATGCGAGGCAGTAGCATCTCGCGATCGATCGGGGCTCATGGGCGATCGATCGCGAGATGATATTAAAGTATTTGTGTGGTTTTAAATTTAGTTTTGTTTCCGTATTATTATGAGGTGCCTAATATTGTGTTGTGTGGCTATGTAGAACCATCCCAGGTGCCAGCACAATCGAGGAGATAAAGTCGATTGACTCCTCTATCTTTTGAAAGGTACGTAAGCGACGTACGGGCATCCCAACGGTAACATGTACTTTACGTTTGTCTTTATGACACATGATGAATGCAATGTGGTGCATTATGGTTATGATACATGTTTTTATGCATTGTTTTTGCATATGTATGTTGTGAAATATAAGAGGTGTATTTCACGAGTCAAAGTTATCTTAGTAAGGATTTTAATGGCTTACGCTAAAGTCCATTGGAAGCGATGAAGAATTCCGCTTACATGGAGTAGCAACGCTAAAGTCCATTGGAAGCGATGAAGAATTCCGCTTACATGGAGTAGCAAGAAGCATTAAAATGTACTAATGATAAGGGCTCAGGATGAAATAAGGATTTAAGGGAAAAAGGAATGTCATGACATTGCATATCCATACATTCATATAATGTGTTTCTATTATGAATTATGGTACAGGGACAACCAATGGGCGATATAAATGCTGGAAATACAGGAAGGACTTGTGTTTAAGATTTGCATTTATGCCTTACTTTCATATTATGTTAAATATGAATTGTGTTATGCTCATGTGTTGGGGGTTGTCTTTGTAGGTGCTTTTGTTGACGAGAACCAGGGCCGGGGTTGATATGCTGAGCTGTAAGGAGTGCTACAGGATTAGCATGATAGAGTTTTTGTATAGCTTCTACTGAGTAGAGTAAGACTATGATGTAGTACCTTTGTAGGAAGTATGTCTTTCCTTTTGGAACATTTTGGTACTGTAATCTCTAAAGCTCAGGTTAATCAACACGGCACATTACTCTGATATAATCACTTGTATGTTTAGTTCTCTATATTGCACCTTAATATCTTGATGTGATAACGGGGTCTCACACTCATGCTGTTCCCGTTCTCACAATATCCAAGATTGTGTGAGGGTCCGGTCCTAATCATGCATTTAGTTATCACACAATGATTAATTTTACGTTAACAGCGGAAGATTATTTATCATGTATCAACATCTGGCACAAAAAATTTCGATTTTACATATATCATATTACTGAAAGATATGTAATTCCGGTTTCACAATTTAACATGTTATTCCGCATAAGCATCACATATAAACTTCTCATTTAAGTAATACTTAAAATACAGATATTAGGGACACAACCCGGTAAATTGAATCGTATTTAAAAATACTCTAACAACTATCAAGACTCAAAACATAAAACATATACCCGAGCTCTCTCAAGGAGCTCTGGTATTCATCGATGCTTCATCTCGAACATCCACAGTAAATCCATATGTACCACATGTCATGCCCATACAACAAATACATGACAGACCCACACGAAGGGGTAAGAACCCAGTACGAGAAACAGGTAAAATCACAATGTATGACAAAGTAACATGCGATGCATGCCGTGAATGCAAATGCATATCAGGGATATCAAATCTCCAATATCAAGATCTCAGGAGTCCAATGCAAGGATCATCAATCAAATCATCAAGCTCGAGCAGGGCGTCAACACACTCGTCGCTATGACATCTCTCTCAGTCGAGCAAATCGGCGGTCCATCATCCCTCGTGTCTGGGCGACGTCGGCACACTCGTCGCTACGGCATATCTCAGCTCACTCTCTCCGCCGAGCCATCAGTGTGCCCATCATCCCCAGACACGCATCACATATACCGACGAAAGGATATAGGTATCAACAAAAGAATCGATAGGATCAACATGACATGCTCAATGTCCATGTGTGTCAATGCATCACGCAATATCATAATCTCATGTGATGCATCTCAAATATCATGTTGTCATATATCATGCAGTCAATGTATCATGTAATTCACATACTAAAATTCAACATGCCATATAGTCACATAAGTAGCAAGTAATGACAAGTCATGCCCCGGGTGTGATATCCCCGAAATGATTATGTGCAATTGAACATTAATTATGTTATGTGAAGATTATGGTATTAAATTATTGGTGTTGATTTAATATTGGGGAAATGCTTAGTCATGTGGTGGTCATGGCCTAGTAATGCATTTCAGGGTGCATGTGGTATATGTTGGGAATTTGAGTTATGGCATGATTTTTGGGGGTGTGTGTTGTTCATTTTGGTAAAGCATGTTTAATTGGAATTTGAAGTATTCTATTGAATACATAGTATAAAATATCATGTGAGGATATTTTAATACATCATGCTAAATACCGGGACACGATTATTTCCACTAACATGCTTCAGCCACACTTTTATCTACTACCACTCATTACCCCAACCCATACCTGCTGAATTGCTTTGACCATGCTTCCCACTTGAATTTCCCCCACACTCAATCCCTATCACTCTTTTTCCCCAACTCCTTTCCCCCATTTTCGTCCAGCATCTGAGCAACAAGAGGGAGTGTGAAGCTTGGGAAATATTACCCTTGTTCTTGCTAAGGAAGTGGGGCAAAAGGGGTAAGGAATCATTTTGTATTTTGGTTGAATGGTTGGTTGAGTTTCGATAAAATGTTGAGTAGAAATGGCATGTTTAGTAGCCTTTTGTTGTGATACTTGTTTTGAGTAGCTACATGGTTGTATATTGGTATATTTTGCATGATAATTTGTTGGGGTGAAATGGGTTTTGGGGTGTTTTATGGTATCTTTCGGAAGGTGCTCAAAAATGGCAATTTCTCGCGATTGCAGACTTCGGCGATCGATCGGCGCGTTCTTCCCGATTGATCGCGAGCACCAGGGTGCGAGGCAGAAGACTTCAGCGATCCATCGCGAGTTTGGCGTGATCGATCGGCGATGCCGCGATCGATCGGCACAACTTCAACGATCGATCGCGGAAGACAGTTTTTTGGGCATTGAGGCAGTAGCATCTCGCGATCGATCGGGGCTTATTGGCGATCGATCACAAGAAGCCTGTGTTTTGATTAATTATTGTAAGATTTTTGGTATTGGGTTATTATTGGCATCTAATATTGTGTTGTACACTTGTGTAGAGCCTTCACAGATAGCCACACAATGCAGGGGATAGAGTCCTGCGACATACCATATTTTGGAAAGGTACGTAGAAGACGTACGGGCACCCAACGGTAACATGTAATTTATATACGCATTGGGATATGCATTGTAGATGCAAGTATGTATTGACTTGTGCATGGTAGATGCAAATACATGTTGATCCATACATTATGATTGCATATGTATATGTTGATTGATTGATGCGCATCCCATGAGTCATGGTTATCACCTTGATGATTTTAATGCTTGCCGTTATTTATTTTGTGCCGCTAAATGTGAAGCGAGGGGTGGGAGTACCGCATGTCACATTGAAGCGAGGTTGTCATATGAAGCGAGGAAAGAATATTTGCCGCTAAAATGTGAAGCGAGGGGTGGGAGTACCGCATGTCCATTGAAGCGAGGTTATTCTATGCCGCTTATATGTGAAGCGATGTGCATTAAAATACATTGTGATAAATGGACTAGGGATTGGTTTGAGGATTTGAGGAATTGAAATATGTCATGACATTTGTTTAAAACCATAATATCATTCATTGATTCGATTATGAGTTATGGTACAGGGACAACCAAAAGAGGGCGTTTTAAATGCATTGGAATACAAGAAGTATTTTGTATTTATGGTTTACGCATTTACGCTTTTGTTCATATTGTGTTGAATGTGAACTATTATGTGCTCATGTGTTGGGGGTTGTCCTTGTAGGTGCATTTGGCATGGAGAACCAGGGTCGGGGTTGATGCGTGAGTTGTAAGGAGTGCTTCAGGGATAGCTGAACAGAATCTCCTTTTTTGTATAGTTTCTATATAGAGTAGAGTAAAACTATAGTTTCACACTCTTTTGTTAGGAATGTAACTAATTCCTTTTTGAAATTTTTGGTACTATAACTCTTAAGCTCAGGGCATCAACACGGTCAATTACTATGATTTATGCATGATTAGTTCTCTTAATTGCACCTTATAACGTTGTTAGTTAACAGGGTCTCACATTTAGTGGTATCAGAGCAGTGGTTAGAGAACCAGGGAACGAGTGAAGGGTAGCCTTTAGAAACAAGTTGGTTAGGTATTCTGTGATGCCCCGAAATTAATTATATGCAATTTGAGCATTAATTATGTTTATATGATGAATTATGTTGATAATTGATTTATGTGTTGAAATTCTTTATCATGTTGAAATGCTTAGTCACATGATAGACGTGACCCGGGGTTGCATTTCAGGGTACATGTTATGCATGTTAGAATATGAGGTGTTAACATGATTTAATTATGTTGATTGTTAATTATGAGGAAAGCATGATTTTAGTGAAGTTGTATGCATTTTTGTAAATGCTTGTAAAAATACCATGTTGAGGTATTTTATACATCATGTTAACTAATGGGTACAAGTTTAACTAAATTAACCCATATACCCACTATACCCCTTTTCCCCTTTACTTTACCAATCACTTTTAAAATCCCCAAAATCACTTCCCAACCCAAAACCCTTCTCATTTTCGAAATTCTTCAAAGGCGGAAGAAGGAAGCTCCACAAAACCTTTGTTGAGATCTTTGTTAAGATTTGGAGTCTTCAAGAGGTATGGAACCCTCCCTAAAGTTTTTATGATGTTTGGTTTTGAAATGGGTTGGCTTTTTGTGTTTTATGTGGGTTTGTTTTGGGTATATGTTGTATGGGGTTGGGGTATGATTTTTGAAGTGTTTTGTGTGGATTTTAGTGGGTTATGATGATGTTGATGTTGTAGAAAAGTTTGGGTTTGAAGGGTTTGAAGTGGAGCTTGAAAAATGATCAAAAATGGTGAATTTTTGATGTACAGGGATTGGCGATCGATCGCCCGTTTTTGGCGATCGATCGCGAGCCAGCAGTAGGCTCCAGAACCCTTTGGCGATCGATCGCCACTTTTGGGCGATCGATCGGCGAGGCTGGCGATCAATCGCGCCAAAAGTGGCGATCGATCGCCAAGGTGTGAAATTTTCACCTTCGTCCAGTATGATCTCGCGATCGATCGGGCCTCGGCGGCGATCGATCGCGAGATACAAAAATATGAGTTTTTGATTTTTTGTGGGATTTTTGGATATTGGACTATATTTAGCTTCTAATATCGATTTGTATGGTTATGTAGAACCATCCCAGGTACCCACAACTTCAAGGAGATAAAGTTCTACAACTTCTCCATTTTTGGGATTAAGGTACGTAAGAGACGTACGGGCATCGGACGGTAAAACACATCTCTACACTACGACTATGCATTTATCGCATGAATATTCATGATGAAATGATGATGTTTATACGATGTTTATATGATGATGTTTATACGATGTTTATATGATGATTTTTTTAGTATGATGATGTTTATACGATATAAGATGCCACGGGGTAAGATGCCATATGGTAAGAGGCCATACGATATTATTTGTGGTAAGATGCCACGGAGTAAGATGCCCATATGGTAAGAGGCCATACGATGTTATTTGTGGTAAGATGCCACGGGGTAAGATGCCCCATATGCATGAATATGAGTCAGGGACAACGAAAAGAAGTTAATGAACGATCAACATATTTACTTAACCAAGATTTCATGCATTTACTATGATATTTTTATGATGTTAAGTACGATTGTATATGCTCATGATGTGTTGTCCCTGTAGGTACACTTTTGGACTAAAGGACTAAGGGTCGGGTTGAGGCTGTGAGCTACGAGGAACACATGGATGTATAGGATTCAAGTCATGATTAGTATCTACTCTAGGAGTAGTGTGTAAGTAATCCTAGGAGCATACAACGCAGCGGAATAAAATTTTGGATTACTAAACACCGGATCTATACATAGGGATTCATATCGGATAAAGGTTTACAAAAAGGTCTCACCCTTGTAGCGTGTTTGAGCAGATTCCACGGAGCACCACGTCCAACGATCCCGAGTCACGAGCAACACCTCCAAGGTACGGTATCCACACGATTAAACGAACAAGGGATGTTCAAGAATGAGTTGCTAGGCTTATTCTTGAACAAACAAGACTCACGGTTACAATAACCGATCGACGACCGCCTTCAAACCACCAAGAAACCACACGGCGGCGGCGGTGATGTTCACGGCTTGGAGGAGGCGGCCGAGAGCTTGTGCTTGTCTAGGTTTTGGTATTGATATAATGTTATCAAGGAATTAATTAAAAATTAATCACCTTGTTATTTTATATATGATTTAATTAAAGGCTTTCTTAAAGCCTCATGGGCTTAAGCCCATGATTTTAATTAAAACCTTTTAATCACTTAATTAAGACTCTTCTTAATTAATTAATTCATCCAATGAATTTAATTTCCCTTCTCGATTTAATCTTTTGTCCGACCCGATAGGATCTTGTAATGTTGGCAGTGACATAAAATCTCATTTTATGTTACAAGCAAAGAGCGGTGTCTAGCAACACATCAAGGCTACCCAAATTACAAGAATGTCAATGACTCGACATAACCTTTAGAACTTGTGATAATATTAACCATGTAACTTAATCCCTTTGTCCTTTGTGTTTAGATTGAACACGAGTCATGGAATAGTCATACTCGTATATTCAATCTCTATTTCTTGATCCCCAAGTAGAACTAGAATAAACGAAGAAGCTCGATATCTCATATCGACTCATTCGAGCATGGCCATGCATTTTAGTTCTCACTTGATCAAGGGCCAAACACATCTCCTGTTATATAGGAGGGACAAATCCTATCTCGATCAGTCAACATCCCTCTACATAATTCGTAGTGTATCCAATAGTCGCCTTTTTAGTATACCCTGTTACGTGTAACGTTTGACAATATCAAGATACATAACTCCTTATGTTGGGATCTCTGATGATCACAAGTCATAAGGATTACATACATTATTATCACTATGAGAATTGCATATGACAATCATATAACTATCCATGTTGCATTCTCATGGTGGGTCTGTCAAGTACATCGTTCTCTAACATGTACCCATGTATTGATTTGATATCTCATATCAATGAACAATTCATCAATCAACACATACTAGTCTCTACGTATTATCATTATCCCTATTCATGATAATACTTGACTAGGGACATCTTTAAGAATAATACAATATTATTCTAAGGACATTAACATATATATTAATTCATATTGCACAGTTAAAAGAATAATATATAATAATGAACTGCCATTCATAAAATCATATTACATTGTATGTCATAAACAATCATCTAATGATATGTCTTAGGGCATATCCCAACATAGTGTACATCTAAATGTCATTCTTTTTGGAATGTAATGAATTATTTTTGAAGTTTTGTATTTTGGCCTGTAATCCTGTTAGCTCGTGTAACAACCGGAACCTTAAGATGTTGTTTAATGCATGATTAGTCCTTTTTATGTTCTAATTAACACTGTTAAGGTAGGGAGACCCTAGGCATCGGACGGTAACACATTCCTAAACTATGACTATGCATTGATTGCATAAGTATTTATGATGCTTATGATGATGATTATGATAAGTAAATTATGATGATGATGTTATGATAAATGAAGATGATACAACATTTACGATGACGATTATGATAAGATGATGATGTTTATAAGATGATGATGCTTATAAGATGATGATGTTTACAAGATGATGATGCTTATAAGATGATGATGTTTATAAGATGATGATGCCTATAAGATGATGATGTTTACAAGATGATGATGTTTATAAGATGACGATGCTTATGATATGATGATGATGATGTATGTTTAACATTGTTATTAAGAATGGTTGAATGTCCGGTGGTTGTTATGGGCAAGCGAGGAAGGTACTTGCCGCTCACATAACTAGCGAGGGGATACATCCGCTATCAAGACGTAGCGAGGGGTATCATAATTCCGCTAAGCGAGGAGATACATCCGCTATCAAGGTGTAGCGAGGGGTATCACAATTCCGCTTTATGTCGAGCGAGGGGTCCAATTGTGCCGCTGTCATAATAGAACCAGGACAGTCCCATTTCTAATTAACCTGTTGATTATGAACTTATGAATGAAGTACGATTTTAATCATTATGTCAAGAACTAATGATTATGTGCATGACTATGAAACAGGGACAACCAAAGAGGGTTAATGCGATTAACCAAGAAGTACATGTTACCGAATACTTTCATGCATTTATTTATACGCCATTACCTTATGATGTTAAGTAACGATGTATATGCTCATGATGGGTTGTTCCTGTAGGTACACTTTTGGACTAAAGGACTAAGGGCCGGGTTGAGGCAGTGAGCTATGAGGAGCATGAAAGAAGTTAGGATACATGATTTTTGGATAGTCTCTACTCTAGGAGTAGTATAATTCTATCGCCTTAACATTCATTTGAGAATGTAATTAATTAAGTTTGAAAGTTCATTTTTGGCCTGTAATCTTATTAGCTCAAAGCTACAACCGGTGCCCTAAGAGGTTATAAATGCATGTTTAGTCCCTAATATGTTATTAAGATGATGTTAAGGTAGGAAGACCCTACATATTCATTGATGGGCATGTTTATGGATGTAGTGCATACTTTGCGTATAATTTGTTATACTAACATGCTTATGAATATTATTACTCTTGTTATCTAACGGCTTATATTATGAACTGCTTTTGGTATTGTTGTTCACCCCAGTGTTACAGCATGACGGCTATTAATCTGGAGAACCTCAATGAAGAGGTGGGAGATGTAGGCAGCATCAATGCCAGTATTGCTCAGGCGAATCCTCTACCGCCACCTGCTGTGTAAGTAATCCAAGAGCATACAACGCAACGGAATAAAATTTTTATGGATTACTAACCAGCAGATCTATACATAGGGATTCATATCGGATAAAGGAATACAAAAGTCTCACCCTTGCAGCGTGTTTGAGCCGATTCCACGGAGCTGCACCACGTCCAACGCCACTTCCGAGTCACTAGCAAAACTTGTCTAGTTTTGCCTCAACGGTATCCACACGATCAAATCGGGTGAAGGGATAGTTTAAGAACAAGTTGCTAGACGAGTTCTTAAACCGGAACCAACAACCACACTTGATTCACAATCAAAAGATGGCACAAAATCACCCTACCCTCTTCGGTTATGAAGAAGCCGAGAGAGAAGAGTGAGGCGGCCGTGTGTGGTTTAGGGTGGAATGATTAAAGAGTTATGAAGTGTTCATCTAATTAAACCCCTTGTTAACAAATTATATATGATTAATTAAAGGCTTTCATAAAGCCTCATGTGTCTTAGGGCATATCCCAACAAATCTCCCACTTGCAGTAAGACCACTCAGACATATACCTAATGCCTAGAGATCTAGTATGACGATCATGCTTCTGCTGTGACAGTGGCTTCGTCAATGGGTCAGATACATTATCATCTGTTGGTACTTTGCATATTTTAACATCTCCCCTTTCAACGATTTCTCGAATGAAATGGAACCGCCTAAGTATGTGTTTGGATCTTTGGTGAGGTCTTGGTTCCTTAGCTAATGCGATCGCTCCATTGTTGTCACAATAGAGTTCTATCGGATCTTTAATGCTAGGCACCACTCCAAGTTCAGAAATGAACTTCCTCATCCAAACAGCTTCCTTTGCTGCATCCGAGGCAGCAATATACTCAGCTTCCGTTGTAGAATCGGCTACTGTTTCTTGCTTTGAACTCTTCCAGCTCACAACACCTCCATTTAGGCAATACACATATCCAGATTGCGATCGAAAATCATCTTTGTCGGTTTGGAAGCTTGCATCAGTGTAACCCATTACATTGAGCTCTTCCTCACCTCCATAAATCAAGAATGTATCCTTAGTCCTTCTCAAGTACTTCAGGATGTTCTTGACAGCAATCCAGTGACCTTCACCTGGATCAACTTGATATCTGCTCGTCATGCTCAAAGCATACGATACATCGGGACGAGTACATATCATGGCATACATGATAGATCCAATAGCCGACGCGTATGGATCTTACTCATGCATTGTCTCTCATCTGGTGTTGAAGGACACTGTTCCTTCGAGAGATAAATGCCATGCGTCATAGGCACGAATCCTTTCTTTGATTCTTGCATGCTAAACCTTTTAAGCACCTTGTCTATGTATGTACTTTGACTTAGACCGAGAAGCCTTCTCGATCTATCTTTATAGATCTTGATTCCTAATACATAGGTGGCTTCTCCCAAGTCTTTCATCGAAAAGCAATTCCCTAGCCAAATCTTTACAGATTGCAAGGCAGGGATATCATTTCCAATAAGAAGTATGTCATCTACATACAACACTAGGAAAATGATTACGCTCCCACTGACCTTCTTGTAGACACAAGGTTCATCTTCGTTTTTGATAAAACCAAACTCTTTGATTGCATCATCAAAACGAAGATTCCAACTCCGAGAAGCTTGCTTCAATCCATAAATGGATTGTTGTAGCTTGCATATCTTTCCAGCATCCTTTGGATCGACAAAACCCTCGGGCTGTGTCATGTACACATCCTCGAGCAGATTTCCATTAAGGAAAGCTATTTTGACATCCATCTGCCAGATTTCATAATCATGAAATGCAGCTATTGCAAGTAAGATCCTTATGGATTTAACCATGGCCACTGGTGAAAAGGTTTCATCATAGTCAATACCATGAATTTGTTTGAATCCTTTTGCAACCAGCCGACCTTTATAGGTTTGTACGTTACCATCCATATCGGTCTTTTTCTTGAAAATCCATTTGCACCCTATGGGTCGTACCCCTTCAGGTGGATCAACCAAAGTCCATACTTGGTTTGCATACATGGATTCCATCTCAGATTTCATGGCCTCTTGCCATTTCTCAGAATCATTGCCCATTATAGCTTGTTGATAAGATGATGGCTCATCCTCATCAATAAGTATTAAGTCACCTTGTTGAGTCACAAGAAATCCATATCTCTGTGGCTCCCGGTGTTCTCTTACAGACCTACGCTGGGCTTGTGTCTCTTGAGCAGGTGCTTCTTCCACAACAGCTTGCGGTGCCTGCTCTGTTTCCATCTCAATCTCAGGTTCAGTGTTTTCTTGTGGTTGAACTTCACTAAGTTCTATTTTTCTCCCACTGGTTTTTCTAGAAATAAATTCTCTTTCAAGAAATACACCAGTCCGAGCAACAACTACTTTGGTCTCGGTGGGATAGTAGAAATAGTATCCTTTCGTTTCCTTAGGATACCCCACAAATAAACACTTATCAGATTTGGGTCCAAGTTTGTTAGTGGCGTGACGTCTAACGAAAGCCTCACAACCCCAAATCTTCATAAAAGACATACTAGGACGCTTCCCAGTCCATATCTCATATGGTGTCTTTTCCACTGATTTAGATGGAACACGGTTCAGTAAGAAAATTGCTGTTTCTAGAGCGTGTCCCCAAAACGATATCGGAAGATCTGCATGACTCATCATTGATCTAACCATGTCTAACAAGGTTCGATTTCTCCTCTCGGATACACCATTCCATTGTGGAGTATAAGGAGGAGTGAGTTGTGGGACTATCCCACACTCCTTTAGATAGTCATGAAACTCTTGGCTTAAGTATTCTCCTCCTCGATCTGATCGAAGGATTTTGATACTTTTGCCAAGTTGGTTTTGTACTTCATTCTTGAAATCTTTGAATTTTTCGAAGGTTTCATGCTTATGTTTCATTAGGTACACATACCCACATCTACTGAGGTCATCAGTAAATGTAACGAAGTATTGAAAACCACCTCTAGCTTGTGTACTTATTGGTCCACATACATCACTATGTATTAGTCGGATTACAATCATTATTTTTAATCCTTTTAGTATTTATGTTATAGATAGGCATATCAAGATTTAATACATAAAGACCATTCACCATTTGTGCACTAGCATAAAACATATCATTTAAATAAATAGAACAACAGTTGTCCTTTATTATAAATGAAAATCCATACTTGTCCAAACAAGAAATAGAAATAATGTTTTTAGTAATTGAAGGCACAAAATAACAATCTTTCAAAATCAATGATAAACCAGAAGGTAAAGCTAAATGATAATCTCCTATAGCTAATGCAGCAACTCTTGCTCCATTTCCAACTCGGAGATCAACTTCACCTTTCGCCAACGTCCTACTCCTTTTTAGATCCTGCACATTTACACAAATGTGAGATCCACATCCAGTATCTAATACCCATGATGAAGAAGTAGATAAATTGACTTCTATAACAAAAATACCTGAAGCGGAAGTCACACTTCCTTTCTTTAGATCCTCCATATATACTTTGCAGTTCCTTTTCCAATGGCCGGTCTCACCGCAATGGAAGCAGTTCCCTTCCTTTGCTATCCCTCCCTTTGGCTTCTGTGGGGTCTTCCCACCTTAACAGTGATTAATAGACATAAGAAGGACTAAATATGCATTAAAGTAACATCTTAAGGTTTTGGTTGTTACATGAGCTAACGGGATTACAGGCCAATTACAAAACTTCAAAAATAATTCATTACATTCTAAAAGAATGTCATTTAGATTTACACTACTCCTAGAGTAGATACTAATCATCACTTGAATCCTATGCATTCCTGTGTCCCTAGTAGCTCACTGCCTCAACCCGACCCTTAGTCCTTTCATCCAAGAGTGTACCTGCAGGGACAACACATCGTGAGCATATATAATCTTACTTAACATTATAAACATCATAGTAAATGCATGAAACATTGGTTAAGTAATATGCTGGTTGTACATTCACTTCTTATTGTTGTCCCTGATTTAGAATCATGCATATGGGGCATCTTACCCCCGTGGCGTCTTACCACAACATCATCGTATAGCCTCTTACCATATGGGGCATCTTACCCCGTGGCATCTTACCACAATACATAGCATGGCCTCTTACCATGTAGGGCATCTTACCCCGTGGCATCTTACCACAATACATCGCATGGCCTCTTACCATGTAGGGCATCTTACCCCGTGGCATCTTACCACAATACATCGCATGGCCTCTTACCATGTAGGGCATCTTACCCCCATACATCACATAAATGTCATTATATAAGCATCGTATAAGTAATAAACATCATATGAACTTCATCATATAAACATCATATAAACATCATCATGTAAACATCGTATAAACACCGTCATTTCATCGTGAATACTCATGCAATAAAAGCATAGTTGTAGTATAGAGATGTATGTTACCGTCCGATGCCCGTACGCTTCTTACGTACCTTTTCAAAAAGAGGAGGAGTCAACAGACTTTATCTCCTTGATGGTGCCGGTACCTGGGATGGTTCTACAAGACCACATAATACCATATTAGATGCCTCAAAACCATCTTACATCATAAACTTAACAAAATAAAACATCATTAAATTTTTCAACTTTCTGCCCGTCTCGATCGATCGGCCCTAGGTCTCGATCGATCGAGACACTGTGCACTAACAGTGTCTTGGTTTCCTGCCTCGCTCGATCGATCGAACATTTTACCGATCGATCGAGGAGCTTCACCGATCGATCGAGAAATCCTTCGATCGATCGGCACCAAAATTTTGAAAACATGATTAGACCTTCTGACTCGCTCGATCGATCGGGACCAAATCTCGATCGATCGAGAGCTCTGAAAAAAATCGGGATTTCCCAGATTTTTGAGCACCTCATTTCACACCATCTTTTCTACTTCACAACATACGTAAGATGCCTAAAAAAAAATATCAATAACTTCCTCATACTTCCATTCATGTATTAAAGTCAAAGGTTCAATCATAACTTAAACCGGCATGCATTAAAATACCCCATCTTTATCAGTGCCCAATTAACTTGTTCAGAAAAACAGGGCACAATACACAGCCCAGAATTCTTGAACACACATCTTTATAGCAATGAAACTACTACATATCCCGTAGTTTATGCTTAAACAAATATGTTGGCATGTTCACCAAACTTTCGTGTATGTAATCATGCCAAAGGTTTATTTATAACCTAAGCTAGCATGCTTCAAATCTTCATAATAAAAGCCCTACGCATCATAAAAACAGAGCACTTCCTTGCCCAGATTTTCGAACACCTAGTTTCAAGCCAACAAATCTACCACATAGCGCATACATCATGCTCATATAAACATGCTAGGAACTTCATAAAAACATCATGAACGAGCTTGAATTAAAGGTTTGACAAAACCTAACCTAGCATGCCATTTTTATACCAAGTAAAAACATTAACCCAAACAAAACTTAAACCAAACAGAATGTGGTTTCTCACCCTCCTTTGCTCCGATTTTTGGAAGGTTTCTTGCAAAGAATTTTGAAGTTTCTTCCTTCCTACCTGCTAAGCTGGAGCTGGATGTGTTTTGGACGAAAATGGGGCAAGATTGGAGTGATGGAGGTGAGGTGAAAGAGTGGGGGAAAAGGCATGGGCACCCAGCCACTTGCAGCATGGGTTGGGGGTAGGTGGTGTGGGTTGGGGTGCCATGTGGTGTTTAATTGTATCCCGGTATATAGTACGATGTATTAAAATATCCTCACTCGATATTTTCTAACTTCATATAATTAATACATCCCTTAAAATACCCAACATGCTCCCCACATCATATCATCATAACATAATTCGTGGCCCCCAATTTAAATACACCATAACCCTTAGACACATCATAATTCATCATCATAGAACATAATCATATTACATTTCGGGGGTATTACATTACTCCCCTACTTATAAGATTTCGTCCCCGAAATCCACATGCATCATCGTATCGAAACTAAACGTAAAAACATACCAGAGAATAGTTCCGGATAGTGCTGCACCATATGCCGTTCCGTCTCCCACGTAGCCTCCTCGACACCCCGACGATCCCACTGAACTTTGACCATCGGTATAACTTTGCTTCGTAGTCTGCGATCCTCTCGATCCAGAATTCTGATAGGTCGTTCAACGTAGGACACATCTGAATCTAACTGTACTTCAGTAGGCTGTAAGACATGGGACGGGTCTGGCTCATACTTCCTCAACATAGAGACATGGAAAACATCGTGTATGCCAGACAAAGATGGCGGTAGAGCCAAACGGTATGCCAAAGTACCGATACGCTGTAAAACTTCATATGGCCCAACATACCTCGGAGATAACTTTCCCCGCATCCCAAAACGAACCACGCCCCTGAAGGGCGAGATCTTTAAGAAGACCCTGTCTCCTAACTGGAATTCTAGCGGTCGTCGCCGCTTATTGGCATAGGCCGCTTGCCTATCCTGGGCCGCTTTCATCTTCAGGCGTATCAACTTTATCTTACCTTCCATATCCCTGATCATATCCGGTCCTCCGACCGCTTTGTTAGACAAGTCCTCCCAATACAGTGGTGATCTACATCGTCGTCCATACAGAGCTTCAAAAGGGCCATTTGAATGCTCGCTTGATAACTGTTGTTATAGGAGAACTCCACCAGCGGCACTGAATCCTGCCACGGAGTATCAAACTCTAAAATACATGCCCTCAACATGTCTTCGAGCGTCTGAATGGTACGCTCTGTTTGGCCGTCTGTCTGAGGGTGATAGGCCGTGCTCAGTCTCACCTCTGTGCCCAAAGCTGCCTGGAGACCCTCCCAGAAATGTGAAGTGAACCTCGGGTCTCTGTCAGACACTATCGAGACTGGAATACCATGCAATCTCACAACATCCCGTATATACATTTGGGTCATCTTTAAGTATGTATACGACATACTATAAGGGATGAAATGAGCCGTCTTCGTTAGCCTATCTACGATCACCCAGATCGCATCAAATCCTGAGGTCGTCCTTGGCAAGTGGGTCACGAAGTCCATAGATATATGCTCCCACTTCCATTCAGGCACCTCTAAGCTCTTCAGCTCACCACCAGGCCTCTGCCTCTCTGCCTTTACCTGCTGGCAGATCAAACATCTTTTAACAAAAATGATTACCTCACGCTTCATGCGTCTCCACCAGAATTGATCGCATAGATCTTTGTACATCTTCTTTCCCCCTGGGTGGATACTGAAACGACTACTGTGAGCCCGCTCCAATATTCCTTTACGCAGTCCTGGTGCATCTGGGACTACCCATCGGTTGCCCAGTCTCAAGGAATTATCCTCAGCCACTCTGAACTTGGATGGCTGACCCTGAAGTATCAATGATGTCCATCTCTGAACCTCACTATCGGACTTCTGGGCCTTCCTGATTGCCTCAAATATGTCTGGCTCCGCCAATAGGGTCGACACTCGCACAGGCGACGTGTCTACATCGAAATCATAGCCCAGTTGGCAATAAGACGTCATCAAGGCTGACAAACACATAACATCCTCTGCAGTACTCTTTACCTTCCGACTTAAGGCGTCTGCTATCAGGTTTGCTTTACCTGGATGGTACTCAATTTCACAATCATAATCTTTGAGCAAATCCATCCATCTTCTTTGCCTCATATTCAACTCTGCTTGAGTGAATAAGAACTTCAGGCTCTTATGGTCCGTATATATAGTGAAAGACGTGCCATACAAATAATGCCTCCAGATCTTTAAGGCGAATATGATGGCCGCCAACTCCAAATCATGTACTGGATACCTAGCTTCGTGTGGCTTCAGCTGCCTCGATGCATAAGCCACCACATGCTTATCTTGCATCAACACACAGCCCAAGCCCTGCAATGACGCATCCGTATACAAGGCGAACCTCTTGTCCTCGGACGGAATCACCAGTACAGGCGCTGTAGTCAAACGACGCTTCAGCTCTTGGAAGCTTTCCTCACAAGCTTCGGACCAAAAGAAGGGGACTCCTTTCTGAGTCAGCTGCGTCAGGGGTTTGGCAATCTTCGAAAAAACCTCGACGAAACGTCGGTAATATCCTGCCAAACCGAGAAAACTCCTTATCTCAGGTACAGAAGTGGGTGCAGCCCACTCCATCACGGCTTCAATCTTCCTTGGATCCACAGATATCCCGTGGCTAGATATGACATGGCCTAAAAATACCACGCTGTCCAACCAGAACTCGCACTTACTAAGCTTTGCATACAGCTGATGATCCCTAAGGATCTGAAGTACTATCCTCAAGTGCCTTACATGCTCTTCTTCAGTCCGAGAGTAAATAAGTATGTCGTCAATGAAGACTATGACGAACTGATCTAAATATGGCTGTAACACCTTGTTCATCAAACTCATGAAGATAGCTGGGGCATTCGTCACCCCAAAAGGCATGACCAGGAATTCATAGTGCCCATATCTAGTCCTGAAAGCCGTCTTCTGAACATCATCTTCTCTTACTCGAATCTGATGGTACCCCGACCTCAGATCGATCTTACTATAGAGCCTTGTACCCTGCAACTGATCGAACAAGTCATCGATCCTCGGAAGTGGATACTTGTTCTTTACTGTAGCTTTGTTTAACTGTCTATAATCAATGCATAGACGCATCGATCCATCTTTCTTCTTAACAAATAAGACAGGCGCACCCCATGGCGATACGCTAGGGCGTATGTAGCCCTTATCAAGGAGTTCCTGCAACTGTATCTTTAACTCCCTTAGCTCTGCTGGTGCCATCCTATACGGGGCGCGAGAAATTGCAGACGTCCCTGGTAGTAGCTCAATCCCAAACTCGACCTCTCTCGTCGGTGGGAATCCGGGAATCTCCTCCGGAAAGACATCAGGAAACTCCGCCACTACGGGCACATCTTCAACCTTCAATTCCTCCCTCTTATCCGTCGTGTCAACAGCATAGATAAGATATCCCGCATGACCTCGTTCCAATAGTTGTGTCATCTTGACAACAGATATTAATGGAATCTTCGGACGGGAACCATCCCCATAGAATGTCCATTGGACTCCCAATACAGATCTAAATCGGACAGTCCTTTGCCTGCAATTTACCACTGCCTGATACTTGTTCAGAACATCGATGCCCACAATGCAATCGAAGTCTGTCATTCCCAACACAATCAAATCTGATCTTAACTCATTATCCTCAAAATAAATGAGGCCATCATAAACAATCTGATCCGTAGTCAAACTTCTTCCAGCGGGGGTCGAGACCATAAGAGGCATGGGGGACGGAGAAGTGCATATGTGGTGCCTTTCAACAAAACTTGTTGACACAAAAGAGTGTGACGCACCTGTGTCTATCAATATAAGAGCAGGGTGCGTAAATAAAAGACACGTACCCGCTATAACTTCCTCCGGGGCCGCCGTAGCCTGCTCCCTCGTCAAAGCATACACCTGTCCCTGAGGTGGCCCCGCGGGCTGACCTCCATACTGTCTTGGCATAAAGGGTGGCCGGTGTTGTGCCGTTCTGTCCGCAGGTCTCCCCGTAGAGCTCTGCTGTCTTCCCCTGTTGGGACACCGCCGAGCAAAGTGGCCTCTGTCGCCACAGACATAACATCCTACGCAGTCTTTTGCCAAATGTGGCTGCCCACAAAGAGTGCACTGAACTCTTCCAGATCTGTCTCCCTGAGACTGTCCTCTCCCAGATGGAGCATCATTCCTACCCTTCCCTTTCCATCGATTCTCGGGCCTCTTGCCACTGAATCTCGATGCCGAAGTGTTCCCCCTTGGCTTAAACTGATCACCTCTAGGCTTCAAATTGTCAGAAGTGGATCTCTGAGGGGGTGCCGGAGATGGCACAGTATCAGGATATGCACCGACTCCCAGTTCAGCTAGCTCAGCTTGTGAGAGTGCATCATCAAAACAGGCAGGGCCATAAGTGATCACCCTGTCATACAGTTCAGGCCTTAAGCCCTTCATGAAATTCCGCATCTTCGCTTGAGTGCTTGCAGCTATGTGTGGCACATATCGTAGTAAGGAACAGTAATGTAGAGCATAGTCAGATACAGGCATGGTACCTTGTCTTAAACTGGTAAACTCATCCTCCTTGGCCTGTCTTGTAGCGGCTGAGAAATAGCGGTTCAAAAACCGCGTTCGGAACATCTTCCAATTTACTTCTTGTCCCAGAGCCTCTTGCTCAATCACTGTGGTTTTCCACCACATCAATGCCTTCTTGGACAGTTGAAATTCTGCTAATCGGATCCAGGCCGTCTTTGCACAAGGCGCTGCCACAAATATCTGTTCGATCCTCTCTAACCATTCCTCAGCTTTCTCTCCTGATTCAGTTCCCTCGAACATCGGAAGTCGATACATCATAAACTGAGCCAAGCTCAATTCCCCAGGTAGCAACTGCTGTTCAGAGGGTTCCTCTCCCAAAGCTGGTGGTGGCAATGGGTTCGTACGCCCAGCACTTGCATTTACACTAATGGCGTCACCCACTTCTATATTTGCTGCCATGCTGCAACACAAGGGTTAATAACAACACCAAAAGCAGTTCATAATGCACATCGTTAGATAATTAAACATGTTAGCATAACATAGAAACTTCATATGCAAAATACACATAAAACATGTTCAATAGTAAGCACCTAGCTATCTTATTGCTAAGGCTACCCTTCGTTCATTCCCGAGTTATCTAACCACTGCTCTGATACCACTAATGTGGGGTCTTCCCACCTTAACAGTGATTAATAGACATAAGAAGGACTAAATATGCATTAAAGTAACATCTTAAGGTTTTGGTTGTTACATGAGCTAACGGGATTACAGGCCAATTACAAAACTTCAAAAATAATTCATTACATTCTAAAAGAATGTCATTTAGATTTACACTACTCCTAGAGTAGATACTAATCATAACTTGAATCCTATGCATTCCTGTGTCCCTAGTAGCTCACTGCCTCAACCCGACCCTTAGTCCTTTCATCCAAGAGTGTACCTACAGGGACAACACATCGTGAGCATATATAATCTTACTTAACATTATAAACATCATAGTAAATGCATGAAACATTGGTTAAGTAATATGCTGGTTGTACATTCACTTCTTATTGTTGTCCCTGATTTAGAATCATGCATATAGGGCATCTTACCCCCGTGGCGTCTTACCACAACATCATCGTATAGCCTCTTACCATATGGGGCATCTTACCCCGTGGCATCTTACCACAATACATCGCATGGCCTCTTACCATGTAGGGCATCTTACCCCGTGGCATCTTACCACAATACATCGCATGGCCTCTTACCATGTAGGGCATCTTACCCCGTGGCATCTTACCACAATACATCGCATGGCCTCTTACCATGTAGGGCATCTTACCCCCATACATCACATAAATGTCATTATATAAGCATCGTATAAGTAATAAACATCATATGAACTTCATCATATAAACATCATATAAACATCATCATGTAAACATCGTATAAACACCGTCATTTCATCGTGAATACTCATGCAATAAAAGCATAGTTGTAGTATAGAGATGTATGTTACCGTCCGATGCCCGTACGCTTCTTACGTACCTTTTCAAAAAGAGGAGGAGTCAACAGACTTTATCTCCTTGATGGTGCCGGTACCTGGGATGGTTCTACAAGACCACATAATACCATATTAGATGCCTGAAAACCATCTTACATCATAAACTTAACAAAATAAAACATCATTAAATTTTTCAACTTTCTGCCTGTCTCGATCGATCGGCCCTAGGTCTCGATCGATCGAGACACTGTGCACTAACAGTGTCTTGGTTTCCTGCCTCGCTCGATCGATCGAACATTTTACCGATCGATCGAGGAGCTTCACCGATCGATCGAGAAATCCTTCGATCGATCGGCACCAAAATTTTGAAAACATGATTAGACCTTCTGACTCGCTCGATCGATCGGGACCAAATCTCGATCGATCGAGAGCTCTGAAAAAAATCGGGATTTCCCAGATTTTTGAGCACCTCATTTCACACCATCTTTTCTACTTCACAACATACATAAGATGCCTAAAAAAAAATATCAATAACTTCCTCATACTTCCATTCATGTATTAAAGTCAAAGGTTCAATCATAACTTAAACCGGCATGCATTAAAATACCCCATCTTTATCAGTGCCCAATTAACTTGTTCAGAAAAACAGGGCACAATACACAGCCCAGAATTCTTGAACACACATCTTTATAGCAATGAAACTACTACATATCCCGTAGTTTATGCTTAAACAAATATGTTGGCATGTTCACCAAACTTTCGTGTATGTAATCATGCCAAAGGTTTATTTATAACCTAAGCTAGCATGCTTCAAATCTTCATAATAAAAGCCCTACGCATCATAAAAACAGAGCACTTCCTTGCCCAGATTTTCGAACACCTAGTTTCAAGCCAACAAATCTACCACATAGCGCATACATCATGCTCATATAAACATGCTAGGAACTTCATAAAAACATCATGAACGAGCTTGAATTAAAGGTTTGACAAAACCTAACCTAGCATGCCATTTTTATACCAAGTAAAAACATTAACCCAAACAAAACTTAAACCAAACAGAATGTGGTTTCTCACCCTCCTTTGCTCCGATTTTTGGAAGGTTTCTTGCAAAGAATTTTGAAGTTTCTTCCTTCCTACCTGCTAAGCTGGAGCTGGATGTGTTTTGGACGAAAATGGGGCAAGATTGGAGTGATGGAGGTGAGGTGAAAGAGTGGGGGAAAAGGCATGGGCACCCAGCCACTTGCAGCATGGGTTGGGGGTAGGTGGTGTGGGTTGGGGTGCCATGTGGTGTTTAATTGTATCCCGGTATATAGTACGATGTATTAAAATATCCTCACTCGATATTTTCTAACTTCATATAATTAATACATCCCTTAAAATACCCAACATGCTCCCCACATCATATCATCATAACATAATTCGTGGCCCCCAATTTAAATACACCATAACCCTTAGACACATCATAATTCATCATCATAGAACATAATCATATTACATTTCGGGGGTATTACAGCTTCAGTGCATAAGACTTTGGCTTAGATTTAGCAAAGACTTTCTTTGCTTTCTTGTTGCCTTTAGCTTTGGCCCTTCCTTTGCCCTTATTCACAATAAGGACATTTGTGGCCTTAGTCTTCTTAGTATTTGCTTCATATGTTCTCAACATACCAAGCAATTGTGGTAGAGTCTTTTCCATGTCAGTCATATTGTAATTTACTACAAATTGACTGAAGCTCTCAGGCAACGATTGCAAGATCACATCGGTGGCCAACTCTTGGTCCAATGGAAAACCCAGCTTGTCTAGATTCTCAATGTACCCAATCATCTTGAGCACATGAGTTCCAACTAGGCTTCCTTCTACCATCCTGCACTGAAATAACGCCTTAGAGACGTCATACCTCTCTTGTCTTGCTTGCTGTTGGTACAACTGCTTTAAGTGTTCGATCATATCGAACGCCTCCATTTCCTCATGTTGCTTCTGAAGCTCAGAGTTCATGGTGGCAAGCATGAGGCACCCAACATCAAGTGCTTCACTCGGATGCTTCTTGTAAGCATCTTTTTCAGCTCTTGTAGCTGTTAGGGGAGGTTCCTCAGCGGGCAAGGGTTCCTCTAGGACATATTGTTTCTTTTCTTGTTTGAGGACTATCCTCAAGTTCCTATGCCAGTCTAGGAAATTCGTCCCATTTAATTTGTCCTTCTCAAGGACCGATCGCAGTGATAAAGTGCTAGTAACGTTGTTAGTTGCCATGGATATCTACAATATAAATATGCAAAATAAGTTTATGATTTAAATCATTTAACATGGTCTTAAATTAAATGATACTCCCACTATTTTGTTTAAAAATATCATCCCTCAAAACCTTTAGTGGGCCAAGATCCATATTTCACTTAATCTTGAGTTAGCTTTGGCTAATCGCCCAAGACTCGGTTATTTAGGTAACAACACTTTGTCAATTACATCACATGTAATTCTTGGATAGTTGGACGAACAACACTTTGTTCAATTCATCAAATGAATTATAATCCAACACATGCCTCTAGGTTCCCAATCCTATTGAGATAACCTAGTTAAGTCGTACCCAATTAAAGTATAACGGATATCACTTTTATCCTTTCGCGCCTTACTAAGATTGCCACG
Source organism: Haberlea rhodopensis (assembly GCA_907163345.1). Taxonomy (NCBI): domain Eukaryota; kingdom Viridiplantae; phylum Streptophyta; class Magnoliopsida; order Lamiales; family Gesneriaceae; genus Haberlea; species Haberlea rhodopensis. The sequence goes on along the minus strand of CAJQUN010000122.1, from coordinate 1,507,718 downwards.
GTGCTTTGCTTTGGCAAACCCACACATGTACAATCGAAGTTATTGACGAGTACTTTTATTTTGGAAGGCATCTAAAACTTAATATTTTAGAGGGATTTATTGATCTCATGATTAATTTGATAATTTAAAATATGTCCACTACATATAGTTGTATACATATCTACATATATGTGTAATACTATTATCAAACTAAAATATAAGATAAATCATGCATCAACATACATAATTAAACGTGACATGGTTATAGCCCCTACTAATGATTTTCTCAAGCCAATGAGAAAATCCTATGAGTCAACCTAAGGTAACTTCAAGAGCACCTTCCTTTGGCTCCAATTTGTGAATGGCCTCCTCATCCTGGCACGATGCTCCATCTTCATTGATCATCATCAATAAAATAAACTACACTATTTATAAGATATAGAATTCCTCGATTCACATTCGAGGGGAACATAGGGGAGGGATTACATTTAGAATGAAATAGAGAATGCACGACACGCAGGTCGTATTATACATTACAAACATCCACAAATCCTATCTAATAGGTCAAAGGGCTATAACCACGCACCATGCTCAAACAACACATGAAGCATGCATTAACATTTAATTAATTAAATTCTAAACATTTTAAATTTAATTCTAATTAAAACTGTAAAATATTTTTGAAAAATTATCGTACGCTCGGGACATCACATGCCACGAACTAAAGCGACTAAGACACGAACCGCCATGGTTCGAACCATGAAGCACACGGCTGGACCAATAGTGGGCCTAGGGTTCGAAACCCTAGCCCATGGCCGAGCCATGTCTCGAGCGGCGGCGGTGCTAGGGTTCCAAACCCTAGCCGCCTCGCACCCTTATGGAATTTTATCGAGCCATCTTGTTTGAAAAGCCGGAATTTGTTAGCCACGAGTCACGGTCAGGCCATGCACGGGGTTGGCTCAACCATCTCGAGCTAAGGGTTCGAAAAACCTTGCTCTCATGTGGTAAAGTTACTAATCCATGCATGCGTGAACCATTATCGAGTCAAAGAGTTCAAAACTCATCCACGTCTCAAAACTTAAGAAAAATAGGCGATGATGGCCGAGCCATGCACGGCTACTAGGGTTCGAAACCCTAGCCGTCATGAGCTAGCAGTCACGTCCAATGGGTTCTAAACCCTAATTAATTTTCGACACTTCCATGCACAATTATTAGCCACAACGACTAAGCCATCTCGAGCCAAGGGTTCGAAAACCCTAGCCCTCATGTGGCTAGCCGTGGTGTCATTTGTGATGGTGATGGCCGAAAACTTGTGACATATGGTTCGATATTCGCCTAATTATATCAAATACAATTTTACGATGATTTTCATAAACTAAATATTAACATATCATATATGTTCATACAGTTTTAAATAGCATGCAATATTAACTCTAATATGATTAATACAATTTAATCACATAAATCTGATATGAGCCTTGTACACGGCTCTGATACCACTGTAAGTAATCCAAGAGCATACAACGCAGCGGAATAAAATTTTATGGATTACTAACCAGCAGATCTATACATAGGATTCATATCAGATAAAGGAATTACAAGTGTCTTACCCTTGTAGCATGTTTGAAGCAGAATCCACGGAGCAGCACCACGTCCTACGCCTTCTCCGAGTCACTAGCAAAACTCAATGAGTTTTGCCTCAACGGTATCCACACGATCAAATCGGGTGAAGGGATAGTTTAATAACAAGTTGCTAGACAATTTATTAAACCGGAACAAGAAAGACACTCGATTCTAAATCGAAAGGCACGCCCAAAAATCACAAATTCTCTTCGGCTATGATGAAGAAGCCGAGAGCTCTTTTGTTGGTTTTGGAGGCCGTGTGTCTTGCTTGGTTTTTAGGTTGAATGATATGAAGTTGTGTCTTACAATTAAATCATAACCTTGTATTTATATTAAAAGGCTTTTAATTAAGGTTCAAGACTTTCTTAAAGTCTTATGGGCCCAAACCCATGATTTAATTAAAACCTTTTAATCACTTAATTAAGACTCTTCTTAATTAATTAATTCATCCAATGAATTTAATTTCCCTTCTCGATTTAATCTTTTGTGCGACCCGATAGGATCTTGTAATGTTGGCAGTGACATAAAATCTCATTTTATGTCGCAAGCATTGAGCGGTATCTAGCAACACATCAATGCTACCCAAATTACAAGAATGTCAATGACTCGACATAACCTTTAGAACTTGTGATAATATTAATCATGTAACTTAATCCCTTTGTCCTTTGTGTTTAGATTGAACACGAGTCATGGAATAGTCATACTCGTATATCCAATCTTTATTTCTTGATCCCCAAGTAGAACTAGAATAAACGAATAAGCTCGATATCTCATATCGACTCATTCGAGCATGGCCATGCATTTTAGTTCTCACTTGATCAAGGGCCTAACACATCTCCTGTTATATAGGAGGGACAAATCCTATCTCGATCAGTCAACATCCCCTACATAATTCGTAGTGTATCCAATAGTCGCCTTTATAGTATACCCTGTTACGGGTAACGTTTGACGATATCAAGATACATAACTCCTTATGTTGGGATCTCTGATGATCACAAGTCGTAAGGATTACATACATTATTATCACTATGTGAATTGCATATGACGATCATATAACTATCCATGTTGCATTCTCATGGTGGGTCTGTCCAGTACATCGTTCTCTAACATGTACCTATATGTTGATTTGATATCTCATATCAATGAACAATTCATCGATCAACACATACTAGTCTCAACGTATTATCATTATCCCTATTCATGATAATACTTGACTAGGGACATCTTTAAGAATAATACAATATTATTCTAAGGACATTAACATATATATTAATTCACATTGCACAGTTAAAAGAATAATATATAATAATGAATTGCCATTCATAAAATCATATTACATTGTATGTCATAAACAATCATCTAATGATGTGTCTTAGGGCATATCCCAACACCACACAAACATATACCTAATGCCTAGAGATCTAGTATGACGATCATGCTTCTGCTGTGACAGTGGCTTTGTCAATGGGTCAGATACATTATCATCTGTTGGTACTTTGCATATTTTAACATCTCCCCTTTCAACGATTTCTCGAATGAAATGGAAACGCCTAAGTATGTGCTTGGATCTTTGGTGAGATCTTGGTTCCTTAGCCAATGCGATCGCTCCATTGTTGTCACAATAAAGTTCTATCGGATCTTTAATGCTAGGCACCACTCCAAGTTCAGAAATGAACTTCCTCATCCAAACAGCTTCCTTTGCTGCATCCGAGGCAGCAATATACTCAGCTTCCGTTGTAGAATCGGCTACTATTTCTTGCTTTGAACTCTTCCAGCTCACAGTACCTCCATTTAGGAAATACACATATCCAGATTGCGATCGAAAATCATCTTTGTCAGTTTGGAAGCTTGCGTCAGTGTAACCCATTACATTGAGCTCTTCCTCACCTCCATAAATCAAGAATGTATCCTTAGTCCTTCTCAAGTACTTCAGGATGTTCTTGACAGCAATCCAGTGGCCTTCACCTGGATCAACTTGATATCTGCTCGTCATTCTCAAAGCATACGATACATCGGGACGAGTACATATCATGGCATACATGATAGATCCAATAGCTGACGCGTATGGAATCTTACTCATGCGTTGTCTCTCATCTTCTCTTGAAGGACACTGTTCCTTCGAGAGATAAAAGCCATGCGTCATAGGCACGAATCCTTTCTTGGATTCTTGCATGCTAAACCTTTTAAGCACCTTGTCTATGTATGTACTTTGACTTAGACCAAGAATCCTTCTTGATCTATCTCTATAGATCTTGATTCCTAATACATAGGTGGCTTCTCCTAAATCTTTCATCGAAAAGCAGTTCCCTAGCCAAATCTTTACAGATTGCAAGGCAGGGATATCATTTCCAACAAGAAGTATGTCATCTACATACAACACTAGGAAAATGATTACGCTCCTTTGTTCTCGGTGGGATAATAGAAATAGTATCCTTTCGTTTCCTTAGGATACCCCACACATAAACACTTATCAGATTTGGGTCCAAGTTTGTTAGTGGCGTGACGTCTAACGAAAGCCTCACAACCCCAAATCTTCATAAAAGACATACTAGGACGCTTCCCAGTCCATATCTCATATGGTGTCTTTTCCACTGATTTAGATGGAACACGGTTCAGTAAGAAAATTGCTGTTTCTAGAGCGTGTCCCCAAAACGATATCGGAAGATCTGCATGACTCATCATTGATCTAACCATGTCCAACAAGGTTCGATTTCTCCTCTCGGATACACCATTCCATTGTGGAGTATACGGAGGAGTGAGTTGTGGGACTATTCCACACTCCTTTAGATAGTCATGAAACTCTTGGCTTAAGTATTCACCTCCTCGATCTGATCGAAGGATTTTGATACTCTTGCCAAGTTGGTTTTGTACTTCATTCTTGAAATCTTTGAACTTTTCAAAGGTTTCATGCTTATGCTTCATTAGGTACACATACCCATATCTACTGAGGTCATCAGTAAATGTAACGAAGTATTGAAAACCACCTCTAGCTTGTGTACTTATTGGTCCACATATATCACTATGTATTAGTCCCAATAAAACATTTGCCCTTTCAACATGTCCCTTGAAAGGGGCTTTAGTCATCTTGCCCATTAAACAAGATTCGCATGTTTCATATGATTCAAAATCAAATGAATCTAATACTCCATCCTTATGAAGTTTAGATATGCGGTTCTCGTTTATGTGGCCCAAGCGACAATGCCAGAGATAAGTCGGATTACAATCATTATTTTTAATCCTTTTAGTATTTATGTTATAGATATGCATATCAAGATTTAATACATAAAGACCATTCACCATTTGTGCACTAGCATAAAACATATCATTTAAATAAATAGAACAACAGTTGTCCTTTATTATAAATGAAAAACCATACTTGTCTAAACAAGAAATAGAAATTATGTTTTTAGTAATAGATGGCACAAAATAACAGTCTTTTAAAATCAATGATAAACCAGAAGGTAAAGCTAAATGATAATCTCCTATAGCTAATGCAGCAACTCTTGCTCCATTTCATACTCGGAGATCAACACCTTTCGCCAACGTCCTACTCCTTTTTAGATCCTGCACATTTACACAAATGTGAGATCCACATCCAGTATCTAATACCCATGATGAAGAAGTAGATAAATTGACTTCTATAACAAAAATACCTGAAGCGGAAGTCACACTTCCTTTCTTTAGATCCTCCAGATATACTTTGCAGTTTCTTTTCCAATGGCCGGTCTCACCGCAATGGAAACAGTTTCCTTCCTTCGCTATCCCCCCTTTTGGCTTTAGTGCATAAGACTTTGGCTTAGATTTAACAAAGACCTTCTTTGCTTTCTTGTTGCCTTTTGCTTTGGCCCTTCCTTTGCCCTTATTCACAATAAGAACATTTGTGGCCTTAGTCTTCTTTGAATTTGCTTCATATGTTCTCAACATACCAAGCAATTGTGGTAGAGTCTTTTCCATGTCAGTCATATTGTAATTTACTACAAATTGACTGAAGCTCTCAGGCAACGATTGCAAGATCACATCGGTGGCCAACTCTTGGTCCAATGGAAAACCCAGCTTAGTCCAGATTCTCTATGTACCCAATCATCTTGAGCACATGAGTTCCAACTAGGCTTCCCTCTACCATCCTGCACTGGAACAACGCTTTAGAGACGTCATACCTCTCTTGTCTAGCTTGCTGTTGGTACAATTGCTTTAAGTGTTCGATCATATCGAACGTCTCCATTTCCTCATGTTGCTTCTGAAGCTCAGAGTTCATGGTGGCAAGCATAAGGCACCCAACATCAAGTGCGTCACTTTGATGCTTCTTGTAAGCATCTTTTTCAGCTCTTGTAGCCGTTAGTGGAGGTTCCTCAGCGGGTAAGGGTTCCTCTAGGACATATTGTTTCTTTTCTGGTTTGAGGACTATCCTCAAGTTCCTATGCCAGTCTAGGAAATTCGTCCCATTTAATTTGTCCTTCTCAAGGACCGATCGCAGTGATAATGTGCTAGTAACGTTGTTAGTTGCCATGGATATCTACAATATAAATATGCAAAATAAGTTTATGATTTAATCATTTAACATGGTCTTATATTAAATGATACTCCCACTATTTTGTTAAAAATTATCAACCCTCGAAACCTTTAGTGGGCCAAGATCCATATTTCGCCTAATCTTGAGTTAGCTTTGGCTAATCGCCCAAGACTCGGTTATTTAGGTAGACAACACTTTGTCAATTACATCACATGTAATTCTTGGATAGTTGGACGAACAACACTTTGTTCAATTCATCAAATGAATTATAATCCAACCCATGCCTCTAAGTTCCCAATCCTATTGAGATAACCTAGTTAAGTCGTACCCAATTTAAAAGTATAACGGATATCACTTTTATCCTTTCGCGCCTTGCTAAGATTGCCACGGTGCTTTGCTTTGGCAAACCCACACATGTACAATCGAAGTTATTGACGAGTACTTTTAATTTTGGAAGGCATCTAAAACTTAATATTTTAGAGGGATTTATTGATCTCATGATTAGTTTGATAATTTAAAATATGTCGACTACATATAGTTGTATACATATCTACATATATGTGTAATACTATTATCAAACTAAAACATAAGATAAATCATGCATCAACATACATAATTAAACGTGACATGGTTATAGCCCCTACTAACGATTCTCTCAAGCCAATGAGAAAATCCTAAGAGTCAACCTAAGGTAACTTCACAAGCACCTTCCTTTGGCTCCAATTTGTGAATGGCCTCCTCATCCCGGCACGATGCTCCATCTTCATTGATCACCATCAATAAAATAAACTACACTATTTACAAGATATAGAATTCCTCGATTCACATTCGAGGGGAACATAGGGGAGGGATTACATTTAGAATGAAATAGAGAAGGCACGACACGCAGGTCGTATTATATATTACAAACATCCACAAATCCTATCTAATAGGTCAAAGGGCTATAACCACGCACCATGCTCAAACAACACATAAGGCATGCATTAACATTTAATTAATTAAATTCTAAACATTTTAAATATATTTCTAATTAAAACTGTAAAATAATTTTTGAAAAATTATCGTACGCTCGGGACATCACATGCCACGAACTAAAGCGACTAAGACACGAACCACCATGGTTTGAACCACAAAGCACACGGCTTGACCATTAATGGGCCTAGGGTTCGAAACCCTAGCCCATGGCCGAGCCATGGCTCGAGCGGCGGCGGCGCTAGGGTTCCAAACCCTAGCCGCCTTGCACCTTCATGCAACTTTATCGAGCCATCTTAATTGAAACGCCGGAATTGGTTAGCCACGAGTCACGGTCAGGCCATGCACGGGGTTGGCTCAACCATCTCGAGCTAAGGGTTAGAAAAACCTTGCTCTCATGTGGTAAAGCTACTAAACATGCATGCGTGAACCATTATCGAGCCAAAGAGTTCAAAACTCATCCACGTCTCAAAAGTTTAGCATAATAGGCGATGATGGCCGAGCCATTCACGGCTACTAGGGTTCGAAACCCTAGCCGTCATGAGCTAGCCGTCACGTCCAATGGGTTCTAAACCCAAATTAATTTTCGACACTTCCATGCACAATTATTAGACACAACGACTAAGCCATCTCGAGCCAAGGGTTCGAAAACCCTAGCCCTCATGTGGCTAGCCGTGGTGTCATTTGTGATGGTTATGGCCGAAAACTTGCACAATAAATATGATTATTCGCCAATTATATCAAATACAATTCTACGATGATTTTCACAAACTAAATATTAACATATCATATATGTTCATACAGTTTTAAATAGCATGCAATATTAATTATAATATGATTAAACTATTTAACAACATAAATCCGATATGAGCCTTGTACACGGCTCTGATACCAGTGTAAGTAATCCAAGAGCATACAACGCAGCGGAATAAAATTTTTATGGATTACTAACCAGCAGATCTATACATAGGGATTCATATCGGATAAAGGAATACAAAAGTCTCACCCTTGTAGCGTGTTTGAGCCGATTCCACGGAGCTGCACCACGTCCAACGCCACTTCCGAGTCACTAGCAAAACTTGTCTAGTTTTGCCTCAACGGTATCCACACGATCAAATCGGGTGAAGGGATAGTTTAAGAACAAGTTGCTAGACGAGTTCTTAAACCGGAACCAACAACCACACTTGATTCACAATCAAAAGATGGCACAAAATCACCCTACCCTCTTCGGTTATGAAGAAGCCGAGAGAGAAGAGTGAGGCGGCCGTGTAAAGCCTCATGGGCTTAAGCCCATGATTTAATTTAATCATTATTATAATCAATTAAGACTCTTCTTAATTATTTAATTCATCTCATGAATTTAATTTCCGTTCTCGATTTAATCTTTTGTGCGATCCCGATAGGATCTTGTAATGTTGGCAGTGACATAAAATCTCATTTTACGTTACAAGCAAGGAGCGGTGTCTAGCAACACATCGAGGCTACCCAAATTACAAGAATGTCAATGACTCGACATAACCTTTAGAACTTGTGATAATATTAACCATGTAGCTTAATCCCTTTGCCTTTGTGTTTAGATTGAACACGAGTCATGGAATAGTCATACTCGTATATCCAATCTTTATTTCTTGATCCCCAAGTAGAACTAGAATAAACGAATAAGCTCGATATCTCATATCGACTCATTCGAGCATGGCCATGCATTTTAGTTCTCACTTGATCAAGGGCCAAACACATCTCCTGTTATATAGGAGGGACAAATCCTATCTCGATCAGTCAACATCCCTCTACATAATTCGTAGTGTATCCAATAGTCGTCTTTATAGTTTACCCTGTTACGGGTAACGTTTGACGATATCAAAATACATAACTCCTTATGTTGGGATCTCTGATGATCCCAAGTCGTAAGGATTACATACATTATTATCACTATGAGAATTGCATATGACGATCATATAACTATCCATGTTGCATTCTCATGGTGGGTCTGTCCAGTACATCGTTCTCTAACATGTACCCATATGTTGATTTGATATCTCATATCAATGAACAATTCATCGATCAACACATACTAGTCTCTACGTATTATCATTATCCCTTTCATGATAATACTTGACTAGGGACATCTTTAAGAATAATACAATATTATTCTAAGGACATTAACATATATATTAATTCACATTGCACAGTTAAAAGAATAATATATAATAATGAATTGCCATTTATAAAATCATATTACATTGTATGTCATAAACAATCATCTAATGATATGTCTTAGGGCATATCCCAACATGCTGTAGGCGTAGAGCCTAGTGCACAAATACTGCTACTAGGAGATCTTAGTTTGACCCAGTTCTTGAGCTACCATCCGCCGCTCTTTGAGGGAACTGAGACAGGGGAAGAAGCAGAGGAGTGGCTAGAACGACTTGAGCAGATATTTGTATCAGCACCCTGTGCAAGGACTGCCTGGCTGAGGTTGGCAGAGTTTCAGTTAGCAAAGAAGTCTTCCATGTGGTGGAATACAACAATTATGGAAATGAGGGCTCAGGGCATGTTGGTGGGCTGGACTGTGTTTAGAACCCGATTCCTTAATCGGTACTTCTCTGCAGCTGCCAGACAATTGAAGGAGGACGAGTTCACTAATTTGAAATAGGGTAGTCTAACTGTATCAGATTATGCCATGTAGTATTCTTCACTACTGAGGTATGTGCCTCACATCGCTATAAATGGTCACGCCAAGATGAGGCATTTCCTAAAGGGTCTGAGACCGGAGCTTTTTGACAGGGTTGTTTCCAACAACCCCAGCTCGTTTGATGATGCTTTGACTAGAGCGGAGCTGGGAAAGATTGGAGTGAGTGTGTAAAGGAACCTATACCACCACAAAGACCAGTTGCAGACAGTCTGAAGCCACGAGGGGATCAGTTTAAGCCTCGTGGGGCTTCTTCATCTTCTCGATTTAGTGGGAAGAGTTTTCAGAATCAGAAGCAAGGAAATAGGAGGAATAATGTGCCAAGTATTCGAGGACCAGTACAAGGAAATAGGACATGAGAAAGCAAGTGTAACAACTGTGGAGGACCACACTTGCCACGTGATTGTCCAGCCTGTTACAGTTGTGGCAAGATGGGCCACATCGCTCGGTATTTCCCCGGTCAGGGAAGACAGACGGACTTTGGACCGAGTAGGCCGAGATTTGATGATGGGACAGTACCTCAGAGCCAGCAGATTGTGCCCTGACCACCGGGAGGTCCGACAGTGGGACAACCGCAGGGTCAAGTGTACGCACTGACTCGAGAGCAGGCAGAGGCAGCCCCATGGGAGGTGATTGCTGGTACGTGCCATTTTTTACGTACCCTGCTTTTATTTTGATAGATATAGGTGCTTCCCACTCTTTCATCTCTACTGCCTTTGTTGAGAGACACCATATGTGCCCGTCTCCATTGCCCACGCCTCTCATGGTCACAACACCCACCGGAAGGCATGTGATTGCGGATCGAGTGCTATCTGACTACCTCATTTATTTTGAGGACAATGATTTGAGGGCTGATCTGATTTTGCTGGATATGGCAGACTTTGATTGTATTGTGGGCATTGATGTGATGAATAGATATCAGGCCGTGGTTGATTGCCATCAAAGGATGGTACGTTTCCAATCCGATCAGGGATTGCATTGGATCTTCTATGGGGACGGTTCCCGTCCGAAGATTTCATTGATTTCAGAAGTTAAGATGACACGGTTGTTGGAACGGGGTCACACTGGCTATCTTATTTATGCCGTGGATGTATCGGAGAAACATGAAGAGTTGAGGATTGAGGATATACCGGTAGTCGCGGAATTTACCGATGTGTTTCCGGATGAAATTCCAGGATTCTCTCCGATCAGAGATGTTGAGTTTGGGATTGAGTTACTACCAGGGACATCTGCTATTTCTCGTGCTCGTTATAGGATGGCACCAGCGGAACTGAGGGAGCTGAGAGTACAATTACAAGAACTTCTCGACAAGGAATACATACATCCTAGTGTATTGCCTTGGGGTGCGCCAGTCCTTTTTGTAAAGAAAAAGGATGGTTCGATGCGCTTGTGCATCGATTACCGTCAGTTGAATAAGGTGATGATTAAGAATAAGTACCCTCTTCCGTGGATTGATGACCTATTTGATCAGCTTCAGGGCACAGAACTGTATTCCAAGATTTACTTGAGGTCAGGATACCATCAGATACGGGTTAGAGCTGATGACATTCAAAAGACAGCGTTTCGGACTCGGTATGGGCACTACGGGTTCTTAGTTATGCCGTTTGGTGTGACGAATACCCCGGCTGTCTTTATGAGCCTGATGAACAGAGTGTTCCAGAAGTATCTTGATCAGTTCATGATCGTATTTATTGACGACATTCTTGTCTATTCGAGAAGTAAGGAGGAGCATGCCAATCATTTGAGAACGGTGCTTCAGATCCTCAGAGATCATCAGTTGTACGCCAAACTCAGCAAGTGTGAGTTCTGGCTGAACAGCGTAGCATTTCTGGGTCATATTATCTCTAGAGATGGGATATCAGTAGACCCAGGAAAGTAGAGGCAGTAATAGATTGGTCTACGCCTACTTCAGTACCCGAGATTCGGAGTTTTCTTGGTTTGGCCGGGTATTATCGACGTTTCGTCGAAGGGTTTTCTAAGATTGCCAAACCACTGACGCAGCTAACTCAAAAGGGAGTTCCATTCTTTTGGTCGGAAGCTTGTGAGCAGAGCTTCCAGGAGTTGAAGCACAGATTGACTTCGGCACCATTATTGGTGATTCCCATGGAGAACAAGCTGTTCGTTCTCTATACTGATGCATCCCTTCAGGGTTTAGAATGCGTGCTGATGCAGGATAAGCATGTAGTGGCTTACGCGTTAAGGCAGTTGAAACCGCATGAGACGAGGTATCCAGTCCATGACTTGGAGTTAGCGGCTAGAGTGTTTGCTTTGAAGATATGGCGGCACTACTTATATGGTACATCATTTACCATCTACACCGATCACAAGAGCCTGAAGTTCTTGTTTACGCAGGCTGAACTGAATATGAGACAAAGAAGATGGATGGACCTACTGAAAGACTATGATTGTGAAATTGAGTACCATCCGGGTAGAGCAAATTTGCCAGCCGACGCTTTGAGTCGGAAAGTGAAGAACACCAGCAGAGGATGTCATGTGTTTGTCAGCTATGCTGACTTCCTACTGTCAGTTGGGTTTTGATTATGACGTGTCTGCTTCACCGATACATGTATCAACTTTATTAGCTGAGCCGGACATTTGTTTCACATTCGGAAGGCTCAGGGAGCAGACGAAGAGGTCCAGAGATGGTTATCAGTGGTTCGTCTGGGTCAGTCATCAAGGTTCTGGATGGCTGAGGACGGTTCTTTGAGGCTTGGTGACCGATGGTGGTTCTGAATACGCCGGGTTGCGTAAGGGGATCTTACAGCGATCTCATAGCAGCAGGATGAGTATCCACCCGGGCGGGAGAAAGATGTACAAGGATTTATGTGATAAGTTTTGGTGGAAACGAATGAAACGAGACGTTACTACATTCGTTAAGAGATGCTTGATTTGTCAGCAGGTGAAGGCTGAGAGGCAGAGGCCTGGTGGTGAGCTTAAGAGCTTAGAGAAACCTGAATGGAAGTGGGAACACGTATCCATGGACTTTGTGACCCACTTGTCGAGGACGTTTTGGGTTTTGATGCTATCTGGGTGATTGTAGACAGATTGACTAAAGTGGCTCACTTCATTCCATACAGTATGACCTTCACCTATTTGAGGATGGCACAGTTATATGTTCGAGATGTGGTGAGACTGCACGGGATCCCTGTTTCGATTGTGTCTGATCGAGATCCGCGGTCTACATCTCACTTCGGGGAAGGTCTTCAGTCAGCTCTGGGTACAGAATTGAGGTTGAGCACAGCATACCATCCTCAAACGGATGGCCAAACCGAACATACTATCCAAACGCTCGAGGACATGTTGAGGGCATGTGTGTTGGAGTTTGATGCTTCTTGGCAGGATTCAGTAGCCTTGGTAGAATTTTCTTATAACAATAGCTACCAGGCAAGCATACAGATGGCTCCTTTTGAGGCTCTCTACGGTAGACGTTGAAGGTCACCGTTATGTTGGGACGACGTGGATCGCAAATCAGTCAGAGGACCAGATTTGATCCGGGAAATGGAAGAGAAGATAAAGGTGATAAGGCAGAAAATGAAAGCAGCACAGGACAGGCAGGCAGCGTATGCTAATCAACGGCGTCGGCCGTTAGAGTTCCAATTGGGTGACATGGTCTTTTTGAAGATCTCACCTTTCAGAGGTGTGGTGCGATTTGGAATGCGGGGGAAATTGTCTCCGAGGTATGTTGGACCATACGAGATCTTACAGCGTATCAGGACTTTGGCATACCGACTGGCTTTACCACCCTCTCTGTCTGGCATACATGATGTGTTTCATGTATCTATGTTGCGGAAGTACGAGCCAGATCCTTCTCATGTGTTGCAACCTTCGGAGGTTCAGATAGAGTCCGATGTATCTTATGTGAAGCGGCCTGTTAGAATCCTGGATCGTTCAGACCGAAGACTTCGGAACAAAGTGATACATATGGTCAAAGTTCAGTGGGACCGTAGGGGTGTTGAAGAGGCCACGTGGGAGACGGAGCGACACATGGTGCAACACTATCCGGAACTATTTTCTGGTATGTGATTTATGTTTTGTTTTGTTTTGGGTAAGTGCATGCTTATTTCGGGGACGAAATCTTATAAGTAGGGGAGTATTGTGATATCCCCGAAATGATTATGTGCAATTGAACATTAATTATGTTATGTGAAGATTATGGTATTAAATTATTGGTGTTGATTTAATATTGGGGAAATGGTTAGTCATGTGGTGGTCAAATGGCCTAGTAATGCATTTCAGGGTGCATGTGGTATATGTTGGGAATTTGAGTTATGGCATGATTTTTGGGGGTGTGTGTTGTTCATTTTGGTAAATCATGTTTAATTGGAATTTGAAGTATTCTATTGAATAAATACTATAAACTATCATGTGAGGATATTTTAATACATCATGCTAAATACCGGGACACGATTATTTCCACTAACATGCTTCAGCCACACTTTTATCTACTACCACTCATTACCCCAACCCATACCTGCTGAATTGCTTTGACCATGCTTCCCACTTGACTTTCCCCCACACTCAATCCCTATCACTCTTTTCCCCAACTCCTTTCCCCCATTTTCGTCCAGCATCTGAGCAACAAGAGGGAGTGTGAAGCTTGGGAAATATTACCCTTGTTCTTGCTAAGGAAGTGGGGCAAAAGGGGTAAGAAATCATTTTGTATTTTGGTTGAATGGTTGGTTGAGTTTTGATAAAATGTTGAGTAGAAATGGCATGTTTAGTAGCCTTTTGTTGTGATACTTGTTTTGAGTAGCTACATGGTTGTATATTGGTATATTTTGCATGATAATTTGTTGGGGTGAAATGGTTTTTGGGTTGTTTTATGGTAGCTTTCGGAAGGTGCTCGAAAATGGCGATTTCTCGCGATTTCAGACTTTGGCGATCGATCGGCGCGTTCTTCCCGATCGATCGCGAGCACCAGGGTGCGAGGCAGAAGACTTCAGTGATCGATCGCGAGTTTGGCGCGATCAATCGGCGATGCCGCGATTGATCGGCACAACTTCAGCGATCGATCGCGGAAGACAGTTTTTTGGGCATTGAGGCAGTAGCATCTCGCGATCGATCGGGGCTTATTGGCGATCAATCGCGAGAAGCGCAAATGTTGTGTTTTGATTAATTATTGTAAGATTTTTGGTATTGGGCTATTATTGGCATCTAATATTGTGTTGTACACTTGTGTAGAGCCTTCACAGATAGCCACACAATGCAGGGGATAGAGTCCTGCGACATACCATATTTTGGAAAGGTACGTAGAAGACGTACGGGCACCCAATGGTAACATGTAATTTATATACGCATTGGGATATGCATTGTAGATGCAAGTATGTATTGAATTGTGCATGGTAGATGCAAATACATGTTGATCCATACATTATGATTGCATATGTATATGTTGATTGATTGATGCACATCCCATGAGTCATGGTTATCACCTTGATGATTTTAATGCTTGATGTTATTTATTTTGTGCCGCTAAATGTGAAGCGAGGGGTGGGAGTACCGCATGTCACATTGAAGCGAGGTTGTCATATGAAGCGAGGAAAGAATATTTGCAGCTAAAATGTGAAGCGAGGGGTGGGAGTACCACATGTCCATTGAAGCGAGGTTATTTTATGCCGCTTATATGTGAAGCGATGTTCATTAAAATACATTGTGATAAACGGACTAGGGATTGGTTTGAGGATTTGAGGAATTGAAATATGTCATGACATTTGTTTAAAACCATAATATCATTCATTGATTCGATTATGAGTTATGGTACAGGGACAACCAAAAGGGGGCGTTTTAAATGCATTGGAATACAGGAAGTATTTTGTATTTATGGTTTACGCATTTACGCTTTTGTTCATATTGTGTTGAATATGAATTATTATGTGCTCATGTGTTGGGGGTTGTCCTTGTAGGTGCATTTGGCATGGAGAACCAGGGTCGGGGTTGATGCGTGAGCTGTAAGGAGTGCTTCAGGGATAGCAGAACAGAATCTCCTTTTTTGTATAGCTTCTACATAGAGTAGAGTAAAACTATAGTTTCACACTCTTTTGTTAGGAATGTAACTAATGCTTTTTGAAATTTTTGGTACTATAACTCTTAAGCTCAGGGCATCAACACGGTCAATTACTATGATTTATGCATGATTAGTTCTCTTAATTGTACCTTATAACGTTGTTAGTTAACGGGGTCTCACACCGGTCACACGTCTTTGCCAGACATCGTTATAGAATCGATTTTCTACGTACCTCGGACCAACGCTATATCTACCTCTACTCCTAGAATAAACTCGGGATCTGTTAACATGGTCATTTACACCTCAATTATTTCATCAAATTGTTCAATTATTTACAATATCAAGTTTATAATCCAAACATTGACCCTTATGAAATTTCTTAAAATTTCAGCTTACATGCTCATAGTAATTGGCTCATAAATTTTCCAATACTTAACCAAATTACACTGGTCTATCTGGAAAGCTAACTCAAAATATGACATTTCATATGTTTGACACTTCCCCAAATCAGATAATTTACCTAAGGCAAATTGGGTCTAAGCACCACTTAAGCAAAAGAGGGGAATTTCTAAGCTCTAAAGTGAGCACGTTTCGTAAAAACTTCATAAGTAATACACACGATATCCAAATGACCTGATTTTAGTGGGAGAATTTATATAACTCAAAATCCTACAATACATATTTTATGAGCTTTAAGCTAATTAGTTCATCTTGAGGTACATTCTTTGATAAATGTATAGCCTAAAAAACTCGTGTATACCCTGTTTCCAGATTGCATAGTTGCTGGTAACATTAGTATGCGTTTGCGTATGAACTCCAAATTCAGTGAGGTCAATTCCAAATGAAATCTAACACGAATAATACAACTCTTATTAGAGCCTAAAACTTCAAATTTGTAGACATTTATTCCCAGAAATTCGAAGAACACAATGCATAAAAACTCCCATGCACTGAAATTTCAGATTGTACTTATTGTGGTAAAACGACCATAACCTTTTCATCTTAACCCAAATTAACTGATTTCAGTGGCCAGTTAAATCTAACACAAAATACTACAACGTTTATTAGGGAAGTCATCTTCAAATGCAAAGTTTAACCATGCGTAAAACTCGAAATACCAAACTATATGCACTTCCTACTAGCTGAAACAGGTTTGACAGCAACTTTTCTTCTAAATTTCTCATGTCAAGGTATCAAAATTCGACCCTTAATCCTACATGCAAGTTAATAAAACTCAAGATTCTCACTTTATGTTGAAGATTTGAAGCACAATCCAAGCCCTTGAGTCAACCAAGCTCCTAATCTTCAAAACTCTTGAAGATTCTATGTTTCATTCCTTCTACCTTCCTAGAACTAAACTTGCATGGAAGTTTTGAGCATTTTTCTAGCATTTTTGGGAGGAGTTTGGCTCGAAAATAAGGAGAGAAATCTGATGTTTTTGAAGGAGAAATGAATCAAGTTTAAGTATTAAAAAAAATGATAGTGGCATGGGAAACAATGCCAACCAACCCATTTTTAACATTTGTAAAGGTTAGGTGATCCATGTGTCCAAATACGATAATTAAATGTTTCTTGCATGGCACTTGGCTATGTAAAATAAATGTATTCATGTGTATTTTTATGTATTTTATCTCAATTAAAAATAAGATGTTGTGACCCGGAACACCTTAATTCGAAATCTCAACTTTTAATCACACGGGTTTGCATCAACATCGTTAATTCGGATTAATCATAATTAATTAGCAGCGGGGTCTTACAGATTGTCAACTCCAAAATCAGTTAAATTGTTTCAACAATGATCTGTTGTACTCATATTCTAAACCGTCAGTTATATATCAATACTATCTAATCATTACGACGATGATTTAACAGTAAATGAATACATCTCAATCAACAATTTCATAATTATATAAAAATATATTAAACCAAATGAAATGGTTACCTCGATATCTCTTCCCTCTGAACCATTCCAATATCCTCTTAGGCCTAAATCGCATGTACCTAAGGAACAATAATATAAGTGTGTATAACACAGCTTCGATTGTCATCTGCAATCAGCACATCATTAGTACACATCCCTAACATAATAGCGACACATTAATATTCATTGCTAACACAGTAGCAATATAACAATACTCATGACACTACTGCGGTACATAATACTCATCGCCCAACGGCGGCATACAATTAATACCCGTCGCTTCGTGTAACAGCGGCAAGTATTATATTCAATAATACCCCTCGCTTCGTGTAACATCGGCAAGTATTCTCTTTCATAATATTCATCGCTTTGTGTAACAGCGGCAAGTATTCTATTCAATAATAACCCTCGCTCCATATAGCAATCGCAAGTATTGTATTTCATAATACCCATCGCTTCGTGTAACATCGGCAAGTATTATATTCAATAATACCTATCGCTTTGTGTAACAGTGTCAAGTATTCTATACATCAGAGCTCAATAATACCCCTCGCTTTGAATTATCGGTGGCTCCATAGATATCACTCGCTTCAACAATTAGCGACCCGCGCTACAATATGGCAGCGCAAATATCCTGATCCATCGCTCGATAAGACAGCGGCAAATATTCTGATCCACCGCTGCTCAATATAACTGTATCATCACCATGAATTCAATATGTTCACACACTAACAATATCAAGTATTTATATATCGCGATAATAGTTCAATATCAATGCATGTGTATAGTCACATATACCTACATTCTCATAATCACGTGTAATCATACCCGATCATCACATCATTTGTTGTCACTTTTCAACAGTACCTTATTGTTCATCATTCCTGTCATCAGATATCACATCTCATTTCTCATTTTCTGATTTCCTACAAAATCAGATTCCTCAGCACCGTATTCAAATATATATTATAGGTGCACAATCTCAATGCATATTCATTTACAACATCAAGTAACTATCAACATTGAATTCTATAAGAATAGTATGTCATTCATCGCTCATTTAATAATGGAATGTCGCTACCACAAAACCACATCAATGACAAACTATTAATTAAGTTACCGACTTATTACACTCCTTAACAATACCACCCTCGGTGCATATGTTCATAGGCATCACCGGTTATTTCTCAATATCATGTTCCTTGTATTTCATATGGTCCTGCAACCACGATGTGCTATATACCATATTACTCTATACCATCACTGGTACCTCGCTTCCAGGAGCATCACCATTCAATAGTCCAAACTCATCCCATAATCAGCGTCGTACATGTTTTACATGTTTCAACAGAAACATTACATACACTGGGTGAACATACCAACAACATAATCTCAATATCATCGAATATTCAATTAATAATTTACAGAATATAAAGCTGTAAATTAAAATAATACTCCATGTGTATGCCATAACAATATGGGAACTCTCATGTTGTTCTTGTTATCACAATATCCAAGATTGTCAACTCCAAAATTAGTTAAATCGTTCCAACAATGATCTACTGTACTCATATTCTAAATCGTCAATTCTATAATCAATAATAACTAATCATTACGACAATGATTTAACAGTAATTGAATGCATCTCAATCAACAATTTCATAATCATATCTCATCATATCACATCATTCGCCCAATAGCGACGGCAGTCTTACCTCTCGCACGCTCAACAACGGCGGCATCATTATTCATCTAACAGATACGAGATGCCTCCTATCATAATCAATTTTCCGTACTCCGTATACGATCTAAATCATCCAATTTTATCTTGATTAACTTGAGTTATGTAGGGTCTTCTTACCTTAACAGTGGTTTAAAAACATAAAATGTACTAAACATGCATTAAGGACATCTTAGAGTTCCGATTGTTACGTGAGCTATTAGGATTACAGGCAAAAAAAATAAAACTTCAAAAACTTATCAGCTACATTCCCTTAACTGAATGCCAATATTTAGATTTATACTACTCCTAGAGTAGATACTAATCATAACATCCTTCCTATCCATCCTTGTGCTCCTTTAGCTCACTGTCTCAACCCGACCCTTAGCCCTTCAGTCCAAAAGCGTACCTACAGGGACAACACATCATGAGCATATACATCCTTACTTAACATCATAAAAAAACATAACGGTAAATGCATGAAATCTTAGTTAAGTAAACTTGCTGGTTATTCGTTAACTTCCTTTTTTTGTTGTCCCTGATTCACATTCATGCATATGGGCATCTTACCCCATCGTATGGCATCTTAGCATATCATAAACATCGTATGACATCTTACCATATGGGCATCTTACCCTATCATATGGCATCTTACCATATCATAAACATCGTATGTCATCTTACCATATGGGCATCTTACCCTATCGTATGTCATCTTACCATATCATAAACATCGTATGGCATCTTACCATATCATAACATTGTATCATTTAATAAACATCATATAAACATCATCATTTCATCGTAACTACTCATGCGATAAATGCATAGTCATAGTATGGAGGTGTGCTTTACCGTCCGATGCCCGTACGTCTCTTACGTACCTTTTCAAAAGGAGGAGGAGTCAACAGACTTTATCTCTTGACTGTGGTACCTGGGATGGTTCTACACAACCACATAATACAATATTAGGCACCAATACAAGAATCATAGTCAATTCTTCAAAATAAAACACAAAATTTTAATAACACATGAATAGTGACTACCGATCGGTCGGTAGCCCCTCCACCGATCGATCGGTAAAACTTTGGATTTAAATTTTAAGCTACGGCATTTGCGCCGATCGATCAGTGTTCATCACCGATCGATCGGTCGTTCTAGTTCATGCGAAATTTTCCAGAAATCTCGAACACCTCATTTCATACCATTCAAATCTAGCATATAAGACACACCACATGCTTGAACAAATATGCTAAGAGTTACAACATACTACTATGAGTGTATTAACATCAAAGTTATACCCAAACCTAAACCCACATGCATCAAAATCGTCCATTTACATCAGTACTCACCCATGTTCTTCTGAAACAGGGTACCATAATCTTTTTCTCAGATTTTCGAACACATACTTTCAAATCAACAAATCTACCACATAACACATATAACATGTTCAAGTAAACATGCTATGAACTTCATAAAAACACCATAAATGAACTTGAATCGAAGGTTTAACAAAACCTAAGCTAGCATGCCATTTTTAACACCAATGAAAACTTGAACTTAAACAACTTTAAACCAAAACAGGACATGGCTTCTCACCCTCTTTTGCTCCGATTTTTGGAAGGTTTCCTCACCAAGAATTTGAAATCTCCACCTTCCTACTAGTTCACATGATGTTGGACGATATTTTGGGTGGAAAGGGGAATGAATTCTGAGATGTAAAGTGAATGGGAAGAGTGGGGAAATAAGCATGGGTCATCAGCCACTTGCAGCATGGGTTGGGGGGGGGTGGTGGTTGGGTGTTGGGTGGTGTGATGTGTTATGTTTTGGTCCCGGTATTTAGCACGATGTATTAAAATATCCTCACATGATATTTTATAGTATTTACTCAAAGAAATACTTCAATTTCCAATTAAACATGCCTCACCAAAACAAATAACACACACCCCAAATAATCATGCCATAACCCAAATTCCCAACATATAACACATGCACCCTGAAATGCATTTCCCCTATATAATTAATTCAACCCCATGAATTAATACCATAATCTTCATAACATAATACATGTTTATAACCACATAACATTTCGGGGGTATTACATTACTCCCCTACTTATAAGATTTCGTCCTCGAAATCCACATGCATCACTATATCGAAACTAAACATAAAAACATACCAGAGAATAGTTCCGGATAGTGCTGCACCATATGCCGTTCCGTCTCCCACGTAGCCTCCTCGACACCCCGACGATCCCACTGAACTCTGACCATCGGTATAACTTTGCTTCGTAGTCTGCGATCCTCTCGATCTAGAATTCTGATTGGTCGTTCTACGTAGGACACATCTGAGTCTAACTGTACTTCAGTAGGCTGTAAGACATGAGACGGGTCTGGCTCATACTTCCGTAACATAGAAACATGAAAAACATTGTGTATGCCAGACAGGGATGGCGGTAGTGCCAAACGGTAGGCCAATGTACCGATACGCTGCAAAACTTCATATGGCCCAACATACATCGGGGATAACTTCCCCCGCATACCAAAACAAACTACACCCCTGAAGGGCGAGATCTTTAAGAAGACATTGTCTCCTAACTGGAATTCCAGCGGTCGTCGCCGCTTATTGGCATAGGCTGCTTGCCTATCCTGGGCCGCTTTCATCTTTTGGCGTATCAACTTTATCTTACCTTCCATATCCTTGATTATATCCGGTCCTCCGACAGCTGTGCTAGTCAAGTCCTCCCAATACAGCGGTGACCTACATTGTCGTCCGTACAGAGCTTCAAAATGAGCCATTTGAATGCTCGCCTGATAGCTGTTATTATAGGAGAACTCCACCAGTGCCACTGAATCCTGCCATGGAGTATCAAACTCCAAAACACATGCCCTCAACATGTCTTCGAGCGTCTGAATGGTATGCTCTATATGGCCGTCTCTCTGAGGGTGATAAGCTGTACTCAGGCTTACCTCTGTGCCCAAAGCTGCCTGGAGACCCTCCCAAAAATGTGAAGTAAACCTTGGATGTCTATCAGACACAATCGAGACTGGTATACCATGTAACTTCACCACATCCCGTATATACATCTGAGCCATCTTCAAGTATGTAAAGGACATACAATAAGGGATGAAATGAGCCACCTTCGTCAGCCTATCTACGATCACCCAGATCGCATCAAATCCTGAGGCCGTCCTTGGCAAGTGGGTCACAAAGTCCATAGAGATATGCTCCCACTTCCATTCGGGTACCTCTAAGCTCTTCAGCTCTCCACCAGGCCTCTGTTTCTCTGCCTTTACCTGTTGGCAGATCAAACATCTTTTAACAAAAGTGATCACATCATGCTTCATGCGTCTCCACCAGAATTGACCGTATAGGTCCTTGTACATCTTCCTTCCTCCTGGGTGGATACTGAACCGACTACTGTGAGCTCGCTCCAATATTCCTCTACGTAACTCTGGTGTATCTGGGACTACCCATCGGTTGCCCAGTCTCAAGGAATCATCCTCAGCCACTCTGAACTTGGATGGCTGACCCTGAAGTACCAATGATGTCCACCTCTGAACCTCATCATCCGACCTCTGGGCCTTCCTGATCGCCTCAAATATGTCTGGCTCTGCCAATAAGGTCGACACTCGCACAGGCGACGTGTCCACATCAAAATCATAGCCCAGATGGCAGTAAGAAGTCATCAAAGCCGACAAACACATAGCATCCTGTGGGGTCCTTGTTACTTAATCCATTATGTATCAATTACTCATACATACGTGAGTCTGAATTAAGTAAAAACATGCACTGATTAGAAGTTTCTTACTAAGTAAGTTGTTACAACTTTATCAAAACCCTACCATATACATCATATGGAAGTCAAACAACTTGAATAAAAACAACTCCTAGGCAGTGGTTCAGTTCGCAGCGGAAAATGACTCACATCCCGTCCTCCCACGTCTATGAGTCCCTACAGAAACATTCACACAACATGAGTATAGATAAACAACTATCTCAGTGCGATATCAAAACACAATATCAATGATAAAGCAATAATAATCATATCCAATGTGAATGCTCTGTCTCATGCATCAACAAATGCAACTATGTCATGACATGTCTCATCACACATCCTATTATCACGAGACTAAGATGATATGTCCATTTCCGCTCAATATGTCAGTGAAATCATCTCACATCTTCATATTAGCAACACATATCATTGTACCGTCCTCACATGATAATAGCCAGAGCATATACCCAAAAACCGACGTATATCTCTCATACCAAGTATATGTAGCATACCCGAGCATATCCCCAAACCAGGCGTATATCTCTAATGCTAACGTCGCATACCCGAGCATATACCCAAACCAGGCGTATACCTCTAATGCTAACGTATATACCTCATCCATCTCAAATACATGATAGCCATGGATGTACATGCATATGATACTACCAATCATATGATACCAACACAACACAATTCATATGATAACAATCGTATAACATCATCACACAATATCTATACTCCGTACGTCAACACGTACCTGGTATATGACAACAAAAGCGATAAAACAGTCGTTGATGGCTAGTGCCTCGTTGCCCCGTCCCCTGTGATGATGCTACAAGTACATGAACAATATACCATGTTATAAGAGGCTTCAAAAATAAATGCTACAAAAATATAACATGTTGCAAAATTCTGCCATCACCGATCGATCGCCCCATATTCTCGATCGATCGCCAAACTATTCACTCTTCACCGATCGATCGAACAAAAGCACCGATCGATCGCCACATGCACCGATCGATCGCCTCAAAATCACCGATCGATCGCTCAATGTTCAAACCGCCTTAAAATGTTTCTGTCTGCGTCGATCGATCGGAAATCCTTACCGATCGATCGCTGCGATTCCAACATTTGCAACCATGGCGATTTTCAAGCTTATCTTCATGGTATTTCTTGCACAATTCATTTCCTTATCATTTAATCACATTTCATGAAATCCCTAGGATCATATAAACATGTTCTAACATTATATCATCAAATTCTTGGCCTAGAAACAAGTTATGATTTCACACATAACTACATGATATGCCAATGCACATACTTCATCACCAACTACACAATTCAAGTTCAAAACCATAAATTCATTACCAAGATTGTACAAATTCACTTCAATTAACTTCCTAGCTCAATTCTCAAGTGAATTCCAAGCTCAACCAAAAGAGGAATTTCAAAGAGTTGGAGAGGAGCTTGTGTAGGATTTTGTAGGTGAAACATGAGAAACTAGGTGAATCCCCTCCCTAAGTCACTTGATATAATGTCATTTGGAGCTAATGACATGTTAAGTGACATGTACATGAAGATGAACTCCAAAGTCAAATGCAACTCTGTGAGACCCCGTTATCTCAAACATACTAATAGGTGCAATTAAGAGAACTAAACATTCATATGCATAAATCAGAGTAGTAAGTCGTGTTGATAAACCTGAGCTTAAGAGATTACAGTACCAAAAGTTCAAAAATGAATTTCACATATTCCTACAAAAAGGTACTACATTATAGTCTTACTCTACTACTTGTAGAAGCTATACAAAAAAATTCTCTAACATGTTAATCCTGTAGCACTCTTTATAGCTCAACATATCAACCCCGACCCTGGTTCTCATCATCAAAAGCACCTAAAAAGACAACCCCCAACAAATGAGCATACCGTGATTCATATTCAACACAATATGAATGTAAAGCGTAAATGCACAAATCATAAATACGAAGCACTTCCTGTATTTCCAAGCATTTACAACGCCCATTGGTTGTCCCTGTACCATAACTCATAATAACACATTATATGAACATATGGTTTCATAAATAAATGTCATGATATATCTTTCCTTCTTAAATCCTTACTTCAATCCTGAGTCATTTATCATTAGTGTATTTCAAAGCTTCTTACTTCTCCACGTAAGCGGAATTCTTCCTCGCTTCTTATGGAAATCCACGTAAGCGGAATTCTTCCTCGCTTCTTATGGAAGTTAGCGTAAGCATTAAAATCCTCACTAGGATAACCTTGACTCGTGAAATACACCTCTTATATTTCACAATATACATATGCAAAACGAAGCATATCAACATGTATCATATCATGATGCACTATCTTATGCATATCTGGCTTTACCTTGTGTTAAATAAATAAACACGTAATACAAGTTACCGTTGGGATGTCCGTACGTCGCTTACGTACCTTTCCAAAATGTAGTGTGTTGTGGGACTCTATCCCCTGCGCTGTGTAGCTGTCTGTGAAGGCTCTACACCAGTGTACAACACAATATTAGATGTCTCATTACAATCCAATATCAAAAATTAAACAAAATATAACAATTTATATTTTTCAACATTCTGGGTCTCTCGATCGATCGGCCCCTCTTCTCGATCAATCGAGAAGACGCCTTCTTTCAAAGCCAAGGTTCTGCCTTGCTCGATCGATCGAGATTAAATTTCGATCGATCGAGATGCTCTCTTCGAGAAACACCCTTCCAGAATTCTCGAACACCTATTTTCATACCCTGAAATCTAGCATATAAAATACACCACATGCTTAAACAATTATGCTAGCAGCTACAATACACTACCCTGAGTGTATTCATATCAAATTTACACCACAAATATAAATCCACATGCATAAACGTCGTCGATTTACACAAGTACTTAACCAAGATTCCAGAAAAACAGGGCATAAGGACCTAGCCCAGAATTTTCGAGCATACATCTTCACAACACTAAAACTACCACATAATTCGTAGTTCATGCTCAAACAAATATGCTGGTAATTTCACCAAACTACCATGTATGTATTCACATCAAAGGTTTACCAAAAACCCATCTAACATGCATGATATCACCTTATCAATATCACTCCCATTCCACATTTTTCAAGAAAAATAGGGCAATTATCTACCCAGATTTTCGAACACCCTTTTTCACATGCTTAAATCCTTAACATAAAACATGTAACATGCTCAAGGAAAAATACTGAGAGCTTCATAATAACACCATGTAAGCATTTAAATCGAAGGTTTTAAGAAACCTAAGCTAACATGCCATTTTTACACTACTCAAAAGCAAGAACTTAAACAAGTTTAAATCGAAAACAGGGCATGGTTTCTCACCCTACTTTGCTCCGATTTTTGAGAGGCTTCCAAGGAATGAAAAAGGCAAGGCTCCTCACGATTTTGCTTAGCAGGTGCTGGAGGTTATTTGGGAGAGAAAGCTTGAGATTTGGAAATGGAGGAGAAGGCTGAATGATTGTGCCAAGTGGGGTGATTAATCAGCCTTTGTACAGTTGATTGGTATGGGTTGGGGGGGGGGGGGGTGGTTGGGTGTTGGGTGGCATGATATGTTATGTTTTGGTCCCGGTATTTAGCACGATATTTTAAAATATCCTCACATGATATTTATAGTATTTTCTCAATAAAATACTTCAATTCCTATTTAGACATGCTTCACCAAAACAAATAACACACACCCCAAATAAACATGCCACAACCCCAAAATCCCAACATATATCACATGCACCCTGAAATGTATCTCCTCAATAATATTAATTCAACATCATGAATTAACACAAAAAATCATCATAATTTAAATAAATGATTAAAATCACCTAATCATTTCGGGGATATCACAATACTCCCCTACTTATAAGATTTCACCCTCGAAATCAGCATGCACTTACCCAAGATAAAATAAAACATAAATCACATACCAGAAAACAGTTCTGGATAGTGCTGCACCATGTGTCGCTCTGTCTCCCACGTGGCCTCCTCGACACCCCTACGATCCCACTGAACCTTGATCATAGGAATAACCTTGTTCCGAAGTCTGCAGTCTGCCCTATCCAGTATCCTGATAGGCCGCTCCACATAAGAAACATCGGACCTAACTGAACCTCTGAAGGCTGCAACACATGTGAAGGATCCAGCTCATACTTCCTCAGCATAGACACATGAAATACGTCGTGTATACCAGACAGAGAGGGCGGTAAAGACAAATGGTACGCCAGAGTACCAACACGCTGCAAGATCTCATACAGCCCTACATATCTTGGGGATAACTTCCCTCGCATCCCAAACCGTACCACACCTCTGAAAGGTGAGATCTTCAGAAAAACTCTGTCGCCTAACTGAAACTCCAACGGCCTTCGCCGCTGATTGGCATACGCTGCCTGTCTGTCCTGAGCTGCCTTCATCTTTCTCCTGATAACATTTACCTTTTCTTCCATATCCTGGACCAACTCTGGTCCTCCGACCGTTTTACGGTCCACATCATCCCAACACAAAGGCGACCTGCAACGCCTGCCATATAGGGCTTCAAATGGAGCCATCTGTATGCTAGCCCAGTAACTGTTATTATATGAAAATTCCACCAAGGCTAGTGAGTCCTGCCAAGAAGTGTCGAACTCCAGTACACAAGCCCTCAACATATCTTCGGGCGTCTGTATCGTACGCTCGGTTTGTCCGTCCGTCTGGGGATGATAGGCTATGCTCAACCTCAACTCTGTACCTAGAGCTGACTGAAGACCCTCGCAGAAGTGAGATGTAAACCGCGGATCTCGATCAGACACAATCGAAACAGGGATCCCATGCAGTCTCACCACATCTCTGACATATAACTGTGCCATCCTCAAGTACGTGAAGGTCATACAGTAGGGAATGAAATGAGCACTCTTAGTCAATCTGTCGACGACTACCCATATAGCATCGAAACCCGAAACAGTCCTCGGTAAGTGGGTCACGAAATCCATAGACACGTGCTGCCACTTCCACTCGGGTATCTCTAAACTCCTTAGTTCACCTCCAGGCCTCTGCCTCTCAGCCTTCACCTGCTGACAAATCAAACATCTTTTGACGAACGAGGTGACATCTTGCTTCATACGCCTCCACCAGAACTGGCTGTGTAGATCCTTATACATCTTCTTCCCGCCCGGGTGGACACTCATCCTGCTGTAATGAGCTCGCTGTAATATACCCTGTCGCAACTCGGGTGTATCTAGAACCACCCATCTGTCGCCAAGTCTCAGAGAACCGTCCTCAGTCACTCTGAATCTCGATGGCTGACCTGAATGAACCACTGACATCAATCTCTGAACCTCTGCATCGGTCCCCTGAGCCTTCCTGATGTGATCATAAATAACAGGCTCAGCTAACAAGGTCAAAACCTGTACCGGTGAAGCAGACACATCATAATCAAATCCCAAATGGCAGTAGGAGCCCAACATAGCTGATAGACACATGGCATCCTCTGCTGTGCTCCTCACCTTCCGACTCAAAGCGTTGGCTGTCAAGTTTGCTTTCCCCAAGTGGTATTCGATTTCACAGTCGTAGTCCTTCAGCAGGTCCATCCATCTCCTCTGCCTCATATTCAGCTCAGCCTGTGTAAACAAAAACTTCAGGCTCTTGTGATCAGTGAAGATGGTAAAAGAGGTACCATATAAGTAGTGTCGCCATATCTTCAAGGCAAACACTATAGCCGCTAACTCCAAATCGTGGACTGGATACCTCGTCTCATGTGGCTTCAACTGTCTAGAAGCATAAGCTACTACAAGTCTGTCCTGCATCAGTACGCATCCTAGGCCCTGTAGCGATGCGTCAGTATAAAGAACAAATCCTTTGTTCTCCCTGGGAATCACTAGAACTGGTGCAGTAGTCAGTCTGTGCTTTAATTCCCGGAAACTCTGCTCACAAGCCTCTGACCAACAAAATGGGACTCC
This sequence comes from Haberlea rhodopensis, assembly GCA_907163345.1. Taxonomy (NCBI): domain Eukaryota; kingdom Viridiplantae; phylum Streptophyta; class Magnoliopsida; order Lamiales; family Gesneriaceae; genus Haberlea; species Haberlea rhodopensis. The sequence goes on along the minus strand of CAJQUN010000122.1, from coordinate 1,478,543 downwards.
CTTCTGAGTCAGCTGTGTGAGTGGCTTGGCGATCTTTGAGAAACCCTCGACGAAACGTCGATAATAGCCGGACAGACCAAGAAAACTTCGAATCTCACTGACTGAAGTAGGGGCAGACCAATCCATAACTGCCTCTATCTTCCTCGGGTCTACTGATATCCCCTCTCGTGATATGATATGGCCAAAGAATGCTACACTGCTCAGCCAAAACTCACACTTGCTGAGTTTGGCGTACAACTGATGATCTCTGAGGATCTGGAGTACTATCCTCAGATGATCGGCATGATCCTCCTCACTCCTTGAATAGACAAGGATGTCATCAATGATTACAATCACAAACTGATCGAGGTACTCCTGAAATACTCTGTTCATCAAGCTCATAAAGACTGCAGGTGCATTTGTCACACCGAAAGGCATCACCAAGAACTCATAGTGTCCATACCGAGTTCTAAAAGCCGTCTTTTGGACATCGCCAGCTCTAACCCGTACCTGGTGACATCCTGACCTCAAGTCTATCTTTGAGTACACCTCTGTACCCTGAAGCTGATAAAAAAGGTCATCAATCCTCTGAAGTGGATACCTGTTCTTCACTGTGGCCTTGTTCAGTTGCCTGTAGTCAATGCACAGACGCATTGAACCATCCTTCTTTTTCACGAACAAGGCTGGTGCACCCCAAGGCGATACACTAGGACGAATGTATCCCTTGTCGAGGAGCTCCTGTAACTGTACCTTCAGCTCCCTCAGCTCTGCCGGTGCCATCCTATAAGGAGCACGGGTCCCTGGCAGCAGCTCAATGGCAAACTCAACATCCCTGACAGGCGGAAACCCTAGAATCTCATCTGGGAACACATCAATGAACTCCGCCACAACCGGAATGTCCTCGGCCCTAACTTCCTTCTCTTCTGATGCATCCACGACATAAATAAGGTAGCCCGTGTGGCCGCGTTCCAATAATCGCAACATCTTAACCGCTGAGATTACTCGAATCTTTGGACGAGAGCCATCCCCATAAAAAGTCCACTGGAACCCCTGATCAGATAGAAAATGAACAATCCTCTGTTGACAGTCTACCACAGCTCGGTATCTGCTCAACACGTCAATGCCGATAATGCAGTCAAAATCTGCCATCTCTAACTGAATCAGATCGGCCGTCAGATCATTGCCCTCAAAATAAATGAGGCAATCAGATAACTGTCGGTCAGCAGTCACATGCTTCCCCGTGAGTGTCGAGACCATGAGAGGCGTGGGTAACAGAGACGAGCACAAGCGGTGTCTCTCCACAAAAATAGTAGATACAAAAGAATGGGAAGCACCTGTATCTATCAATATAAGTGTAGGGTACGTAAGTAAATGGCACGTACCAGCAATGACCTCCTCTGGGGCTGCCTCAGCCTGCTCCCTAGTCAGTGCATACACTTGACCCTGCGGCGGTCCTGCCGTCTGACCTCCCTGTGGTCGAGGTGCAAACTGCTGTATCTGTGGTGCCCTCCCAGCATCAAACCTTGGCCTATTCGGCCCGGAGTCTGCCTGACCTGCCCGATTGGGGAAACCTCGAGCCAAGTGGCCCATCTTGCCACAAACATAGCAACCCTGATAGTCACGTGACAAGTGTCATCCTCCACAGTTGTTACATCGATTTCCTCCTATCTTACTTCCCTGGGATGGCCCTCGGTTACTTTACTTCTGACTTTGAGACTTCTTCCCACTGAATCTAGAAGATGAAGAGGCCCCACGAGGCTTGAACTGGTCCCCTCGTGGCCTCAGGCTATCAACAGCTGGTCTCTGAGGTGGTACAAAAGGGGGTACAATGTCCTTGTACGCGCCCACTGCAATCTCTGCCAATTCTGCCCATGTCAGGGCGTCATCAAATGAGCTGGGGTTGTTGGAGACAACCCGATCAAATAGTTCTGGCCTCAGTCCCTTCAGAAAGTTCCTCATCTTGGCATGACTGCTGACAGCAATATGAGGTACATACCTCAGTAGTGAGGAATACTGCATAGCGTAGTCTGATACTGACAGGCTGCCGGTGGCGCTTATCGCGTACGCCCAAATTAACCCTTCTTCAGTTAATAGCAAAAATATGTAGTATCGGAAGTATGGATCGATCCCACAGGGAAGGTAAATTTATTTCGTGCCACAAATGAATAGTAACAAGGGGGTTTTAGGATGAATGATTACTACTAAGCAAATTCTATAATTAAACTAATTAACGAGATTAACTAAGATGATTTAAACTTATGAGAGCGAAGCGATTCTTGGTTTCAGGTAACCGTACTTTTGGAAAATTATCTTTTGGTCATCAAATCAAAACATTCGAATTCTTACGATTATCTATCGATTGGAAATTCAATTCCTACTCATCTTATTCATGGCCAATGAGAAAACAGCATTCAATTCAACCCTTACCAAATCTCTAATCACCACTACAGCCATTAATGATTAAATCAATGATAGTTTTCAAAACTAATGAGTTCGATAAATCTAATCAATAAAAACTACAGCCGTTAAAATTGATTACTCAACCGTTGCTCCTAAGAATTCAATAACACCTATAGCCGGTTAATTATTGATCTTAGTTGTTTTTTAACAAACTATCGATTATGCAATTGAATATTAGGTGATCGGTCTAATACACAAACACAACAATCATGGAATTCGAAATTTGAGAAACAAATTGAAATCGAAATCTAATTCAACAATCAAACCGAATTCTCATAAAAGATTCAAATCCAAAAGTAGGTATCCCTTCAACCAAGAATCAAAGGGTTTTGGCCTAGCATAATTGAATCTAAAATCAACAACATATTATTCAAAAACATTAAAATAACAAAGGAAAAGAAATTACTAATAATAGTCACGATTCCGGCTTGTCGATTCCGGTCCCGTTCTTCGTTGTTCTTAACAAAACTTCAAAGAAAATTAATCTAAAATCTCCAATTATTCTCAAAGTTAGAAAAACTATCAAAAACTGCTGCTAATGAGGCTTAGTCTCGAGTTTTAGGGTATGGGAGTGATAAAAATGGGATACAATCTTTTAAACATGGTAAAAGACTCAATTTCCTAATTTCCGGACTCTTCGGCGATCGATCGCTAGTTTATTTTTTTTTTCAGCGAATTTCTTGAGGCGATTGATCGCCACTTTATCGCGATCGATCGCTGAGCTCCAGTAGACTTTGGCTGATCGATCGCCTGGCATTCGCGATCGATCGCTGACCCGTGAATTTTGTTGCAAAAGTTTCTGTCCATAGGCGATCGATCTCCACTTCCAGGCGATCGATTGCCACCTCCAAAATTACATTTTTGCCCTTTTCTTGATCAACTTTGAGTCCTTGTCATATCCATGTCTCTTCTTGGTCTTTACACATCATTTTTAGCTCGTTTTCTTCGATTGTACCTACAATTACACAAATATACGATTAGGTAGCATACGTATCAAATTATCTATCAAAACCTACCAAATCGTAGACAATTAAGCACTAAAGATGTGTCTATTTCTAGTCACATCAGCTGCCCTGCTTCAAACTATTGAACTCATCTTCCTTCAATTGTCTGGCAGCTGCAGAAAAGTACCGGTTAAGGAACCGGGTCCTGAATACAGTCCAATCAACCGTCATACCCTGAGCTCTCAGCTCCATAACTGTGGTCTTCCACAACGTGGAAGACTTCTTCGCTAACTGGAACTCTGCCAAGCTCAGCCAGGCAGTCCGTGCACAGGGTGCTGATACGAAAATCTGTTCCAGTCTCTCAAGCCATTCCTCGGCTGCTTCCCCAGTCTCTGTCCCTTCAAATAATGGTGGATGATAGCTCAAGAACTGGGTCAGACTTATCTCCCCTGGTAGCAGTATCTGTGCAATAGGCTCCAAGCCTACAGTAGGTGGCGGTAACGGATTCGTTTGAGCAATACTAGCGTTCATACTGCCCATATCCCCTACCTCTTCATTGAGGTTCTCCGGGTTAATAGCCGCCATGCTGCAACACAAGAGTTAACAACAATACCAAAAGCAATTCATAATATAAGCCGTTAGATAACAAGAGTATCAATATTCAAAGCATGTTAGTATAACACTTATACAACAATATGCATCACGTGCATAACATGCCCAACAATGAATACCTAGCCCACTTGTCTCTAAAGGCCACCCTTCACTCTTCCTTGGTTATCTAACCACTGCTCTGATACCACTAAATGTGAGACCCCATTATCTCAAACATACTAATAGGTGCAATTAAGAGAACTAAACATTCATATGCATAAATCAGAGTAGTAAGTCGTGTTGATAAACCTGAGCATAAGAGATTACAGTACCAAAAGTTCAAAAAGAAATTTCACATATTCCTACAAAAAGGTACTACATTATAGTCTTACTCTACTACTTGTAGAAGCTATACAAAAAAATTTCTCTAACATGCTAATCCTGTAGCACTCCTTATAGCTCAGCATATCAACCCCAACCCTGGTTCTCATCATCAAAAGCACCTACAAAGACAACCCCCAACAAATGAGCATACCGTGATTCATATTCAACACAATATGAATGTAAAGCGTAAATTCACAAATCATAAATACGAAGCACTTCCTGTATTTCCAAGCATTTACAACGCCCATTGGTTGTCCCTGTACCATAACTCATAATAACACATTATATGAACATATGGTTTCATAAATAAATGTCATGACATATCTTTCCTTCTTAAATCCTTACTTCAATCCTGAGTCATTTATCATTAGTGTATTTCAATGCTTCTTACTTCTCCACGTAAACGGAATTCTTCCTCGCTTCTTATGGAAATCCACGTAAGCGGAATTCTTCCTCGCTTCTCATGGAAGTTAGCGTAAGCATTAAAATCCTCACTAGGATAACCTTGACTCGTGAAATACACCTTTTATATTTCACAATATACATATGCAAAACGAAGCATATCAACATGTATCATATCATGATGCACTATCTTATGCATATCTGGCTTTACCTTGTGTTAAATAAATAAACACGTAATACATGTTACCGTTGGGATGTCCATACGTCGCTTACGTACCTTTCCAAAATGTAGTGTGTTGTGGGACTCTATCCCCTGCGCTGTGTAGCTGTCTGTGAAGGCTCTACACCAGTGTACAACACAATATTAGATGTCTCATTACAATCCAATATCAAAAATTAAACAAAATATAACAATTTATATTTTTCAACATTCTGGGTTTCTCGATCGATCGGCCCCTCTTCTCGATCGATCGAGAAGACGCCTTCTTTCAAAGCCAAGGTTCTGCCTCGCTCGATCGATCGAGATTAAATTTCGATCGATCGAGATGCTCTGTTCGAGAAACACCCTTCCAGAATTCTCGAACACCTATTTTCATACCCTGAAATCTAGCATATAAAATACACCACATGCTTAAACAATTATGCTAGCAGCTACAATACACTACCCTGAGTGTATTCATATCAAATTTACACCGCAAATATAAATCCACACGCATAAACGTCGTCCATTTACACAAGTACTTAACCAAGATTCCAGAAAAACAGGGCATAAGGACCTTGCCCAGAATTTTCGAGCATACATCTCCACAACACTAAAACTACCACATAATTCGTAGTTCATGCTCAAACAAATATGCTGGTAATTTCACTAAACTACCATCTATGTATTCACATCAAAGGTTTACCAAAAACCCATCTAACATGCATGATATCACTTTCTCAATATCACTCCCATTCCACATTTTTTCAGAATAACAGGGCCCAGATTTTCGAACACCCTTTTTCACATGCTTAAATCCTTAACATAAAACATGTAACATGCTCAAGGAAAAATACTAAGAGCTTCATAATAACACAATGCAAGCATTGAAATCGAAGGTTTTAAGAAACCTAAGCTAACATGCCATTTTTACACTACTCAAAAGCAAGAACTTAAACAAGTTTAAATCGGAAACAGGGCATGGTTTCTCACCCTACTTTGCTCCGATTTTTGAGAGGCTTCCAAGGAATGAAAAAGGCAAGGCTCCTCACGATTTTTCTTAGCAGGTGATGGAGGTTATTTGGGAGAGAAAGCTCGAGATTTGGAAATGGAGGAGAAGGCTGAATGATTGTGCCAAGTGGGGTGATTAATCAGCCTTTGTACAGTTGATTGGTATGGGTTGGGGGGGTGGTTGGGTGTTGGGTGGCATGATGTGTTATGTTTTGGTCCCGGTATTTAGCACGATGTTTTAAAATATCCTCACATGATATTTATAGTATTTTCTCAATAAAATACTTCAATTCCTATTTAGACATGCTTCACCAAAACAAATAACACACACCCCAAATAAACATGCCACAACCCCAAAATCCCAACATATATCACATGCACCCTGAAATGTATCTCCTCAATAATATTAATTCAACCCCATGAATTAACACCAAAAATCATCATAATTTAAATAAATGATTAAAATCACCTAATCATTTCGGGGATATCACAAACTCCAACTCAAATTAAATTCACATGCCTATTCAAATGCCTACTAGTTTATGTTGCTTGATATGTTACTACACTTGATTAAATTCAAATCAGTTTGCACCATGTTTCATTCCTTGCCATATATCATCTCATGCAAGTATTATTTCATTCTTGGTTCCACCCGAACCCCCATTATCATACCGCCATTTGATATAATTACACCATAATCATATCACACGTGTATAAAACAAATCGAGGCATTACAATTCTCCCCCACTCATTGAATTTCGTCCTCGAAATGGCATATACAACCATAACACATGCTCTACATAACAATACATATGATATATGCCGTATACAAAACATGTAACATATCAACATACCAGAAAACAAATCTGGATACCGTTGCATCATATGCTGCTCCGTCTCCCACGTTGCCTCGTCGACACCCCTTCTGTCCCACTGTACTTTAACCATAGGAATCACTTTATTCCGCAACCTGCGTTCAGCTCGATCCAAGATCATAACCGGTCGTTCCTCATACGACACATCTGTATCTAACTGTACATTAGGTAGCTGTAATACATGACTCGGATCTGGTTCATATTTCCTCAACAGTAATACATGACTCGGATCTGGTTCATATTTCCTCAATAGTGAAACATGAAAAACATGATGAATACCACTCAATGCCGGCGGTAGTGCCAAGCGATATGCCAACGTACCAATACGTTGCAATACCTCATACGGACCAACATATCGTGGAGACAATTTTCCACGTTTACCAAACCGTACTACACCTTTAAAAGGTGAGATTTTCAAGAACACACGGTCACCAACTTGAAACTCAAGTGGTCTACGTCGCTTATTCGCATAAGCATCCTGTCTGTCCTGAGCAGCTTTAAGTTTCAATCGAATTAACTTCACTTTCGCTTCCATTTCATGAATCATATCTGGTCCATGTAAGGAAGACTGATCCACAGCATTCCAATACAATGGCGATCTACACCGTCGCCCATATAGAGCCTCAAATGGTTCCATCTGTATACTAGTTTGATAACTGTTATTATATGAAAATTCCACTAATGGCAATGACTCTTGCCAAGAGGTATCAAACTCTAATACACAGACACGCAACATATCCTCAAGCGTCTGTATTGTACGCTCTGTTTGTCCATCTGTCTGAGGATGATATGATGTACTCAACCGCACTTCAGTTCCCAATGATGTCTGTAACCCTTCCCAAAAATGAGAAGTAAATCTCGGATCACTATCCGACACAATGGAAACTGGTATACCATGTAGTCTCACTACATGTTGAATGTACAATTGTGCCATTCGCAAATATGTAAATGTCATACAATATGGCACGAAATGAGATACTTTGGTGAGTCGGTCAACGATCACCCAAATGGCATCACAACCAGAAGACGTCCTTGGCGAATGAGTTACAAAATCCATCGTGATATGTTCCCATTTCCACAGAGGAATGTCCAAACTGTGTAATTCACCTCCTGGTTTCTGTCTTTCTGCTTTTACTTGTTGACAAACTAAACACTGTTTCACAAAGTTCAAGACATCCTGTTTCATACGTTTCCACCAAAATTGGGTACATAAATCATGATACATTTTCTTTCCTCCAGGATGTATACTGTATCTACTACAATGAGGACGTTGTAGTAGTTCTTGACGTAGTCCCAATGAAGCAAGTACTACCCAACAGTTTCTGTATTTAAGAATCCCATCATTTGTAAGTATATATTGAGATGTTTGTCCTTGATTTATCATGTCCTTCCATTGTTGTACCTCATCATCAGTATTTTGTGATGTCTTGATTTTCTCAAAAATATCAGGTTCAACCAACAATGTTGATGTGATGTCCGGGGATTAATGGTGTTAATCACAGTGCGGTAATAGTCCTTGATGGATTTTTAATTGTGGCAATTAGGAATTAACTACGGTTTGGCGTCTCCCGAGGTTGATAAATTGGGCATTTGGGATCGTTGGAACCAAAGGTTGAGATTGTATTCTCATTTTGGTGGAAAACCTATGAGTTGGGTTTTTAGTGGGACTTGGAGTCCGGGGTACCTTATGTTGGGGCCAGTATGGGGATTTGATGTTGGAGAGAGAGTTTTTGATAACAGATGATTTTTATTGAATCATGATGTATTTGTGGAGGTATTGGCGTGTTTGGGTATTTTGCTATATATACCCGTTGGACTCGAGATTTCCGTCATTTGGCACGGAATCACTTCTCTCCTCTCCTCTCCCCCCTCTTATCGTGTGACCCCTTTCCCCTAACCCTCATCTTTTCTCTTTGGAGAAAAATGACCGGAGGCTCGATTTAGGAGCCGGATTCTTCGAAGAAAAGATGGTAATCTCCTTCTCCTCTCTTGTAGCTTTGATTTGATTGTTTCTTTGTTGGATTTGGTTGAGTTTTGGGTTTAGCACCCTTGTTGGAGGTCCTTGTGTGAGGATTTGTTGTGGTTTTGAGTTGGGAGGAGTTGGGGTATGTTTTGTGGAGGTTTCTGTTGGGATATGCCCTAAGACAAATCATTAGATGATTGTTTTGACATACAATGTTTATGATTTTATGAATGGCAATTCATTATTATATATTATTCTTTTAACTGTGCAATGTGAATTAATATATATGTTAATGTCCTTAGAATAATATTGTATTATTCTTAAAGATGTCCCTAGTCAAGTATTATCATGAATAGGGATAATGATAATACGTAGAGACTAGTATGTGTTGATCGATGAATTGTTCATGATATGAGATATCAAATCAACATATGGGTACATGTTAGAGAACGATGTACTGGAGAGACCCACCATGAGAATGCAACATGGATAGTTATATGATCGTCATATGCAATTCTCATAGTGATAATAATGTATGTAATCCTTACGACTTGTGATCATCAGAGATCCCAACATAAGGAGTTATGTATCTTGATATCGCCAAACGTTACCCGTAACAGGGTAAACTATGAAGGCGAATATTGGATACACTACGAATTATGTAGAGAGATGTTGACTGATCGAGATAGGATTTGTCCCTCCTATATAACAGGAGATGTGTTTGGCCCTTGATCAAGTGAGAACTAAAATGCATGGCCATGCTCGAATAAGTCGATATGAGATATCAAGCTTATTCGTTTATTCTAGTTCTACTTGGGGATCAAGAAATAGAGATTGAATATACGAGTATGACTATTCCATGACTCGTGTTCAATCTAAACACAAAGGACAAAGGGATTAAGTTACATGGTTAATATTATCACAAGTTCTAAAGGTTATGTCGAGTCATTGACATTCTTGTAATTTGGGTAGCCTCGATGTGTTGCTAGACACCGCTCCTTGCTTGCGACATAAAATCAGATTTTATGTCACTGCCAACATTACAAGATCCTATCGGGTCGCACAAAAGATCAAATCGAGAAGGGAAATTATATTCATGGGATGAATTAAATAATTAAGAGGAGTCTTAATTAATTATCATTAAATTAAATCATGGGCTTAAGCCCATGAGGCTTTATGAAAGCCTTTAATTAAATGATATATAAAGGGATTGCATGGTGATTAATAAGATTAAGACAATTCATATCATTCAACCTAGAAACTACAAAAGGCACACGGCCGCCTATCAACTTGAGCTCTCGGCTTTTCATAGCCGTGTGGTTCTTGGTCTGTTGTGCCATCCTTTTCGATTTAGAATCGAGTGTGCTTCTTGTTCCGGTTTAATAACTTGTCTAGCAACTTGTTATTAAACTATCCCTTCGCCCGATTTGATCGTGTGGATACCGTTGAGGCAAAACTAGTCATGTTTTGCTAGTGACTCGGAGGAAGCGTTGGACGTGGTGCAGCTCCGTGGAATCTGCTCAAACACGCTACAAGGGTGAGAATTTTGTAAACCTTTATCCGATATGAATCCCTATGTATAGATCCATTGTTCTAGTAATCCAAAATATTTTATTCCGCTGCGTTGTATGCTCTAGGATTACTTACAGTGGTATCAGAGCCGTGTACAAGGCTCATATCGGATTTATGTGGTTAAATAGTTTAATCATATTTAGATTAATATTGCATGCTATTTAAAACTATATGAACATATATGATATGTTAATATTTAGTTTGTGAAAATCATCGTAAAATTGTATTTGATATAATTGGCAAATAATCAAATTTATTGGGCAATATTTGTAAGGACCCTAAACCTTAACAGTGAATTCAAGATATAAATAGGGCTAAATATGTATTAAAGACATCTTAGGGTTCTGGTTTGATGTGAGCACAATTAGGTTACAGGCCAAAATAAAACTTCAACAATTAATCAGTTACATTCTCGATCATGAATGTTTAAGTGATAGCATTAGACTACTTCTCGAGTAGAGACTATCCAAGATTCCTGTACTCTATCTTCATTACACTTTCAACAGCTCACAATTCAACCGACCCTCAGCCCCCTTGATTCAAAATGTACCTACAGGAACAACTCACCATGAGCATATATATATATATCATCACTTAACACAATTCAACTTAATTAAGTAATTAAGCGTATGAAACGATTAATTGATATGCTCCTCGATTACCACATTAGCACATTTCATTGTCGTTCCTGTTTCACAAGCTTATGCACAAAATCATTAGTTCAAGATATAATGATTGATAACGCGTTTCCAATTATAATCACAATAATTCACTTTAACCACTTGAATTGTGACTGTTCCGGTCCCAATACAACAGCGGAATTTTAGGACCCCTCGCTTCGACATATAGCGGCATCATATGATATCCCTCGCTTCGACAATGACAGCGGCATGTTACCTCGCTTAGACATGACAGCGGCAAATATCATACTACCATCGCTTCATATGACAGCGGCAAGTACCTCCCTCGCTCGGAGATAAAGGCTACCGGAACATTCATCAATTCCCATCACATTAATCAATCACAATAGTTGATTCCATTATCACAGTAATTCACAATCATTTCACATATATCATCACGTGTAAGGATTCACTATCCACAATGTACATAATTAAATGTATGGCACAGTTTTACCGTCCGATGCTCGTACGCCTCACTACGTACCTTGGTTCCAAAAGTGGAGATATCGTGGACTTTATCTCCTAGGCTGTGTGGCTACCTGGGATGGTTCTACATAATCACATGAATCCATATTAGAAACCAATAATGGAACCATTATCAAAAACATCACCATATAGAACAAAAATCTCAAAATCCAAAATTTAGGCCTTGCGATCGATCGGCCCCAAGCCCCGATCGATCGCCAAGTTGAGAAAATCAGGCATCTGGATACTGCCTCCACCGATCGATCGGACCATTTTACCGATCGATCGAGACATCACACCGATCGATCGGTAAAAACGCCGATCGATCGGTAAGCTATTTTTACGCCTGGCTTAGGTACTGTCTTGCTCGATCGATCGGACCAAATTTCCGATCGATCGAGAAACCCTGTTTCAGCGAGAAACATCCAAGTATGAGCTTCTAACCACACCTATACTCATGTACAACCAAAAACAACCACTAAGCTCAACATATAACCACAAAACAACATGAAAATACATCTCCCACCATGAATAACAAGATGAACCAAGATCCACTCATTTAACCTCAAAAACAAGCTATAAATCAACCAAGACTCAACAAGACTTTACTATAAAGGAAGCTTACCACTTGAGCTTCAAGTTTTTGGCAAGAAAACACAAAAACTCTTCCTTTGTCAAGTCTTCTCTTCCACTCCAGTTTCAAAAACGAAAATGGCAGCTAATGGAGTGAATGGATGAGGTTTAGAGACAAAATCTGAGAGGGATGGGGTGATGGGATGTAAAGCAATGCAAGTGGCCCTCTTTGTCATGCTAGTTAATTTCAAAACTTTTAATGTATGATAAATTACAAGCATGATGTATGAAATACCTCTACATGATATTTTAAAAGCATATTACCACAATGGATTCAAAGTCTCCATTAAAATCATGCTTTCCCAAATAAACACAACCCATATCAAATAAACTATCATAACACTCAAATTCCCCACATGAATAACATGCACTCCGAAATGCTTTACCGGATCATTCCTATCATGACTAAGCATTTCATATGATAAACAATGCCGACACATAATTCATTTATCACCATAAATCACATAAACATGCCCAAATCGCATATAATTATTTCGGGGACATCACAATACTCCCCTACTTATAAGATTTCGCCCTCGAAATCACATGCACTTACCCAACCAAAACTAAACATAATTCACATACCAGAGAATAGTTCTGGGTAGTGCTGCACCATATGCCGTTCCGTCTCCCACGTGGCCTCTTCGACACCCCGACGATCCCACTGAACCTTGACCATCGGTATGACCTTGCTTCGAAGTCTGCGATCCTCTCGATCCAGAATTCTGACTGGCCGTTCAACATAGGATACATCTGAACTCAACTGAACCTCAGAAGGTTTCAATACATGAGACGGATCCGGCTCATACTTCCTCAACATAGAAACATGGAAGACATCATGTATACCGGATAATGACGGCGGTAAGGCTAGTCGGTAAGCCAAAGTACCTATGCGCTGCAATATCTCGTATGGCCCAACATACCTCGGAGACAACTTCCCCCGCATACCGAAACGTACTACACCTCTGAAAGGTGAGATTTTTAGAAAGACCTTGTCTCCTACTTGGAATTCTAATGGTCGCCGTCGTTTATTAGCATAGGCCGCTTGCCTATCTTGAGCCGCTTTCATTTTCTGACGGATCACTTTTATTTTCTCTTCCATTTCACGAATCAATTCCGGTCCTCCGACCGTCTTACTAGTCAAATCTTCCCAGTATAACGGTGATCTACAACGTCGACCGTAAAGGGCCTCAAATGGAGCCATCTGTATGCTCGCCTGATAACTGTTGTTGTAAGAGAATTCTACAAGTGGCACTGAATCTTGCCACGGGGTATCGAACTCCAATACACATGCCCTCAATATGTCCTCAAGCGTCTGTATGGTACGCTCTGTCTGACCATCTGTCTGAGGGTGGTAAGCTGTACTCAGTCTCACCTCTGTACCCAAAGCTGATTGAAGACCCTCCCAAAAGTGCGATGTGAACCGTGGGTCTCTATCGGATACAATCGAGACTGGAATGCCATGCAATCTTACTACGTTCCGAACATATAATTGAGCCATCTTTAAGTATGTGAAAGTCATACTATATGGAATGAAGTGAGCCACTTTTGTCAGTCGATCTACAATCACCCAGATCGCATCAAATCCCGAGGCAGTCCTTGGCAAATGGGTCACGAAATCCATAGAGATGTGCTCCCACTTCCACTCTGGTATCTCTAAACTCTTCAACTCGCCTCCGGGCCTCTGCCTTTCTGCTTTCACTTGTTGGCAAATTAGACACTTCTTAACGAATGACATAACGTCTCTCTTCATCCGTCTCCACCAAAATTGATCACGCAAGTCCTTGTACATCTTTCTCCCACCTGGATGTATGCTAAGTCTGCTACAATGAGCACGATGCAAGATCCCTTGACGCATCTCTGGTGCCCTCGGCACTACCCAACGGTTACCAAGTCTCAAGGAACCATCCTCTGCTACTCTGAATTTTGATGGCTGACCCAGACGTATACATGATAACCATCTCTGTACTTCAACGTCTGTCACCTGGACTTTCCTGATAAGTTCAAAGATGTCCGGTTCTGCCAATAAGGTCGACACCCGCACCGGCGATACATCTAAATCAAAATCATATCCCAATTGACAACAAGAGGCCATCAAAGCCGACAGCTGAATCACATCATCTGCTGTATACTTCACTTTCCTGCTCAAGGCATCAGCGGTCAGGTTCGCCTTCCCTGGATGGTACTCTATCTCGCAATCATAGTCCTTGAGTAAATCCATCCACCTCCTTTGCCTCATATTCAGTTCCGCTTGAGTAAATAGGAACTTCAAGCTCTTATGATCTGTGTAAATGGTAAAGGATGTACCATAGAGATAATGTCGCCAAATTTTCAAAGCGAAAATAATGGCCGCCAGTTCCAAATCATGAACCGGGTACCTGGTCTCATGAGGTTTCAACTGCCTCGATGCATAAGCCACCACGTGCTTATCCTGCATCAGTACACAGCCCAATCCTTGCAGTGATGCATCCGTGTACAAAGCAAACCGTTCGTTCTCCGAAGGAATTACCAGAACAGGTGCTGTAGTCAGTCGGTGCTTCAACTCTTGGAAGCTCTGCTCACATGCCTCAGACCATGAAAACGGAACACCCTTCTGAGTCAACTGCGTTAACGGCTTAGCGATCTTAGAGAATCCCTCGACGAAACGTCGGTAGTAACCCGCTAAACCGAGGAAGCTACGGATCTCGGGCACGGATGTAGGCGCAGACCAATCCATCACTGCTTCCACTTCCTGGGATCCACAGAAATCCCATCACTAGAAATTACATGCCCCAAAAATACTACGCTGCTCAGCCAAAATTCACACTTGCTCAGCTTAGCATACAACTGATTGTCCCTGAGAACCTGGAGCACTGTCCTCAAATGATTCCTGTGGTCTTCCTCGCTCCGGGAATAGATAAGTATATCGTCAATAAATACGATGACGAATTGATCCAAATAGGGTTGGAATATTCGATTCATCAAGCTCATGAACACAGCCGGGGCGTTTGTCACTCCAAACGGCATGACCAAAAACTCATAGTGACCTAACGGGTCCGGAAGGCCGTCTTCTGCACATCATCCTCTCTAACTCGGATCTGGTGGTACCCCGACCTCAAATCAATCTTACTGTACAACCTCGTGCCCTGCAACTGATCAAACAAGTCGTCGATCCGCGGAAGAGGGTATTTATTCTTCACTGTGGCCTTATTCAATTGTCTGTAGTCGATGCACAATCTCATCGACCCATCCTTCTTTTTCACAAATAACACAGGCGCGCCCCAAGGTGATACGCTGGGGCGTATGTAACCCTTATCAAGTAGTTCTTGTAGCTGCTCTTTCAGCTCTCTCAACTCCGCTGGTGCCATCCTGTAAGGGGCACGAGAAATAGCGGATGTCCCGGGTAATAATTCGATCCCGAACTCTACTTCCCTAATCGGCGGAAATCCGGGAATCTCTTCCGGAAATACGTCGGCAAACTCGGCAACTACTGGAATATCTTCGACCCTTAACTCTTCTTTCTTTCCAGCAATGTCAATGGCATAAATAAGGTAGCCTTCATGCCCACGTTCCAATAACTGAGTCATCCTTAAGGCCGATATCAACGGGACTCTTGAGCCGGAACCATCCCCATAAAAAGTCCACCGATCCCCTAAATCAGATCTGAACCGAACTGTTCTCTGTCTGCAGTCCACCACTGCCTGATACCTGTTTAGCACATCGATCCCCACGATACAATCAAAATCTGACATCTCCAAAACGATCAAATCTGACTTCAACTCGTTGCCCTCAAAATAAATGAGGCCGTCATCAATGAACCGATCTGTAAGCACACTTTTTCCAGCGGGTGTCGAAACCACAAGAGGCGTGGGTGACGGAGTCGTGCATATACGGTGCTTCTCCACAAAACTCGTCGACACAAAGGAGTGCGACGCACCTGTATCTATCAAAATATAAGCAGGGTGCGTAAATAAATAACACGTACCCGCTATCACTTCCTCTGGAGCTGCTGTAGCCTGCTCCCTGGTAAGGGCATACACTTGTCCTTGAGGTGGCCCCAACGGCTGTCCTCCCAATGGTCTCGGTGCAAATGGTGGTCTCTGTTGCACTGGCCTGTCCGAAGGTCTCCCCATAGTATTCTGTGGTCCTCCCCGATTAGGACAATTTCGGGCCAAGTGCCCATGTTTCCCACACTCATAACAAGCAGAGCATACTTTCACTGAATGGGGTCCCCCGCATAGAAAACACTTAACTTTCTCAAAACTGCTAGCCTGAGACTGTCCCCGATGAGACGGAGCATTACTTCCACGACCACCCCTTCCACGCGTATCTTGCCATCTACCACTGAATCTGGAAGATGAGGAGTTTCCCTTTGGCTTAAAATGGTCGCCCCTTGGTTTCAAATTTTCAGGGGTCGGTCTCTGAGATGGTGCTGGAGGCGGTGCCACATTCGGATATGCACCCACTCCCAACTCTGCCAGTTCAGCTCGTGCTAGGGCATCATCAAAACAAGTAGGGCCATAAGTGATCACCCTATCATACAACTCCGGCCTCAAGCCTTTCATGAAGTTCCTCATCTTTGCTTGGGTGCTAGAGGCGATATGAGGTACATATCGAAGCAAGGAACAGTACTGGAGGGCATAGTCAGACACTGGCATAGTACCTTGCCTCAAGCCATTGAATTCATCCTCTTTAGCCTGCCGTGCTGCCGCTGAGAAGTACCGGGTCAGAAATCGAGTCCTAAACAGCTTCCAGTTTATTTCCTGACCTTGAGCCTCCTGTTCAATCACTGTGGTCTTCCACCACATCAACGCCTTTTTGGCCAACTGAAATTCTGCTAGCCGTATCCACGCTGTCTTTGCGCACGGGGCAGCCACAAATATCTGCTCCAACCTCTCTAGCCATTCCTCGGCCTTCTCCCCTGTTTCAGTCCCTTCAAAAGTTGGGGGCCGATAAGCTAGAAACTGCGTCAAACTCAGTTCTCCCGGCAATAACTGTTGTTCGGACGGCTCTTCGCCCAAGGCTGGCGGCGGTAGGGGATTTGTATGTCTAGCACTAGCATTTACACTTATCGCATCACCAACATCAACATTCGCTGCCATACTGCAACACAAGGGTTAACAACAATATACAAAACAGTTCACATATTACATCGTTAGAAAACCATAACACGTTAATATAACAGTCACATGCTTCATATGCGTACAACATATTTAAAAGTGGACGCCTAGCCAACTTATTGCTAAGGCTACCCTTCACTCATTCCCGGGTTCTCTAACCACTGCTCTGATACCACTAATTGTAAGGACCCTAAACCTTAACAGTGAATTCAAGATATAAATAGGGCTAAATATGTATTAAAGACATCTTAGGGTTCTGGTTTGATGTGAGCACAATTAGGTTACAGGCCAAAATAAAACTTCAACAATTAATCAGTTACATTCTCGATCATGAATGTTTAAGTGATAGCATTAGACTACTTCTCGAGTAGAGACTATCCAAGATTCCTGTACTCTATCTTCATTTACACTTTCAACAGCTCACAATTCAACCGACCCTCAGCCCCCTTGATTCAAAATGTACCTACAGGAACAACTCACCATGAGCATATATATATATATATCATCACTTAACACAATTCAACTTAATTAAGTAATTAAGCGTATGAAACGATTAATTGATATGCTCCTCGATTACCACATTAGCACATTTCATTGTCGTTCCTGTTTCACAAGCTTATGCACAAAATCATTAGTTCAAGATATAATGATTGATAACGCGTTTCCAATTATAATCACAATAATTCACTTTAACCACTTGAATTGTGACTGTTCCGGTCCAATACAACAGCGGAATTTTAGGACCCCTCGCTTCGACATATAGCGGCATCATATGATATCCCTCGCTTCGACAATGACAGCGGCATGTTACCTCGCTTAGACATGACAGCGGCAAATATCATACTACCATCGCTTCATATGACAGCGGCAAGTACCTCCCTCGCTCGGAGATAAAGGCTACCGGAACATTCATCAATTCCCATCACATTAATCAATCACAATAGTTGATTCCATTATCACAGTAATTCACAATCATTTCACATATATCATCACGTGTAAGGATTCACTATCCACAATGTACATAATTAAATGTATGGCACGTTTTACCGTCCGATGCTCGTACGCCTCACTACGTACCTTGGTTCCAAAAGTGGAGATATCGTGGACTTTATCTCCTAGGCTGTGTGGCTACCTGGGATGGTTCTACATAATCACATGAATCCATATTAGAAACCAATAATGGAACCATTATCAAAAACATCACCATATAGAACAAAAATCTCAAAATCCAAAATTTAGGCCTTGCGATCGATCGGCCCCAAGCCCCGATCGATCGCCAAGTTGAGAAA
Source organism: Haberlea rhodopensis (assembly GCA_907163345.1). Classification (NCBI taxonomy): domain Eukaryota; kingdom Viridiplantae; phylum Streptophyta; class Magnoliopsida; order Lamiales; family Gesneriaceae; genus Haberlea; species Haberlea rhodopensis. The sequence goes on along the minus strand of CAJQUN010000122.1, from coordinate 1,459,997 downwards.
ATCAGGCATCTGGATACTGCCTCCACCGATCGATCGGACCATTTTACCGATCGATCGAGACATCACACCGATCGATCGGTAAAAACGCCGATCGATCGGTAAGCTATTTTTACGCCTGGCTTAGGTACTGTCTTGCTCGATCGATCGGACCAAATTTCCGATCGATCGAGAAACCCTGTTTCAGCGAGAAACATCCAAGTATGAGCTTCTAACCACACCTATACTCATGTACAACCAAAAACAACCACTAAGCTCAACATATAACCACAAAACAACATGAAAATACATCTCCCACCATGAATAACAAGATGAACCAAGATCCACTCATTTAACCTCAAAAACAAGCTATAAATCAACCAAGACTCAACAAGACTTTACTATAAAGGAAGCTTACCACTTGAGCTTCAAGTTTTTGGCAAGAAAACACAAAAACTCTTCCTTTTTCAAGTCTTCTCTTCCACTCCAGTTTCAAAAACGAAAATGGCAGCTAATGGAGTGAATGGATGAGGTTTAGAGACAAAATCTGAGAGGGATGGGGTGATGGGATGTAAAGCAATGCAAGTGGCCCTCTTTGTCATGCTAGTTAATTTCAAAACTTTTAATGTATGATAAATTACAAGCATGATGTATGAAATACCTCTACATGATATTTTAAAAGCATATTACCACAATGGATTCAAAGTCTCCATTAAAATCATGCTTTCCCAAATAAACACAACCCATATCAAATAAACTATCATAACACTCAAATTCCCCACATGAATAACATGCACTCCGAAATGCTTTACCGGATCATTCCTATCATGACTAAGCATTTCATATGATAAACAATGCCGACACATAATTCATTTATCACCATAAATCACATAAACATGCCCAAATCGCATATAATTATTTCGGGGACATCACAATATTTTCGGCCATCACCATCACAAATGACACCACGGCTAGCCACATGAGGGCTAGGGTTTTCGAACCCTTGGCTCGAGATGGCTTAGTCGTTGTGGCTAATAATTGTGCATGGAAGTGTCGAAAATTGATTAGGGTTTAGAACCCATTGGCTCGTGACGGCTAGCTCATGACGGCTAGGGTTTCGAACCCTAGTAGCCGTGCATGGGCTCGGCCATCATCGCCTCTTATGCTAAGGTTTTGAGACGTGGATGAGTTTTGAACTCTTTGGCTCGATAATGGTTCACGCATGCATGGATTAGTAGCTTTACCACATGAGAGCAAGGTTTTTCGAACCCTTAGCTCGAGATGGTTGAGCCAACCCCGTGCATGGCCTGACCGTGACTTGTGGCTAACAAATTCCGGCGTTTCGAACAAGATGGCTCGATGTAAACCCAAGGTGGTGCATGGCGGCTAGGGTTTGAAACCCTAGCGCCGCCGTCGCTCGAGCTTGGCTTGGCCATGGGCTAGGGTTTCGAACCCTAGGCCCATTATTGGTCCAGCCGTGTGCTTTTGTGGTTCGAACCATGGTGGTTCGTGTCTTAGTCGCTTAAGTTCGTGGCATGTGATGTCCCGAGCGTACGATAATTTTTCAAAAATTATTTTACAGTTTTAATTAGAATTAAATTTAAAATGTTTAGAATTTAATTAATTAAATGTTAATGCATGCTTTATGTGTTGTTTGAGCATGGTGCGTGGTTATAGCCCTTTGACCTATTAGATAGGATTTGTGGATGTTTGTAATATATAATACGACCTGCGTGTCGTGCCTTCTCTAATTCATTCTAAATGTAATCCCTCCCTTATGTTCCCCTTGAATGTGAATCGAGGAATTCTATATCTTGTAAATAGTGTAGTTTATTTTATTGATGGTGATCAATGAAGATGGAGCATCGTGCCGGGAGAGAAGGCCATTCACAAATTGAAGCCAAAGGAAGGTGCTTGTGAAGTTACCTTAGGTTGACTCTTAGGGTTTTCTCATTGGCTTGAGAAAATCATTAGTAGGGGCTATAACCATGTCACGTTTAATTATGTATGTTGATGCATGATTTATCTTATGTTTTAGATTGATAATAGTATTACACATATATGTAGATATGTATACAACTATATGTAGTGGACATATTTTAAATTATCAAACTAATCATGAGATCAATAAATCCCTCTAAAATATTAAGTTTTAGATGCCTTCCAAAATTAAAAGTACTCGTCAATAACTTCGATTGTACTTGTGTGGGTTTGCCAAAGCAAAGCACCGTGGCAATCTTAGTAAGGCGCGAAAGGATAAAAGTGATATCCGTTATACTTTAAATTGGGTACGACTTAACTAGGTTATCTCAATAGGATTGGGAACCTAGAGGCATGGGTTGGATAATAATTCATTTGATGAATTGAACAAAGCGTTGTTCGTTCAACTATCCAAGAATTATATGTGATGTAATTGACAAAGTGTTGTCTACCTAAATAACCGAGTCTTGGGCGATTAGCCAAAGCTAACTCAAGATTAGGCGAAATATGGATCTTGGCCCACTAAAGGTTTTGAGGGTTGATATTTTTTTTAAAACAAAATAGTGGGAGTATCATTTAATATAAGACCATGTTAAATGATTAAATCATAAACTTATTTTGCATATTTATATTGTAGATATCCATGGCAACTAACAACGTTACAAGCACTTTATCACTGCGATCGGTCCTTGAGAAGGACAAATTAAATTGGACAAATTTCGTAGACTGGCATAGGAACTTGAGGATAGTCCTCAAACAAGAAAAGAAACAATATGTCCTACAGGAATCCTTGCCCGCTGAGGAACCTCCCCTAACGGCTACAAGAGCCGAAAAAGATGCTTATAAGAAGCATCAAAGTGATGCACTTGATGTTGGGTGCCTTATGCTTGCCACCATGAACTCTGAGCTTCAGAAGCAACATGAGGAAATGGAGGCGTTCGATATGATCGAACACTTAAAGCAATTGTACCAACAGCAAGCAAGACAAGAGAGGTATGACGTCTCTAAGGTGTTATTTCAATACAGGATGGTAGAAGGAAGCCTAGTTGGAACTCATGTGCTCAAGATGATTGGGTACATTGAGAATCTGGACAAGCTGAGTTTTCCATTGGACCAAGAGTTGGCCACCGATGTGATCTTGCAATCGTTACCTAAGAGCTTCAGTCAATTTGTAGTAAATTACAATATGACTGACATGGAAAAGACTCTACCACAATTGCTTGGTATGTTGAGAACATATGAAGCAAATACAAAGAAGAATAAGGCCACAAATGTTTTTATTGTGAATAAGGGCAAAGGAAAGGCCAAAGCTAAAGGCAATAAGAAAGCAAAGAAGGTCTTTGTTAAATCTAAGCCAAAGTCTTATGCACTGAAACCAAAAGGAGGGATAGCAAAGGAAGGGAACTGTTTCCATTGCGGTGAGACCGGGCATTGGAAAAGAAACTGCAAAGTATATCTGGAGGATCTAAAGAAAGGAAGTGTGACTTCCGCTTCAGGTATTTTTGTTATAGAAGTCAATTTATCTACTTCTTCATCATGGGTAATAGATACTGGATGTGGATCTCACATTGTGTAAATGTGCAGGATCTAAAGGAGTAGGACGTTGGCGAAAGGTGAAGTTGATCTCCGAGTTGGAAATGGAGCAAGAGTTGCTGCATTAGCTATAGGAGATTATCATTTAGCTTTACCTTCTGGTTTATCATTGATTTTAAAAGACTGTTATTTTGTGCCATCTATTACTAAAAACATAATTTCTATTTCTTGTTTAGACAAGTATGGTTTTTCATTTATAATAAAGGACAACTGTTGTTCTATTTATTTAAATGATATGTTTTATGCTAGTGCACAAATGGTGAATGGTCTTTATGTATTAAATCTTGATATGCCTATCTATAACATAAATACATCTTGATATGCCTATCTATAACATAAATACTAAAAGGATTAAAAATAATGATTGTAATCCGACTTATCTCTGGCATTGTCGCTTGGGCCACATAAACGAGAACCGCATATCTAAACTTCATAAGGATGGAGTATTAGATTCATTTGATTTTGAATCATATGAAACATGCGAATCTTGTTTAATGGGCAAGATGACTAAAGCCCCTTTCAAGGGACATGTTGAAAGGGCAAATGTTTTATTGGGACTAATACATAGTGATGTGTGTGGACCAATAAGTACACAAGCTAGAGGTGGTTTTCAATACTTCGTTACATTTACTGATGACCTCAGTAGATATGGGTATGTGTACCTAATGAAGCATAAGCATGAAACCTTTGAAAAGTTCAAAGATTTCAAGAATTAAGTACAAAACCAACTTGGCAAAAGTATCAAGATGCTTCGATCAGATCGAGGAGGTGAATACTTAAGCCAAGAGTTTCATGACTATCTAAAGGAGTGTGGGATAGTCCCACAACTCACTCCTCCGTATACTCCACAATGGAATGGTGTATCCGAGAGGAGAAATCGAACCTTGTTGGACATGGTTAGATCAATGATGAGTCATGGAGATCTTCCGATATCGTTTTGGGGACACGCTCTAGAAACAGCGATTTTCTTACTGAACCGTGTTCCATCTAAATCAGTGGAAAAGACACCATATAAGATATGGACTGGGAAGCGTCCTAGTATGTCTTTTATGAAGATTTGGGGTTGTGAGGCTTTCGTTAGACGTGACGCCACTAACAAACTTGGACCCAAATCTGATAAGTGTTTATTTGTGGGGTATCCTAAGGAAACAAAAGGATACTATTTCTATTATCCCACCGAGAACAAAGTAGTTGTTGCTCAGGCTGGTGTATTTCTTGAAAGAGAATTTATTTCTAGAAAAACCAGTGGGAGAAAAATAGAACTTAATGAAGTTCAACCACAAGAAAACACTGAACCTGAGATTGAGATGGAAACAGAGCAGGCACCGCAAGCTGTTGTGGAAGAAGCACCTGCTCAAGAGACACAAGCCCAGCGTAGGTCTGTAAGAGAACACCGGGAGCCATAGAGATATGGATTTCTTGTGACTCAACAAGGTGACTTACTACTTATTGATGAGGATGAGCCGTCATCTTATCAACAAGCTATAATGGGCACTGATTCTGAGAAATGGCAAGAGGCCATGAAATCTGAGATGGAATCCATGTATGCAAACCAAGTATGGACTTTGGTTGATCCACCTGAAGGGGTACGACCCATAGGGTGCAAATGGATTTTCAAGAAAAAGACCGATATGGATGGTAACGTACAAACCTATAAAGGTCGGCTGGTTGCAAAAGGATTCAAACAAATTCATGGTATTGACTATGATGAAACCTTTTCACCAGTGGCCATGGTTAAATCCATAAGGATCTTACTTGCAATAGCTGCATTTCATGATTATGAAATCTGGCAGATGGATGTCAAAACAGCTTCCCTTAATGGAAATCTGCTCGAGGATGTAATCAAAGAGTTTGGTTTTATCAAAAATGAAGATGAACCTTGTGTCTACAAGAAGGTTAGTGAGAGCGTAATCATTTTCCTAGTGTTGTATGTAGATGACATGCTTCTTATTGGAAATGATATCCCTGCCTTGCAATCTGTAAAGATTTGGCTAGGGAACTGATTTTCGATGAAAGATTTAGGAGAAGCCACCTATGTATTAGGAATCAAGATCTATAGAGATAGATCAAGAAGGCTTCTTGTTCTAAGTCAAAGTACATACATAGACAAGGTGCTTAAAAGGTTTAGCATGCAAGAATCCAAGAAAGGATTCGTGCCTATGACGCATGGCATTTATCTCTCGAAGGAACAGTGTCCTTCAACAGAAGATGAGAGACAACGCATGAGTAAGATTCCATACGCGTCAGCTATTGGATCTATCATGTATGCCATGATATGTACTCGTCCCGATGTATCGTATGCTTTGAGCATGACGAGCAGATATCAAGTTGATCCAGGTGAAGGTCACTGGATTGCTATCAAGAACATCCTGAAGTACTTGAGAAGGACTAAGGTTACATTCTTGATTTATGGAGGTGAGGAAGAGCTCAATGTAATGGGTTACACTGATGCAAGCTTCCAAACCGACAAAGATGATTTTCGATCGCAATCTGGATATGTGTATTGCCTAAATGGAGGTGCTGTGAGCTGGAAGAGTTCAAAGCAAGAAACAGTAGCCGATTCTACAACGGAAGCTGAGTATATTGCTGCCTCGGATGCAGCAAAGGAAGCTGTTTGGATGAGGAGGTTCATTTCTGAACTTGGAGTGGTGCCTAGCATTAAAGATCCGATAGAACTCTATTGTGACAACAATGGAGCGATCGCATTGGCTAAGGAACCAAGATCTCACCAAAGATCCAAGCACATACTTAGGCGTTTCCATTTAATTCGAGAAATCGTTGAAAGGGGAGATGTTAAAATATGCAAAGTACCAACAGATGATAATGTATCTGACCCATTGACGAAGCCACTGTCACAGCAGAAGCATGATCGTCATACTAGATCTCTAGGCATTAGGTATATGTCTGAGTGGTCTTAGTGCAAGTGGGAGATTTGTTGGGATATGCCCTAAGACAAATCATTAGATGATTGTTTTGACATACAATGTTTATGATTTTATGAATGGCAATTCATTATTATATATTATTCTTTTAACTGTGCAATGTGAATTAATATATATGTTAATGTCCTTAGAATAATATTGTATTATTCTTAAAGATATCCCTAGTCAAGTATTATCATGAATAGGGATAATGATAATACGTAGAGACTAGTATGTGTTGATCGATGAATTGTTCATTGATATGAGATATCAAATCAACATATGGGTACATGTTAGAGAACGATGTACTGGACAGACCCACCATGAGAATGCAACATGGATAGTTATATGATCGTCATATGCAATTCTCATAGTGATAATAATGTATGTAATCCTTACGACGTGTGATCATCAGAGATCCCAACATAAGGAGTTATGTATCTTGATATCGTCAAACGTTACCCGTAACAGGGTAAACTATAAAGGCGAATATTGGATACACTACGAATTATGTAGAGGGATGTTGACTGACCGAGATAGGATTTGTCCCTCCTATATAACAGGAGATGTGTTTGGCCCTTGATCAAGTGAGAACTAAAATGCATGGCCATGCTCGAATAAGTCGATATGAGATATCAAGCTTATTCGTTTATTCTAGTTCTACTTGGGGATCAAGAAATAGAGATTGAATATATGAGTATGACTATTCCATGACTCGTGTTCAATCTAAACACAAAGGACAAAGGGATTAAGTTACATGGTTAATATTATCACAAGTTCTAAAGGTTATGTCGAGTCATTGACATTCTTATAATTTGGGTAGCCTCGATGTGTTGCTAGACACCGCTCCTTGCTTACGACATAAAATGAGATTTTATGTCGCTGCCAACATTACAAGATCCTATCAGGTCGCACAAAAGATTAAATCGAGAAGGGAAATTATATTCATGGATGAATTAAATAATTAAGAGGAGTCTTAATTAATTATCATTAAATTAAATCATGGGCTTAAGCCCATGAGGCTTTATGAAAGCCTTTAATTAAATGATATATAAAGGGATTGAATGGTGATTAATAAGATTAAGACAATTCATATCATTCAACCTAGAAACTACAAAAGGCACACGACCGCCTATCAACTTGAGCTCTCGGCTTTTCATAGCCGTGTGGTTCTTGGTCTGTTGTGCCATCCTTTTCGATTTAGAATCGAGTGTGCTTCTTGTTCCGGTTTAATAACTTGTCTAGCAACTTGTTATTAAACTATCCCTTCGCCCGATTTGATCGTGTGGATACCGTTGAGGCAAAACTAGTCAAGTTTTGCTAGTGACTCGGAGGAAGCGTTGGACGTGGTGCAGCTCCGTGGAATCTGCTCAAACACGCTACAAGGGTGAGAATTTTGTAAACCTTTATCCGATATGAATCCCTATGTATAGATCCATTGTTCTAGTAATCCAAAATATTTTATTCCGCTGCGTTGTATGCTCTAGGATTACTTACAGTTTCAAGCTTTCAAAATTGTGTTTTTCGGGTTGCAGGTCGCGGCGATCGATCGCCTGTTTTTGGCGATCGATCGCGCACAAGCAGTAGGCTTTTCAGCAAGGTGGCGATCGATCGCGACTTTTGGGCGATCGATCGCCTCGCGCCAGTAAGGTCTGGCGATCGATCGCTATGTCGAGCGATCGATCGCTAGCGGCGATCGATCGCCCGGCATTGCGATCGATCGCCCGGCATTGCGATCGATCGCCAGCAATGTTTTGTTGGTTTTCTTGGCTTTTTCGTGGGATTTTGGATTCGCCACTTAAATGGTCGGCTTCCGGGGCAATGTTCACATTCCAATGGGAATGTTAGATTTTTAAAATGGTTTGGTTGGAGCCAAGTTAAATTAAAAGGAACTCTCGGTTGAGTTTTTTTTTGGCTATCTTTTAAACTTGTAAAATGGTTTACTTTGGGTGTTATGCATGCTTAGCCGGGTGGCTTTTATTTTGGTAATCGTCATGGATAGACGATATGTTTGGGAGTTTTGAACGTGCTTGGGCACGTGGTTGCATGCTTGTGTTTAATTGTGAACTATCTATGTGTTAGTGCATAATTCATCGAATCGGAGGACTCGGGCGAAGTCGGACTCGAACTACGGAAAGTATAAGGTACGTATAACGTACGAGCATGCCCCTTTATTTTAAATACAATTGTTGAGTGCTTGACACACTGTGTTGCAATAAATGTTTATGGAAATGCCTAGCATATGGTTTTAGCAATAAACGGTTATTAACGGATATTGAAATAATTACTACAAATGGATGTACATGCATTGGGAATTGCATGGTGCCGCTTTTGAGCGAGCGATGATCGGATGTGAGTCGCCTTTGAGCGAACATCGGTTATGACTCCACTGCTGTTGAGCATGCGTGAGACTGAAATGCCGCTATTGTAGAGCGAGCAATGAAGTAGAACTATGGAACCCTAAAAGAGATATGTGGGATATTTAAAATCATTGTTTAATGATTTGATATTATGGTTATAATGTCGGTATGTGGCAAGTGAATTCGTTAATCAATGTAATGATTAACTGGTATTTGGGAATTTGATGGTTTCAGTTATTTTGAGAACAGGGACAGTACAGGGGATCCCGGATGAGGATGATGCCATCCAGGGAGTATCTCTTATATTTCATAGCATTTACATGTTGTAAATTATGAATTGTATTATTGTGATTATGGGTTTTGGGATATTGGTATGCTCACCCCGCGTGGGGGCTGTCTCTTTTGGGACAGGTTATTAGGTGCATCGATGGCTTGGAATTGAGCTCGAGCGGCGGATTTGAGGTGCTCCCAGGATCGAGGTACCAGCGACGGTATTGAGCATGATACTTTATACATTAGATACACGCCTACTTATTCGACGCTCGCATGTGAGCAGTATTATGTGTATATGGAATGTATAAAGAAGACGATGGCATTTCTCTTTTCATTTATGTGTTGCATGCAATTAATTATGAATTGCAAAATGAAATGAGAGCATGTAGTGTATGTTTAAAGGTGCATGACATGTTTTATGGAATTTAGTTGGGAAAGTAGACATTATACGAATAATGTAAAGGAATTTTATAGATAGTATTCATGCTAGAGTTGCATGTAATCACTTTCCCCTTAATAACATGATAGTATGCATTAATGTACAGAGGTTAATACACTAATATCGGGTTAAGGGCACGGGGGTCCTTACAGTTGATACCCGTACTGGCACTGTTTCCACATCAAACTCATAACCCAAAGTACAACAAGAAATCATCAAGGCAGATAAATGAATCATCTCATCAGCTGTATGATGTACTTTTCGACTCAAGGCATCTGCTGTAAAATTAGCTTTTCCTGGATGATATTCAATCTCACAATCATAATCTTTCAACAGATCCATCCATCTTCTTTGCCTCATATTCAATTCTGCTTGAGTGAATAAAAACTTTAAACTCTTATGATCTGTGTATATGGTAAACGACGTACCATATAAATAATGTCGCCATATCTTCAAGGCAAAGACAATGGCAGCTAATTCCAGATCATGTACTGGATATCGCATTTCATGTGGTTTCAATTGTCGTGATGCATAAGCCACTACATGTTTATCCTGCATCAATACACAACCCAAACCTAATAATGATGCATCAGTATATAAGGCAAACCTGTCATATTCCGATGAAATGATCAAGACTGGAGCTGTAGTCAATCGATGTTTCAATTCCTGAAAACTATGCTCACAAGCCTCTGACCATTGAAATGATACTCTCTTCTGTGTCAAATGTGTCAATGGTTTGGCAATCGCTGAAAATCCTTCAACAAACCGTCTATAATATCCAGCCAAACCAAAGAAACTACGAATTTCTGGCACAGAAGTAGGTGCTGACCAATTCAACACTGCTTCGATCTTTTTCGGATCAACTGATATACCCTCTTTCGAGATTACATGCCCCAAAAAGCCGACACTAGTCAACCAAAACTCACACTTACTGAGTTTGGCATACAACTGATGTGTCCTCAACAATTGCAATACCATATGCAAATGTTGAACATGTTCTGCATCACTCTGCGAATAGATCAGTATATCATTGATAAAAACAATGACAAATCGATCAAGGTATTCCTGGAAAATCCGATTCATTAAACTCATAAAGACAGCTGGAGCATTTGTTACTCCAAATGGCATTACTAGAAACTCATAATGTCCATAGCGAGTTCTGAATGATGTCTTCTGTCCATCACCCTCTCTCACACGTATTTGATGATAACCAGACCTCAAATCAATCTTAGAATAGATTTTTGATCCTTGCAACTGATCAAATAAATCATCAATACGGGGAAGAGGATATTTATTCTTTATGGTTACCTTGTTCAATTGTCGATAGTCAATACACAATCGCATTGTCCCATCCTTCTTCTTAACAAATAATACTGGAGCACCCCAAGGCGATACACTAGGACGTATGTACCCCTTGTCCAATAAGTCTTGCAATTGAGTTTTCAATTCTTTTAATTCCGAAGGTGCCATCCGATAAGGAGCTCGTGAAATTGCAGAAGTACCAGGTATCAAATCAATACCAAATTCCACTTCTCGACTCGGTGGAAATCCAGGTATCTCATCCGGAAACACATCCGCATATTCTGCAACCACTGGTATCTCCTCCACTTTCCTTTCTATTTTCTGTTTAGTTACATCAAGGGCATAAATCAAATAACCCGCATGTCCACATTCTAACAAACGCGACATTCGGATTGCTGATATCAAAGGAATCCTTGCCCTCGATCCCTGTCCATAGAAGAACCATTGATTTCCAGTATCAGACTGAAATCTCACTGTCTTCTGACAACAATCCACAACAGACTGATATTTACTCAACACATCGATTCCAAGAATGCAATCAAAATCTGTCATGTCTAACACAATCAAATCAGTTTGTAGTCCATACTCAGTCTCAAACTGAATATCACAATCAGACACCCTCTGACAAGCCATCACAGTAGTTCCCATGGGTGTCGAGACATAAAGAGGCATCAACAGTGGAGACGAGCATATATGATACCGATCAACAAAATTTTGTGCAACAAAAGAATGTGATGCAGCAGTATCAATCAAAAGTAAAGCTGGATAAGTTAATAAAGTACACTTACCCGCTATCACATCATCAGGAGCTTCCTCTGCTTCCTCCCTGTTCAGTGCATATACCTGAGCCTGAGGTGGTCCTGCCCTCTGTCCTCCACCAGATTGTGGTACACCCTGTGGTCTCTGCTGCACTATATTCTCTGACATTGGTCCTCTCCTCTGTTGTCCACCCACTTGAGGACAATCACGGATCACATGTCCTGGTCTCCCACAACGGAAACAAACCACTGGATTCAATTGAGGACAATCTCGTTTCAATGTGGTCCGCCACATTTAAAGCATTGCACACCACTGCCACTACTACTACCTTGGAACTGTCCCTTAGCTCTTCGGTCATCCCCTTTCCGTGGTCCAAAACGTTTCCCACTAAACCTAGATGAAGATGCACCACCTCGTGGTGATTTAAATGGTTCTCCTCTAGGTCTCATACTTTCAGATGTAGGTGGTTGGGATTGTCCAACATCTTTGTACACCCCTACTGCAATCTCAGCCATCTCGGCTCTAGTCAATGCTTCTTTATATGATGTAAGGTTATTGGACATTACCCTATCAAACAATTCAGGTCTCAAACCTTTCACAAACTGTCTGATCTTTGCTTTTGTGTTTACAGCGATATGTGGCACATACCGGAGCAATGAAGAATATTGCACAGCATAGTCAGATACTGTCATTGATCCCTGTCTCAAGTTTGTAAATTCATCCTCTTTCTGCCTTGTAGCAACAGCGAAATAATGATCAAGAAACTTCGTTCTAAACACATCCCAGTTAATTGTCTGTCCTTGAGCCCTCAGTTCAATCAATGTGGACTTCCACCACATCATGGCTTTCTTAGCCAACTGAAATTCAGCTAAGCGTAACCAAGCAGTCTTGCACACAAATATTTGTTCCACACGTTCTAGTCACTCCTCTGCCAGTTCCCCTGATTTAGTACCCTCAAACCTGGCTGGCTGATAACTCAAAAATTGCGTCAATGTTAACTCGCCAGGTAACAGTACCTGTTCCACTGGCCCTTGCTCAATCGGTGGTGGTGGCATAGGCGCCATCCTCACACTAGAATTTCCACTCATGGCATCCCCAACATCCTCATGATACCCTCTGTCTTTCATAACTGTTGGGATATGCCCTAAGACGAATCATTAGATGATTGTTTTGACATACAATGTTTATGATTTTATGAATGGCAATTCATTATTATATATTATTCTTTTAACTGTGCAATGTGAATTAATATATATGTTAATGTCCTTAGAATAATATTGTATTATTCTTAAAGATGTCCCTAGTCAAGTACTATCATGAAAGGGATAATGATAATACGTAGAGACTAGTATGTGTTGATCGATGAATTGTTCATTGATATGAGATATCAAATCAACATATGGGTACATATTAGAGAACGATGTACTGGACAGACCCACCATGAGAATGCAACATGGATAGTTATATGATCGTCATATGCAATTCTCATAGTGATAATAATGTATGTAATCCTTACGACTTGTGATCATCAGAGATCCCAACATAAGGAGTTATGTATCTTGATATCGTTAAACGTTACTCGTAACAGGGTAATCTATAAAGGCGACTATTGGGTACACTACGAATTATGTAGAGGGATGTTGACTGATCGAGATAGGATTTGTCCCTCCTATATAACAGGAGATGTGTTTGGCCCTTGATCAAGTGAGAACTAATGTAGGGTCTTCCTACCTTAACTTCATATAGTACACATAAATGGGATAGGACATGCATTTATAACCTCTTAAGGGTTCCGGTTGTAGTTTGAGCTAGGGAGATTACAGGCCAAAAATAAAGTTTTCAAAGCTATTTAATTACATTCCCAACAAAGAATGTTAAAGCTATAGATTTACACTACTCCTAGAGTAGAGACTATCAAAAATCCTGCATCCTATGTTCATCATGCTCCCTTTAGCTCACTTCCTCAACCCGACCCTAGGCCCTTGGTCCAAAAGTGTACCTACAGGGATAACACATCATGAGCATTCATAAATTTACTTAACATTATATAAAAGCATACAATAATGCATAACATCTTAGTTAAGTAAAAGTTATTGGTCGTCCTCCGACCTCCTTGGTTATCCCTGACTCTTATTCATATATTGGGGTGTCTTACCCCATTGTATGGCATCTTACCATATCATAATCATTGCGTGGCATCTTACCACGTGGGCATCTTACCCAATCATATGGCGTCTTACCATATTATAAACATTGTGTGGCATCTTACCATGTGGGCATCTTACCCAGTCATATGGTGTCTTACCATATTATAAACATTGCGTGGCATCTTACCACGAGGGCATCTTACCCAATCCTATACTTTGGGTGGTGTCTTACCACATGGGCGTCTTACCCAATCATACACGTCGTATGACCTTATCATAAACTTCGTCATTATAGACGTCCTCATAACATCGTTATCATAAACATCATCTTAAGCCTCATCATCGTAACATCATCATAAGCATCATCATTATAATTATCATCATAGATGTCATCATCATAACATCATCTTAAACGTCATCATCGTAAACATCATCTTAAACGTCATCATCGTAAACATCATCTTAAACATCATCATAATATGTAAGGGCATGGTTTACCGTCCGATGCTCGTACGTCTCTTACGTACCTTAATTCCCAAAAGTGGAGAATTTGGAGAGCTTTATCTCCTGGATGTTGTGGGCACCTGGGATGGTTCTACACAACCATACAAATTGATATTAGAAGCTAAACATAGTCCAATATCCAAAAATCCCACAAAAAAAATCAAAAATCCACTTTTCTTCAGCTCGCGATCGATCGCCACCCAGGCGCGATCGATCGCGAGATTGCACTGGACGATGGGCCAAAATCTCCTTCTTGGCGATCGATCGCCACCTTTGGCGCGATCGATCGCCAGGCCCGCCGATCGATCGCCCAAAAGTGGCGATCGATCGCCAAATGCTTCTGGCTGGTACTGGACGCTCGCGATCGATCGCCAAGAACGGGCGATCGATCGCCGCGTGCTGTACATCGAATTTTCGCCATTAATGCTCATTTTTCAAGCTCCTTCACATACCACCCCAAAACCAAACTTCCATAAAACATCAATAACATCATAACCCACCAAAACCAACATAAAACACTTCAAAAATCATACCCCAACCATACACAACACATACCCAAACAAACCCACATAAATCATCAAAAACTTAACCCATTTCAACACCAAACATCATAAAACTTATAGGAATGGTTCCATACCTCTTGTAGGCTCCAAATCCTAGCAAAGATCACACAACCAAAGTTTTTGTGGGACTTTCCTTCTTCCTTTTTGGTGGATTTCGAAAATGGGGTAGGGTTTGGGGTTGGGAAGTGATTTGGGGATTTTTAAAAGGTGAGAGTAAAGTGGGGGGTTTAAAGTGATGGGTATGGGATTAAAAAGGGGTTGTAATGACTTAATAAAAAGTATACCCCAAACTTAACATGATGTATAAAATACCCAACTTGGTATTTTAAAAGCACTTTACAACAATGCTCTATACTTCATTTAAAATCATATCTTCCTCATAATTGATAATTTAACACAATTAATCATGTTAACATCTTAATACCCAACACATAAATCTATCAATACATGATACATCATATAAACATAATTAATGTCCAAGTTACCATTAATTAATTTCGGGGCATCACATTACTCCCCTACTTACAAGATTTCGTCCTCGAAATCGCATGCACTTACCCAAAAGAAACTAAACATAAATCATACCAGAAAATAGTTCGGGGTAATGCTGCATCATATGCCGCTCCGTCTCCCACGTAGCCTCCTCGACACCCCGACGATCCCACTGAACTTTGACCATTGGTATAACTTTACTTCGTAGTCTGCGATCCTCACGATCCAGAATTCTGACTGGTCGTTCAACGTAGGATACATCTGAGTCTAACTGCACTTCAGTAGGCTGTAAAACATGAGACGGATCTGGCTCATACTTTCTCAACATAGAAACATGGAAGACATCATGAATTCCGGATAAGGACGGCGGTAGAGCCAATCGGTAAGCCAAAGTGCCGATACGCTGTAACACCTCATACGGTCCAACATACCTCGGGGATAACTTCCCCCGCATACCAAATCGAACAACACCCCTGAAGGGTGAGATTTTCAAGAAGACCTTGTCTCCCACTTGAAATTCTAGCGGTCGTCGCCGCTTATTGGCATAGGCTGCTTGCCTATCTTGGGCCGCTTTCATCTTTAAGCGTATCATCTTAATCTTTTCCTCCATGTCCTTAATCATATCCGGTCCTCCGACCGCTTTACTCGTCAAGTCCTCCCAATACAGCGGTGATCTACATCGTCGTCCGTACAGAGCTTCAAAAGGGGCCATTTGAATGCTCGCCTGATAGCTGTTATTGTAGGAGAACTCTACCAGAGGTATAGACTCTTGCCACGGAGTATCAAACTCCAAAACACATGCCCTCAATATATCTTCGAGCGTTTGTATAGTACGCTCCGTTTGGCCATCAGTCTGAGGGTGATAAGCTGTACTTAGTCTCACCTCGGTGCCCAAAGCTGTCTGGAGACCCTCCCAGAAATGAGAAGTAAACCTTGGGTCTCTGTCAGACACGATCGAGACTGGAATCCCATGCAACCTCACTACATCCCGTACATATAATTGGGCCATCTTTAAATACGTGAAAGTCATACTGTAAGGGATGAAATGAGCTACCTTCGTCAGCCTATCCACGATCACCCAGATCGCATCAAATCCAGAGGCCGACCTTGGCAAGTGGGTCACGAAGTCCATAGATATATGCTCCCACTTCCACTTAGGTACCTCCAAGCTCTTCAGCTCGCCACCAGGCCTCTGCCTTTCTGCCTTTACTTGTTGGCAGATCAAACATCTCTTAACGAAGCTGATCACATCACGCTTCATGCGTCTCCACCAGAATTGACCACTTAGGTCCTTATACATCTTTCTTCCACCGGGGTGGATACTGAACCGGCTACTATGAGCCCGTTCTAAAATTCCTTTACGCAATCCTGGCGCATCTGGGACCACCCATCGGTTGCCCAATCTTAAAGAGTCATCTTCAGCCACACTAAACTTTGTTGGCTGGCCTCGAAGTGCTATTGATGACCATCTCTGCACTTCATCATCCGACCTCTGGGCTTTCCTGATTGCCTCAAATACGTCTGGCTCGGCTAATAAGGTCGACACTCGCACCGGCGACGTGTCTACATCGAAATCATAGCCCAGATGGCAATAAGAAATCATCAAAGCTGATAAACACATAACATCCTCAGCGGTGCTCTTCACCTTCCGACTTAAGGCGTCTGCTATCAAATTTGCCTTACCAGGATGGTACTCAATTTCACAGTCATAATCCTTGAGTAAATCCATCCACCTCCTTTGCCTCATATTCAACTCTGCCTGAGTGAACAAGAACTTCAGGCTCTTATGGTCCGTAAAAATGGTAAACGTAGTACCATAAAGATAATGACGCCAAATCTTCAAGGCGAAAATGATAGCTGCCAGTTCCAGATCATGGACTGGGTACCTGGTCTCATGAGGCTTCAACTGTCTCGAAGCATAGGCTACCACTTGTCTGTCTTGCATCAATACGCAGCCCAAACCCTGCAGTGACGCATCCGTGTACAAGGCAAACCTCTTATCCTCAGACGGAATCACCAATACAGGCGCTGTCGTCAAACGACGCTTCAATTCTTGGAAGCTTTCCTCACAAGCTTCGGACCAAAAGAATGGGACTCCTTTCTGAGTCAGCTGTGTCAATGGCTTAGCGATCTTGGAAAACCCCTCGACAAAACGTCGGTAATAACCTGCTAAGCCCAGAAAACTCCGTATCTCGGGTACAGAAGTGGGTGCTGCCCACTCCATCACAGCTTCAATCTTCCTCGGATCCACAGATATCCCTTGGCTAGATATGACATGGCCTAGGAACACCACGCTGTCTAACCAGAATTCGCACTTGCTAAGCTTAGCATACAACTGATGATCCCTAAGGATCTGAAGTACTGTCCTCAAGTGCCGTACATGATCTTCTTCAGTCCTAGAGTAGATGAGTATGTCGTCAATGAAAACTATGACGAATTGATCCAAATATGGCTGGAATACCTTGTTCATCAAACTCATGAAAACAGCCGGGGCATTTGTCACCCCAAAGGCATGACTAGGAATTCATAATGCCCATACCTAGTCCTGAAGGCTGTCTTCTGGACATCCTCTCCTCTTACTCGAATCTGATGGTACCCCGACCTCAGATCGATCTTACTGTAGAGCCTCGTATCCTGCAACTGATCAAACAAATCATCGATCCTCGGGAGTGGGTACTTATTCTTCACCGTAGCTTTGTTCAGTTGTCTGTAATCGATGCACAAACGCATCGAACCATCTTTCTTCTTCACAAATAAAACTGGTGCTCCCCAGGGCGATACGCTAGGGCGTATATAGCCCTTAACAAGGAGCTCCTGCAACTGAATCTTTAGTTCCCTTAGCTCCGCTGGTGCCATCCTATAAGGGGCACGAGAAATGGCAGACGTCCCTGGTAATAACTCAATCCCAAACTCGACCTCTCTCGTCGGTGGGAATCCGGGAATCTCCTCCGGAAAGACATCAGGGAACTCCGCCACTACGGGCACATCCTCAACTTTCACTTCTCCTTTCTTTTCCGTGACATCGACGGCATAAATGAGATATCCTGAATGACCTCGTTCCAACAACTGCGCCATCTTGACAGCAGATATTAACGGAATCTTAGAGCGAGAACCATCCCCATAGAACGTCCATGGAACTCCCATATCGGATTTAAACCGTACAGTTCTCTGCCTGCAGTTCACAACTGCCTGATACCTGTTCAGAACATCAATGCCCAGAATGCAATCAAAATCTGACATTCCCAGAACAATCAAGTCTGACCTTAGTTCCTTATCCTCAAAATAAATGAGGCCATTGTAGACGATCCGATCAGTAATCATACTTCTTCCAGCGGGGGTCGAGACTATAAGAGGCGTGGGCGACGGAGAAGTGCATACGTGGTGCCTTTCCACAAAACTTGTCGACACAAAAGAGTGTGACGCACCTGTGTCGATCAATATAAAAGCAGGGTGCGTAAATAAAAGACACGTACCCGCTATAACCTCCTCCGGAGCCGCTGAAGCCTGCTCCCTTGTCAGTGCATAGACCTGTCCTTGAGGTGGCCCCATGGGCTGACCTCCATGCTGACGCGGCACAAATGGTGGTCGGTGCTGCGCTGTCCTATCTGCAGGCCTCCCCGCAGAACCCTGTTGGCTCCCCCTGTTGGGACACTGTCTAGCAAAGTGGCCCTTGTCGCCACAAACATAGCACCCTATACAGTCTTTCGCCAGATGTGGTTGCCCACAAAGAGTGCATTGGATCCTTCCGGATCTGTCTCCCTGAGACTGCCCCCTTCCAGATGGGGCATCACCTCTTCGGTTTCCTTTCCACCTATTGTCGGACTTCTTACCACTAAACCTTGACGCTGAGGAGTTCCCCCTTGACTTGAACTGATCATTCCTCGGCTTCAAATTATCCGGAGTGGATTTCTGAGAGGGTGCCGACGGTGGTACAACATCAGGGTATGCACCCACTCCTAGTTCGGCTAGCTCAGCCCTTGAGAGTGCATCATCAAAACAAGTAGGGCCATAAGTGATCACCCTATCGTATAGCTCCGGCCTCAATCCTTTCATGAAATTCCTCATCTTTGCTTGTGTGCTCGTAGCAATGTGAGGCACATATCTGAGCAAGGAGCAGAACTGAAGAGCATAATCTGATACTGACATATTACCTTGCTTGAGGTGAGTGAATTCATCTTCCTTAGCCTGTCGTGCTGCAGCCGAGAAATAACGGTTCAGGAAGCGAGTTCGAAACATTTTCCAGTTCACTTCATGACCTTGAGCCTCTTGCTCCACCACAGTGGTCTTCCACCACATTAGCGCCTTCTTGGCCAACTGGAACTCTGCTAACCGTATCCATGCTGTCTTCGCACATGGGGCTGCCACAAAGATCTGCTCTATTCTTTCCAACCATTCCTCAGCTCGTTCCCCAGTTTCAGTTCCTTCAAAAGTTGGGGGTCGGTAAGCAAGAAACTGAGTTAAGCTTAGCTCCCCTGGCAATAACCGCTGTTCGGCCGGTTCATCATCAAAAGCTGGCGGGGGTAGGGGATTCGTACAACCCGCACTTGCATTGACGCTCACTGCGTCACCTACCTCCACATTTGCTGCCATACTGCAACACAAGGATTAACAACAAGATCCAAAAGCAGTTCGTATAATACTTCGTTAGATAAACAAAACATGTTAGCATAACATCATATACTTCATATGCAACTTATGCACAAAACATGTCGAAAGTAAGCACCTAGCTAACTTATTGCTAAGGCTACCCTTCACTCATCCCGGGTTATCTAACCACTGCTCTGATACCACTAATGTAGGGTCTTCCTACCTTAACTTCATATAGTACACATAAATGGGATAGGACATGCATTTATAACCTCTTAAGGGTTCCGGTTGTAGTTTGAGCTAGGGAGATTACAGGCCAAAAATAAAGTTTTCAAAGCTATTTAATTACATTCCCAACAAAGAATGTTAAAGCTATAGATTTACACTACTCCTAGAGTAGAGACTATCAAAAATCCTGCATCCTATGTTCATCATGCTCCCTTTAGCTCACTTCCTCAACCCGACCCTAGGCCCTTGGTCCAAAAGTGTACCTACAGGGATAACACATCATGAGCATTCATAAATTTACTTAACATTATATAAAAGCATACAATAATGCATAACATCTTAGTTAAGTAAAAGTTATTGGTCGTCCTCCGACCTCCTTGGTTATCCCTGACTCTTATTCATATATTGGGGTGTCTTACCCCATTGTATGGCATCTTACCATATCATAATCATTGCGTGGCATCTTACCACGTGGGCATCTTACCCAATCATATGGCGTCTTACCATATTATAAACATTGTGTGGCATCTTACCATGTGGGCATCTTACCCAGTCATATGGTGTCTTACCATATTATAAACATTGCGTGGCATCTTACCACGAGGGCATCTTACCCAATCCTATACTTTGGGTGGTGTCTTACCACATGGGCGTCTTACCCAATCATACACGTCGTATGACCTTATCATAAACTTCGTCATTATAGACGTCCTCATAACATCGTTATCATAAACATCATCTTAAGCCTCATCATCGTAACATCATCATAAGCATCATCATTATAATTATCATCATAGATGTCATCATCATAACATCATCTTAAACGTCATCATCGTAAACATCATCTTAAACGTCATCATCGTAAACATCATCTTAAACATCATCATAATATGTAAGGGCATGGTTTACCGTCCGATGCTCGTACGTCTCTTACGTACCTTAATTCCCAAAAGTGGAGAATTTGGAGAGCTTTATCTCCTGGATGTTGTGGGCACCTGGGATGGTTCTACACAACCATACAAATTGATATTAGAAGCTAAACATAGTCCAATATCCAAAAATCCCACAAAAAAATCAAAAATCCACTTTTCTTCAGCTCGCGATCGATCGCCACCCAGGCGCGATCGATCGCGAGATTGCACTGGACGATGGGCCAAAATCTCCTTCTTGGCGATCGATCGCCACCTTTGGCGCGATCGATCGCCAGGCCCGCCGATCGATCGCCCAAAAGTGGCGATCGATCGCCAAATGCTTCTGGCTGGTACTGGACGCTCGCGATCGATCGCCAAGAACGGGCGATCGATCGCCGCGTGCTGTACATCGAATTTTCGCCATTAATGCTCATTTTTCAAGCTCCTTCACATACCACCCCAAAACCAAACTTCCATAAAACATCAATAACATCATAACCCACCAAAACCAACATAAAACACTTCAAAAATCATACCCCAACCATACACAACACATACCCAAACAAACCCACATAAATCATCAAAAACTTAACCCATTTCAACACCAAACATCATAAAACTTATAGGAATGGTTCCATACCTCTTGTAGGCTCCAAATCCTAGCAAAGATCACACAACCAAAGTTTTTGTGGGACTTTCCTTCTTCCTTTTTGGTGGATTTCGAAAATGGGGTAGGGTTTGGGGTTGGGAAGTGATTTGGGGATTTTTAAAAGGTGAGAGTAAAGTGGGGGGTTTAAAGTGATGGGTATGGGATTAAAAAGGGGTTGTAATGACTTAATAAAAAGTATACCCCAAACTTAACATGATGTATAAAATACCCAACTTGGTATTTTAAAAGCACTTTACAACAATGCTCTATACTTCATTTAAAATCATATCTTCCTCATAATTGATAATTTAACACAATTAATCATGTTAACATCTTAATACCCAACACATAAATCTATCAATACATGATACATCATATAAACATAATTAATGTCCAAGTTACCATTAATTAATTTCGGGGCATCACAACTAAAATGCATGGCCATGCTCGAATGAGTCGATATGAGATATCGAGCTTATTCGTTTAATCTAGTTCTACTTGGGGATCAAGAAATAAAGATTGAATATACGAGTATGACTATTCCATGACTCGTGTTCAATCTAAACACAAAGGACAAAGGGATTAAGTTACATGGTTAATATTATCACAAGTTCTAAAGGTTATGTCGAGTCATTGACATTCTTGTAATTTGGGTAGCCTCGATGTGTTGCTAGACACCGTTCCTTGCTTGCGACATAAAATGAGATTTTATGTCACTGCCAACATTACAAGATCCTATCGGGTCGCACAAAAGATCAAATCGAGAAGGGAAATTAAATTCATGGGATGAATTAAATAATTAAGAGGAGTCTTAATTAATTATCATAATGATTAAATTAAATCATGGGCTTAAGCCCATAAGGCTTTATGAAAGCCTTTAATTAATCATATATAATTTGTTAACAAGGTGTTTAATGAAATTAACACATCATATCACAACCTACACAAGATTCGGCCGCCTCCTTCATCTCCAAGGTGCTCTCGGTTTTTGTTCATATAGCCGAAGAGAAACTTGGTTGGTTTAGGTGATCATTCTCGATTGTGAATTGAGATCGTTCTTGTTCCGGTTTAATAACTTGTCTAGCAACTTGTTATTAAACTATCCCTTCACCCGATTTGATCGTGTGGATACCGTTGAGGCAAAACTAGACAAGTTTTGCTAGTGACTCGGAGGAGGCGTTGATCGTGTGGATACCGATATGAATCCCTATGTATAGATCTGCTGGTTAGTAATCCATAAAATTTATTCCGCTGCGTTGTATGCTCTTGGATTACTTACAGTGGTATCAGAGCCGTGTACAAGGCTCATATCGGATTTATGTGATTAAATTGTGTTAATCATATTAGAGCTTATATTGCATGCTATTTAAAACTGTATTTTCATATATGATATGGAATAAATCGCGTTTGTGAAAATCATCGTATAATATTATATATGATATAATTGACGGATCGAAATATATGATAATTCGTGATCAAAACCGGAACATTGGCTCGTGCATGGCTCACGGCCGACGCCACTAAGGGGCTAGGGTTTCGAACCCTAGTCACCATGGCTCGGCCGCCGCTTCCAAAAGGCTAGGGTTTTGAACCCTAGTCACATAAGCCACTCGGCCGCCGCTTGGGCTAGGGTTTTTCGAACCCTTGGCTCGAGATGGTTAAGCCGTCACCATCATGGACCGTCCATGGTTGGACCGTGGCTTGTGGCTCATGAATTTCGGTGTTTCGAGCAAGTTGGCTCGATGAAAAACCAAGATGGTGCGAGGCGGCTAGGGTTTGGAACCCTAGCGCCGCCGCCGCTCTAGCCTTGGCTCGGCCATGGGCTAGGGTTTTGAACCCTAGGCCCATAATTGGTCCAGCCGTGTGTTTTGTGGTTCGAACCATGGTGGTTCGTGATTTAGTCATTTTAGTTCGTGGCATGTGATGTCCCGAGCGTACGATATTTTTCAAAATTCTATTTTACGGTTTTAATTAGAATTAAATTTAAAATGTTTAGAATTTAATTAATTAAATGTTAATGTATGCTTTATGTGTTGTTTGAGCATGGTGCGTGGTTATAGCCCTTTGACCTATTAGATAGGATTTGTGAATGTTTGTAATTTATAATACGACCTGCGTGTCGTGCCTTCTCTATTTTATTCTAAATGTTATCCCTCCCCTATGTTCCCCTCGAATGTGAATCGAGGAATTCTATATCTTGTAAATAGTGTAGTTTATTTTATTGATGGTGATCAATGAAGATGGAGCATCGTGCCGGGATGAGGAGGCCATTCAGAAATTGGAGCCAAAGGAAGGTGCTTGTAAAGTTACCTTAGGTTGACTCTTAGGATTTTCTCATTGGCTTGAGAAAATCGTTAGTAGGGGCTATAACCATGTCACGTTTAATTATGTATGTTGATGCATGATTTATCTTATGTTTTAGTATGATAATTGTATTACACATATATGTAGATATGTATACAACTATATGTAGTGGACATATTTTAAATTATCAAACTAATCATGAGATCAATAAATCCCTCTAAAATATTAAGTTTTAGATGTCTTCCAAAATTAAAAGTACTCGTCAGTAACTTCGATTGTACATGTGTGGGTTTGCCAAAGCAAAGCACCGTGGCAATCTTAGTAAGACGCGAAAGGATAAAAGTGATATCCGTTATACTTTAAATTGGGTACGACTTAACTAGGTTATCTCAATAGGATTGGGAACTTAGAGGCATGGGTTGGATTATAATTCATTTGATGAATTGAACAAAGTGTTGTTCGTCCAACTATCCAAGAATTATATGTGATGTAATTGACAAAGTGTTGTCTACCTAAATAACCGAGTCTTGGGCGATTAGCCAAAGCTAACTCAAGATTAGGCGAAATATGGATCTTGGCCCACTAAAGGTTTCGAGGGTTGATATTTTTTAAAACAAATAGTGGGAGTATCATTTAATATAAGACCATGTTAAATGATTAAATCATAAACTTATTTTGCATATTTATATTGTAGATATCCATGGCAACTAACAACGTTACAAGCACATTATCACTGCGATCGGTCCTTGAGAAGGACAAGCTAAATGGGATAAATTTCCTAGACTGGCATAGGAACTTGAGGATAGTCCTCAAACAAGAAAAGAAACAATATGTCCTAGAGAAACCCTTGCCCGCTGAGGAACCTCCCCTAACAGCTACAAGAGCTGATAAAGATGCTTACAAGAAGCATCAGAGTGACGCACTTGATGTTGGGTGCCTTATGCTTGCCACCATGAACTCTGAGCTTCAGAAGCAACATGAGGAAATGGAGGCGTTCGATATGATCGAACACTTAAAGCAATTGTACCAACAACAAGCTAGACAAGAGAGGTATGACGTCTCTAAAGCGTTGTTCCAGAGCAGGATGGTAGAGGGAAGCCTAGTTGGAACTCATGTGCTCAAGATGATTGTACATTGAGAATCTGGACAAGCTGGGTTTTCCATTGGACCAAGAGTTGGCCACCGATGCAATCTTGCAATCGTTGCCTGAGAGCTTCAGTCAATTTGTAGTAAATTACAATATGACTGACATGGAAAAGACTCTACCACAATTGCTTGGTATGTTGAGAACAAATGAAGCAAATACAAAGAAGACTAAGGCCACAAATGTTCTTATTGTGAATAAGGGCAAAGGAAGGCCAAAGCTAAAGGCAACAAGAAAGCAAAGAAGGTCTTTGTTAAATCTAAGACAAAGTCTTATGCACTAAATCCAAAAGGGGGGATAGCGAAGGAAGGGAACTGTTTCCATTGCGGTGAGACCGGCCATTGGAAAAGAAACTGCAAAGTATATCTGGAGGATCTAAAGAAAGGAAGTGTGACTTCCGCTTCAGGTATTTTTGTTATAGAAGTCAATTTATCTACTTCTTCATCATGGGTATTAGATACTGGATGTGGATCTCACATTTGTGTAAATGTGCAGGAACTAAAAAGGAGTAGGACGTTGGCGAAAGGTGAAGTTGATCTCCGAGTTGGAAATGGAGCAAGAGTTGCTGCATTAGCTATAGGAGATTATCATTTAGCTTTACCTTATGGTTTATCATTGATTTTAAAAGACTGTTATTTTGTGCCATCTATTACTAAAAACATAATTTCTATTTCTTGTTTAGACAAGTATGGTTTTTCATTTATAATAAAGGACAACTGTTGTTCTATTTATTTAAATGATATGTTTTATGCTAGTGCACAAATGGTGAATGGTCTTTATGTATTAAATCTTGATATGCCTATCTATAACATAAATACTAAAAGGATTAAAAATAATGATTGTAATCCGACTTATCTCTGGCATTGTCGCTTGGGCCACATAAACGAGAACCGCATATCTAAACTTCATAAGGATGGAGTATTAGATTCATTTGATTTTGAATCATATGAAACATGCGAATCTTGTTTAATGGGCAAGATGACAAAAGCCCCTTTCAAGGGACATGTTGAAAGGGCAAATGTTTTATTGGGACTAATACATAGTGATGTATGTGGACCAATAAGTACACAAGCTAGAGGTGGTTTTCTGAACTTGGAGTGGTGCCTAGCATTAAAGATCCGATAGAACTCTATTGTGACAACAATGGAGCGATCGCATTGGCTAAGGAACCAAGATCTCACCAAAGATCCAAGCACATACTTAGGCGGTTCCATTTCATTCGAGAAATCGTTGAAAGGGGAGATGTTAAAATATGCAAAGTACCAACAGATGATAATGTATCTGACCCATTGACGAAGCCACTGTCACAGCAGAAGCATGATCGTCATACTAGATCTCTAGGCATTAGGTATATGTCTGAGTGGTCTTAGTGCAAGTGGGAGATTTGTTGGGATATGCCCTAAGACGAATCATTAGATGATTGTTTTGACATACAATGTTTATGATTTTATGAATGGCAATTCATTATTATATATTATTCTTTTAACTGTGCAATGTGAATTAATATATATGTTAATGTCCTTAGAATAATATTGTATTATTCTTAAAGATGTTCCTAGTCAAGTACTATCATGAAAGGGATAATGATAATACGTAGAGACTAGTATGTGTTGATCGATGAATTGTTCATTGATATGAGATATCAAATCAACATATGGGTACATGTTAGAGAACGATGTACTGGACAGACCCACCATGAGAATGCAACATGGATAGTTATATGATCGTCATATGCAATTCTCATAGTGATAATAATGTATGTAATCCTTACGACTTGTGATCATCAGAGATCCCAACTAAAAGAGTTATGTATCTTGATATCGTTAAACGTTACCCGTAACAGGGTAATCTATAAAGGCGACTATTGGATACACTACGAATTATGTAGAGGGATGTTGACTGATCGAGATAGGATTTGTCCCTCCATTATAACAGGAGATGTGTTTGGCCCTTGATCAAGTGAGAACTAAAATGCATGGCCATGCTCGAATGAGTCGATATGAGATATCGAGCTTATTCGTTTATTCTAGTTCTACTTGGGGATCAAGAAATAAAGATTGAATATACGAGTATGACTATTCCATGACTCGTGTTCAATCTAAACACAAAGGACAAAATGATTAAGTTACATGGTTAATATTATCACAAGTTCTAAAGGTTATGTCGAGTCATTGACATTCTTGTAATTTGGGTAGCCTCGATGTGTTGCTAGACACCGCTCCTTGCTTGCGACATAAAATGAGATTTTATGTCCCTGCCAACATTACAAGATCCTATCGGGTCGCACAAAAGATCAAATCGAGAAGGGAAATTAAATTCATGGGATGAATTAAATAATTAAGAGGAGTCTTAATTAATTATCATAATGATTAAATTAAATCATGGGCTTAAGCCCATGAGGCTTTATGAAAGCCTTTAATTAATCATATATAATTTGTTAACAAGGTGTTTAATGAAATTAACACATCATATCACAACCTACACAAGATTCGGCCGCCTCCTTCATCTCCAAGGTGCTCTCGGTTTTTGTTCATATAGCCGAAGAGAAACTTGGTTGGTTTAGGCGATCATTCTCGATTGTGAATTGAGATCGTTTCTTGTTCCGGTTTAATAACTTGTCTAGCAACTTGTTATTAAACTATCCTTCGGGTTATTTGATCGTGTGGATACCGTTGAGGCAAAACTAGACAAGTTTTGCTAGTGACTCGGAGGAGGCGTTGGACGTGGTGCAGCTCCGTGGAATCTGCTCAAACACGCTACAAGGGTGAGACACTTGTAATTCCTTTATCCGATATGAATTCCTATGTATAGATCTGCTGGTTAGTAATCCATAAAATTTTATTCCGCTGCGTTGTATGCTCTTGGATTACTTACAATAACTGCATATCACGGTTTAACAATAACATTCACAAATATAAACATGTTAGAAAAAACATCATATTACAAATCCTAACATGATATTACCATCTCAACATGTTTTCAAGTGTTTAGGTACACTTCCTCTACCCATGTTCACCCCGTTTCTCAAACCATTGCTCTGATACCACTAATGTGGGGTCCTCGTTACTTAATCCATTATGTATCAATTACTCATACATACGTGAGTCTGAATTAAGTAAAAACATGCACTGATTAGAAGTTTCTTACTAAGTAAGTTGTTACAACTTTATCAAAACCCTACCATATACATCATATGGAATTCAAACAACTTAAATAAAAACAACTCCTAGGCAGTGGTTCAGTTCGCAGCGGAAAATGACTCACATCCCGTCCTCCCACGTCTATGAGTCCCTACATAAACATTCTCACAACATGAGTATAGATAAACAACTATCTCAGTGCGATATCAAAACACAATATCAATGATAAAGCAATAATAATCATATCCAATGTGAATGCTATGTCTCATGCATCAACAAATGCAACTATGTCATGACATGTCTCATCACACATCCTATTATCACGAGACTAAGATGATATGTCCATTTCCGCTCAATATGTCAGTGAAATCATCTCACATCTTCATATTAGCAACACATATCATTGTACTGTCCTCACATGATAATAGCCAGAGCATATACCCACAAACCGGCGTATATCTCTCATACCAAGTATATGTAGCATACCCGAGCATAAACCCAAACCAGGCGTATATCTCTAATGCTAACGTCGTGTAAGTAACCCCATGAGCATACAGCGCAGCGGAATAAAATATTGGGATTACAAACCAGCGATCTATACATAGGGATTCATATCGGATTAGAGAATTACAAGTGTCTTACCCTTGTAGCGCGTTTGAAGCCGAATCCACGGAGCTGCACCACGTCCTACGCCTTCTCCGAGTCAATAGCAAAACTCGAATGGTTTTGCCTCAACGGTATCCACACGATCAAATCGAGTGAAGGGATGGATTAATAACACGTTGCTAGACGAGTTATTAATCCGATACACGAAGCTAACTCGATTCACAATCGAAGATCACCACCAAACAACCAAATCACCTTCGGCCACCTTGAAGAAGCCGAGAGCTTGGTTGATATCCTAGGCGGCCGAGAGCTTGTGGTTTTGGGTTAGGTTTTGTGTTATGATAATTGTCTTACAATTAAACACCTTGCTATCATATTAAATATGATTAATTAAAGGCTTTCTCAAAGCTTCATGGGCTTAAGCCCATGATTTAATTAATCCTTATGATTATTAATTAAGACTCCTCTTAATTATTTAATTCATCTCATGAATTTAATTTCCCTTCTCGATTTAATCTTTTGTGCGACCCGATAGGATCTCGTAATGTTGGCAGTGACATAAAATCTCATTTTATGTCGCAAGCATCGAGCGGTATCTAGCAACACATCGATGCTACCCAAATTACGAGAATGTCAATGACTCGACATAACCTTTAGAACTTGTGATAATATTAATCATGTAACTTAATCCCTTTGTCCTTTGTGTTTAGATTGAACACGAGTCATGGAATAGTCATACTCGTATATCCAATCTTTATTTCTTGATCCCCAAGTAGAACTAGAATAAACGAATAAGCTCGATATCTCATATCGACTCATTCGAGCATGGCCATGCATTTTAGTTCTCACTTGATCAAGGGCCAAACACATCTCCTGTTATATAGGAGGGACAAATCCTATCTCGATCAGTCAACATCCCTCTACATAATTCGTACTGTATCCAATAGTCGCCTTTATAGTATACCCTGTTACGGGTAACGTTTGACGATATCAAGATACATAACTCCTTATGTTGGGATCTCTGATGATCACAAGTCGTAAGGATTACATACATTATTATCACTATGAGAATTGCATATGACGATCATATAACTATCCATGTTGCATTCTCATGGTGGGTCTGTTCAGTACATCGTTATCTAACATGTACCCATATGTTGATTTGATATCTCTTATCAATGAACAATTCATCGATCAACATATACTAGTCTCTATGTATTATCATTATCCCTTTCATGATAATACTTGACTAGGAACATCTTTAAGAATAATACAATATTATTCTAAGGACATTAACATATATATTAATTCACAATGCACAGTTAAAAGAATAATATATAATAATGAATTGCCATTCATAAATCCATAAACATTGTATGTCTTAAACAATCATCTAATGACTTGTCTTAGGGCATATCCCAACAAATCTCCCACTTGCACTAAGACCACTCAGACATATACCTAATGCCTAGAGATCTAGTATGACGATCATGCTTCTGCTGTGACAGCGGCTTCGTCAATGGGTCAGATACATTAACATCTGTTGGTACTTTGCATATTTTAACATCTCCCCTTTCAACGATTTCTCGAATGAAATGGAAACGCCTAAGTATGTGCTTGGATCTTTGGTGAGATCTTGGTTCCTTAGCCAATGCGATCGCTCCATTGTTGTCACAATAGAGTTCTATCGGATCTTTAATGCTAGGCACCACTCCTAGTTCAGAAATGAACTTCCTCATCCAAACAGCTTCCTTTGCTGCATCCGAGGCAGCAATATACTCAGCTTCCGTTGTAGAATCGGCTACTGTTTCTTGCTTTGAACTCTTCCAGCTCACAGCACCTCCATTCAGGCAATACACATATCCAGATTGCGATCGAAAATCATCTTTGTCGGTTTGGAAGCTTGCATCAGTGTAACCCATTACATTGAGCTCTTCCTCACCTCCATAAATCAAGAATGTATCCTTAGTCCTTCTCAAGTACTTTAGGATATTCTTGACAGCAATCCAGTGACCTTCACCTGGATCAACTTGATATCTGCTCGTCATGCTCAAAGCATACGAGACATCGGGACGAGTACATATCATGGCATACATGATAGATCCAATAGCTGATGCGTATGGAATCTTACTCATGCGTTCTCTCTCATCTGGTGTTGAAGGACACTGTTCCTTCGAGAGATAAATACCATGTGTCATAGGCACGAATCCTTTCTTGGATTCTTGCATGCTAAACCTTTTAAGCACCTTGTCTATGTATGTACTTTGACTTAGACCAAGAAGCCTTCTCGATCTATCTCTATAGATCTTGATTCCTAATACATAGGTGGCTTCTCCTAAGTCTTTCATCGAAAAGCAATTCCCTAGCCAAATCTTTACAGATTGCAAGGCAGGGATATCATTTCCAATAAGAAGTATGTCATCTACATACAACACTAGGAAAATGATTACGCTCCCACTGACCTTCTTGTAGACACAAGGTTCATCTTCATTTTTGATAAAACCAAACTCTTTGATTGCATCATCAAAACGAAGATTCCAACTCCGAGAAGCTTGCTTCAATCCATAAATGGATCGTTGTAGCTTGTATATCTTTCCAGCATCCTTTGGATCGACAAAACCCTCGGGCTGTGTCATGTACACATCCTCGAGCAGATTTCCATTAAGGAAAGCTGTTTTGACATCCATCTGCCAGATTTCATAATCATGAAATGCAGCTATTGCAAGTAAGATCCTTATGGATTTAACCATGGCCACTGGTGAAAAGGTTTCATCATAGTCAATACCATGAATTTGTTTGAATCCTTTTGCATCCAGTCGACCTTTATAGGTTTGTACATTACCATCCATATCGGTCTTTTTCTTGAAAATCCATTTGCACCCTATGGGTCGTACTCCTTCAGGTGGATCAACCAAAGTCCATACTTGGTTTGCATACATGGATTCCATCTCAGATTTCATGGCCTCTTGCCATTTCTCAGAATCATTGCCCATTATAGCTTGTTGATAAGATGACGGCTCATCCTCATCAATAAGTAGTAAGTCACCTTGTTGAGTCACAAGAAATCCATATCTCTGTGGCTCCCGGTGTTCTCTTACAGACCTACGTTGGGCTTGTGTCTCTTGAGCAGGTGCTTCTTTCACAACAGCTTGCGGTGCCTGCTCTGTTTCCATCTCAATCTCAGGTTCAGTGTTTTCTTGTGGTTGAACTTCACTAAGTTCTATTTTTCTCCCACTGGTTTTTCTAGAAATAAATTCTCTTTCAAGAAATACACCAGTCCGAGCAACAACTACTTTGTTCTCGGTGGGATAATAGAAATAGTATCCTTTCGTTTCCTTAGGATACCCCACAAATAAACACTTATCAGATTTGGGTCCAAGTTTGTTAGTGGCGTGACGTCTAACAAAAGCCTCACAATCCCAAATCTTGATAAAAGACATACTAGGACGCTTCCCAGTCCATATCTCATATGGTGTCTTTTCCACTGATTTAGATGGAACACGGTTCAGTAAGAAAATCGCTGTTTCTAGAGCGTGTCCCCAAAACGATATCGGAAGATCTGCATGACTCATCATTGATCTAACCATGTCTAACAAGGTTCGATTTCTCCTCTCGGATACACCATTCCATTGTGGAGTATACGGAGGAGTGAGTTGTGGGACTATCCCACACTCCTTTTGATAGTCATGAAACTCTTGGCTTAAGTATTCTCCTCCTCGATCTGATCGAAGGATTTTGATACTTTTGCCAAGTTGGTTTTGTACTTCATTCTTGAAATCTTTGAACTTTTCAAAGGTTTCATGCTTATGTTTCATTAGGTACACATACCCATATCTACTGAGGTCATCAGTAAATGTAACGAAGTATTGAAAACCACCTCTAGCTTGTGTACTTATTGGTCCACATACATCACTATGTATTAGTCCCAATAAAACATTTGCCCTTTCAACATGTCCCTTGAAAGGGGCTTTAGTCATCTTGCCCATTAAACAAGATTTGCATGTTTCATATGATTCAAAATCAAATGAATCTAATACTCCATCTTATGAAGTTTAGATATGCGGTTCTCGTTTATGTGGCCCAAGCGACAGTGCCAGAGATAAGTCGGATTACAATCATTATTTTTTAATCCTTTTAGTATTTATGTTATAGATAGGCATATCAAGATTTAATACATAAAGACCATTCACCATTTGTGCACTAGCATAAAACATATCATTTAAATAAATAGAACAACAATTGTCCTTTATTATAAATGAAAAACCATACTTGTCTAAACAAGAAATAGAAATAATGTTTTTAGTAATTGAAGGCACAAAATAACAGTCTTTTAAAATCAACGATAAACTAGAAGGTAAAGCTAAATGATAATCTCCTATAGCTAATGCAGCAACTCTTGCTCCATTTCCAACTCGGAGATCAACTTCACCTTTTGCCAATGTCCTACT
The DNA here is from genome assembly GCA_907163345.1 of Haberlea rhodopensis. Lineage (NCBI taxonomy): Eukaryota > Viridiplantae > Streptophyta > Magnoliopsida > Lamiales > Gesneriaceae > Haberlea > Haberlea rhodopensis. Next base: position 1,426,671 of record CAJQUN010000122.1, on the reverse strand, counting down.
CCTTTTGAGATCCTGCACATTTACACAAATGTGAGATCCACATCCAGTATCTAATACCCATGATGAAGAAGTAGATAAATTGACTTCTATAACAAAAATACCTGAAGCGGAAGTCACACTTCCTTTCTTTAGATCCTCCAGATATACTTTGCAGTTCCTTTTCCAATGGCCGGTCTCACCGCAATGGAAACAGTTCCCTTCCTTTGCTATCCCTCCCTTTGGCTTCAGTGCAGAAGACTTTGGCTTAGATTTAGCAAAGACCTTCTTTGCTTTCTTGTTGCCTTTAGTTTTGGCCCTTCCTTTGCCTTTATTCACAATAAGGACATTTGTGGCCTTAGTCTTCTTAGTGTTTGCTTCATATGTTCTCAACATACCAAGCAACTGGGGCAGAGTCTTTTCCATATCAGTCATATTGTAATTTACTACAAATTGACTGAAGCTCTCCGGCAACGATTGCAAGATTACATCGGTGGCCAACTCTTGGTCCAATGGAAAACCTAGCTTATCCAGATTCTCAATGTACCCAATCATCTTGAGCACATGAGTTCCAACTAAGCTTCCTTCTACCATCCTGCACTGGAATAACGCTTTAGAGACGTCATACCTCTCTTGTCTAGCTTGCTGTTGGTACAACTGCTTTAAGTGTTCGATCATATCGAACGCCTCCATTTCCTCATGTTGCTTCTGAAGCTCAGAGTTCATAGTGGCAAGCATGAGGCACCCAACATCAAGTGCGTCACTCTGATGCTTCTTGTAAGCATCTTTTTCAGCTCTTGTAGCTGTTAGGGGAGGTTCCTCAGCGAGCAAGGGTTCCTCTAGAACATATTGTTTCTTTTCTTGTTTGAGGACTATCCTCAAGTTCCTATGCCAGTCTAGGAAATTTGTCCCATTTAATTTGTCCTTCTCAAGGACCGATCGCAGTGATAAAGTGCTAGTAACGTTGTTAGTTGCCATGGATATCTACAATATAAATATGCAAAATAAGTTTATGATTTAAATCATTTAACATGGTCTTATATTAAATGATACTCCCACTATTTTATTTGAAAAATATCAACCCTCGAAACTTTTAGTGGGCCAAGATCCATATTTCGCCTAATCTTGAGTTAGCTTTGGCTAATCGCCCAAGACTCGGTTATTTAGGTAGACAACACTTTGTCAATTACATCACATATAATTCTTGGATAGTTGGACGAACAACACTTTGTTCAATTCATCTAATGAATTATAATCCAACCCATGCCTCTAGGTTCCCAATCCTATTGAGATAACCTAGTTAAGTCGTACCCAATTAAAGTATGACGGATATCACTTTTATCCTTTCGCGCCTTACTAAGATTGCCACGGTGCTTTGCTTTGGCAAACCCACACATGTACAATCGAAGTTATTGACGAGTACTTTTATTTGGAAGGCATCTAAAACTTAATATTTTAGAGGGATTTATTGATCTCATGATTAATTTGATAATTTAAAATATGTCCACTACATATAGTTGTATACATATCTACATATATGTGTAATACTATTATCAAACTAAAACATAAGATAAATCATGCATCAACATACATAATTAAAACGTGACATGGTTATAGCCCCTACTAATGAGTTTCTCAAGCCAATGAGAAACTCCTATGAGTCAACCTAAGGTAACTTCATAAGCACCTTCCTTTGGCTCCAATTTTGTGAATGGCCTCCTCATCCCGGCACGATGCTCCATCTTCATTGATCACCATCAATAAAATAAACTATACTATTTACAAGATATAGAATTCCTCGATTCACATTCGAGGGGAACATAGGGGAGGGATTACATTTAGAATAAAATAGAGAAAGGCACGACTCGCAGGTCGTATTATAAATTACAAACATCCACAAATCCTATCTAATAGGTCAAAGGGCTATAACCACGCACCATGCTCAAACAACACATAAAGCATGCATTAACATTTAATTAATTAAATTCTAAACATTTTAAATTTAATTTTAATTAAAACTGTAATATAATTTTTGAAAAATTATCGTACGCTCGGGACATCACATGCCACGAACTAAAGCGACTAAAACACGAACCACCATGGTTCGAACCAAAACCCACGGCTGGACCAATAGTGGGCCTAGGGTTCGAAACCCTAGCCCATGGCCGAGCCATGGTCCATGCGGCGGCGGCACTAGGGTTCCAACCCTAGCCGCCTCGCACCCTTTTGATGTTTTTATCGAGCCATCTTGTTTTAAACGCCGGAATTTGTTAGCCACGAGTCACGGTCATGCCATGCACGGTGTTCGCTCAACCATCTCGAGCTAAGGGTTCGAAAATCCTTGCTCTCATGTGGTAAAGTTACTAATCCATGCATGCATAAACCATTATCGAGTCAAGGAGTTCAAAACTCATCCAAGCATCAAAATTTAAGAAAATAGGGCGATGATGGCCGAGCCATGCACGGCTATTAGGGTTCGAAACCCTAGCCGTCATGAGCTAGCCGTCATGCCCAATGGGTTCTAAACCCTAATTAATTTTCGACACTTCCATGCACAATTATTAGCCACAACGACTAAGCCATCTCGAGCCAAGGGTTCCAAAACCCTAGCCCTCATGTGGCTAGCCATGGTGACATTTGTGATGGTGGTGGCCGAAAGTTTATGCTCAATAAATAATTTTATTCGCCAATTATATCAAATACAATTACTACGATGATTTTCATAAACTAAAATTAATTTCATATCAAATATGAATTTAAACAGTTTAATTAACATGCAATATAAATTCTAACATGATTAAACTATTTAACCACATAAAATCCGATATGAGCCTTGTACACGGCTCTGATACCACTGTAAGTAACCCCATGAGCATACAGCGCAGCGGAATAAAATATTGGGATTACAAACCAGCGATCTATACATAGGGATTCATATCGGATTAGAGAATTACAAGTGTCTTACCCTTGTAGCGCGTTTGAAGCCGAATCCACGGAGCTGCACCACGTCCTACGCCTTCTCCGAGTCAATAGCAAAACTCGAATGGTTTTGCCTCAACGGTATCCACACGATCAAATCGAGTGAAGGGATGGATTAATAACACGTTGCTAGACGAGTTATTAATCCGATACACGAAGCTAACTCGATTCACAATCGAAGATCACCACCAAACAACCAAATCACCTTCGGCCACCTTGAAGAAGCCGAGAGCTTGGTTGATATCCTAGGCGGCCGAGAGCTTGTGGTTTTGGGTTAGGTTTTGTGTTATGATAATTGTCTTACAATTAAACACCTTGCTATCATATTAAATATGATTAATTAAAGGCTTTCTCAAAGCTTCATGGGCTTAAGCCCATGATTTAATTAATCCTTATGATTATTAATTAAGACTCCTCTTAATTATTTAATTCATCTCATGAATTTAATTCCCTTCTCGATTTAATCTTTTGTGCGACCCGATAGGATCTCGTAATGTTGGCAGTGACATAAAATCTCATTTTATGTCGCAAGCATCGAGCGGTATCTAGCAACACATCGATGCTACCCAAATTACGAGAATGTCAATGACTCGACATAACCTTTAGAACTTGTGATAATATTAATCATGTAACTTAATCCCTTTGTCCTTTGTGTTTAGATTGAACACGAGTCATGGAATAGTCATACTCGTATATCCAATCTTTATTTCTTGATCCCCAAGTAGAACTAGAATAAACGAATAAGCTCGATATCTCATATCGACTCATTCGAGCATGGCCATGCATTTTAGTTCTCACTTGATCAAGGGCCAAACACATCTCCTGTTATATAGGAGGGACAAATCCTATCTCGATCAGTCAACATCCCTCTACATAATTCGTAGTGTATCCAATAGTCGCCTTTATAGTATACCCTGTTACGGGTAACGTTTGACGATATCAAGATACATAACTCCTTATGTTGGGATCTCTGATGATCACAAGTCGTAAGGATTACATACATTATTATCACTATGAGAATTGCATATGACGATCATATAACTATCCATGTTGCATTCTCATGGTGGGTCTGTTCAGTACATCGTTATCTAACATGTACCCATATGTTGATTTGATATCTCATATCAATGAACAATTCATCGATCAACATATACTAGTCTCTACGTATTATCATTATCCCTTTCATGATAATACTTGACTAGGAACATCTTTAAGAATAATACAATATTATTCTAAGGACATTAACATATATATTAATTCACAATGCACAGTTAAAAGAATAATATATAATAATGAATTGCCATTCATAAATCCATAAACATTGTATGTCTTAAACAATCATCTAATGACTTGTCTTAGGGCATACCCAACACGTCGCATACCCGAGCATATACCCAAACCAGACGTATACCTCTAATGCTAACGTATATACCTCATCCATCTCAAATACATGATATCCATGAATGTACATGCATATGATACTACCAATCATATGATACCAACACAACACAATTCATATGATAACAATCGCATAACATCATCACACAATATCTATACTCCGTACGTCAACACGTACCTGGTATATGACAACAAAAGCGATGAAGCAGGCGTTGATGCCTAATTGCCTCGTTGCCCCGTCCCCTGTGATGATGCTACAAGTACATGAACAATATACCATGTTATAAGAGGCTTCAAAAAATAAATGCTACAAAAATATAACATGTTGCAAAATTCTGCCATCACCGATCGATCGCCCCATATTCTCGATCGATCGCCGAACTATTCACTCTTCACCGATCGATCGAACAAAAGCACCGATCGATCGCCACATGAACCGATCGATCGCCTCAAAATCACCGATCGATCGCTCAATGTTCAAACCGCCTTAAAATGTTTCTGTCTGCGTCGATCGATCGGAAATCCTTACCGATCGATCGCTGCGATTTCAACATTTGCAACCATGGCGATTTTCAAGCTTATCTTCATGGTATTTTTGCACAATTCATTTCCTATCATTTAATCACATTTCATGAAATCCCTAGGATCATATAAACATGTTTCTAACATTATAGCATCAAATTCTTGGCCTAGAAACAAGTTATGATTTCACACATAACTACTTGATATGCCAATGCACATACTTCATCACCAACTACACAATTCAAGTTCAAAACCATAAATTCCTTACCAAGATTGTACAAATTCACTTCAATTAACTTCCTAGCTCAATTCTCAAGTGAATTCCAAGCTCAAACCAAGAGGAACTTCAAAGAGTTGGAGAGGAGCTTGTGTAGGATTTTGTAGGTGAAACATGAGAAACTAGGTGAATCCCCTCCCTAAGTCACTTGTTATAATGTCATTTGGAGCTAATGACATGTTAAGTGACATGTACATGAAGATGAACTCCAAAGTCAAATGCAAATTCCACTCAAATTAAATTCACATGCCTATTCAAATGCCTACTAGTTTATGTTGCTTGATATGTTACTACACTTGATTAAATTCAAATCAGTTTGCACCATGTTTCATTCCTTGCCATATGTGATATCCCCGAAATGATTAATTGCAATTTGAGCATTAATTGAGTTTATATGGTTAATCATGGTGGCAATTATTGATTATGTGCTAGATTTATTTAATGTGTGGAAATGCATGGTCGCATGGAAAGGATGACCCGGGAGTGCATTTCAGGGTGCATGTTGGGCATGTTGGGGAAAATTGCTTTTAGCATGATTTATTTGCCATGGTTAGCAATTATTTGGAAAGCATGAGTTAATTGATATTTTGGTGCATTTTGGATTAATGCTTTTGAAAATATCATGTTGGGGTGTTTTATACACCATGGGTTTGTGAAATGCTTTTAATTAAAACCCAACCCCTTTTTACCCCAACCCCACTCAATACACTCTCACTTTTACTTTACCAAATCACCACCCAAACCCTTCCCCCTCCTCATTTTCGAGTTGAAGCAAAAAGGTGGGGAGAAATCCTTCCAAAGTTTGAGTTTGTGAAGTTTATTGGGAGATTTGAGGTCCCAAGAGGTATGGATACCTCATTGTTGATTTTGAAGTGTTTTATTTAAGTTTGGTATGGTTTTGAAGGGTTTTAAAATGGGTTTGTGTTGGGTTGTTGTGGTTTTGGTTAAGGGTTAGATTTATGTTTGTTTTGAGGTGTATTTTGAAGGTTTATGTTGATATTTATGTTGTTGGTTGGTTGGTTTAAGTATTGGTATGGATTGGAAGGTTTTGGTATGCAAAATGGTTAAAAATCGCGAGTCTGTGCGAGGCGATCGACCGCCTGAAATGGGGCGATCGATCGCCGAAGAGCAGTACCAAAAATGCGGGACAGGCGATCGATCGCCTGTTATGAGGCGACCGATCGCCGAGAGGCAGTGACCAATCCAGGGTTTAGGCGATCGATCGCCATGTTTGGCGCGATCGATCGCCGCGAAGAAAAAATTGAGGCGATCGATCGCCTCAGCCAAGCGATCGATCGCCAACTGTGGAATTTTGAGAAATGCTTTCTTTTGCCGAATTTTTGGTATTTGGCTATTATTTGGCTTCTAATATGGGGTTGTGTGAATGTGTAGAACCATCCCAGGTAGCAACACAACCAAGGAACTGAAGCCATATCAATTCCACTTTTGGAAAGGTACGTAGAGGACGTACGGGCACCCAACGGTACATGTATCTAATATACTCATTGTTTATGCATTGTGGATGCGAGTATATATGTGATTATGCATTGTGGATGCAAATACATGCTGAATTATGCATGATGATTGTAGATGCATATGATTATTGGTGCACATCCCATGAGTCGTGGTCATCCCTTGATGATTTTAATGCTTGCCGCTATTTGTTTTGGTTCCGCTAAATGTGAAGCGAGGGGTGGGAGCGCCGCATGTCACATTTGAGCGTGGTTGTCATATAGGGCGAGGAAAGGATATTTGCCGCTCAATGTGAGGCGAGGGGTGGGAGTACCGCATGTCCATTGAAGAGAGGTTATTCTATGCCGCCTATATGTAAATAAGCGAGGGGCATTAAAATACATTGTGATGGACAGACTAGGGAATGGTGACCGGTATTTGATATTGATGAGATGGTATTGTGTCATGACATGTCTAGACCATTAAAAATAATCTATTGATTATACTCATGAGTTACGGTACAGGGACAACCAAACTGGAAGCGTTTTGAAATGCATGGGAAAACAGGAAGTGTTTTAATTGTGTTTTATGCATTTACGCTTTATATTCATATTGTGTTGAATATGAATGATATTATTGCTCATGTTTGGGGGTTGTCCTTGTAGGTACACTTTTGGCATGATAGAAGGGCTAAGCGGGTTGAGATGGTGAGCTTGTGGAGAATTCTTTTGACCCAGGAAGGACAGGATTAATTTTGTATAGTATCTACTCTAGGAGTAGTGCAAAGCTATAATTGATAACATTCATTTGATTTGGGAATGTAACTAATCCAGGGAAGTCCTTATTTTTGGCATGAAATTCTTAAAGCTCATAGACTCAACACGATTAATTTACTCTGATTATTTATATTAGCTCTAATTATGCCTTTGATCCGCACTTAAGGATTAGGGTCCTTACATTAGTGGTATCAGAGCAGTGGTTAGAGAACCCGGGAACGAGTGAAGGGTAGCCTTAGCATGATTGGCTAGGTGCTTACATTCGAGGCATGTTTATGCATGTGGTGCATATTGATGTATATTCTGTTATACTAACATGCTTATTAGCATTCCTGTTATCTAACGGCATAACATGTATATTTGTTTTGGAATTGTTGTTAACCTTTGTGTTACAGCATGGCTGCTATGAATGCGGGGAACCTTAACGAAGAAGTTGGCGATGTGGGCAGTTTTAACGCTAGCGTTGGATAATTGAACCCTCTACCTCCACCAGCAGTAGGCATGGAGCCAGTGGCTCAGTTATTGCTACCCGGTGAGATTAACTTGACTCAGTTTCTGTCTTACCACCCGCCCCGGTTTGAGGGAACAGAATCAGGAGAGGAAGCTGAGGAGTGGCTGGAAACTTTTGCAGATATTTGTGTCGGTTCCTTGTGCTGTTACGCGTGGCTGAGGCTGGCGGAGTTCCAGTTAGCAAAGAAACCTCTAATGTGGTGGAGGGGCACTGTAATGGAGCTAAGAGCACTGGGTACTGTGATTGATTGGACACTCTTCAGGACCCGGTTTCTGAACCGGTACTTCTCCGCAGCGGCGAGACAGACGAAGGAGGACGAGTTTACAAGTTTGAAACAGGGGAACATGACAGTGTCAGACTATGCCACGCGGTACTCTTCGTTGCTGAGGTATGTTCCCCACATTGCCACCAATGGGCACGCAAAGATGAGGAATTTTATGAAGGGGTTGCGACCGGAGCTCTATGACCGGGTTATCACCAATAACCCAACTTCTTTTGATGATGCTCTCACAAGAGCGGAGCTTGCCGAGCTTGGAGTGGGAGCTATCCTAGTGCTGTGCCACCACAAGTACCACAACAAAGGCAGACTAATGACAGCTTGAGGCCCCGAGGAGAGCCATTTAAACCTCGTGGTGCCTCTTCATCTTCACGGTTTGGTGGAAAGAAGTTCTTTGGTCAGAAACAGGAGAACAAGAAGAATTGGTCGGCCAATCGAGGGTCTTCACGAGGGAATAGGCCGGGAGAGCCGAGGTGCGACAATTGTGGAGGGCCACATTCTTCGAACAAGTGCCCTGCCTGTTATAGCTGTGGCAAGATGGGCCACATCTCTCGGTATTTCCCCACTCGGGGAGGACAGTCAGAGTTTCAGGGCAACAGGCCGAGGTTTGATGACAGGACAGTACACTAGAGGCAGCAGTTTGGGCCTCGACCATCGGGAGGTCAGACAGTGGGACCGTCCCAGGGACAGGTGTATGCGCTGACGAGAGAGCAGGCCCAGGCAGCCCCAGAAGAGGTGATCGCCGGTACGTGTCATTTATTTACGTACCCTGCTTTTATTTTGATAGATACAGGTGCCTCCCACTCTTTTGTATCTGTCGGTTTTGTGGAGAGACACCATATGCGCACGTATTCTTTACCCACGCCTCTCCTTGTCTCGACACCCACTGGAAGAAATGTCGTTGCTGATCAGTTCATGACAGATTGCGTCATTTATTTTGAGGGCAACGAGTTGAAGACAGACTTGATTGTGTTGGGTATGTCGGACTTCGACTGCATCTTGGGCATAGATGTTCTGAACAGATATCAGGCAGTGGTAGATTGCCGGCAGAAGACAGTGAAGTTCAGACCTGATTTGGGTAGTCAGTGGAATTTTTTTTGGCAACGGTTCTCGTGCGAAGATTCCGTTGATTTCAGCGATCAAGATGACTCAGCTGTTGGAACGTGGCCACACGGGCTATCTCATCTATGCCGTGGACACGTCTGGGAAGAATAAGGAATTGAGAGTTGAGGATGTGCCTGTGGTAGCAGAGTTCGCTGGTGTGTTCCCGGAAGAGATCCCAGGATTTCCACCGGCTAGGGAAGTTGAGTTTGGGATCGAGTTGTTACCGGGGACATCCACTATCTCTCGTGCACCTTACAGGATGGCACCGGCGGAGTTGAGAGAATTGAAGGATCAGTTGCAGGATCTCCTTGACAAGGGATATATACGCCCGAGCGTATCGCCATGGGGCGCACCGGTTCTCTTTGTGAAGAAGAAGGACGGTTCGATGCGGTTGTGCATCGATTACCGGCAACTGAATAAAGCCACAGTAAAGAACAAATATCCTCTCCCAAGGATTGATGATCTGTTTGACCAGTTGCAAGGTACCAGACTGTATAGCAAGATTGATTTGAGGTCCGGGTACCATCAGATTCGAGTCAGAGAGGAAGATGTATAGAAGACAGCATTCCGGACTCGATATGAACATTATGAGTTCTTAGTGATGCCGTTCGGCGTGACGAATGCTTCAGCGGTCTTTATGAGTCTGATGAACAGAGTGTTTCAGCCGTATCTTGATCATTTCGTCATCGTGTTCATCGACGACATTCTCATCTATTCTCGGAGCGAGGAAGAGCACGTGAAACACTTGAGGACAGTGCTCCAGATTCTCCGAGATCACCAGTTGTATGCCAAGCTCAGTAAGTGTGAGTTTTGGTTGAGCAGTGTAGTATTTCTGGGCCATGTCATATCGAGCAGCGGAATATCAGTGGATCCCAGGAAGATCGAAGCTGTGATGGAGTGGGCTGCTGATGTGACTAGAAATAGACACATCTATTGCACTTAATTGTCTACGATTTGGTATATTTTGATGGATAAATTGATACATGTGCTACCTAATCGTATATTTGTGTAAATGTAGGGAAAGGTGAAGAAATCAAGCTAATATGATGAAAGAAGCAATAAAGTTGAAGAAAAGAGGAAAAAACCGGAATCAAAGACACATGTTGCTCCTTTCTCCTCAAATTTCTATGTATTCCAGCCACGTTTTGAGAATGTGGTCCATATAAAAGTTGTAGAACTTTGAGTTATCTTCGCGTGGACAGCTGACTCGTCGAATTCAGAGTTCGTATGTGAAAGTTATGGCCAAAATACAAAACTCGCCAGAAAAATGATGGACAGGCGTAATTACGCCATTCACAGGCGTAATTATGCCAACGCTACGGCATGTCTAGGCGTAGCTACGCCATTATACGCGTAATTACGCCTGAAGACTTTTGGAAAATTAAAAAACTTGATTTCTTTCCTTCCCACATGGATTCTAACCTACTCCATTAGCCTCCCAATACATATATACTCGAAATTCAGACCTTTTAACCATCTAGATAGCTAGGGTAGAGTAGTTTAGGATAGTTTTATATTTTCTTTTCAATTTTGTTGAAGAACGGCTACGAAGATCGAAGCGAAGGCGGGATTGACACCTCGACGAGCGGAGATCGGATTAGTATTCTTTCCCTTGCTTTTATTTATTGTTTTTATTAGATTATGTCTAGCTAGTTTTTAATTCTTGGTTGAGGAAGACAAATCCTTGGAATTATTTATCTTGGGGAGATTCATACGCTTTATATATCAATTTTATTGAATATCAAGAGTTTTTCTGATTTTGTTGATATGATTGATGTTTGTTTATTGGATTGACAACCTAGTAACTTGCATGAAATCTAACGCTAAATTAGATATCAAATACGGAATCGTTTGATCCCTCTAATTTACGAAGCAACTAAGATTGATGAATTTCCGCTTGTGAGTTTGTTAAATTCTTAGGAAGAACACTTGACTAGATTAAACATAGACGCTTGGATTATGTTGTTTAGCTTCATCGATCTCACTAGTTCATATGCTATCATCGATTTAAATCTTAATCGCTTGTATTTTGATTGATTGTTTGATAAGGGTTAAACTAGAACGCTTGGGCTACTTAACTAAACGTAAGGTGAGATAGGACTTTGATTATTGGATTAAACGTCCAACGATGAATATTCATATGAAAAATTGAGTCTTTTGTGAATCGATGAAATAGATGATAATTCCAAGGAAGAGTCGACCGATACCAAGAATCGCTTTCATTAGTTAATCTTTGTTTTTAATTTTAGTTAGTATAATTCATTCACAACCCCATCTTTTATTCTTTTGATTTTGATTTTCATTAACACAAGAATTCACACCTCCTCGTGGGATCGATCCCTACTCACGCTACTACATTATTGTTATCAATCTTGAGGATTGAGTGGGGTTAATTTGGGCGTACACGATAAGCGCACACCAAATTTTGGCGCCGTTGCCGGGGAGGCGTTGTATATTTTTGTGTTAATATTTTCTGTTTATTTTTTTTCTTTCCCTTTCTTTTCCCCCACCGCTACTCTTGTTTGTTCGTGCTTATAGGTGGATTTATGAAAAATCGAATCTTGCCATGACGGAGTATAGTAGCTTAGACGAGTTGGAGTATCTTGTGCAACAACTTGGCGTAGGGATTGGACAAAGTGCATACAACTCAAGTTGGAGTGATCATCCCAATCTCAACTATGACAATCAATGGATGAGCCCACCTCCACCCTACATGCAATCCAACCTACCGCCATACATACCGCAATACCCGCCATGGCCACAACCACCTCAATATCATACCCCTGGTGAGTCTTTAGAGGATCTTGTTTCAAGACTTAATGATAGTACTTTGCAATTTCAACAGGAATTCAGGGCTAGCACTCAGAATTTGGGTAACCAAATGGAGCAACTAATAAGATCGGCCGATCGGATAGCAGCACAAAAGGAGACCATGATTGCATTCGAATCATGGAGTGATGAAGAAGAGGAGACTATGGAGAAGGTGGTACTGATGCCACCCGGGCTAGAAGAGGAGACACATGTGCCAATAGAAGAAAAGGAGCTTGTACATCCTACAACTCCAAATGGTATGTTTCCAACTGAGAACTATGTTGATTACTTAGATGAATCATGTGCTGTGGAAGAGGAGTCGGCGAAAGAATACTGTGATGAAATGGAGCATTGGGACTATTTTTTCGAAGACAACATCACCTTGGACAGTGGCAAAGAGGTAGAAACTCCAGCAACGATGATACTGAGTCCATCAATACTTGAACAACAAATAGAGATCGAGGTGGATAACAAGGAATCTCACCAGAATGAGATTCCCAAAGGCGAGCATAGGGGACCACAAATTAAAGGATGCCATGAGGTAGATCTTGATCGACCTCAACTGACTTCTTTGGAGGAAGGCGACATAGTGAAAAGACAAAAACCCTCCAAGAGGTTCAAGGCAAATAGGCATCGTCTTAAGCGAGAAGGTTGGCGTCGGGCCACCGACGTTAAACAGAGGCGCTGCTTGGGAGGCAACCCAAGGGGAGTTAGTTTCATTTCTCCCTTTTATTTATTTTTTTGCTTTAGTAGTTAGATTCTCTTTTCTTGTATTTTTGCCTTACATTGGGGACAATGTAAGATTTAAGTATGGGGGAGGGATTAGTGGTGTGTTATTGCTTTTCTATTACAAAAATACAAAAAAATCAAAAATTTTGAAAATTTTGAGCTCATAGTTAGTAATGAACACATGCTTAGAGTCACTAGCCCATGATGAAACCTAATTGATATCATGCATGCTTTTGAACATAGGTGAATTGTTAACCTTGGAACACTTTGAACTCTAATGCAAATTTTGCTTTGACTTAGTAGTTGAATATTTTGAGCACGATTTTGTCATGACTTGTGAAGTGTGCATAACTTAGTGAAGATTGTGTGAAGTTTGTGATAGTCTTAAGAAGTCTCTAATACATGCTAGAACTTAACTACATGCTCTTTGAGGCATATGTCTAGACTACTTGCGAACATGAAAGTGATATAGGCGATCTTTGATGCGTTTGTACCTTTCAAGCCTACCATGTAAACAAAATCAATCTCTAGTACCCTTCTTTGAGCCTTAATGCAAACGAATGGTAGTATGCTAAGCATACTAAAGACCACCATTCGACATTCCTTGACTAGCTTATCATCCTACCCTTTTAGCCTAAATATGATTTCAATCCATACCTTTTAAGGGAGTATGATGTATTTCATTCAAATGCACTTGGGAATCATTGAAGTATATTTGTGAACTTTATTGTCAAAAGAATGAAATACATGAAAGAAAAGGAATGCCTTGAGAAAATAGATAAAAATATGACTCCAAGGGGAGCCAAGGCACTAAAGAAGAAAAATGTTGAAATAAACCTTGAAAAAAATGAACAAGGTTTGAAAATTCATACAAGAAGAGAAGCTTTTAGTGTGCATTTCATCATACTCTCTTGTTTGAATATCCTTACCCTTTCTTTCATAAGCCAATACCTAGGCCAAGCTACAAGCTAATAAAGACCTACTTGATTTATGTTTGCAAAGTAGCTAAGATAGTGGAGAAGAGTGTGCAAGTGAGCTTATACTTGTGTTAGTGTATGACTTGAACTATTGTGGATTTACATATTTTGGAACTATAATTTGTACACAACACTTGTTTATGACCACACACACACGTTCACTATTTTGTTGAGTATGAAATGTATAGGGATTGAAATTGTTCCACTGTTAATTTTTCACCGCCTTTCATTACTATGCATGTTTATAATTGTTGAGGCATAAAAGTGAGGACAAGTTAGTTTGTTTTGATGCTATGAGCCAACCAAAAATATTGTAGGTTTGATTGTTTACTCGAGGTCGAGTAAAGAGTAAGTATGGGGGTGTTTGATGTGACTAGAAATAGACACATCTATTGCACTTAATTGTCTACGATTTGGTATATTTTGATGGATAAATTGATACATATGCTACCTAATCGTATATTTGTGTAAATGTAGGGAAAGGTGAAGAAATCAAGCTAAAATGATGAAAGAAGCAATAAAGTTGAAGAAAAGAGGAAAAAAACCGGAATCAAAGACACATGTTGCTCCTTTCTCCTCAAATTTCTATGTATTCCAGCCACGTTTTGAGAATGTGGTCCATATAAAAGTTGTAGAACTTTGAGTTATCTTCGCGTGGACAGCTGACTCGTCGAATTCGGAGTTCGTATGTGAAAGTTATGGCCAAAATACAAAACTCGCCAGAAAAATGATGGACAGGCGTAATTACGCCATTCACAGGCGTAATTACGCCAACGCTACGGCATGTCTAGGCGTAGCTACGCCATTATACGCGTAATTACGCCTGAAGACTTTTGGAAAATTAAAAAACTTGATTTCTTTCCTTCCCACATGGATTCTAACCTACTCCATTAGCCTCCCAATACATATATACTCGAAATTCAGACCTTTTAACCATCTAGATAGCTAGGGTAGAGTAGTTTAGGATAGTTTTATATTTTCTTTTCAATTTTGTTGAAGAACGGCTACGAAGATCGAAGCGAAGGCGGGATTGACACCTCGACGAGCGGAGATCGTATTAGTATTCTTTCCCTTGCTTTTATTTATTGTTTTTATTAGATTATGTCTAGCTAGTTTTTAATTCTTGGTTGAGGAAGACAAATCCTTGGAATTATTTATCTTGGGGAGATTCATACGCTTTATATATCAATTTTATTGAATATCAAGAGTTTTTCTGATTTTGTTGATATGATTGATGTTTGTTTATTGGATTGACAACCTAGTAACTTGCATGAAATCTAACGCTAAATTAGATATCAAATACGGAATCGTTTGATCCCTCTAATTTACGAAGCAACTAAGATTGATGAATTTCCGCTTGTGAGTTTGTTAAATTCTTAGGAAGAACACTTGACTAGATTAAACATAGACGCTTGGATTATGTTGTTTAGCTTCATCGATCTCACTAGTTCATATGCTATCATCGATTTAAATCTTAATCGCTTGTATTTTGATTGATTGTTTGATAAGGGTTAAACTAGAACGCTTGGGCTACTTAACTAAACGTAAGGTGAGATAGGACTTTGATTATTGGATTAAACGTCCAACGATGAATATTCATATGAAAAATTGAGTCTTTTGTGAATCGATGAAATAGATGATAATTCCAAGGAAGAGTCGATCGATACCAAGAATCGCTTTCATTAGTTAATCTTTGTTTTTAATTTTAGTTAGTATAATTCATTCACAACCCCATCTTTTATTCTTTTGATTTTGATTTTCATTAACACAAGAATTCACACCTCCTCGTGGGATCGATCCCTACTCACGCTACTACATTATTGTTATCAATCTTGAGGATTGAGTGGGGTTAATTTGGGCGTACACGATAAGCGCACACCAAATTTTGGCGCCGTTGCCGGGGAGGCGTTGTATATTTTTGTGTTAATATTTTCTGTTTATTTTTTTTCTTTCCCTTTCTTTTCCCCCACCGCTACTCTTGTTTGTTCGTGCTTATAGGTGGATTTATGAAAAATCGAATCTTGCCATGACGGAGTATAGTAGCTTAGACGAGTTGGAGTATCTTGTGCAACAACTTGGCGTAGGGATTGGACAAAGTGCATACAACTCAAGTTGGAGTGATCATCCCAATCTCAACTATGACAATCAATGGATGAGCCCACCTCCACCCTACATGCAATCCAACCTACCGCCATACATACCGCAATACCCGCCATGGCCACAACCACCTCAATATCATACCCCTGGTGAGTCTTTAGAGGATCTTGTTTCAAGACTTAATGATAGTACTTTGCAATTTCAACAGGAATTCAGGGCTAGCACTCAGAATTTGGGTAACCAAATGGAGCAACTAATAAGATCGGCCGATCGGATAGCAGCACAAAAGGAGACCATGATTGCATTCGAATCATGGAGTGATGAAGAAGAGGAGACTATGGAGAAGGTGGTACTGATGCCACCCGGGCTAGAAGAGGAGACACATGTGCCAATAGAAGAAAAGGAGCTTGTACATCCTACAACTCCAAATGGTATGTTTCCAACTGAGAACTATGTTGATTACTTAGATGAATCATGTGCTGTGGAAGAGGAGTCGGCGAAAGAATACTGTGATGAAATGGAGCATTGGGACTATTTTTTCGAAGACAACATCACCTTGGACAGTGGCAAAGAGGTAGAAACTCCAGCAACGATGATACTGAGTCCATCAATACTTGAACAACAAATAGAGATCGAGGTGGATAACAAGGAATCTCACCAGAATGAGATTCCCAAAGGCGAGCATAGGGGACCACAAATTAAAGGATGCCATGAGGTAGATCTTGATCGACCTCAACTGACTTCTTTGGAGGAAGGCGACATAGTGAAAAGACAAAAACCCTCCAAGAGGTTCAAGGCAAATAGGCATCGTCTTAAGCGAGAAGGTTGGCGTCGGGCCACCGACGTTAAACAGAGGCGCTGCTTGGGAGGCAACCCAAGGGGAGTTAGTTTCATTTCTCCCTTTTATTTATTTTTTTGCTTTAGTAGTTAGATTCTCTTTTCTTGTATTTTTGCCTTACATTGGGGACAATGTAAGATTTAAGTATGGGGGAGGGATTAGTGGTGTGTTATTGCTTTTCTATTACAAAAATACAAAAAAATCAAAAATTTTGAAAATTTTGAGCTCATAGTTAGTAATGAACACATGCTTAGAGTCACTAGCCCATGATGAAACCTAATTGATATCATGCATGCTTTTGAACATAGGTGAATTGTTAACCTTGGAACACTTTGAACTCTAATGCAAATTTTGCTTTGACTTAGTAGTTGAATATTTTGAGCACGATTTTGTCATGACTTGTGAAGTGTGCATAACTTAGTGAAGATTGTGTGAAGTTTGTGATAGTCTTAAGAAGTCTCTAATACATGCTAGAACTTAACTACATGCTCTTTGAGGCATATGTCTAGACTACTTGCGAACATGAAAGTGATATAGGCGATCTTTGATGCGTTTGTACCTTTCAAGCCTACCATGTAAACAAAATCAATCTCTAGTACCCTTCTTTGAGCCTTAATGCAAACGAATGGTAGTATGCTAAGCATACTAAAGACCACCATTCGACATTCCTTGACTAGCTTATCATCCTACCCTTTTAGCCTAAATATGATTTCAATCCATACCTTTTAAGGGAGTATGATGTATTTCATTCAAATGCACTTGGGAATCATTGAAGTATATTTGTGAACTTTATTGTCAAAAGAATGAAATACATGAAAGAAAAGGAATGCCTTGAGAAAATAGATAAAAATATGACTCCAAGGGGAGCCAAGGCACTAAAGAAGAAAAATGTTGAAATAAACCTTGAAAAAAATGAACAAGGTTTGAAAATTCATACAAGAAGAGAAGCTTTTAGTGTGCATTTCATCATACTCTCTTGTTTGAATATCCTTACCCTTTCTTTCATAAGCCAATACCTAGGCCAAGCTACAAGCTAATAAAGACCTACTTGATTTATGTTTGCAAAGTAGCTAAGATAGTGGAGAAGAGTGTGCAAGTGAGCTTATACTTGTGTTAGTGTATGACTTGAACTATTGTGGATTTACATATTTTGGAACTATAATTTGTACACAACACTTGTTTATGACCACACACACACGTTCACTATTTTGTTGAGTATGAAATGTATAGGGATTGAAATTGTTCCACTGTTAATTTTTCACCGCCTTTCATTACTATGCATGTTTATAATTGTTGAGGCATAAAAGTGAGGACAAGTTAGTTTGTTTTGATGCTATGAGCCAACCAAAAATATTGTAGGTTTGATTGTTTACTCGAGGTCGAGTAAAGAGTAAGTATGGGGGTGTTTGATGTGACTAGAAATAGACACATCTATTGCACTTAATTGTCTACGATTTGGTATATTTTGATGGATAAATTGATACATATGCTACCTAATCGTATATTTGTGTAAATGTAGGGAAAGGTGAAGAAATCAAGCTAAAATGATGAAAGAAGCAATAAAGTTGAAGAAAAGAGGAAAAAACCGGAATCAAAGACACATGTTGCTCCTTTCTCCTCAAATTTCTATGTATTCCAGCCACGTTTTGAGAATGTGGTCCATAGAAAAGTTGTAGAACTTTGAGTTATCTTCGCGTGGACAGCTGACTCGTCGAATTCGGAGTTCGTATGTGAAAGTTATGGCCAAAATACAAAACTCGCCAGAAAAATGATGGACAGGCGTAATTACGCCATTCACAGGCGTAATTACGCCAACGCTACGGCATGTCTAGGCGTAGCTACGCCATTATACGCGTAATTACGCCTGAAGACTTTTGGAAAATTAAAAAACTTGATTTCTTTCCTTCCCACATGGATTCTAACCTACTCCATTAGCCTCCCAATACATATATACTCGAAATTCAGACCTTTTAACCATCTAGATAGCTAGGGTAGAGTAGTTTAGGATAGTTTTATATTTTCTTTTCAATTTTGTTGAAGAACGGCTACGAAGATCGAAGCGAAGGCGGGATTGACACCTCGACGAGCGGAGATCGGATTAGTATTCTTTCCCTTGCTTTTATTTATTGTTTTTATTAGATTATGTCTAGCTAGTTTTTAATTCTTGGTTGAGGAAGACAAATCCTTGGAATTATTTATCTTGGGGAGATTCATACGCTTTATATATCAATTTTATTGAATATCAAGAGTTTTTCTGATTTTGTTGATATGATTGATGTTTGTTTATTGGATTGACAACCTAGTAACTTGCATGAAATCTAACGCTAAATTAGATATCAAATACGGAATCGTTTGATCCCTCTAATTTACGAAGCAACTAAGATTGATGAATTTCCGCTTGTGAGTTTGTTAAATTCTTAGGAAGAACACTTGACTAGATTAAACATAGACGCTTGGATTATGTTGTTTAGCTTCATCGATCTCACTAGTTCATATGCTATCATCGATTTAAATCTTAATCGCTTGTATTTTGATTGATTGTTTGATAAGGGTTAAACTAGAACGCTTGGGCTACTTAACTAAACGTAAGGTGAGATAGGACTTTGATTATTGGATTAAACGTCCAACGATGAATATTCATATGAAAAATTGAGTCTTTTGTGAATCGATGAAATAGATGATAATTCCAAGGAAGAGTCGACCGATACCAAGAATCGCTTTCATTAGTTAATCTTTGTTTTTAATTTTAGTTAGTATAATTCATTCACAACCCCATCTTTTATTCTTTTGATTTTGATTTTCATTAACACAAGAATTCACACCTCCTCGTGGGATCGATCCCTACTCACGCTACTACATTATTGTTATCAATCTTGAGGATTGAGTGGGGTTAATTTGGGCGTACACGATAAGCGCACACCAGCTGCCCCCACTTCTGTGCCTGAGATTCAGAGCTTCCTTGGTTTGGCCGGATATTATCGACGCTTCGTCGAGGGCTTTTCGAAGATTGCCAAACCGTTGACACAGTTGACCCAGAAAGGAGTACCTTTCTTTTGGTCAGAAGCTTGTGAGGAGAGCTTCCAGGAGTTGAAGCACCGTTTGACGACGACGCCAGTGTTAGTAATCCCTATGGAGAACTCCAGATTTGTTTTGTATACCGATGCGTCACTTCAGGGCCTTGGGTGTGTACTGATGCAAGATAGGCATGTGGTAGCTTATGCATCGAGGCAGTTGAAGCCGCATGAGACGAGATACCCAGTCCATGACTTGGAACTGGCGGCTATCATCTTTGCCCTGAAGATTTGGAGACATTATTTGTATGGTACTTCGTTTACCATTTATACGGATCACAAGAGCCTCAAGTTTTTATTTACTCAGGCAGAGCTGAACATGAGGCAGAGAAGGTGGATGGACTTACTCAAGGACTATGATTGTGAGATTGAGTACCATCCCGGGAAAGCTAATTTGACAGCAGACGCTTTGAGCCAGAAAGTGAGGAGTTCTGCTGAGGACGTCATCCATTTGTCAGCCATGATGACCTCCTATTGCCATCTGGGCTATGATTTCGACATAGATGCATCACCTGTGTATGTATCGACCTTGTTAGCTGAGCCAGATATCTATGAGAACATCAGGAGAGCTCAGAGGTCAGATGATGAGGTCCAGAGGTGGTTATCTTTAGTACATCTTGGTCAGCCAACGAAATTCAGAGTGGCCGATGACGGATCTTTGAGGTTGGGTAACCGTTGGGTGGTTCCGAGTACGCCGGAGTTGCGTAGAGGGATCTTGGAGCGAGCTCATAGTAGCAGACTTAGCATCCACCCAGGCGGGAATAAGATGTACAAAGATCTGCGTGGTCAGTTTTGGTGGAAAAGGATGAAATCTGATGTCGTCGCTTTTGTTAAGAGGTGTTTGATCTGCCAGCAGGTTAAGGCAGAGAGGCAGAGACCTGGCGGCGAGTTGAAAAGCTTGGAGATACCGAAGTGGAAGTGGGAACACATTTCCATGGACTTCGTGACTCACCTGCCGAGGAGTGCTTCAGGCTTTGATGCTATTTGGGTGATTGTGGATTATTTGATCAATTACAAGGCTCTTCCATCTATTCCAAAATAGATCTGAGGTCCGGGTATCATCATATCCAAGTAAGAGCTACCGATGTACAGAAAACAACATTCCGCACTCGATATGGCCACTATGAATTCTTAGTAATGCCATTTCGAGTAACAAATGCTCCGGCTGTTTTCATGAGCTTGATGAATCAAGTTTTTCATGATTGTCTAGATCAGTACGTAATTGTGTTCATAGATGACATTTTGATTTACTCGAGAAATGATGATGAACATGCTCAACATCTACGGATGGTATTACAAATGTTGAGGGATAATCAACTATATGCCAAATTCAGTAAATGTGACTTTTGGCTGAACATTGTGAAATTCTTAGGACATGTTATTTCACAAGAAGGTATTGCAGTAGATTCGATGAAAATAGAGGCCGTGTTGAATTGGTCAACGCCTACCACTGTGCCAGAAATCCGTAGTTTTCTAGGATTAGCTGGATATTATCGACGTTTTTTGAGGGCTTTTCCAAGATTGCAAAACCGTTGACGCAATTGACACAAAAAGGAATGCCTTTCATTTGGTCTGATACTTGTGAACAAAGCTTCTAGGAGTTGAAACATCGATTGACTATTGCTCCGATCTTGATCATTCCAGATGAGCACGAACAATTTACTTTGTATACGGATGCATCGTTGCAAGGATTGGGATGTGTGTTGATACAAAAGAAACATGTAGTGGCTTATGCTTCACGACAGTTAAATCCTCATGAAATTAGATACCCAGTGCATGATTTGGAACTTGCTGCTATCATTTTTGCGCTAAAGCTTTGGAGACATTATTATGGTACGAAATTTACGATTTTCACAGATCATAAGAGTCTAAAGTTTCTATTTACTCAGGCTGAATTGAATATGAGACAGAGGAGATGGATGGATTTACTTAAGGATTATGACTGTGAAATAGAATATCATCGGTCGAGCTAATTTGACCACTGATGCGTTGAGTCGTAAAGTAAGAGTAACAGCTGATGATGTAAGTCGACTATCAGCATTAATGACTTCTTATTGCCATTTAGGATATGATTTTGATATTGGTACATCACCCGTGCGAGTATCAACATTGATAGTAGAACCAGCTATCTTTGAGAAAATCAGAGAGGCCCAGAAAATAGATGATGAGATTGTACAATGGAAAAATGTAGTAGCACAAGATCAAGTATCTAAATTTCGTGTAGCGGAGGATGGTAGCGTGCGATTACAAGATCGTTGGGTGATTCCTGATAAATGTGAACTACGCCAAACTTTGTTACAGCAGGCTCATTGTAACAAATACAGCATGCATCCTGGTGGTAAGAAAATGTACCAAGATTTGTCTTCCCACTTTTGGTGGAAAGGAATGAAGCGAGAAATAGCAGAATTTGCGAAACAATGTTTGATATGCCAACAAGTAAAGGCGGAGAGAAAAAGGCCAGGTGGTCAATTACACAGTTTAGAGGTACCAATGTGGAAGTGGGACCACATATCAATGGATTTTGTGACTCATCCCGAGGACTCCTTCGGAACATGATGCTATTTGGGACATTATGGACAGATTATCAAATTAGCGCATTTTATTCCCTATAATATGAGTTTTACATTTGTATAAATGGCTCACTTGTATGTGTGAGACATAGTACAATTACATGGGATTCCAGTATCCATTATATCTGACCGGGATCCGAGATTCACTTCGCACTTCTGGGAAGGATTGCAAATAGCCATGGGAACGGAGGTACGATTGAGTACAGCTTATCATCCGTAAATAGATGGACAGACTGAACGTATGATATAAACTCTGGAGGACATATTACGAGCATGCGTGTTGGAATTTGAGTCAACATGGCAAGAGGCTCTCCCTTTAATTGAATTTTTATATAATAACAGTTACCAAGTGAGCATACAAATCGCTCCATTTGAAGCTTTAAATGGAAAACGTTGCCAATCTCCTTTATTTTGGGATGATACAGACAAATTATCGGTGAATGGACCTGATATGATTCGGGATATGGATGAAAAAGTGAAAGTCATACGACAAAGAATGAAGATCGCTCAAGATAGACAGGCGGCTTATACCAATAAGAGGCGGAGACCCTTAGAATTTCAAGTTGGTGATAAGGTATTCTTAAAGATTTCACCTTTTAAAGGTGTTGTTCGTTTTGGCATAAAAGGAAAGTTATCACCACGGTATGTTGGTTCGTATGAAATTTTACAGCGAATTGGTACATTGGCCTATCGATTAGCTTTGCCGCCCTCCTTGTCTGGTATACATGACGTATTTCATGTATCGATGTTACGTAAATATGAACCTGATCGTTACATGTCTTACAACCTTCAGAAGTGCAGTTGGGATCGAATGTTTCTTATGTGGAACATCCAGTTGGCATTTTAGATCGCGCCAATCGTAAACTTGTAGTAAAACCATTCCTATGGTGAAAGTTCAATGGGAAAAGCGGGGTGTGGAAGAGGCAACATGGGAGACGGAACGGCATATGAAACAACTCTATCTTGAGTTGTTTGACGGTATGTGTAGGGATATTCAAACTGCATGCATTGTTTTATCTTGGTAAGTAGATGCGATTTCGGGTCGAAATCTTATATGGTAGGGAGAATTATGATATTCTTTATGAAATCATGTGTAATTTTATGAAAGCATGTTTGATTTAAGTTAGGACATGGTAGGAATAACAAAATGCATGAAATAAGTACCAAAGTGAACTTAGTTAACTTGGAAGGACTTACATGCAATCAGGACATTGAAAAGGATTAACTTGCAAATGTTGGTGGGGCCAAACTAAGAGCTGAATAAAACTAAAGGGTTAAGTTGCAAAGATCACTACATAAATCCCCAAATTAGATAACGATTAAAACATATACACCCATTTCCTTCTTTTGTTATTTCTGATTCTGAACAAGCTTTCATCAAATTTGATATCAAAGGTCAAGAAAACTTTGGGTAAGTAAATTTGTTGTTTCTATGCTTGTTTTTGGTTGAATCTCTATGTTTGTTTCTGGATAAATCTCAAAGATAATGGAAACCAAATAGGGGAGATAGTTTTTGGTGTTGATGAGTTTGAATTAAGAATAATGATGTTGAATAACTTGTGTTATATGATACCCAAAGTGAAATTGTGATGTTTGATAATATGTGGTTGAATTGAGTGAAGAGGTGATAGAGTTTTGTGGTTGAAGGTGGAAGAATGGGGTAAAAATGGAGAAATTCGTGTTACAGGGGTCACCGATCGATCGGTGAGATGAACCGGTCGATTGGTCGAGAAGAATAAAATCTCTGCCGCTCTCGATCGATCGAACATCTCGGGCGTTCGATCGAGGAGGACGTAGCGATCGATCGGTAATGTTTACCGATCGATCAGTATAGTGAAAATGGAAAGTTTATATTTGTTTTCTATTTTTCATTTATGACATGATTTTATGGCATGAATATGTATATGTTTTCAATGCATTCTTACCAGAAAGATGATTATGAATATTGTATATAAGAGATTAACATAATCGAAGGGTAATATATCATATCTGTGTAGCACCGTCACATACCACAGGACATCGTACCGGATAAAAGAGGTCTTAGTGTGAAGCTCTCTTGCTTTTGGATATTATCAGGTACGTGGGACGTACGAACATTTGTGTTGTCATTCATAACTTATTGTGAATATTGTATGAAGTGGAATGAGTAAAGAACTACGCATTGAGGCGTGTTTGTG
The DNA here is from genome assembly GCA_907163345.1 of Haberlea rhodopensis. NCBI lineage: Eukaryota > Viridiplantae > Streptophyta > Magnoliopsida > Lamiales > Gesneriaceae > Haberlea > Haberlea rhodopensis. The sequence goes on along the minus strand of CAJQUN010000122.1, from coordinate 1,402,129 downwards.
TACTATTGCGAGGCATGTCGTATATAATATTTGGGGTTCTTATATGGAGTTGAAATGCAATATACATTGACTACTCTTATGATGGGATCATAGTGAGCGTAATAGCAATGGTATATGTGCTACCCATATAAGATTTAATATTATATGCATCATGCAGATTTGGAAATGGTATTCACTGGGATGAGTGGATTATGACATATCATGACATTTACATAATATATATCATTTGTAGAAATTATATTATGTTTGAGTATGCTACATGAACAACTAAAGGAACCCGAGATACAAATGAGATACATGAAGTTTTTATAACTACTGTATTGGTGATTTAATTGTGCTATTTGTTGTTTATTGACGTGTATTTTTGCAATGATATGTATATATTTTCGTGTTGATTCCGACATGATGTTACGTTTTTTGGTATTGTTGTTTCAGGAATCTAGGTGGGAAGTGGAAGAATTGAGCTAGAAGGAAGAAAACGGATCAAACCGAGGCAATAAATGAAGAAATTTGGAATCTGACATAACCGATCGATCGGTAGTGGAGCGCGATCGATCGAAGGAGACAGAGTTTTGGCCAACAAGAAAAAGAGGAGCTCGATCGATCGGTAATTTATCTCGATCGATCGAGCATGGCAGAGATTTATCAAGAGAGATTGAAGACTGCTCGATCGATCGGAAGTTGATGCTCGATCGATCGAGCGAGCAGAAGAATTCCTGGACGAGAAATAAGAGTGCTCGATTGATCGAGACAATTTTACCGATCGATCGAGTAACAGAATTTTCAGAAAAAAAAAGACTTGATTGAGTTTGATCTATTGGGAACACTTACATCCACATCCTCTTCTATAAATAAGGGACCTAGGGCACAAATTCAAAAGAGAAAAAGCCTTTGAAGTGCAAGGAAGGAAGCAATGGAAGAAGTAACGTTTCAACGCACGGATTCAACTCCTACGTTATCGTACTTCTAAACTTTATTTATTTTGATTTTCGAATTTATTGATGTTTATGAGGTTGAGAAAGAATTATTCACCATATTAGTTTGATTTGAGCATAAAATAAGTTTATTTTATCAGGATTAGGGAAGATTGTGATTGAGTTATTGATTTGAATGTTGTTTGAGTGGATTAATTCTTTTGTGCATGAATTATAATCTTAATGCTATCAAAGCCTTGCTAACTTTGATTGATTTGTGAATTATAATTGAGATCGAGAGATAAAATTATAATACGCTATAATAATTCATGTTGTATATTAAAGATTTAGATCGAGAGATTAAATCACATAAGTGATCACTTTGAATTGAAAGATTTAAAGTTAACGGTATTCATAGAAATTTATGCAATATTAAATTGGTTTAAGTGAACGAGAGTTACTTGCTTCAATTTAATATTAGTTTCAATATAGCTTGAGAAAGCGTATTGATTATATTAGGGAATCCATCACCTCAAGAATTAATTGGTTAGTAATTGTTTTTTACAAACAAATCATTGACGATAACACAAGTGAACTAACATCTTGATAAATTTCTCGAGTGGAATTCATTCGCATCTTCAAAGGAGTTCATATAATTTTGAGTTTTAAGTTTTTATTTTAATTAGATATTTATTCATATATTTCGTAGGCTAAATATATTTTTTCTAATTTTATTTGGTACTTATACGTTAGTCCATGTGGGTACGACATCCTATTTCTAATCACTATACTAAAACTTGACACCGTGCACTTGCGGTCTAAAATCGCTACACTGGAATTAATTGTTTAAAAATAAAAGCGAATGGTGTTCATGTATCTTTTGTGGGTTGTTCTGTAGGGACATTTTGGGCGAGGGAAGCCAAGATTGTTGGTCCTTTTTGCTTCATCAATGATGATAGAGTAGTCGATAAAAGAAGAGAGTCGATAAAAGAAGAGAGAAGACATGTATATTTGAATGTGGTTAAAGTATGGCATGTAATTCATGATTACATAGTTGTGTTCCATAATCGACTTAACTCTAGAAGTGCAAATATAGTTAATGTTCATATTATGTTCTGTCATTACGATTAAGGCAGTGAGGGCCTTACAAATGTTTTTCCAGATGAGATTCATGGTTTTCCACCCGAGAGGGAGATTGATTTCAGTATAGAGTTGATGTCTGGTACCTCTTCAATTTCCAAAGCACCTTATAGAATGGAGTAGAACTCAAAGAATTGAAAGAGTAATTGCTGGAACTTCTTGATAAAGGTTATATACGCCCGAGTATCTCACCTAGGGGAGCACCTGCACTTTTTGTAAAGTAGAAAGATGTTACAATGAGAATGTGTATCAATTATAGACAGCTCAATCGGGTTACTTTCAAGAACAAATACCCATTGCCAGAATCGATGATTTGTTTGACCAGCTTCAAGGAACTTCGGTCTATTCCAAAATTGATCTGCGATCAGGATATCATCAACTTTGAGTTTGAGAGGAGGATATTCCGAAGACGGCTTTTCAAACCAGATAAGGACATTTAGAATTCCAGGTAATGCCTTTTGGTCTGACGAACGCACCAGTTGTATTTGTGGATATGATGAATAGAGTATTCAGAAATTTCTTGGACCGATTTGTTATTGTATTCATTGATGATATCATGGTATACTGAAAAATCAAGAAAGACCACAAAGAACACTTACGGTTATTGCTCCAGACTCTTCGTAAAGCCTAATTGTATGCAAAACTATTGAAATGCAAATTTTGGTTTAACCGAGTCATGTTTTTGGGACATGTGATATCCGCCCAAGGAGTTTTTGTAGATCCAAGTAAAGTGGAAGTGGTGTTAAATTGGTCAAGACCAACAACTATGCCGGAGATTCACAGTTTTATGGGTCTAGCAGGCTATTATAGTCATTTTATTGAGGGATTCTCTCAACTAGCCAAGGCTATCACCCAGTTGACCAAGAAAAATCAAAGTTTCATATGGTCAGACGATTGTGAAAGTAGATTTCAAGAGTTGAAGCAGAAATGGACTACAGCCCCAGTATTGACCTTGCCATCTGGATCAGGAGGATTTGTAGTTTGTGCAGATGCATCAATTAAAGGATTGGGTTGTGTACTCATGCAGCAAGGTAAGGTGATAGCTTACGAATCATGACAATTAAAACCTCATGAGACAAGATATCATGTTCATGACCTCGAGTTGGCCGCCATCATTTTTGGTTTGAAGATATGGCGCCATTACCTTTATGGGGAGCAATTCATTTTCTACTCTGACCACAAGAGTTTGAAGTATATATTCACTCAGTCGGAGTTAAACATGAGACAGAGAGCTAAAAGATTTTGATTGTGAAATACAGCATCAACCAGGAAAAATGAATCAAGTGGCAGATGCGTTGAGCCAGAGAGTTCAAAAAGCTATGATAGCATCCATTCATATATGGCTAAATTATGATGAGTTGTGCACTTCGGGATGGACATATCAACTACAACAGGATTATTTCATTGTGTCTGCTTTACAAGTTGAGCCACAAATTATCTTGAGGATCAGAAAAGCTCAAGAGACGGATCCTTTCATACACCACTTAAAAGAGCTGGTAATGTCAAATCAACCTACGAGATTTAGCATGTCATCAGGTGGTTGGTTGCAAATGGATAAAAGGTTGGTGGTACCAAACCTAGCGGAATTAATGGAGGCTCTATTCCAAGAAGCTCACTGCAGTCATTTTAGTGTCCATCCAGGAAGCCGAAAAATGTACCATACTTTGAGACCACATTTCTGGTGGAAAGCTATGAAGAAATACATTGCTGAGTTTGTGTCAAAATGTTTGACTTGTAAACAAGTCAAGCCAGAGAGGATGAGACCTGGCGGTCTACTTCAAAGTTCAGAGTTACCCCAATGGAATTTGGAGCATATTACAATGGATTTCGTGACCCACTTCCCAGGACGAACAGAGGGAGTGATGCAATTTGGGTTATAGTTGACCGATTGTCAAAGTCAGCACACTTTATTCCATTTGATAACATATACTCCTATAAGAAAATGGCATGACTATATGTGGATAATTTAGTTCGGATGCATGGAGTTCCAGTTTCTATTGTTACGGACATGGATCCGAGATTTGTATCCAAGTTTTGGAGCAGTTTCCAAAGTGCCATGGGTACCATATTGGCAATGAGTACTGCCTACCATCCGCAGATAGACTGACAAACTGAAAGATCTATTCAGACATTAGAAGATATGTTGCGTTATGTAGTGATGGATTTTGGTCGAAATTGGCAAGAATCACTACCATTAGTGGAATTCTCCTACAATAACAGTTTCCAAACAACTATCGGTATGGCTCCATTTGAGGCTTTATATGGCAAGAAGTGCTGAACACCAGTATGTTGGGATGAAATTGGAGAAAAGCAATTGGCTCAGCCCGAGTTTGTTGATGAGATGCAAGGAAAAGTATAATTGACCCGCAAACGTATGAAGGCATCTCAAGACAGGCAAGCCAGTTATGCCAACAAACGAAGGAGACCATTGGAGTTCCAAGTTGGGGATAGAGTTTTTCTCAAAGTATCGTCTTTCCGTGGAACAATGCGTTTTGGGCGTCGAGGGAAATTGTCACTTCGATACATTGGCCCTTATCAGATTCTAGAGACGATTGGTTCATTGGCATACCGTTTAGCATTACCACAACAGTTATCGTTGATTCATGATGTGTTTCATGTATCCATGTTAAGGGAGTATGAACCAGATCCATCTCATGTTTTGCAGCCAGAAGAGATTGAAGTGGACAGTTCTTTGTCCTATGTGGAACAACCTGTCAAGATTTTGAACAGGAAGGATAAAGTACTACGAAATAAAACCATTCCACTGGTTTAGGTGCAATGGAGTCATCCTGGTACAGAAGAGTCGACATGGGAATTAGAGGCCAAAATGAGACAAGAATGGCCATATCTATTTGACTCTTTTGTATCACATGCATTGTACTTACGATTTCCCGATGTATCTGCAATCAAACAAAAATAATCCAAGTTTGAATTCTAATCTTTCTGATTTCGATGACGAAATCTTTTAAGGGGGAAAAAAGTGTAAGGCCCCGTTACTAATTAAACATGATCAATGTTAGGATCGATTTCGGGGGTGGGTTGCCATTCCACACCCGAATTCAACCAACTTGAGCTTCAATAGCTCGTGTTCTTGAAATAATTGTACCGAGAGATTATATCGAGTTCGGTTACAAAACCGAGCGGAAGACACTCGACATAACCCGCTCTAAAACCGATTACTCATTTGAAAGGCATTTTAAAGATATGCAAGAAAGTATGTAAAAACAGTAAGGTAAATAAATGCAGTAAAGTAAATCACACAAGCATTTGTTTCTGGAAGTTCGAAGCACAACGCTTCTACGTCTCCCCTTCTTCCATCTCATGGAAGGATACACTAGAAGACTTTGATTTATACAACTCTTTGTACAAACCCGGTCCAGTTGGGCATTCCCCATCCAACTAGAACTCCTAGCAACTCAACTATGTATGTTCTTTAATGTCTCACATACAAAGACCTCTCAATCGGTTGTGATGAATCATCAACCGTTACAATGGTATTCACTCTTCTATTTTAGCTCACAAATACAATGAATAGAGTGAATACAAAGGCACAAATGATTCCATAATGAATCTGATACAGCAAGGTAAGAGGTGCCAAAGGTTTGAGGAGTGCTCTTCATTTAGCAGCTTTTGTCTTTGAAGTTCCTCAATTGAATCCCAAGTGGGTTTGCTTTGGAAGGCTTGGATTGATCTTTAATCAGCTGTTATTGAGCTTCCAAATCATGTATATATAGCCCCAAGTAATGATATATACGTTAGATACAAGAATATAACCGTTGGGACAGTTTTGGTAAGCTTTCAAACATTGCAACGGTCATATTCTGCTTCTGGGCTATTTTTGGAAGTCTGCTGGTCTGGTCAGCCAGTTGGTCTGGTCATCCAGTTGGTCAGCCAGCTGGACTGGTCAGCAGTTGGTCTGGTCAGCTGGACTGGTCATCCAGTTGGTCTGGTCAGCTGGACTGGTCATCCAGTTGGTCTGGTCAGCTGGTCTTGTCATCCAGTTGGTCTGGTCAGCTGGACTGGTCATCCAGTTGGTCTGGTCAGCTGGTCTTGTCATCCAGTTGGTCTGGTCAGCTGGACTGGTCATCCAGTTGGTCTGGTCAGCTGGTCTTGTCATCCAGTTGGTCTGGTCAGCTGGACTGGTCATCCAGTTGGTCTGGTCAGCTGGACTGGTCATCCAGTTGGTCTTGTCACCAGTTGGTCTGGTCAGCTGGACTGGTCATCCAGTTGGTCTGGTCAGCTGGACTGGTCATCCAGTTGGTCTGGTCAGCTGGTCTGCTCAGCCAGTTGGTCTGGCCACCAGTTGGTGCAATCCAGTAGGTGCGATCCGGTAGGTGTTTCAGCTCTGCACCAGCAAGCTTTTGCAGACGTCTTTTCGTCAAGTAAACCTTCGAATTTGGTCTTCTGGCCTGAAATACGACTTGTAGAGAATTGAGTTTTCTATCCAACCCCTTTAGAATCAGGTCACTTCGATATCCGAGCTATGAGATATGATCAATTTAGTCAGCAGCGCTCGGGGTCTACTGGATGCTGAATTCTCATTTTAGCAACCAAACTCAAGGCCATTTCTTAGCAGATCATCAAGCTGTAAAATATCATCTATGAAATGCACACTTGATGAAATATGTTAGCAACACAATAACAAGTTTTGTTAACATCAAAATCAAGATTATTCGGGTTTCCAAAACCCAACAATCTCCCCCTTTTTGATGATCATAAAACTTGAATAAAAATATGACATTAAAGCACAATGTTGCATAACAAGAAAAAAAAAAATATTTTTAAACAACATATTTCTCCCCCTTTTTGTGTGAATCAAAAAGGAAGACAAATAAAATTTACTCCCCCTCAAGGATTGAGATTAAACTCTCCCCCTTAATTTTAAAAGGTTTGAAAATTTGAGCAAGTGAGAGGCAAATAGGGTCGGCTAAAACAAATAAAAAAATTGCAATGCACATTAATTTTTGAACAAAAATAACCTCCTTTGATGATGCATGTAGCATACTTGGCAACAAATTTGAATTTCTTGACAAAACTCAACAATGTCCATTTCATCTTTCAGCGGTGGCAGCACATGAGTCAACTTTGCAGAATAAACTGCTTTTCCTCGTGAAGAATTAGGCTGCAAGACCTATACCGTTACGAACCTCTATGAGTCTAGTTTGCAACGCAAAAAACGGTTCGTCATTTGGACATCCGAGCAAGAAGTTATGCCAATTTTCCCAAAGTCTGCAAGCTGCCAGAAAACTAAAATGTTTCGAAAATTGTTAGAAAAAAAATTCAAAATAAAAAATAAAATGAGTTTAGAACATATTGAACGAAAATTTGAACATTTAAAATAGATTTTAAAATTATTTTCGTGGAAAATGAATGCAATGAAATTGATTTTTATGCGAAAAATTTTCATCACACCAAGTTTTAGAAAATTATGCTATGAAAATAATTTCATGCCCATGAGAAAGTTTTCTTTAAAAGATTTCCGTCTAAAATCGGTTAAAATGCTTTCCAAGAACAACCAGGCTCTGATGCCACTTGTTAGGATCGATTTCGGGGGTGGGTTGCCATTCCACACCCGAGTTCAACCAACTTGAGCTTCAATAGCTCGTGTTCTTGAAATAATTGTACCGAGAGATTATATCGAGTTCGGTTACAAAACCGAGCGGAAGACACTCGACATAACCCGCTCTAAAACCGATTACTCATTTGAAAGGCATTTTAAAGATATGCAGAAAGTATGTAAAAACAGTAAGGTAAATAAATGCAGTAAAGTAAATCACACAAGCATTTGTTTCTGGAAGTTCGAAGCACAACGCTTCTACGTCTCCCCTTCTTCCATCTCATGGAAGGATACACTAGAAGACTTTGATTTATACAACTCTTTGTACAAACCCGGTCCAGTTGGGCATTCCCCATCCAACTAGAACTCCTAGCAACTCAACTATGTATGTTCTTTAATGTCTCACATACAAAGACCTCTCAATCGGTTGTGATGAATCATCAACCGTTACAATGGTATTCACTCTTCTATTTTAGCTCACAAATACAATGAATAGAGTGAATACAAAGGCACAAATGATTCCATAATGAATCTGATACAGCAAGGTAAGAGGTGCCAAAGGTTTGAGGAGTGCTCTTCATTTAGCAGCTTTTGTCTTTGAAGTTCCTCAATTGAATCCCAAGTGGGTTTGCTTTGGAAGGCTTGGATTGATCTTCAATCAGCTGTTATTGAGCTTCCAAATCATGTATATATAGCCCCAAGTAATGATATATACGTTAGATACAAAGGGACAGTTTTGGTAAGCTTTCAAACATTGCAACGGTCATATTCTGCTTCTGGGCTATTTTTGGAAGTCTGCTGGTCTGGTCAGCCAGTTGGTCTGGTCAGCTGGTCTGGTCATCCAGTTGGTCTGGTCAGCTGGACTGGTCAGCAGTTGGTCTGGTCAGCTGGACTGGTCATCCAGTTGGTCTGGTCAGCTGGACTGGTCATCCAGTTGGTCTGGTCAGCTGGTCTTGTCATCCAGTTGGTCTGGTCAGCTGGACTGGTCATCCAGTTGGTCTGGTCAGCTGGACTGGTCATCCAGTTGGTCTGGTCAGCTGGTCTTGTCATCCAGTTGGTCTGGTCAGCTGGACTGGTCATCCAGTTGGTCTGGTCAGCTGGTCTTGTCATCCAGTTGGTCTGGTCAGCTGGACTGGTCATCCAGTTGGTGTGGTCAGCTGGACTGGTCATCCAGTTGGTCTTGTCACCAGTTGGTCTGGTCAGCTGGACTGGTCATCCAGTTGGTCTGGTCAGCTGGTCTGCTCAGCCAGTTGGTCTGGTCACCAGTTGGTGCAATCCAGTAGGTGCGATCCGGTAGGTGTTTCAGCTCTGCACCAGCAAGCTTTTGCAGACGTCTTTTCGTCAAGTAAACCTTCGAATTTGGTCTTCTGGCCTGAAATACGACTTGTAGAGAATTGAGTTTTCTATCCAACCCCTTTAGAATCAGGTCACTTCGATATCCGAGCTATGAGATATGATCAATTTAGTCAGCAGCGCTCGGGGTCTACTGGATGCTGAATTCTCATTTCAGCAACCAAACTCAAGGCCATTTCTTAGCAGATCATCAAGCTGTAAAATATCATCTATGAACTGCACACTTGATGAAATATGTTAGCAACACAATAACAAGTTTTGTTAACATCAAAATCAAGATTATTCGGGTTTCCAAAACCCAACAATCAACCTCGAGTTAGTAAACCCGGGTGACTAAAAGCTGAGATTTCGAATTAAGGTGTTGCGGATCACAACACCTTATTTTTAGTCAAGATAAAAATACATCAAAATTTAATTGTGGGCATTCAATTTTCGGCCAACTCAATGCCCAACACACCATTAATCACCATCTTAGACACATGGAGAAATCTAGGCACAAAAATCAATTAAATAATCCCTCCGCCCTCACCTAGGTTGCATCGCCTATCACCATTATTTCAAGGCATGGGTGTTGTCATTATTTTTCACATCACAATCTGATTTTGTCTCTCTCATCTTCACTCCTCCAACTTCTCCTCTCTCTCCCCAAAAATTCAAAGCCTCTCTCCCATTTTCCTCCATCAAAGCTTGCATTAATCAAACATGCAAGCATAAAATTGGATAGGAATCAAGGGAAGCTACAAGGAATTGGGAGTGTTTGGAATCTTTGAAGGTATATCATCATCTTTATGTGTTTAGCTTAGAAATTATGGTTGTTGGGTCGATTTTTAGTGCATTGGTATGAAATTAGAAGTGAAATTCATGATCTCTTAAGTTTCAGCAGGAAATGTTGTTGCATGCAGTAGGTAGTTCCGATTTTCGATTTACATGGCGTCCAAATATGACCTAGAGTCCTAAACCAAAGTTATAGATATTTGAGTTGTCTTTTTGTGGTTAAAATTTGAGACAATCTGGACTTAATGAGTGATATATGCTCAATTTACCAAGGAGTGTCAGTTTTGGCTCTGCATGTGCTGAAAATGCACATGCAGTGTAGAATTCCGAACTTTTGACAAATTTTCATTTCGATTTGCTGACGGTCTTCAAATAAAAATTGTAGATATTTTAATATTATTAAATTCAAAAAACAAGATGACTTATTTCGGACTCATTTTCTATTAGTTGTGAATTTTATACTTTTAGTGCTCATTTTGCGTCCTGCACGTGGGTGAAAATACACATGCAGTGAGTTCTTCGGATTCCTGAGCATTTTTGGCTTGGAATTCTGGAAAATGTCTAAAAATAGGAATTGTAGTGTTTCAAGTTGGTTGTAATGTGCCACTAGAATCACTCAATTTGGTTTTGAAACCAAAACGTTACAGTATTTTTACTAACACTGCTCAAGCTGGAAAACAGGTTTTCAAATGCTATATTTTAGTGTTCAAACTATATTTAGATGGTTGAACCAGCTTGACATCATAATAGATGAATTGTAATATTTTGAGTTTCTGAACTTTGAGCACTAGAATCGAGTTGTTTTGATGTCGTATAAAATTATAACGATTTTTCTAGGAAAATGGGTCAGGCTGAAAATGTAAGAAAATCTATAACGGTCATATTTATAAGTTAGGTTTGATTCAATGCACTATTTGAACACTTAGTGTCATTTTGGAATTTATATGACCAGGTTAATAGATTCCAAAGTTGACTCGAGAAGTTCTCGGTAGATTAGCTTTGGTTGAGGTACGTTGAAATGAGTTTTATCATGACATCTGGCAAAGACATGTAATGATGCTAATGTACGATCATATATGACATTAATTGATTTATATGATTTAATTGTCACTATATGATCCTTATGTGACTACATGATATGTTGAGATACATTGGACTACATGATATGTGAATTACATGATATGTATTGAACTTTCACATGAGATTGCATGACATATTGAGTTGCATATCTCATATGATGCATAGATTATTCATGGGCATATCATATTGATTTATCCATTTCTTTGATATCCTTGATGATGATTGAGTTGATTTACTCTGAGTGTCGGGGACGACGGGCATGGCGATGCCAGGCAGCTTAGGTAGCGACTGTAGTCACACGCGTTGCTACCGGACCTAGACACGAGGGATGCCGTCCTAGCGCAAAGTGTGTGTGTTGTCACCCTTTGCTCGAGCTTGACATTGATTGATGATACCTTCATTTGGACGTCAAATTTGGTATCAATTATTTCAAGAACACGAGCTATTGAGGCTCAAGTTAGTTGAACTCAGGAGTGGATTGGCCACCCACTCCTAAGTTTCAGCAGGAAATGTTGTTGCATGCAGTAGGTAGTTCCGATTTTCGATTTACATGGCGTCCAAATCTGACCTAGAGTCCTAAACCAAAGTTATAGATATTTGAGTTGTCTTTTTGTGGTTAAAATTTGAGACAATCTGGACTTAAATGAGTGATATATGCTCAATTTACCAAGGAGTGTCAGTTTTGGCTCTGCATGTGCTGAAAATGCACATGCAGTGTAGAATTCCGAACTTTTGACAAATTTTCATTTCGATTTGCTGACGGTCTTCAAATAAAAATTGTAGATATTTTAATATTATTAAATTCAAAAAACAAGATGACTTATTTCGGACTCATTTTCTATTAGTTGTGAATTTTATACTTTTAGTGCTCATTTTGCGTCCTGCACGTGGGTGAAAATACACATGCAGTGAGTTCTTCGGATTCCTGAGCATTTTTGGCTTGGAATTCTGGAAAATGTCTAAAAATAGGAATTGTAGTGTTTCAAGTTGGTTGTAATGTGCCACTAGAATCACTCAATTTGGTTTTGAAACCAAAACGTTACAGTATTTTTACTAACACTGCTCAAGCTGGAAAACAGGTTTTCAAATGCTATATTTTAGTGTTCAAACTATATTTAGATGGTTGAACCAGCTTGACATCATAATAGATGAATTGTAATATTTTGAGTTTCTGAACTTTGAGCACTAGAATCGAGTTGTTTTGATGTCGTATAAAATTATAACGATTTTTCTAGGAAAATGGGTCAGGCTGAAAATGTAAGAAAATCGATAACGGTCATATTTATAAGTTAGGTTTGATTCAATGCACTATTTGAACACTTAGTGTCATTTTGGAATTTATATGACCAGGTTAATAGATTCCAAAGTTGACTCGAGAAGTTCTCGGTAGATTAGCTTTGGTTGAGGTACGTTGAAATGAGTTTTATCATGACATCTGGCAAAGACATGTAATGATGCTAATGTACGATCATATATGACATTAATTGATTTATATGATTTAATTGTCACTATATGATCCTTATGTGACTACATGATATGTTGAGATACATTGGACTACATGATATGTGAATTACATGATATGTATTGAACTTTCACATGAGATTGCATGACATATTGAGTTGCATATCTCATATGATGCATAGATTATTCATGGGCATATCATATTGATTTATCCATTTCTTTGATATCCTTGATGATGATTGAGTTGATTTACTCTGAGTGTCGGGGACGACGGGCATGGCGATGCCAGGCAGCTTAGGTAGCGACTGTAGTCACGCGCGTTGCTACCGGACCTAGACACGAGGGATGCCGTCCTAGCACAAAGTGTGTGTGTTGTCACCCTTTGCTCGAGCTTGACATTGATTGATGATACCTTCCTTTGGACGTCAAATTTGGTATCAATTATTTCAAGAACACGAGCTATTGAGGCTCAAGTTAGTTGAACTCAGGAGTGGATTGGCCACCCACCCTCGGAATCGATCTCAACATATTTTTTCCCAGAATTTGAGTGTTGTTGAGATTTACCTGAATTGTGTATTTTTTAGTGCAGTAATTGATATTTAATCGAATGATTCATCATCCTAGCTTTGAAATCCCAGTTATGAAGTATTGTATGATACACAGATAATTGCTTCTCTATCTTTATATTAAAAGTCGAAATAATATTTGCCCACCAGATGAAAAATTTCTAGTTACTTCCCTGCTTGCAACAAATGTACGTGGCTCTCTATATATACTGTATATGTAAGTGAATAGCTAGAAATGAGAGGAGAAGGATTATATTAGGTAAAATGGGTCACATGTTCTCCTTTTGGATTATTTTCTCGGATTGTTATATCCATGGAATGTCCAGAACACATGTATAATTAATTCGAACGTCCAATTCTTGTAGTTATTTCAATTATTTAAATGATAACAAATACTTAACAATTCTTAATAATAAAATTAAACATAAGTTCCTGAATATTCAAGTTTTAAATACCTAATTATTCCTCAAATGCACAAAAACACAACTGATAAGTGTCATTTTTACACTTACCGGCTATTATTTTCTAGTGATTTTATAATGATTCTGGAATAATATTATGTTTTTGGTATTCTTTTAATTTTTTCAGGAACCTAGGTCGAAATGCGTCGAAGGGAAGAAAATGAGCTAAATAACAATAGAAGGACTAAACCGAGCTAACACATTGAAAGAATGACCAAACTCTCAAGTATGAAGAATTTTATATTACCGATCGATCTTGGAATCAGCACCGAACGATCGGTGCATGTCGATTCCACGATCGATTGCGGTAATGTGCCGATCGATCGCCAACGATGGATTTTTGAGATTTTATTGCCTTTTGAAGAGTTTGAGTACAACAAGAAAGCTACTTCTCTCCTCAACTATAAAAGACATCATATGTACGAATTACGGAGACTTTGGGCCATATTTTGACCAAGGAATCAGCTGTCACACGTCCATCATCCACCTTCACCAACCATCATCCATCCATAATTCATCCTAGGAACTGGAACAAGCCAACAAGGAGATCAAAGTGACGATCGAGAAGGAAGCAAGAGAAAGCTAGGATCAACAAACAGATTCGACGCTGAGAGATTATTCTTTTCTTTAAACTTTAGTTTTAGTTTATTTTGATGTCTTTCAATTTAATTATGAACTAAAGTTTGTTTATCAATATTATGGGATCTTTTGGTTTGAACTTGTGCTTTGATTGTTAATTATGTGCATAATTTATTGTTCTTCATGATTTTGAAAGTTTGGCCACCTTTGAATGATTCAATACATTATAATTGAGATCGACATAAGATATTACGATACGACATGGTTAATTAAGCTGCGGATTTCAGATTGAGATCAAATACACTTGTGACTGCCATGATATCTAGAATCGAAAGCTATGAATTTTCACAGTGCTTCATGCAACATTGGTTTGTTAAATAAGTGCACGATAGTGACTTACTGCAAATTGTTAGGTTTAATATAGCTCGACAGAGTATATTAGATAAATTCATAAATACTCGTCACCTTATAGATATATGGATGATCAATCAATATTAATAAAAGAATCATAAGGGATTACATTGGTGAACCAACATCCTGATATATTCTCAAGTGGATTTTTCTCGTTAACTTTGATTTGCTTGGTTGGGTTAGTAGTAATTTAATTAATTAATAGTTTATTCAATTAATTAATAGTTTAAATATAGTTTAAAGCGTCTTAGTTGTTACTTACAGTTAGTTGTTCGATAACCCTGTTCTTATCAATAGATTGAAATTTGACACCGTACACTTGCAGGTATATCGTGCTGTTTAATTTAAACGTGCATCTATATTTTTATTGTTAAATAAAGCGCGATCAACAACCACACAAATAGTTATGCTTTTTACATTTTTATTTCATTTCTTTATTTAGTATGTTAACTAGCTAGCCGTAAGTTGGTTATTCAGCTCAATTTGACAGCTGTGAATTATGTTTTGAGCTTGCTTGAACTCATTATGTATAATGAATTTTCATAAAATAACAGAGGAGCAAATCAAATTACGAGCTTTCTTAAACTCATTTTGAATTAAATTCTAGCCTAATACATCTTTTGCGCTCTTTCCATGGTCTTGCAGATGAAGATCCGCATAAATATCTGATTGAATTCCATGTAGTTTGCACTACCATGAAGCCGACTAGCATAACAGAGGAGCAAACGAGCTTTTCCCTTCTTCTTGAAGGATGTTGCTAAGGATTGACTCTCCTACCTACCCTCTGGATCCATCACTACATGGAACGAACTGATTCTTTTTGGAGAAGTATTTTCCAGCATCAAGGGGCTAACATTCACAAAGAATTCTATGGCCTCAGACAACTCCATGAGGAATCACTTCACGAATACTGGGAACGCTTCAAAAAGCTTTGTGCGAGCTGCCCCCAACATCAGATGAGTGAGCAGTTACTTATTCAACATTTTTATGATGGTCTTTTGCCAACCGACAAGAACTTGGTGGATGCTGGAAGTGGAGGAGAGTTTGTGGATAAGACACCAGAGGATGCAAAGAACTTGATTGCGAAGCTGACCTCCAACTCTCAGCAATTTGGGATTGCTCGACCTGATGATAAGCTTAGGAAACAAGAAGAGATAAATGTTTCTAGCTTTGAACAACAACTTATTTACTTAACCAGTCTTGTGAGGCAACTTGCACTTTGGAGTGGGAAAAAGTGCTAATGTATGTGGAATATGTGCACTACCGGGTCATCCTACTGATACATGTACTACGCTTCAAGAACCACCTAGTGAGCGAGCAAATGCAGCGGGCGTGTTGGAACCTAAGATGAGGGTGAATTAGGTTCTTTGGCTACTTTATCGATTTTAAAGTGATTTTGCAAATAATCGAGTTTGCGCCGTGGAAGACTTCAAGTAAATCGATCAATGAATAATAAGAAGTAATAATGTAAATGCATAAAATAAAGCAATAAAGAACACAAGTACTTGATATAGAAGTTCGACGACGAATCGCCTACGTCTCCTCTTACCAGTTAGAAAACATTTAACCGAGGTTGCATTAGAACAACTTCTTCTTGGCCTTAAGGGCACCAAGGATAGCCACACACAACTTCTTCTTGGCCTTGAGGGCTCCAAGGATAGCCACAACCTTGCACCAACTTCACTTGTAGGAAACTTATACAATTTTCCAACTTGCATCGGTGTTGGAGGACGAACTTGTGTGCTACAACAAGTGACACCTGCACGGTGTAATCAAATGAGAAAAGCTGATGTGACTAGAAATAGACAAATCTATTGCGCTTAGTTGTCTACGATTTGGTATGTTTTGATGGTTAAATGGATACATATGATACCTAATCGTATATTTGTGTAAATGTAGGTGAAATCGAAGAAATCGAACTAACAAGGGCGAATAAAGATCGAGAAAACTTTGGAGATGATAAAGACTCAAGGTAGATCAAGAAAAATGCTTAAAATGTAATTTTGGAGAAGAGATCGATCGCATGGATGAGGGATCGATCACCTATGGACAGAAAGTTGAGCAATAAAATTTGCGAGAAAGCGATCGATAGCTACAAAAAAGGCGATCGATCGCCAAAGTCTACTGGAGCCAAGCGATCGTTTGCTACAAAAGAGGCGATCGATCGATTGCTAGCATATAGCTATCGATCGCCAACAGAGTTTTGGAAACTTTGGATTCTTGATTTCTTTCCTTTCTACATGGACTCTAACCTACTCCATCAGCCTCCCTATACATATATGCACGAAAATCAGACCTTTTAACAATTAGGTAGGGTAGGTAGAATAGTTTTAGACTAGTTTTATATTTCTTTTCAATTTTGTTGAAGAACACTACGAAGATCGAAGCGAAGGCTGGATTGACACCTCGACGAGCGGAGATCGGATTAGTTTTCTTTCCTTTGTTTTTATTTATCTTTTTTCTTATTAATTATGTTTAGCTAGTTTTAATTCTTGGTTGAGGAAGACAAATCCTTGGATTTTATTTATCTTGGGGAGATTCATATGTTTTAATTATCGATTTTATTGAATATCATTGTTTTTCTGATTTTTATTGCTATGGTTTGTGCTTGTTTATTGGATTGACAACCTAATAACTTGCATGTAGTCTAATGCTAAATTTGATCATTGTTTGATTAATCGAATTTTCGAAGCAACTAAGATTGATAATTGCATGATGTTGGCGTTATTAAATTCTTAGGAAAAATCATTGACTAAATTTATATAAACCGCTTGTGTTTATGTTGTTTAGATTCATCGCTCACTATTTTTGAATGTTGTCATGATTTTAATCTCGAATATGCATATAGAGATTGATAGATTGATGAAAGTTAAATTAGAACGCTTGGATTTGACTATGAATAAGGTGAGGGAGGAATTAGATTTCCAATTGATGAATATTCAAATAAAATTCAGTCTTTTCTGAATCGATGAAATAGATGATAATATCCAAGGTAGAGTCGACCGATACCAAAAATCGCTTTCATTAGTTTAATATTTAGTATTAATTTAATTAGTATAATTCACTCACAACCCCATCTTTTAATTGTTTTTGTTTTGATTTTCATTAACACAAGAATTCACACATCCTCGTGGGATCGATCCCTACTCACACTACTACATTATTGTTATCAATCTTGAGGATTTAATGGGGTTAATTTGGGCGCACACGATAAGCGCGACCAAATTTTGGCGCCTTTGCCGGGGAGGCGTTGTATATTTTTGTGTTAATATTATATTATGTTTTTTTTCTTTTCTCTTTCTTTTTCTTTCTTTCTCCCCCCCCCCCACCCCCACCCCCACCCCCACCCCACCGCTACTCTTATTTGTTCGTGCTTATAGGTTGATTTCTGAAAAAATCAGATCTTATCATGGAGGACTTTAGGCGACTAGATGAGTTGGCCCATCTTGTGCGACAACTTGGTGTAGGGAATGGACAAAGTTCTTACGACTCAAGATGGAGTGATCAAATATGACAACCAATGGATGGGCCCACATCCACCCTACATGCAATCCAACCTACCGCCATACATAACACAATATCCGTCATGGCCACAACAACCTCAATACCATACCCCTGGTGAGTCTTCAGAGGATCTTGTTTCAAAATTTAATGATAGTACTTTGCAATTTGAACAGGAACTCAAGGCTAGCACACAGAATTTGGGTAACCAAATGGAGCAACTAATAAGATCGGTCGATCGGATAGCAGCACAAAGACCAGATGATATATTATGCCAAAATATGGAGCATCAAAGGGAGACTATGATTGCAGTCGAATCATGGAGTGATGAAGAAGTGGAGACTATGGAGAAGGTGGTACTGATGCCACCCAAGCTAGAAGATGAGATACATGTGCCACTGGAGGAAAAGGAGCTTGCACATCCTGCAACTCCAAAAGGTATGTCTCTAACTGAGTGTTAAGTTCAATATTTAGAAGAATCATGTGCTATGGAAGAAGGACCGAGGGTCGAATACTGTGATGAAATGGACATGTTTGATGATTTTTTCCGATGATGAGGAGAAAGAAACCCTACTAAATGCACTGATCCAGGTATGTTCACTGTCCCATGCACGATTGAAAATAATAGTATTGATAAGGCCATGCTAGACTTAGGAGCAGCAATCAATGTTATGCCTTACTCAATCTATACCTCTTTAGAACTAAGACCTTTGAAAAAAGCTGAAATTGCTATTCAATTAGCAAATAGGTCTACTGTGCATCCTAGGGGAATACTTGAGGACGTTCTAGTGAAAGTCGATAAATTTGTCTTTCCTGCTGACTTCTACATACTTGACATGGAAAATGACAATAAAAGCTGCCCTATTCTGTTAGGTAGACCATTTTTGAAAACTTCCAAGTGCATAATAGATGTAAGTGGTGGTGTTTTTACTATGGAGTTTAATGGTGAGGTAGCTAAGTTCAATACTCATGATCCCGTTCATCCCCATACTACTGATTATACTATTGGCATCACACATCACGTATCACTAGAAAAATCACATACTGTCACTGAGCATGAATATGGGGTAACTACTGATCGACTTGTTGATGACGGAGGTATGGGAGAATTTTTGACTGATACTTCATGTATTACTATTGCGTTACCAAATTCTCTTATTAAAAATCTCAATTTTGAATTGCAGGTACCTGATATTGAGCTGAAACGTTCTCCTGAATATCAAGATACATCAATAGAAAACGAGGGGATGAGAAAAAGGTTGAGGACCTCCAAGAGGTAAAAGGTGAATAGACATCGCCTTCTAGCTGTCAGAAGGATATTGAGGTGGAAAAAGGTGGCATTGGACACCCAACATGACCCACCATGAGCATGAGCATTGGCGTTGGGCTACCGACGTTAAACAGAGGCTATGCTTGGGAGGCAACCAAGGGGAGTTGATTTCATTTTTCCTTTTTATTTTTTTATTGCTTTCTTAGTTAGACTTTTATCTTTCCTTACAATTTTGACTTACATTGGGGACAATGTAAGATTTAAGTATGGGTGAGGGATTAGTGGTGTGTTATTGCTTTCTTATTTTAAAAATACAAAAAAAAATCAAATTTTGAAAATTTTGAGCTCATAGTTAGTAATGAACGCATGCTTAGAATCACTAGCCCATGATGAGATCTAACTGATAGCATGCATGTTTTTGAACATAGGTGAATTGTTAACTTGAAACACTTTGAACTATAATGCAAATTTTGCTTTGACTTCTTAGTTGAATACACTGAACATGAATATGTCATGACTTGTGAAGTGTGCATAGCTTAGTGAAGATTGTGTGAATTTTGTGATAGTCTTAAGAAGTCTCTAATACATGCTAGAACTTAACTACATGCTCCTTGAAGCATATGTTTAGACTACTTGCGAACATGAAAGTGATATAGGCAATCTTTGATGCGTTTTGAGTCTTTCAAGCCTACCATGTAAAGAAATTCAATCAATAGTACCCTTTTTGAGCTTTAATGTAAAAGAATGGTTGTATGCTAAGCATCAAAAGAATTCGACATTCGTTGACTAGCTTATCATCCTTCCCTAATAAGCCTAAATGTGATTTTAATCCACACCTTTGAAGGGAGTATGATGTGTTTCATTCACATGCACTTATGTATTCAATGATTCAATTGTTTGTGAGCTACATTATCAAAAGAATGAAATGCATGAAAGAAAAGGGATGCCTTGAGGAAATAGAACTCCAAGGGGAGCCAAGGCACAAAAAAAAGAAGAAGAAAAAAAGGTTTGAAATATACCTTGTAAAAACATACAAGGTGTGAAAATGAACAAAGTTTGAAAATCATGCAAGAAGAGAAGTTTAAATTGTGCATATCACCATACTATCTTGTTTGATGCATCTTTACCCTTTCTTTCATAAGCCAATACCTAGGCCAAGCTACAAGCTAATAAAGACCTACTTGATTTGTGTTTGCAAAGTGGTTAAGATAGTGGAGAAGAGTGTGCAAGTGAGCTTATACTTGTGTTAGTGTATAACTTGAACTATTGTGAGTTTACATCTATTGGATCTATAATTTGTACATGACACTTGTTTATGACCACACACGCACGTTCACTGCTTTGTTGGGTATGAAATGTTTAGGGATTGAACTTGTTCCACTGTTTTTCACCGTCTTTCATTACTATGCATGTTTATAATTGTTGACGCATTAAAGTGAGGACAAGTTAGTTTGTTATGATGCTATGAGCCAACAAAAATAATTTAGTTTTGTCTGATTTACTCGAGGTCGGGTAAAGATTAAGTATGAAGTAGTTTGATGTGACTAGAAATAGACACATCTATTGCGCTTAATTATCTACGATTTGGTATGTTTTGATGGTTAATTGGATACATATGCTACCTAATCGTATATTTGTGTAAATGTAGGTGAAATCGAAGAAATCGAGCTAACAAGGGCGAACAAAGATCGAGAAAAACTTTGGAGATGATAAGGACTCAAGGTAGATAAAGAAAAATGCTTAAAATATAATTTTGGAGAAGAGATCGATCGCATGGAAGAGGAGATCGATCGCCTATGGACAGAAAGTGAGCAACAAAATTTGCGAACAAGCGATCGATCGCTACAAAAGGGGCGATCGATCGCCAAAGTCTACTGGAGCCAAGCGATCGATCGCTACGAAAGAGGCAATCGATTTCTACAAAAGAGGTGATCGAAATCCCGAGGAATCTGCCGAAAAAAATAAATCTAGTGATCTATCGCCAACAGAGTTTTGGAAACTTTGGATTCTTGATTTCTTTCCTTTCTACACGGACTCTAGCCTACTCCATCAGCCTCCCTATACATATACGCACGAAAATCAGACCTTTTAACAATTAAGTAGGGTAGGTAGAATAGTTTTAGACTAGTTCATATTTTCTTTTCAATTTCGTTGAAGAACACTACGAAGATCGAAGCGAAGGCGAAATTGACACCTCGACGAGCGGAGATCGGATTAGGTTTCTTTCCTTTGTTTTTATTTATCGTTTTTCTTATTAATTGTGTTTAGCTAGTTTTAATTCTTGGGCGAGGAAGAAAAATCTTTGGATTTTATTTATCTTGGGGAGATTCATATGTTTTAATTATCGATTTTATTGAATATCATTGTTTTTCTAATTTTTATTGCTATGATTTGTGCTTGTTTATTGGATTGAAACCTAATAACCTGCATGTAATCTAATCCTAAATTTTGATAATTGTTTGATTAATCGAATTTACGAAGCAACTAAGATTGATAATTGCCTGTTGTTGGTGTTATTAAATTCTTAGGGAAAACCATTGACTAAATTTATATAAATCGATTGTGTTTATGTTGTTTAGATTCATCGTTCACTAGTTTTGAATGTAGTCATGATTTTAATCTTGAATATGAATATAGACATTGATTGATTGATGAAAGTTAAATTAGAACAAATGGATTTGATTATGAATTAGGTGAGGTAGGAATTAGGTTTCCAATTGATGAATATTCAAATAAAATTTAGTCTTTTGTGAATCGATGAAATAGATGATAATATCCAAGGTAGAGTCGACCGATACCAAGAATCACTTTCATTTGTTTAATCTTTAGTTTTAATTTAATTAGTATAATTCACTCACAACCCCATCTTTTAATTGTTTTTGTTTTGATTTTCATTAACACAAGAATTCACACCTCCTAGTGGGATCGATCCCTACTCACACTACTACATTATTGTTATCAATCTTGAGGATTGAGTGGGGTTAATTTGGGCGTACATGATAAGCGCTACCAAAAGCTCTCACACAATAAGAAACTAGCTCATGATAGCCCCGGGCGCCGACCCTGTGATACCAAAGGTAGCTCACAATTACATCATATGCAACCCCCGAGATATTCATATCGTGATTGGCATAACCCAACGGAGGCAGGCCAATTATGCCTTCTCTGTTAGGATCGATTTCGGGGGTGGATTGCCATTCCACACCCGAGTTCAACCAACTTGATCTTCAATAGCTCGTGTTCTTGAAATAATTACACCGAGAGATTATCTCGAGTTCGGTTACAAAACCGAGCGGAAGACACTTGACATAACCCGCTCTAAAACCGATTACTCATTTGAAAGGCATTTTAAAGATATGCAAGAAAGTATGTAAAATAGTAAGGTAAATAAATACAGTAAAGTAAATCACACAAGCATTTGTTTCTGGAAGTTCGAAGCACAACGCTTCTACGTCTCCCCTTCTTCCATCTCATGGAAGGATACACTAGAAGATTCGGTTTACACTTTACATCATACAACCTATTTAGGCACTCACACAGCTTGGCTTAAACTCCTAGCCCACACAAAGTTCATGTTCTTTAACGTCTCACATGTAAAGACCTCACCAAGTTGTGATGAATCACGAACTGTTACAATGGTATTCACTCTTCTATATTAGCTTACAAATACAATGAATAGAGTGAATACAAAGGCACAAATGATCTCCTAACAGATCTGATACAGTAAGGTAAGAGGTGCCAAAGGTTTGAGGAGTGCTCTTCATTTAGCAGCTTTTGTCTTTGAAGTTTCTCAATTGAATCCCAAGTGGGTTTGCTTTGGAAGGCTTGGATTGATCTTCAATCAGCTGTTATTGAGCTTCCAAATCATGTATATATAGCCCCAAGTAATGATATATACGTTAGATACAAGAATATAACTGTTGGGACAACTTTGGTAAGCTTTCAAACATTGCAACGGTCATATTCTGCTTCTGTACTATTTTTGGAAGTCTGCTGGTCTGCTCAGCTGGTATGGTCAGCTGGTCTGGTCTGCTAGTTCAGCATCAACTGGCATGAGGTCTGCTGGTACAGCATCAGCTGGCCTGGGGTCTGCTGGTACAGCATCAGCTGGCCAAGGTCTGCTGGTACCCTGCTGCCCAACATCTGCTATTCTGTTCTCTTGGTTATATCTCTTGATTCGTTGATTTATGGGCAAAGTAATCTTCATGAAAGTTGTAGCCCTTTCTCTTAGCTTTCCATGAAATTAAGAATCGCTCAATTTCGAGTTCGTATGAGACAGTTATGCTTGAAATACAAGGTGATGGTCCTGCTATATGTTTGCTGGATGCAGCAGCACATGGCGTGACTTGCAGAAGCTCTTTGGCCATCTTAACATCCGGTTCAGTCTTTCACTTCCAAAGATGACTTGTTGATATTTGTCTTAGCTTTCCAGCCATATTGAATCATCTTGCTTCGATAAGCGAGCTGAGGGTTATGGCCGATATACCACAGCTGCTACAATCTGTCCGCTGCTGTTTCAGCTTTATACCAGCAAGCTCTTGCATACATGTTTTCGTCATGTAAACCTTCGAATCTATTCTGCTGGCATGAAATACGACTTGTATAGAATTGAGTTGGCTACAACCCCTTTGGAATCAGGTCGTTTTGATATCCGAGCTATGAGATATGATCAATTTAGTCAGCAGCGCTCGGGGTCTACTGGATGCTGAATTCTCATTTCAGCAACCAAACTCAATGCCATTTCTTAGCAGATCATCAAACTGTAAAATATCATTTATGAACTGCACACTTGATGAAATATGTTAGCAACACAATAACAAGTTTTGTTAACATCAAAACTAAGATTATTTGGTTTTCCAAAACCCAACAATCTCCCCCTTTTTGATGATCACAAAACTTGAATAAAAATATGAACATTAAAGCACAATGTTGCATAACAAGGAAAATCATATTTTATTGTTAAATAACATATTTCTCCCCCTTTTTGTGTGAATCAAAAAGGAAGACAAATAAAATTTACTCTCCATCAAGGATTGAGATTAAACTCTCCCCCTTAATTTTAAAATGTTTGAAAATTTGAGCATGTGATGGGCAAATGGGGTAGGCTAAAACAAATTAACAAAATGCAATGCACATTAAATTTTGAACAAAAATAACCTCTTTCGATGATGGATGAAGCATACTTGGCAACAAATTTGAATTTCTTGACAAAACTCAACAATGTTCATTTCATCTTTCTACGGTGGTAGCACACTTAGTCCAACTTTGCAGAATAAACTGTATCTCCTCGTGAATAATTAGGCTGCAAGACTATACCGTTACGATCCTCTATGAGTCTAGTTTGCAACGCAAAAACCGGTTTGTCATTTGGACATCCGAGCAAGACGTTATGCCAATTTTCCCAAAGTCGCTGCAAGCTGCCAGAAAAACTGAATGCTTCGAAAATTGTTAGAAAAAAATTTCAAAATAACGATTTTAAACTTAAAATGAGTTTAGAACAGATTGAACAAAATTTCAACATTTAAAATAGATTTTAAAACTATTTTCGTGCAAAATGAATGCAATGAAATTGATTTTTATGCTAAAATTTTCATACACCAAGTTTTAGAAAATTATGCTATGAAAATAATTTCATGCTCATGAGAAAGTTTCTTTAAAAGAATTCCGTCTAAAATCGGTTAAAATGCTTTCCAAGAACAACCAGGCTCTGATACCACTTGTTAGGATCGATTTCGGCGGTGGGTTGCCATTCCACACCCGAGTTCAACTAACTTGAGCTTCAATAGCTCGTGTTCTTGAAATAATTACACCGAGAGATTATCTCAAGTTTGGTTACAAAACCGAGCGGAAGACACTCGACATAACCCGCTCTAAAATCGATTACTCGTGTGAAAGGCATTTTAAAGATATGCAATAAAATATGTAAAAATAGTAAGGTAAATAAATGCAGTAAAGTAAATCACACAAGCATTTGTTTCTGGAAGTTCGAAGCACAACGCTTCTACGTCTCCCCTTCTTCCATCTCATGGAAGGATACACTAGAAGATTTGGTTTACACTTTACAACATACAACCTACTTAGGCACTCACACAGCTTGCCCTAAACTCCTAGCCCACACAAAGCTCATGTTCTTTAGCGTCTCACATGTAAAGACCTCACCCAGTTGTGATAAATCACGAACTGTTACAATGGTATTCACTATTCTATTTTAACTCACAAATACAATGAATATAGTGAATAAAAAGGTACAAATGATCTCCTAACAGATCTGATACAGCAAGGTAAGAGGTGCCAAATGTTTGAAGAGTGCTCTTCATTTAGCAGCTTTTGTCTTTGAAGTTCCTCAATTGAATCCCAAGTAGGTTTGCTTTGGAAGGATTGGATTGATCTTCAATTAACTGTTATTGAGCTTCCAAATCATGTATATATAGCCCCAAGTAATGATATATACGTTAGATACAAGAATATAACCGTTGGGACAATTTGGTAAGCTTTCAAACAGTGCAACAGTCATATTCTGCTTCTGGACTATTTTTGGAAGTCTGATGGTCTAGTCAGCTGGTATGGTCAGCTGGTCTGCTCAGCTGGTCTGAGGTCTGCTGGTTCAGCATCAACTGGCCTGAGGTCTGCTGGTATAGCATCAGCTGGCCAAGGTTTGCTGGTACAGCATCAGCTTGCCTGAGGTCTGCTGGTACAACATCCGCTGGCTTGGGGTCTGCTGGTACAGCATCAGCTAACCTAGGTCTGCTGGTACAGCATCCGCTAGCCTGGGGTCTGCTGGTACAACATCAGCTGGCCAAGGTCTGCTGGTACACTGCTGCCCAACATCTGTTGTTCTGTTCTCTTGGTTATATCTCTTGAGTCGTTGATTTCTGGGCAAAGTAATCTTCATGAAAGTTGTATCCCATTCTCTTAGCTTTCCACGGAATCAAGAATCGCTCGATTTCGAGTTCGTATGAGAGAGTTATGCTTGAAATACAAGGTGATGGTCCTCTGTTTGTTTGCTGGATGCAGCAGCACATGTCGTGACTTGCAGAAGCTCTTTGGCCATCTTAACATCCGGTTCAGTCTTTCACTTCCAAAGATGACTTGTAGATATTTATCTTATCCTTCCAACCATACTGAATCATCTTGTTTCGATAAGCGAGCTGAGAGTTATGGCCGATATACCACAACTGCTACAATCTGTCCGCTGCTGTTTCAGCTTTATACCAGCAAGCTCTTGCATACATGTTTTCGTAATGTAAACCTTCGAATCTAGTCTGCTGGCTTGAAATACAACTTGTAGAGAATTGAGTTGGCTATCCAACCCCTTTAGAATCAGGTCGTTTCGATATCCGAGCTATAAGATATGATCAATTTAGTCAGCAGCGCTCGGGGTCTACTGGATGCTGAATTCTTATTTCAGCAACCAAACTCAAGGCCATTTCTTAGCAGATCATCAAGCTGTAAAATATCATTTATGAACTGGGCACTTGATGAAATATGTTAGCAACACAATAACAAGTTTTGTTAACATCAAAACTAAGATTATTCGATTTTCCAAAATCCAACATTCTCACATCAAACTAACCCATCCACAGATGGTTATGTTCTCCAAAAAGACCCCACGAGGGTGAGACAATCTCAAAGGCTAACATTTATTCATAATTAAGCGGCATTTAAACACACAACTTTCCCACACCAGATGCCCCACACGAGGATGAGACAAGACATCATGACACTAGTAGCATCTCATGGCTTAACTGTTGATGGAAGGCACTAAGCACCATAGCCATTTGTGCTCCCCTTCACAGTTGATATTAATAATTTTGAATCATATTCAAAAGAGCGTTTTAATTATTTTAAAATCTCAGCAAATGCTCGTTTGTTTGTTTGCCGGATTCATGCAACTATGCTTTATTCATGCAACGTCAATTACATACAAACAAACATTTATCATACATCATTTGCATAATAAAAATAAACATGGATAATTATGGTCTTTTGCTAATTGATCCACGTGAGTCAAAACGTGGATCACATGTATGTCTAAGGTGATGCAGGTATGCAATTCAATTCTATTACATTTTTGATTCCATTATACATGTCTTGATTCTTGGTGTTCCATTTTCAATCTCGATCTCCCACTAATTCTAATGATTTTACATTTAAATTATGCAAACAAGATCGGGGTGAGATACCTCAGAAAATAAAGAGAGCAGGCTTGCAGGCCTGATAACCAAAAACACAATTATATAAAATAATAAAAACCTAAACATTCACCTAAACACGTTGGTCAAGGCCCGTAATCATCCACTATGCAATCACATCATATATCAGTAAACATTAAACTAAACAATTACATCATATGTTGCACTAATCACATCACATGTAATTAGATCATAATAATTACTTTAATCTATCGTTTCCCCAACTAATCGCATCATTAATTGAAAATAAATTAACAAATTAAATAAATTAATTTTTAATTAATTGGTAAAATCACTATTTTACCTTTAATCATCATAGTAATCGAAAATAAAATTACAAATTCAATAAAACATTTTCATGCAATTTCCAATTAATTAAATTTTCAATTACCTTCAAGTCATAATATTAATCGAAAATAAAACTAACAAACTAAATGAAACACTTTCATTTAATTTCCAATTAATTAAATTTTCAATTACTTGTAAAATCTCCATTTGACAATTAATAAATTAAAAATTATATTTTTAATAAATTAAGTTTATGATTTATTTTTTCAAAAATTAATATCTTGATAAAAACATCTAAAATGACCCAAAAATTAATGGACTCCATAATATTCGGACTTTTTTTTTTAAAATTTCAAAAAATTACTGTTCATTATCTTCCAAAACGAAAACTAGGGTTAGGGTTACAGCTTGTGCCACCTACTCAAACCCGCAATGCCGCCCGCGGTATTCATCGCAGATCCAGAAATCTTCATCGCGTGCAGGACAGCGAGAACAGCTTCTCCAACATTTGCCACGCCCGCAATCTCTTCTGGTCACCGCACGATCGCCGGAAAGGTGCAGTAGCTGTTCGCGATTGCCTTTCCATGCCCAGCACTTTGCCGGAAGTCGCGCTATATCTCGGAAACAGTTTCCAAGAATGGCTAGTTTTTGGGTCTCGATTAAACTCTTTTTAATCCATTTTCTATATTTTCCGTATTCTAAATTTTTGAAAATTCAAACACGATTAGTATTGCTAGGAAACGATCTAATAAATTAATTATCGTATCATGAATCAAAGCGCAACATGGCTCTGATATCACGATTGGGTTTCCGTCCCCCGGCGTCAGATCTTAACTGTTAGTTCCGGATCTTATCGATGAGATTTTAAAGATGACAAAACATATCAGACCGGATCGAGTGAAATCAGACTGACCAGAACGATCGTCCAAAACAGATCAAGCTGATAAGATGACAAAACATATCAGACCGGATCGAGGGTAATCAGACTGACCAGATCTATAGCTCAAAACAGAACAAGCTGATAAGGCATATTACCTATCAGATCGGATCGATGGATTTCAGACTGACTAGATCTATGCTTCAGATCGATCTCAATCTTTATCAGATCAGAGCAGTCAAGGATACATAAAGAATGGCTCCTCAGTCCGAATCATTAACGGCTATTTATTGTAGCGTTTAATGTTGTAATTAATGCTACAAAGGACCAAAGACTGAAGATTGCCATAAAAGGTAAGAAGACAAAGAAGAGCTTACCTGACAGTCGCCGAAAGTATGAACCAGAACGGCAAGTATCCTGAGGAAGAAGACTGTAGCCTACTCAGAGTTTAAGCATAGTCAAAGTTGCACATTAAGGGAAATAATGTCGTTGGTACTTACAACTATAAAAGGATGCAACAAAAGGAATATAAGAACGCTTGCTGATCAATTGAAAAACACACAAGAAAGAAAAACAGCACAAGCTTACAAGCTCAGAAGCTCTCGAGCTGAAATTATTCTTAAGCACGTTTACTTTGTAACATTTGATCATTTAGGATCACTGTGCGCATCTTGTGTTTTCTGTGTTGAAAAATAGAAGTGAGAAACATATTGTAACTGTCAGACAAAGTGTGTCTGAGCAGATCGAGTGACTAGGAGTTTCAGATTGGTAGTGAGGTAAATCCAGTCTGAATCGGGTTTGTACAACAGGATTGTATAAATCAAAGTCTTCTAGTATAAACCTTCCTTAATTGGAAGAAGGGGAGACGTAGAAGGATTACACCACCTTCGAACTTCCAGAAACATATCCTGTGTATCTTATTTCTGCACTTGTTCTTTCATACTAGCCATCGAGCCGTTCTTACATATACAAGAACAGACCGTTCCGCACTTATACTTTCAGTGGTCTGTTCTGTACAAGAGTTGATTAAGAAACAGATTTATTTCACTAATCCGAAAGAAATCACAAGGGATTAATTTTTAGAAGGAGTGTTCATTCACCCCCCCCCCCTCTAAACACTCCGGACCGATCCTAACAAGTGGTATCAGAGCAGGTCATCTTAATCAGTAAAATCACTCGAGCTGATGGCATCATTTAACAAAATTCCTATGTTCTCAAAAGAAGACTATGATGACTGGAGAATCAGAATGCAAGCTCATCTGGCAGCTCAGGATGACGATATGTGGTTCGTCATCACTGATGGACCAATGAAGTTTCTAAAAATAAATACAGCAGTCGCCATTACTGGTGGTGAACCACAAATGGTAGAAAAGGATAGATCCCTCTGGACGAATGAGGAAAGAAAGAAAGCAAATCTCGATAATGTGGCCAAAGACATCTTGTTCAAGACATTGGACAAGAACATGTTCAGCAAAATCAAAATGTGCTCTACTGCCAAAGAAATTTGGGAGAAGATAGCACAGCTATGTGAAGGCAACGACCAGACCAAAGAAAACAAGCTGACTGTTGCTCTTCAAAGAATTGAGGGCATAAAAATGAAGAGTGGAGAAACTCTAAATGAGTTTGATGAAAGAGTCACTGGCATCATAAATGAACTGAATGGTCTGGGGAAGGAATATTCTAACAGAGAGATCGCTCTGAAAGTTATGAGAGCTCTGCCAAAGGAATGGGATGTTAAGACCATTGCCATGAGGGAATCAAAAGATCTTAACAAGGTTGAACTTCATGATCTGTTTGCAGATCTTAAGGCCTATGAGTTTGAACTGATAAGCAGAGGTGAAGCAGAGCCATTCATCTCTCAACCAAACAAGGCCCTGGCAGCCATTCTAGACCAGATCGCCTCAACATCAGACCGATCCGCTGAACAGATAAGTAATAATGCTATGTCATTATTTATCAAGAAATTCGGTAAATTTATGTCTAAGAATAAGAGGAACTTCAAACCCTCTCATCATTATAAATCAAGAAAAGATGATGCTGTTAACGGCCAGGCTTGCTACAATTGTGGTAAGACCGGACATTTTATTGCAGATTGCACCAGACCGAAGAAAGAAGAACGGAAAGAGAAGCATCGTGATGATAGGAAGAAGAAGCACTACAAAGACCGCAAGAATCATGGAAAATCCCAAAAAGTCCTAGTAGCTGAAGAAGGAAACAGCAAATGGGCTCAGACAGACTCAGACTCGGAAAGCTCTGAATATTCTTCCAGCGAAAGCGAAGAAGATATTCAATGTCTCATGGCAGACGAAGAGATGAGTCAGACAGACGAGGTATATGATCTTGACTCAAATGAATTTACACGAGAAGAGCTCATGTCCGCACTGCAAGACATGGCTAATGATTATAGGATCTTAGATGAATCACTTGAGAAAAATAAAGCTAAAGCCAGTAATCAAATAGATGAGCACAATAAACCAAGCTGCTCTGAGCAGGGTGAGTGCAATAATCTAAAGATTGAGCTGAATAAGCTGAAAATCTCATATGATCATCTCCATGAAGAAAACAAGAGAATTAGCACACAAAATGCTAAGCTTTCTCATATATTCAAAACATGGACAAAATCCAGAACATCTTTGGAAGAATTACAAGAGGTTCAAAGAAACGTCGGTGACTTCACCGGCATAGGCTTTGACACCAAAGAATGCACCAAAGATGAGTCTGAGCTGTTGCTGGTGAAGAACCAAGTCAAACAAATGACATTTGTTAAATCCAGCACAGTATATGAGACTGAAGCACCTAAGATTCAAACAGGAGTCTCTTACGTGAATCAAAATCTGAGAAAAGGAATTGGTTATGTTGACCAAGCCAAAGAAAAGGCACCAGCAAGATTTGCGTCTATCAGACCAAATCCAAAGGTGCAAGATCGAAGGCAAGGAAGACAATACAATTACTATAATTCAAAACCGATTCAACGAAGATATAGACTACCTTATGAGAATCAAAGGTTTTCACAGCGCACACATTATCACACACAACATCAAAACAGACCAGCACACAGCACACCTTACACACACAAGCCATTGAAGCTGATACAGGTGTGGGTTCTCAAAGGGCTAATCCGTTCTGGACCCAAATAGGATTGGGTACCAACAATAATTATATTTGATGATAGGTACCGAAGAAGCTCGCATCAGACTGGTATTTGGACAGTGGGTGTTCCCGTCACATGACTGGAAACATCGAGCTGCTGTCTGAAGTCACAGAATGTACTGGACCCAAGATCATCTTCGGAGATAACTCAAAGGGTAAGACCGTGGGCAAGGGTAAGATTGTCCATGGTAACATTATTATCAATGATGTGCTGTTAGTTGAAAATCTGTGCTATAATCTGAATAGTATAAGTCAACTCTGTGATGATGGTTATGCTATAGAATTTCACAAACACACTTGCACTGTTAAATCATCAGACGGTATAACCGTGCTCGTAGGAATCAGGAATGGAAATACATATAAGATTAACTGGAATCATGCTCAACCTGATAATCCTACTTGCTTCATCGCTAACAATGATAATAAACATTGGTTGTGGCATAAGCGCTTGAATCATATAAACTTTAAGACTATTTCCAGCCTGTGTAAACATGATTTAGTTATCGGTCTGCCCAAGATCGATTTTGCTAAGGATAAGATCTGCGAAGCTTGCCAAATGGGCAAACAGATCAGATCATCCTTCAAAAACAAGAATGCCAAATCCTCCTCCCGCTGTTTAGAATTATTGCATATGGACTTGTTTGGTCCTATACCAATAACAAGTTTAGGGGGAATGCGGTATACTCTTGTTGTTATTGATGATTACTCACGCTTTACATGGACTATATTTTTGAGCAGTAAAGATCAGATCGGTCCGAAGTTGATCAAGCTGCTGAAACGCACTCAGAACGAGAAATCATCCAGCATAGACAGGATTCGTAGTGACAAAGGCACTGAGTTTTCAAATCAGAGTCTTGAATCCTTTCTAGAAGATCATGGAATCAAGCATGAGTTTTCAGCCGCTCGAACTCCTCAACAGAATGGAGTTGCAGAACGAAGAAACAGAACGATCAAGGAAGCAGCAAGAACAATGCTTGCTGATTCTGAAATTTCGCAAAAGTTCTGGGCAGAAGCTGTAAACACTGCTTGCTACACTCAAAATCGGTCCATGATCAACAAGAAGCTGAACCTTACCCCATATGAAATATGGACTGGTAACAGACCATCTATTTCTCACTTTCATATTTTTGGCTGCAAATGCTTCGTTCATAACAATGGTAAGAATCATCTTACAGCATTTGAAGCTAAGTCAGATAATGGAATATTTTTAGGATATTCATCAACTAGCAAAGCTTATCGAATTTTTAATAATCGAACCTTAACTGTAGAAGAATCTGTTCATGTAGTTTTTGATGAATCTTTATGTGTTGAGGGCAACAAAGAATCAATTCAAAATCAGATGGAAAATATCAATCTCGAAGCTAACAGTGATGATGAGATTGTAGCTAACAGGTCAAGAGACAATCCACCAGAACCAGAAGTACCAGACAGACCGGATCAAGGCATTGAAGCTTCTTCAGATCGAGCTGATCCGGATGTTCTTCACTCAAATGTTAAAACAGATGCTGATCATGCTGCTACTACTACCGGACCAGACAATCCAGAGTCAAGCTATCGATGGACTAAGAAGCATCCACCCAATCTAGTGATTGGTAGTCCCTCTGCACCTATCAGAACCAGAGGACAGATGATGGATGAATTCACACATGCTGCTTTCATCTCAACTCTGGAACCTAAGAAGATCGATGAAGCTCTAACTGATTTCAACTGGATTAAGGTCATGCAAGAAGAGCTAAATCAATTCGAACAAAATCAAGTTTGGAGTCTAACCCCCAGACCAAGCGATCTGTCTGTCATTGGAACCAGATGGGTTTTCAGAAATAAGCTGGACGCAGATGGAACTGTGGTTAGAAACAAAGCCAGACTGGTGGCACAAGGATTCAGACAAGAAGAAGGAATCGACTTCGATGAATCATTTGCACCAGTCGCCAGACTTGAAGCCATCCGAATCTTTCTTGCATATGCTGCCTTTAAAGACTTCAAAGTATATCAGATGGACGTTAAGAGCGCTTTTCTTAATGGAAAGCTTCAGGAAGAAGTCTACATTGAGCAACCACCTGGATTTCAGAATCATTTGTATCCCAATCATGTGTATCTACTGAATAAAGCAGTGTATGGTCTGAAACAAGCTCCAAGAGCCTGGTATGACACCCTATCTCAATTTCTGTTGAACCATGATTTTCAGATCGGCTCAGTAGATAAAACTCTCTTTAAATTTATTAAGGGGGAACATACCCTATTAGTTCAGATTTACGTTGATGGCATAATCTTTGGGTCAACTAACCCCAAATTGTGCGAGAAATTTTCTAAGTTAATGCAGGGACAGTTTGAGATGAGCATGATGGGAGAACTTTCATTCTTTTTGGGTCTCCAAGTAAAACAGCTCAACAATGGTATTTTCATCAATCAGACCAAGTATACCAAAGAGCTACTCAAGAGATTTGGAATGGAAACATGCTCAACTGCATCAACTCCAATGAGTCCAACAATCAAGTTAGACAAAGATGAAGGGGGAACGACAGTTGAAGTAACCATGTATAGAGGACTAATCGGATCGCTATTGTATCTTACAGCGAGCCGGCCTGATATTATGTTCTCAGTCTGTATGTGCGCTAGATTTCAGTCAGAACCAAAGCAATCACATTTTATTGCTGCCAAGCGTATTCTGAAATACTTAAAAGGATCTCAGAACGTTGGTCTTTGGTACTCCAAAGATTCAAACTTCAGCTTGATCGGATATTCCGACGCAGACTACGCTGGGTGTAAGATTGATCGTAAAAGCACCAGTGGAACATGTCAATTTCTAGGTGAAAGATTGATCTCTTGGTTCAATAAAAAGCAGACATCGATTGCCACATCTACAGCTGAAGCAGAGTATCTAGCCGCTGGAAGCTGTTGCGCTCAAATGCTCTGGATTCAACACCAGCTCAAAGACTATGGCATCCAAGCTGTTGACTCTCCGATATTTTGCGACAACACAAGTGCAATCGTTATAACGTATAATCCAATTTTGCACTCTCGAACAAATCACATTGATATACGCCATCATTTTATTCGAGATCATGTTGGCAAAAAGGAAATTCGGATCGAGCACATCTCCATAGAGCAGCAAGCAGCAGACATCTTCACCAAACCGCTCCCAGAGGCTAAGTTTAATTATTTCCGTCAAATTCTTGGTTTAATTGACTTATCTTAATAGTTTAGATGTTCTCTTACTTTCGCACTTAAAGATTTTTGTTGCCACAGATCGATAATACAATGTTCAGAAAGACACAGACCGGTCCGAACTTTCAGACCAATCCATGTCAATCTGATGTTATCCCATGATCTGTTTGGTCAATACATCTTTTGTACAAAAACAGCCCGGACTGATCGCATTTTAACCGCCCTAACTATCTGTTATCCTGACCGTTTATTTTTGAATTTCTTTTCATCAGTCATCGAGATAAAGACACGTGTATTCTCTCTCCTATTTAGCGGGCTGAACATTTCATCTTCTTTCACTTTTTACAATTTACCGCTATCTATTTTCTTATTCTCTCACTCTCCTAAATCTTCGCACTCGTTTATCTTCACTCCAATGGCTACCATTACTCACAACTCTCTCTCCGTTGAGTTCAATGATATTTACAGGGCAGAAGATGCAGAGATGGTGTCCATCTTCCGAGCTTTGGAATCATCTGGTCTGAGAAACTTTCTGGAGTGCGGCACAGTTGTTTATGATTCAGAAATCCGCGAACTATTCGCCAATGCCGTCTCCCAGAAGACTACTGTCAAGGGCAAACCATTTGAGATCTCGCCGATGACGCTGGCCAAAACCTTTGGCCTCCCCAATTCCGGACTGACAGAATTTGGACAGATTCCTCAAGCGTCACTCTCAGATCTTCAAGGGAAGATCTCTATTTTTGGCCACCGCCTGCAACCCTCGTTTAAGAAGAAGGAAATGCTCTTTCATTTCCAGGTGCTGTGCGAAATCGTTGGCAAACCTCTTCTGGGCAAAGCAGGAAGTTTTGACGCTGTAACCGCAGAGAAGTTCAGGGCTATGGCGGCTATAATATCCGGACAGAAGATGAACTGGTCCGTGATTCTGTTTGGAGTTCTGATGGAAACGGTGATTGCATCCAAACAGGCCGTATGCTTTGCTGTTCCTCTCAGCAAGCTACTGGAGTCCTTAGACATCGAGCTGGGAAAGCAGTCCGCTCTCAGTCCCTTCAAGATTCGAACTCCAAAGGGCTCGCACTGCTGAAGTCCAAGAGTGCTCCGCCTACTCCTGCCACTCTGGCTGCAGTCAAGATTGAGAAGGGCGATGAACAAGCTGTTGCGCGCAAACCTTGCGTCAAGCGCAAACTGACCATCCAGACTGATTCGGAAGAAACTCAGTCTGCTCCATCGCCACCAACCAAGCCACTTCCAAAGAAGCTCAGAACCCAGATTACCAAACCAATCAAAACTCTACCCCTACCGATTTTGCCACCAACTAAAGTCACCCCTGCACCCCAATCTTCCAAACAAACTTCAACCACTTCAACCCCTGCACCTCAACCTTCAACCCAAACTTCAACCCCTGCACCCCAAGTCACTATCCGAGTCCCCTCTACCATTCCCGTGGTGAAAGGGATTGTTTTCACTGAGTTGGGCGACTATACCCAATCAGGGATCAAGTCCCCTTCCTCCACCGGCAAGGGAAAAGCCATTCTCTCCGAACCAATCTCCTCTAAACCCAAATCGGCAGTGCAGACAGCCATCGACATTGCTATGGAGGATGTTGATGAGAAGGTGAAGGCACTCATTGTGGTCTTTGATGAGTACGTCGAATACCGGACTGTCAACCACATTGAGATGTTCTTTGGAAAGCTGAACAGACTGAAGAAGATGGAAGAGGAAGTTCTCAAAGGAACAGAGACCGATGATGTTCGGATTGCCGTGCAGCGCAAAGACCTATTTACGGCAAATCAAAGATTCAGTCTGGCCACTCTGCTCCTAGCTGCTAAGAAAGAGAACTTTGATCCGATTGCTCCAACTGCCAGAGATGATGGGGTCGTTATTGCTCAATTAGAGATGGATGTTCATGCTCTTCACTTAGCTGTCTGTTTTCAACGACAGAAGCTCAGCGTATCCACTCCCACAACCAGCCTGGATCATCCCTCTGCAAGCAAGACTCTGGCAGAACCTTTCGTTGAGGTTATTCATTCTGATGCAGCAGAACAGACAGCCGAGCAAGCAGCGGATCAGACTGCAGAGCAAGTACCAGACCAGACAGCGGAGCAGCCATTGCCTAATGCTCCGTCTGCGACAGATGATGAACCATTGAATGTCTTGTTGGACTCTCCAACAACATCTATTCCTTTGGGGTCATCAGTCTCCCACGTTCAAATCAGTCCAATAGCAGAACTTGCAACAGTTGGTGCTCCAGAGTTCGTCGATCCGGATCTGGTGGTGTCCACCGTTGTTGCAGCTCTCCAGATTGAGGAGCCCTCCAGACCAAGCACTCCTCCAATCCAATTAGATGAAGATATGGCTTTCATTCAAACATTCTCTTCGGATCTGGTCACCTTGATCCGGTCCGAAAGTCACCAAGCTGATGTATCTTCACTTGTCCCGTTTGCTGAAGACGATGAACATGCCTTGTCCTCATCAGATCGCTCTCCCAGCCGACTAGCTGATGCACCTCCATCTCTGGCAAGGACTCTTCAGCACTTATCTGACAATTGCATGTCTCTCACTCAGCGTGTTCTAGAGGTTCATCAAGGCCAGCGGGTTACATCTCTGGACTTTGATTCATTTAAAGAGAGGATGACAACCAGTATCGGCAGCCTTCAGCGAGGCATAAATGATCTGTTTTCTCAGCAAGCCACTTATAAGAACAGTCTGAGAAAAGAGCAGATCAAGCTGGCCACTGAAGTTCGAGCATCTGTTGCCAATTCCCTCCGCGCTCAAGACGTTCGTCTTGACGCTATCAGCGCGCAGCTCGCACAAGTTGTTGATTTTCTTCAGGAGATTGCTGCTGACAAAAAGGGGGAAAAGAAGAAAGACTTCAAGCCGCCTCCAACTTCAAGAAGATAGCAGTCTCGTTGATTAAATTTTTAGACTGACTGTATGCGAGATTTTTTATCAATAAAAATCCTTCTTTATTAAGTCCTTGTTCATTTATTTTGAACTTTAATAAAGGCTTAATCGATCCAACTTAATAATGTTCATTTATTTTGAACAAAAAGAAAGTAATCGATCCGAAAGATTTCGCTTCAGAGTTCTTATCAGACTGGTTAAAAAGACTTAGAAGCTAGGTTTTGTCATCATCAAAAAGGGGGAATTTGTTAGTTCCGGATCTTATCGATGAGATTTTAAAGATGACAAAACATATCAGACCGGATCGAGTGAAATCAGACTGACCAGAACGATCGCCCAAAACAGATCAAGCTGATAAGATGACAAAGCATATCAGACCGGATCGAGGGTAATCAGACTGACCAGATCTATAGCTCAAAACAGAACAAGCTGATAAGGCATATTACCTATCAGACCGGATCGATGGATTTCAGACTGACTAGATCTATGCTTCAGATCGATCTCAATCTTTATCAGATCAGAGCAGTCAAGGATACATAAAGAATGGCTCATCAGTCCGAATCATTAACGGCTATTTATTGTAGCATTTAATGTTGTAATTAATGCTACAAAGGACCAAAGACTGAAGATTGCCATAAAGGTAAGAAGACAAA
Source organism: Haberlea rhodopensis (assembly GCA_907163345.1). Classification (NCBI taxonomy): domain Eukaryota; kingdom Viridiplantae; phylum Streptophyta; class Magnoliopsida; order Lamiales; family Gesneriaceae; genus Haberlea; species Haberlea rhodopensis. Next base: position 1,363,836 of record CAJQUN010000122.1, on the reverse strand, counting down.
GAAGAGCTTACCTGACAGTCGCCGAAAGTATGAACCAGAACGGCAAGTATCCTGAGGAAGAAGACTGTAGCCTACTCAGAGTTTAAGCAGAGTCAAAGTTGCACATTAAGGGAAATAATGTCGTTGGTACTTACAACTATAAAAGGATGCAACAAAAGGAATATAAGAACGCTTGCTGATCAATTGAAAAACACACAAGAAAGAAAAACAGCACAAGCTTACAAGCTCAGAAGCTCTCGAGCTGAAATTATTCTTAAGCACGTTTACTTTGTAACATTTGATCATTTAGGATCACTGTGCGCATCTTGTGTTTTCTGTGTTGAAAAATAGAAGTGAGAAACATATTGTAACTGTCAGACAAAGTGTGTCTGAGCAGATCGAGTGACTAGGAGTTTCAGATTGGTAGTGAGGTAAATCCAGTCTGAATCGGGTTTGTACAACAGGATTGTATAAATCAAAGTCTTCTAGTATAAACCTTCCTTAATTGGAAGAAGGGGAGTCGTAGAAGGATTACACCACCTTCGAACTTCCAGAAACATATCCTGTGTATCTTATTTCTGCACTTGTTCTTTCATACTAGCCATCGAGCCGTTCTTACATATACAAGAACAGACCGTTCCGCACTTATACTTTCAGTGGTCTGTTCTGTACAAGAGTTGATTAAGAAACAGATTTCTTTCACTAATCCGAAAGAAATCACAAGGGATTAATTTTTAGAAGGAGTGTTCATTCACCCCCCCTCTAAACACTCCGGACCGATCCTAACATTAACGTAGCAAAAAATAAACATAAATAGATCAAGACCCGGGGAGGGACGATCACGCCTGATTCATATATAAAACATGCAAATATAATGCACGGAAAGTGATTACCGTTCACCGACGTGAATCTGATAGCGGTGATCCCTCGAGTCCAATCAACCTGACCAGATCTACAAGTCAGAACCAGGGCTAGTGTGATGTCGGCTTTTCTATGAGATAGAGTGTGGATTGGAATTCTTTGAGAGTCACCCTAACCCTTGAGAATGAATGTCATATTTATAGTTGTAATATGTCAGCTAATTGGGCTACTGTTCATAAAGCTCATTGAGATAACGTTTGATTTGCTGGACATTTATGCTAACAAGACGGTGCATACAATATTCTTCATTTTTCCATTTGCAATTTTTTCAGCATATAAACTAATTAAAGCCTTTTACGTTTAGATATCTCTTATAATCTCACTACATGTTTTCCATGGGTTACCGTCACCCCCCCGAACCGGAACCAAATACAATGATATTGCTTCCAAATATAAAATTTGAAAACAACAAGGCTCGTAATACTAATTCAAATAGAATATTTCTTTATTTCATATAAAAAAAACTATTTTTACAAACTTAAGCTGATACAACCGGTTCTAAAAATTATACACAAGTGAAAACTTAGTATATCTAAATAATGGCAATTGAAACCTTAAATTATTGAAGCAGTAACTCAAAACAGTAGTTTTTAGCAGCTAAATCTTTAAAGCAACAGCAGATTAAAACTCCAAAACAGCAGAAATTGTAGCAACTTTACTAGCTTTTGTGTTCAGAATTTTTACAGCTACGTGATTAATGACTTAAATTTACCTCACATATTCGACATGATTTTAAAACATAATTATGATTTTTTATTCAGCCTACTTACTGTTTATGTGGATTATTCTTAAATGAGATTGAGGAATTTGAGTGGTTTTGAAATTCCTTCTTCACTGGAATGGCCGAACGGAATATTGTTTGTGGTGTAAATATTTCAAATGAAGGTTTTGGCCCAACGCAATATTGTTTGTGGTATAAATATTTCAAATGAAAGTTTGGCTTGTATGTGTGAATTAGTTTGAATCATTTCTCTTCAATGTCACTTCGGTCATTAATTATGAAATGTGTTGAAAACTTGTTAAATTCACGTTTTAAATTTTCAAAATTAGATGTAATCCATGATGTTTTTGTTCTAATCAATCTTATCTCGTAGACAAGAGAATGAAACAATTTTGAAAGTTTACCTTTCTTCGAAGAAAGAAGTAGAAAAAAGAAGATTCGTGGACCGAATTGTTTTCTCTTTCCTTTATGTATTTGTTTATTCGTATTGAAGTATGAAATGCTACAATTGTTTGATTCAAATCCATGCTACTTTTTAGTTGTGGGTGATTGTTCATCTTTTTTCTAAAAGAAGATTCGTGTACCTAAAAACATAAAGGTTGACTGCATTATTGATTCATGTATATTTGGGATGAGCCTAGGCCAAAGATATATTTAGTGAACTGCTATTAATTCGAAATCAATGATTGTTAAGACTTATATGAAGCCAATGGACTTACACGTAGATTCTTGATTCTTGTTTTGTTTTTGAGGATATAAAATATTGTATAGCCTAAAGATCTTGTCTTAACCGACATCACACTCATTTAAGTATTTCAGGTCTCAAGTTCAAGAACTCATACCGTGTCGTGCAAGCTTTTTTCTTGAAATTCCATCCAAAACTAGATATCTCGATCCATTTTATGGAATTTCGATTATTTGAGAAAATATTTATAAGATGTACTTTGAAGAAATTTATCCCAAAACTAATAGGCGTCCTTATATATTTGCCGATTAAAGCCTCGAGATTCTTTCCTATCCGTTTTGGGGCAGTCATGTGACATCGTGTTTAATTGTTGTGAAATGTTATGGGCTATATCCCTTTATTCTCCCTCCCATGATTTGTAACCTCGGGTAACTCAATTATTACCAAAACTGACCTCTTTCCGCGAACACATTTTTATTTTTATTTTTGATATGATGGGCGGTGATTTTTGTAAATATTTTTGAATCAATGTCTGGATTCGAACCTGGTTTCATTTTAAAAAACAGATATTAGTATTTATCATCCAACTAAGATCGGATATGCAAAGTGCGAAAATATAAGGATTACGTGCAAAACATAAATGAAAAGGTTACGAATTGGGCAAACATGAGGGGACACGATAGTTTAATTAAAAATTTGAAGTTACTTTTTCAAGTTTATTTTAAATAATAAATATCTAACTGTATAAAAAAAAATTGACCAAAAATAAAATTAAATGCTAAATCTTTTGTGTTTTGAAAACTTGAAATTTTTTGTATTAATTTTAAATTTATCATGTTACGTGTTGATTGACTTGATATAACTAAATTTATAGTAAAAATTTGAAAATATGTTTATGCTTAAGCTCGTATTAAACCCACATAGCTTAAAACTCTATCGTGATGTTTCGTCATGCTTCGTGGTTTTTAGAACCTTATTTTTAATTAATTATTCAATTAGTTAACTAAATAATGAAATAAAAATTTATATAAGTAAATTAAGTTCTCAGATATGTAACAACGCACTATCACGTACCTCGCATTACATTAGGATGGTTTCTATATCCATTGTATTATTAGCTAATTAACTGGATTAACAAATTATACAGTATTTATCTTTTCTTTATAGTTTAAAACTAAAATACTCCTCCCAAGTTTACTCATCCCCTTGTATAGACTCAGGTTCGAGTCCCCCTCCCCAATTAGATAGGATTGTTCAAAAATAAAAGAAGGCTTCTTATCCAATGTACGTGGGTATTTATCTATATTTATTGTAGTTTAGTTCTTTTTTCTTGTACTTTGTAATTTGTTAGTATTGTACTTTAGTATTGACTTGTGTTATCCTTGTGATGCTCTTGTAATACCATCGTATTTGTGATTGTAATTCTAATAGTTCAAAAACAAAACCTAAAATACTCTTGGCCCACTAAATTAATTCTTTTAGGTAGAATCTACATAATATTCTTAGTTTAATATTTACATCTACAATAATTTCTATTTATATATCTGTTGATCGTGGATGCAATATTGATCTATACTATTTATGAGTATATATATATATATATATATATATATATATATAATATATATATATATATTTCAAATGTATGATTTAAAAGCAAACTGATTATTTATAAAAGATTTGAATATCGAAAATTTAAATTTTACTTTGTTTTGGTTCGGATTATCGGGGAACACTAACACCTACCACCCATTTGTCATACAAGACCTCTTCACACCTCCACTTCCACGTTTCAATGTGATTTGCAACTTACAGTTTAATGTTTATCCGAATCTACTCAATGAATCAAACTTTTTTCAACTTTTACATATATACCAACAGATTCATTCCTGTAAGCATACCAATATTCTTACTCGTTCAAAAGTAACCCCATTTATTTAACTCTATTTTGTATACTAAATGTTGGTTGTGGGTGATACACTCTTTAAATTAGTGGGCTTTCACCCATTAAAATTAGGGATAATTACATATAAGTGTAACTTTATAGGTTATTCAACTAAATATACAACAAATTCTTCGTTCCAACTAAATCCATTTTCCACAAAAATTTATTCAAATAAATGCAAATTTCCAAAACTTTAATTAGAAGTCTTTTTTCTTTTTTCTTAATTACCCATATTACATCATTTACGTAAAAAAAAACTAGAAAAGTAAATCGTACCTGTAAAAAAAAAAGTTATTGGCAATGCATGTTGGGGTTGTGGGGGAGAAAGGAGGTGTTCGAGTTCCAAGTTTTTGGGGTCTCGTTATCGTTGTTCAATTCAATTTTAGCTCAAGATTTTGATGTTCATTGTTGTTGTCCTTCAATTCAATAATTCACAGCTCATACAATTGAAGTTATCATTTTTATTGGGTGTATTGATAGGAAACAAAAGGTTGTGAATTTTGGTAATGGGTACTTATAGGTGGGTGGATAAGTGGCAGAACCAAGATTCTTATACCGGAAATTTGTAGCTTGTGACGTGTTTGTGTGTGAATTTGGAAAAAAGAAAGAAATAATGTATATGTCCAATAAGTACACCTTCAGATAAGTGAATCAGGTTCATCGGTGCACTTATAACATAACAAGGTGGTAGCTATATTAAGTTCACCAGTAACATAAAATTAGGTGCATCATGGATAAAAGCATATTAAGTCTAGCGATACACGAGGTATTAGTGCATTGTCTGAGTCTTGTGGTGCACGTGAGATAAGTGCACCAGGTTCATGTGGTGCACTTGTAACTAAACAAGGTGGCACCTTTTTAAAAAGGTGTTATTGGCAACGAATCCCCCCATGGTTTTCAAATATGCAAGCTACACCCCTATGGTTTGAAAATATGTAGATTACCCATGTGGTTTGACAAATAAGCAGTTTTCCTCATTTGATTTGTGAATAGGTGCAAAGTACATCATCTGTGTATGTTATATTTTACAAACCACGGGGAATAAAATGTCTATTTTGAAACCAAAAATGATAACTGCATATTACAAACCACGTGGTATAGTGCTTATTAGGGATACCACAGAGAAAAATGCATATTTACGAACCACAAGGGGTAAAGTGTTTATTATCGATACCACACGAGGATAAATTGTCACTAGCTCTTTTAAAAAGTATCTCATTCATGGATAAGTTCACCATTATACTAAATCAAGTGCACCACCTACATTATACCGTATGCACCATAATAATAAAGCACCTTGCACCATTAGCAAATTTTGATTTGTTTGCACTAAGGACAACAAAAACTTTTATCTTTGTTGAAAACTTATACAATTGACCATAACAATTAAACAAGTGCAAAATATTGATTTGTTCTTATGTTTCCTTTTAAAAAGTGCCTCATTAATTTCTAGAGAGGCAAAATATTTTTGCTCTTTATAGGTATTAAAAAGTGGCATTCATTGGGACAAAAATGAACGATCGGTGATGAAAATTGTACAAGATCAACCTTAATTTGAAGCTCCAATTCAACATATATCAATACTGCACACTGTTCAACCAAAATTATGGTAAAAATATGCATGAAAGAGAAAAATTATGTTCAATCTATTGATCGAACATCAATGCATTGTGGGTATTTTCACATATAAAATCTCCAAAGATGGTAATTGCAACATTATTTGAGCTTCATAGTCAAACCAAGTAAAGCACAACATAAGAAATGAAGAAGGATTGTGCAGAAGATCGGGAGAACGTTGTCGTTGGTGGTGATGAAGAAGAGAAACTGAATTACATTCGTTTCGTCATTTTGCTAGGTGAATTGTAGTACAGTATCTGGGAGAAAAACAAATTGAACACGAAGAGGAGCGGGCATATCTATTTTGATAATTTTATATAGGCTAAGGCACATAATCCTCCTATCATCCTCCACGAACTGGCGCTCCGACCGCGAATTGACGAACTGAGTACGTGTGCGCTACATTAAAACAGATTAAGATTTTCTAATTCGTGCACTAAGATTGTATAATTAGCACATTAAGAATTTATAATTAGCGCACTAAAATTTACAAAGTTGCGTATTAAGTTTACTAAGTCTTGTTAATCCTTCTTAATTCTCTGTTTTTTATTTTTTTGTAATTATAAAAAAAATTCTCCGATTTTGGGTTCACATGAATTTTCATGGTTTCTAGGTACTTAGGGTTGGTAAGAAAATTATATTATATGGTAACTAGATAGATAATACTCACTATTCTGTAATGAATTCATGAAAAGACATAAAACATATTAAAGATTAAAATATGTGATAAAACAAAGTGTGCCAAATCTGTGACTTTGTAACATTTTTACGGAGGAAATAATAATAATTTTGATATCTTGGTTTTTTGCATGAAAATTAATATAATAAACTCTATAAATAAAACTTTTATTTTTATTGAGTTAATTTAAATATTTATATTGGTCATTTCATAAAGTAATAATATAATTCTCCAGAAATAATATGAACCATTCTTGATAAATTCATACTATTACCAAACATGTTGAAATACAGATGTAAAATTTGGTTTCATTTTTCAAATTCGTTATTTTATGTCTTAAAATAAAACAAATTCTATTAAAAAAATAAAACAAAATATTAATACTTCATTTTTATTTTTATTTACATTCTCATTCTCTAAAATATAATTTTCGAAGAATTCCTACTAGAAGAGCGATCAAATACAAGATTTGGATTGCATTGTTATCACTGGTTATAACATTTTACAAAGCTACAAATGTTAGATCCTACAATAAAATCTAATTTTAATATTTTTTTAAGATTGGTAAAGCTGCAAGCGCCAAAGTAATTAAGAACTTCATATTGTAAATTTGTAAATAATATAATAACGATGTAAGTTTGTTAAATATGGTGTATATTATGCATGTTTAACTTCATAACATAGTATGCATGTCTATATATATATATATATATACCAAAAACTATAGCTGATGGTAACGGTGTAACTCAAATCTTTTAAATTGTACATCAGCACAAGCACCATGTTTCGATCGATCACAAAGCAAGGACAATTGTTGTACCCCAACAATCCACCTTCCATTAATTGCACTCCTTGCAACTCATGGGAATCGAATATGTGACCTTGGCTCTGATATCAATTGTAGGATCAAGCGTTTGCCGCTTTACCAAAAACTATAGCTGATAGTAACGGCGCAACCCAAATCTTTTAAACGAACAACACAAGCATCACGTTTCGATTGATCACAAAGCAAGGGTAATTGTTGTACCCCAACAATATATATATATATATATATATATATATATATTGATATTAATAAAACCAAAGATCACATTTCTTTTCTTCTCCTATGCACAACAAAGATTATGGATCTCAATCTCAAGATGACCTAAAATCACGAAACAATCATGAGAAGGGAGTCGAAAGGTTTTTTTGACATATCCCCCATGTTCCTCAAGTCAAACAAGGATAATCAAACATTTATATGAGAAGAGTTACAATGTAAGCAGATTCCTTGCATGTTTATCGTGATATACGAAGATATGGAGAATATTGATAAGATCTCTCATAACATTATAATCTCTTATTTACCTAATCACGGAGATATAGCTCCCATAAATAGATGATTCGGTCGTTAAGTATTGAGCCTATCTGATATGTGAGTTATAGGCTCAGGTACTCGGCTAATGAGTTCACCTAAGTATATACCATGAGCTCGGGAGGTCGGTCACGTAATGTCATTCCAAGATTGGCACATAAAACGAAGGGAGGTCGGCCAGATTATGGGAGGTATGCCCTCCCTTGTTGTTACTCGAATATGATAGAGTTGGGAGGTCATAAATGTTCCGTGAGGTCGGCCACATATTGTGATATCCCCGAAATAATTAATTACAATTTGGGCATTAATTACGTTTATATGATTAATTATGGTGATAATTGATTTATGTGCTGGATTTAATTATCATGTTGAAATGCTTAGTCACATGGTAGGCGTGACCCGAAAATGCATTCCAGGGTGTGTGTTGTACATGTTGGGAGAATTGGGTGTTAATATGATTTATTTATTATGGTTGGCAATTAATTGGAAAGCATGGATTTAATTGAGGTTTTGGGTACATATTGGTAAAATGCTTTTAAAATACCATGTTGAGGTATTTTATACATCATGTTAATTATTGGGATACAATTTTAATTATTTTCCCTCTTAAATCCCACTACCTCACCTTTACCAATCACTTTACCCAAAAAACCCCAACTCACTCTTTCCAACCCTAACCCACTCTCATTTTCGAAATTGGCTCCAAGGTGGAAGAGAAACCTTTGCAAAATCTCATTTGGTGTGATTCTTGGTAAGATTTAAGGTCTAGGAAGGGTATATATCCTTCCTTGTTGTTTTTGCAAAGATTTATTTTGATTTGAGTTTGATATTTGAGTTTTTGAGATGGGTTTGTTGGGATTGGTATGGTTTTTGGTTGGATGTTAAATTTTTGGTTGTTTGATGGTGTTTGTTGAAGGTTTTTAGTGTTTTTATGTTTTGGGTTTGTTGATGTAAGTGTTGGTGATGATGGGAAGGAATTTTGGAGCAAAAATGGCGATTTTTCGAAGTGCAGGACTCGGCGATCGATCGCCCGTTTTTGGCGATCGATCGCGAGCCAACAGTGCACTCCAGAAGCTTTTGGCGATCGATCGCCACACTTGGGCGATCGATCGGTGAGGCTGGCGATCGATCGCGCCAAGTGTGGCGATCGATCGCCGAAGGAATAAAATTTGAGTTTCGGGCAGTATGATCTCGCGATCGATCTGCCCTTCTCGGCGATCGATCGCGAGTCACAAAATATGAAATTTTCGTTATTTTTGTAGGATTTTTGGTATTGGACTATTATTGGGTTCTAATATTGATTTGTGTGAATGTGTAGAACCATCCCAGGTGGCAACACAGCCAAGGAAGTGAAGTCCTACCACATCCTACTTTTTGGAAAGGTACGTAGAGGACGTACGGGCACCCGAATGTACATGTATCTATTATACTCATTGGATTATGCATTGTAGATGCGAGTATATGTGGAAATGTGCATTGTGGATGCAAATACATGTTGAATTTATGCATGATGACTATATATGCATATGATGATTGTTGGTGCACATCCCATGAGTCATGGTCATCCTTTGATGATTTTAATGCTTGCCGCTATTTGTTTGGTGCCGCTCAATGTGAAGCGAGGGGTGGGAGCACCGCATGTCACATTGAAGCGTGGTTGTCATATGAGGCGAGGAAAGAATATTTGCCGCTAAAATGTGAAGCGAGGGGTGGGAGCGCCACATGTCCATTAAAGCGAGGTTATTCTATGCCGCCTATATGTGAAGCGAGGGGCATTAAAATACATTGTGATGAACAGACTAGGGATTGGTAATTGATGAATATGGAACTGTGTTATGTCATGACATGTGTAAACCAGTAAATAATCTATTGATTATGCTCATGAGTTATGGTACATGGACAGCCAAAAAGGGAGCGTTTAAAATGCATGAGAAAAACAGGAGTGTTTTATTACGGTTTATGCATTTACGCCTTACATTCATATTGTGTTGTATATGAATTATTATATGCTCATATTTTGAGGGTTGTCCTTGTAGGTACATTTTGGCATGATAAAAGGGGGCTAAAGCGGGTTGAGGCGGTGAGCTTGTGAAGAACACTTTTGATAGATGAAGGACATGATTACTTTTGTATAGTGTCTACTCTAGGAGTAGTGTAAAGCTATAGTGAAAACATTCATTTGATTGGGGATGTAATTAATCAACTTGATAATCCTTATTTTGGCATGTAATTCTTAAGGCTCATAGTCTCAACACGATCATTTTACTCTGATATGTTAGCTCTAATTATGCCTTTAATCCGTATTTAAGGAACTATGGTCCTTACACATATGGGAGTTCGGCCAGATCGAAATGAGCAAATTACGGAAATTGATATCTGGATTATGATTAGATGAACTCCTTGTAAGAACCTCCTCTTGAACAGGCCTGGTTCATGAGAATGAGCTCCTACTCTTAGTATAAATTTCCATTATTGAATGACGAAATAATTTATATCATTTGATTCAGGTTTGGCTGCTGTAAATTATAATAATTGAGAATTAAGCATAAAAATAGCTAGATTTTTATGGTGTACATGGAGAGATGAGTACCAACGTAAGATATCTAACAGAGATTTGCTTTAATTTTCTGGGCTCGTTATATTTTATGAAACCATATTGTTAGTTCCGGACCTTATCGATGAGATTTTAAAGATGACAAAACATTTCAGACCGGATCGATAGAAATCAGATTGACCAGATCGATCGGACAAAACAGAGCAAGATGACAAAACATTTCAGACCGGATCGATGGAAATCAGGCATACCAGATCGATCGCGCAAAACAGAGCAAGCTGATAAAGAATATCACATATCAGACCGGATCGATGGATTCCAGACTGACTAGATCGATACTTCAGATCGATCTCAACCTTTATCAGATCAGAGCAGTCAAAGATACATAAAGGATGGCTTCTCAGTCCGAACCATTAACGGTTATTTATTGTAGCATTTAATGCTGTAATTATGCTACAAAGGATCAAAAATTGAAGATTGCCATTAAAGGTAAGAAGACAAAGAAGAGCTTACCTGACAGTCGCCGAAAGCATACACCAGAACGGCAAGTGTCCTGAAGAAGAAGACTGTAGCTTTCTCAGAGTTTAAAAAGAGTCAAAGTTGCACATTAAGGGAAACAATGCCGTTGCTACCCTCAACTATAAAAGGATGCAACAAAAGGAAGACATACACTTGATTCGAACTCACGCTGATCAATTGAAAAACACACAAGAAAGCAACTGCACACGCTTACAAAGTTCAGAAGCTCTCGAGCTGAAGTTATTTATTTAAGCGGGATTACTTTGTAACATTTGATCATTGTAGGATCACTGTGCGCATTGTGTATTGAAAAATAGAAGTGAGAAACTTTTTGTAACTGTCAGACAGAGTGTGTCTGAGCAGGTTGAGTGACTAGGAGTTTCAGACTGGTAGTGAGGTAAATCCAGCCTGAATCGGGTTTGTACAACAGGATTGTATAAATCAAAGTCTTCTAGTATAAACCTTCCTTAATTGGAAGAAGGGGAGACGTAGAAGGATTACACCACCTTCGAACTTCCAGAAACATATCCTGTGTTTTATCCTTCTGCACTTAGCCATCGAGCCGTTCTTACTTTTACAAGAGCAGACCGTTTCCGCACTTACCTTTTTAGTGGTCTGTTCTGTTCAAAGAGTTGATTAAGTAACAGATTTCTTTCACTAATCCGAAAGAATTCACAAGGGATAAATTTTATAAGGAGTGTTCATTCACCCCCCCCCCCCCTCTAAACACTCCGGACCGATCCTAACAAGTGGTATCAGAGCCAGGTTATCTTAATCAGCACAAAGACTACTAAGCTGATGGCATCATTCAACAAAATCCCCATGTTCTCAAAAGAAGACTATGATGACTGGAGAATCAAAATGCAAGCTCATCTGGCAGCTCAGGATGACGATATGTGGTTCGTCATCACTGATGGACCAATGAAGATTTTAAAAATCAATACAGCAGTAGCCATCTCTGGTGGAGAACCACAAATGGTGGAAAAAGACAGATCCCTCTGGACGAATGAGGAAAGAAAGAAAGCAAATCTCGATAATGTGGCCAAAGACATCTTGTTCAAGACTTTGGACAAGAACATGTTCAGCAAAATCAAAATGTGCTCTACTGCCAAAGAAATTTGGGAGAAGATAGCACAGCTATGTGAAGGCAACGACCAGACCAAAGAAAACAAGTTAACTGTTGCTCTTCAAAGATTTGAGAGCATAAAGATGAAAAGTGGAGAAACTCTAAATGAGTTTGATGAAAGAGTCACCGGCATCATAAATGAACTGAATGGTCTGGGGAAGGAATATTCTAACAGAGAGATCGCTCTGAAAATAATGAGAGCTCTGCCAAAGGAATGGGATGTAAAGACCATTGCCATGAGGGAATCAAAAGACCTTAACAAGGTTGAACTTCATGATCTGTTTGCAGATCTTAAGGCCTATGAGTTTGAACTGATAAGCAGAGGTGAAGCAGAGCCATTCATCTCTCAACCAAACAAGGCCCTGGCAGCCACTCCAGACCAGATCGCTTCAACATCAGACCGATCTGCTGAACAGATGAGTAACGATGCTATGTCATTATTTATCAAGAAATTCGGTAAATTTATGTCTAAAAATAAGAGGAACTTCAAACCCTCTCATCATTATAAATCAAGAAAAGATGATACTGTTAACGATCAGGCTTGCTACAATTGTGGTAAGACCGGACACTTCATTGCAGATTGCAGCAGACCGAAGAAAGAAGAACGGAAAAGAGAAGCATCGTGATGATAGAAAGAAGAAGCACTACAAAGACCGCAAGAATCATGGAAAATCCCAAAAAGTCCTAGTAGCTGAAGAAGGAAACAGCAAATGGGCTCAGACAGACTCAGACTCGGAAAGCTCTGAATATTCTTCCAGCGAAAGCGAAGAAGATATTCAATGTCTTATGGCAGACGAAGAAACGAGTCAGACAGACGAGGTATATGATCTTGACTCAAATGAATTTACACGAGAAGAGCTCATGTCCGCACTGCAAGACATGGCTAATGATTATAGGATCTTAGCTGAATCATTTGAGAAGAATAAAGCCAAAATCAGTACTCAAATGGATGAGCACAACAAACCAAGCTGCTCTGAGCAGGGTGAGTGCAAAAATCTCCAGATCGAGCTGAATAAGCTGAAAATCTCTTATGATCAGCTCCATGAAGAAAATAAGAGAATTAGCACACAAAATGCTAAGCTCTCACATATATTCAAAACATGGACAAAATCCAGAACATCCTTGGAAGAATTACAAGAGGTTCAAAGAAACGTCGGTGATTTCACCGGCATAGGCTTTGACACCAAAGAATGCACCAAAGATGAATCTGAGCTGTTGCTGGTAAAGAATCAAGTCAAACAAATGACATTTGTTAAATCCAGCACAGTATATGAAACTGAAGCACCTAAGATTCAAACAGGAGTCTCTTACGAGAATCAAAATCTGAGAAAAGGAATTGGTTATGTTGACCAAGCCAAAGAAAAGGCACCAGCAAGATTTACGTCTATCAGACCAAATCCAAAGGTGCAAGATCGAAGGCAAGGAAGACAATACAATTACTATAACTCAAAACCGATTCCACGAAGATATAGACTACCTTATGAGAATCAAAGGTTTTCACAGCGCACACATTATCACACACAGCATCGAAACAGACCAGCACACAGCACACCCTACACACACAAGCCATTGAAGCTGATACAGGTGTGAGTTCCCAAAGGGCTAATCCGTTCTGGACCCAAATAGGATTGGGTACCAACAATAATTATATTTGATGACAGGTACCGAAGAAACTCGCATCAGACTGGTATTTGGACAGTGGGTGTTCCCGTCACATGACTGGAAACATCGAGCTGCTGTCTGAAGTGACAGAATGTATTGGACCCAAAATCATTTTCGGGGATAACTCAAAGGGTAAGACCGTGGGCAAGGGTAAGATTGTCCATGGTAACTTTATTATCAATGATGTGCTGTTAGTTGAAAATCTTTGCTATAATCTGATTAGTATAAGTCAACTCTGTGATAATGGTTATGCTGTAGAATTTCATAAACACGCTTGCACTGTTAAATCATCAGACGGTATAACCATGCTCGTAGGAATCAGGAATGGAAACACTTATAAGATTAACTGGAATCATGCTCAACCTGATAATCCTACTTGCTTCATCGCTAACAATGATAATAAACATTGGCTGTGGCATAAGCGCTTGAATCTTATCAACTTTAAGACCATTGCTAGCCTGTGTAAACATGATTTAGTTATCGGTCTGCCCAAGATCGATTTTGGTAAGGATAAGATCTGCGAAGCTTGCCAAATGGGCAAACAGATCAGATCATCCTTCAAAAACAAGAATGCCAAATCCTCCTCCCGCTGTTTAGAATTACTGCATATGGACTTGTTTGGTCCTATACCAATAACAAGTTTAGGGGGAATGCGGTATACTCTTGTTGTTATTGATGATTACTCACGCTTTACATGGACTATATTCTTAAGCAGTAAAGATCAGACCGGTCCGAAGTTGATCAAGCTGCTGAAACGCACTCAGAACGAGAAATCATCCAGCATAGACAGGATTCGAAGTGACAAAGGCACTGAGTTTTCAAATCATAATCTTGAATCCTTTCTAGAAGATCATGGAATCAAGCATGAGTTTTCAGCTGCTCGAACTCCTCAACAGAATGGAGTTGCAGAACGAAGAAACAGAACGCTCAAGGAAGCAGCAAGAACAATGCTTGCTGATTCTGGAATCTCTCAAAAGTTCTGGGCAGAAGCTGTAAATACTGTTTGCTACACTCAAAACCGATCTATGATTAACAAGAAGCTGAATCTCACACCATATGAAATATGGACTGGTAACAGACCATCTGTTTCTCACTTTCATGTATTTGGCTGTAAATGCTTCGTTCACAACAATGGTAAGAGTCATCTTACAGCATTTGAAGCTAAGTCAGATAATGGTATATTCTTAGGATATTCATCAATTAGCAAAGCTTATCGAGTTTTTAATAATCGAACTTTAACTGTAGAAGAATATGTTCATGTAGTCTTTGATGAAACTTTATGTGTTGAGGGCAACAAAGAATCAATTCAAAATCAGATGGAAAATATCCATCTCGAAGCTAACAGTGATGATGAGATTGTAGCTAACAGGTCAAGAGACAATCCACCAGAACCAGAAGTACCAGACAGACCGGATCAAGGCTTTGAAGAAACTTCAGATCGAGCTGATCCGGATGCTCCTGACTCAAATATTAAAGCAGATGCTGATCATGCTGTTACTGTTCATCCGACCGGACTAGACAATCCAGAGTCAAGCTATCGATGGACTAAGAAGCATCCACCTAATCTAGTGATTGGTAGTCCTTCTGCACCGATCAGAACCAGAGGACAGATGATGGATGAGTTCACTCATGCTGCCTTCATCTCAACTCTGGAACCCAAGAAGATCGATGAAGCTCTGACTTACTTCAACTGGATTAAAGCAATGCAAGAAGAGCTTAATCAATTCGAACAAAATCAAGTTTGGAGTCTAACCCCCAGACCAAGCGATCTGCCTGTTATTGGAACCAGATGGGTCTTCAGAAATAAGCTAGACGCAGATGGAACTGTGGTTAGAAACAAAGCCAGACTGGTGGCACAGGGATTCAGACAAGAAGAAGGAATCGACTTCGATGAATCATTTGCACCAGTCGCCAGACTTGAAGCTATCCGAATCTTTCTTGCTTATGCTGCCTTTAAAGACTTCAAAGTATATCAGATGGACGTCAAGAGCGCCTTTCTTAATGGAAAGCTTCAGGAAGAAGTCTACATTGAGCAACCACCTGGATTTCAGAACCATCTGTATCCCAATCATGTATATCTACTGAATAAAGCAGTGTATGGTCTGAAACAAGCTCCAAGAGCCTGGTATGACACTCTATCTCAATTTCTGCTGAACCATGATTTCCAGATCGGCTCAGTAGATAAAACTCTATTTAAATTCATTAAGGGGGAACATACCCTATTAGTTCAGATTTATGTTGATGACATAATCTTTGGGTCAACTAACCCCAAATTGTGCGAGAAATTTTCTAAGTTAATGCAGGGACAGTTCGAGATGAGCATGATGGGAGAATTGTCATTCTTTCTGGGTCTACAAGTAAAACAGCTCAACAATGGCATTTTCATCAATCAGACCAAGTATACCAAAGAGCTCCTCAAGAGATTTGGAATGGAAACATGCTCAACTGCATCAACTCCAATGAGTCCAACAATCAAGTTAGACAAAGATGAAGGGGGAACGGCAGTTGAAGTAACCATGTATAGAGGACTAATCGGATCGCTATTGTATCTTACAGCGAGCCGGCCCGATATTATGTTTTCAGTCTGTATGTGCGCCAGATTTCAGTCAGAACCAAAGCAATCACATTTTATTGCTGCCAAGCGTATTCTGAAATATTTAAAAGGATCTCAGAACGTTGGTCTTTGGTACTCCAAAGATTCAAACTTCAGCTTGATCGGGTATTCAGACGCAGACTACGCTGGGTGTAAGATCGATCGTAAAAGCACCAGTGGAACATGTCAATTTCTAGGTGAAAGATTGATCTCTTGGTTCAGTAAGAAGCAGACATCGATTGCCACATCCACAGCTGAAGCAGAATACCTAGCCGCTGGAAGCTGTTGTGCTCAAATGCTCTGGATTCAACACCAGCTCAAAGACTATGGCATCCAAGCTGTTGACTCTCCGATATTTTGCGACAACACAAGTGCAATTGCTATAAAGTATAATCCAGTTCTGCACTCTCGAACAAAGCATATTGATATACGACATCATTTTATTCGAGATCATGTTGGCAAAAAGGAAATTCGGATCGAGCACATTTCAACAGAGCAGCAAGCAGCAGACATCTTCACTAAACCGCTTCCTGAGGCTAAGTTTAATTATTTCCGTCAAATTCTTGGTTTAATTGACTTATCTTAATTAGTTTAGATGTTTTTATTCTTTTCGCACTTGAAGATTTTTGTCACCACAGATCGATAATACAATGTTCAGAAAGACACAGACCGGTCCGAACTTTCAGACCGATCCTTGTCAGTCTGATTTTATCCTATGATCTGTCTGGACAATAACAACAGCTCGGACTGATTGACCATTTTAACTAGTTGTACTTTAACCGCCTTATCTTTCTTTATCCTGACCGTTTATTTTGAATTATTTAATTCTCAGTCTTGGAGATAAAGACACGTGTCTTCTCTCTCCTATTTAGCGGGCTGAACATTTCATACTTGTTCACTTTTTACAATTTACCGCTTTCTACCTTCTTACTCTCTCACTCTCTTACTCTTCGCACTTTCTTTAAACTCCTTTCAAATGGCTACCATCACTCATAACTCACTCTCTGTTGAGTTTGATGACATTTACAGGGCAGAAGATGCTGCGATGGTGTCCATTTTTAGAGCCCTGGAATCATCTGGTTTAAGGAACTTTTTGGAGTGCGGGACAGTTGTTTATGAATCAGAAATCCGCGAGCTGTTCGCCAACGCCGTCTCCCGGAAGACATCCATTTCTACTACTGTCAAGGGCAAATCTTTCGAGATCTAGCCAATGACGATGGCCAAGACCTTTGGCCTCCCCAGTTCCGGACTGACAGAGTTCGGACAGACTCCTCAAGCGTCACTCTTAGATCTTCAGGGGAAGATTTCTATCTCTGGCCACCGATTGCAACCCTCCTTTAAGAAGAAGGAAATGCTCTTCCATTTCCAGGTGCTGTGCGAAGTGGTAGGCAAGCCACTTTTGGGTAAAGCAGGAAGTTTCGATGCTGTAACCGCCGAAAAGTTCAAGGCTATGGCGGCTATTGTATCCGGCCAAAAGATAAACTGGTCCATGATTTTGTTTGGAGTACTGCTGGAAACGGTGATTGCATCCAAGCACGCCGTATGCTTTGCTGTTCCTCTCAGCAAGCTCTTGGAGTCCTTAGGCCTCGAGCTGAGCAAGCCGTCTGCTCTCCGTCCCCTTAAGATCCTTAACTCCAAAGGGCTTGCACTGCTGAAGTCCAAGAGTGTTCCGCCTACTCCTGCTACTCTGGCTGCAGTCAAGTTTGAGCAGGACGAGGAACAAGTTGCTGTGCTCAAACCTCGGGTCAAGCGGAAGCTGACCATTCAGACTGACTCGGAAGAAACCCAGTCTGCTCACTCATCACCAACCAAGCCACTTCCCAAAAAGCCCCGAACCCAGATTACCAAACCAACCAAATCTCTACCTCCACCCATACTGCCACCCCCTAAAGCAACCCCTGCCCCTCAACCTTCCACCCAGCTTTCACAAGCTTCAACCCCTGCACCCAAAGTCACCCTTAGAATTCCCTCTGCCAATCCCGTGGTCCAAGGGATAGTTATCACTGAGTTGGGAGACTATACCCAATCAGGGATTAAGTCCCCTTCCTCCACCGGCAAGGGAAAAGCCATTCTCACCGAACCCCTCTCTTCTAAACCCAAATCTGCAGCGCAGACTGCCATCGACATCGCTATGGAGGATGTTGATGAGAAGCTAAAGGAACTCATTGTGGTTTTTGATGAATATGTCCAGTACCGGACTATCAACCACATTGAGCTGTTCTACGGTAAGTTGCACAGATTGAAGAAGATGGAAGAGGAAGCTCTGAAAGGAACAGAGACTGATGATGTTCGACTTGCCGTGCAGCGCAGAGATTTATTTACGGCAAAACACAGATTCAGACTGGCCAATCTGCTTCTAGTTGCCAAAAAGAAGAACTTCGATCCGCTTGCTCCAACTGCCAGAGATGATGGGGCTGTGATTGCTCAACTCGAGATGGATGTTCATGCCCTATCCGTAGCTGTCTGTTTTCAACGACAGAAGCTAGGTACCTCCACTCCAGCCACAAGCCCGGATCATCCTTCTGCAAGCAAGACTCTGGCAGAACCATTTTTCGAGGTTATTCCCTCTGGTGCAGCAAAACAGACAGAGGATCAGCCTGCAGAGCACGTACCAGACCAGACAGCGGAGCAGCCATTGCCTAATGCTCCGTCTGCAACAGATGATGAACCAATGAATGTTCTGTTGGACTCTCCGACAACATCTATTCCATTGAAGTCATCAGCCTCCCGTGCACAACCCAGTCCAGCTGAAGCATGTGCAACAACTGAAGCACCAGACCTCATCGATCCGGATTTCGTGGTATCTACAGTGGTTGCAGCTCTCCAAGTTGAGGAACCTCCCAGTCCCCACTCTCCTCCGGACCATCAGATGAAGATTTGGCCTTCATTCAAGGTTTTTCTTCGGATCTGGTCACTCTGATCCGATCCGAAAGTCATCAAGCTGCCATTTCTTCCATCGTGCCGATTGCTGAAGAAGATGACCATGCCATGTCATCATCAGATCACTCTCCCAGCCAGCTATATGATGCACCTCCATCCCTGGCACGGACTATCCAGCACTTCTCTGATACCTGTCTGTCCTTGACTCAACGCATTCTAGAAGTTCATCAAGGTCAGAGGGTCACAGCCTTGGACTTTGCTTCTTTCAAAGAGAAGATGACTGCCAGTATCGGAAGCCTTCAGCGCGGCATAAACGATCTGTTTTCTCAACAGGACTCTTACAAGAACAGTTTGAGAAAAGAGCAGATCGAGCTAGCCACTGAAGTCAGAGCATCTGTTGCCAATTCCCTCCGCGCTCAAGACGTTCGTCTTGACGCTATCAGCGCGCAGCTAGCACAAGTTGTCGACTTTCTTCAAGAGATTGTTGCTGACAAAAAGGGGGAAAAGAAGACAGACTTCAGGCCGCCTTCTAGAAAATAATATTTCAGACTGTGTATTTTAGGATTTTCTTGGTGATCAATAAAATCCTCGTTTGATTAAGTCTGTGTTCATTTATTTTGAACCTCATCATAAGGCTTAATAATAAAGATTTAATCGATCCAACTTAATGATGTTCATTTATTTTGAACAAAGAAGTAATCGATCCGAAAGCATTCGCTTCAGAGCTCTTATCAAGACTGGTTAAAAAGACTTAGAAGCTAGGTTTTGTCATCATCAAAAAGGGGGAATTTGTTAGTTCCGGACCTTATCGATGAGATTTTAAAGATGACAAAACATTTCAGACCGGATCGATAGAAATCAGATTGACCAGATCGATCGGACAAAACAGAGCAAGATGACAAAACATTTCAGACCGGATCGATGGAAATCAGGCATACCAGATCGATCGCGCAAAACAGAGCAAGCTGATAAAGAATATCACATATCAGACCGGATCGATGGATTCCAGACTGACTAGATCGATACTTCAGATCGATCTCAACCTTTATCAGATCAGAGCAGTCAAAGATACATAAAGGATGGCTTCTCAGTCCGAACCATTAACGGTTATTTATTGTAGCATTTAATGCTGTAATTAATGCTACAAAGGATCAAAAATTGAAGATTGCCATTAAAGGTAAGAAGACAAAGAAGAGCTTACCTGACAGTCGCCGAAAGCATACACCAGAACGGCAAGTGTCCTGAAGAAGAAGACTGTAGCTTTCTCAGAGTTTAAAAAGAGTCAAAGTTGCACATTAAGGGAAACAATGCCGTTGCTACCCTCAACTATAAAAGGATGCAACAAAAGGAAGACATACACTTGATTCGAACTCACGCTGATCAATTGAAAAACACACAAGAAAGCAACTGCACACGCTTACAAAGTTCAGAAGCTCTCGAGCTGAAGTTATTTATTTAAGCGCGATTACTTTGTAACATTTGATCATTGTAGGATCACTGTGCGCATTGTGTATTGAAAAATAGAAGTGAGCAACTTTTTGTAACTGTCAGACAGAGTGTGTCTGAGCAGGTTGAGTGACTAGGAGTTTCAGACTGGTAGTGAGGTAAATCCAGCCTGAATCGGGTTTGTACAACAGGATTGTATAAATCAAAGTCTTCTAGTATAAACCTTCCTTAATTGGAAGAAGGAGAGACGTAGAAGGATTACACCACCTTCGAACTTCCAGAAACATATCCCGTGTTTTATCCTTCTGCACTTAGCCATCGAGCCGTTCTTACTTTTACAAGAGCAGACCGTTTCCGCACTTACCTTTTTAGTTGTCTGTTCTGTTCAAAGAGTTGATTAAGTAACAGATTTCTTTCACTAATCCGAAAGAATTCACAAGGGATAAATTTTATAAGGAGTGTTCATTCACCCCCCCCCCCCCCCCCCCCCTCTAAACACTCCGGACCGATCCTAACACATACTAACTAATCTAACTAGAGTTGCATTTTTTAATTAACATTGCGTGGCTTTTTAAATATCTAATATATGTTTGACAAAATTTTTGTAATATATATTTGAAGATCCTTTTGCAAAAACTTATAAAGAAATGTCGTAAATCAAAAATAATATTTTATTACGATCATTTTGTAGTATAAAAGTTTATGGATGTGTATCTTAGGAAAGTAGCAAACAAATAACAAATGGCTTTGTATTAGAAATATCGATTCGAGATTTGGAATCTCTGTCCTTAAGACAATATTGCCCCACTACGGTGCTAACGGTTTACTTTGGCAATTTGTCTCCCAAGATACAACGACTATGACTTGTGATATGAACACTCCAAATCACAAGTCCTCAAACCACAAAGGTTCAAAGCACTCAATAAGGAGAAACTTGATGAACAACAAATGCTCTCAATTTTATCTTCTTTATGATGTAGATTTCGAAAATTTTGTGTTAAAACAAGTGGGGATATGATGTATATATAGTAAACGAAAAGACAAGTCCAAATGGACACAATTTGGAGGCACTATATCGCGAAAATTTACACCCGCACGTGAATGGACATGCCATTTCACGCATCAGAAACATGGCTCAATCGATTGAGCTAGGAGCTCGGTCGATCGAGCTCCGGTAGCAAATGATAAGAAAAATTCTGGCCATCTCGATCGATCGAGCTACAATGCTCGATCGATCGAGAGGATTTATTTATATTCAAAGTAAAAACTCTCAATTTGTAAAAGAAAAACCCTATAAAAGTGATACGTTCCATAATGTCGTAAGTTTATATATAAAATTCATAATATTATACGTAAATAAAATAAATTCCGCTCCATATATTACCAGAAAATTACTTTTCGGCTTCCATTTTCCTTATACTTCATATTTTAGTACCCTCGCCACTATTTTGTCATTGCACCTTTAGTTAAACCACTTTCCGCAAAGGGCAGTCAACTTCGTTGGTGTAATTTGTTACGCCAGGGTTGCTTTCGCTATTTAATATTCAAATGGGTGGATTTTGTAAATACCAGATTCTCTTCCATCAATATGTTGGAATATGTATAAATACACACACACACATACTAGCAGCTAGCCATAATCTATATATTTTGTTTTACTAAGCAATTATATATATACAATTCAGTAAAAGCAAATTTGATCTTCAAGAAAATAGAAAATGGGAGTTTCGGGGACGTTGGATTACTTGTCGGAGTTGATGAGTGGCGTAAGAAAGAAGAAGAAGAAGCAGCTGAACACAGTAGCTCTCAAAGTCAGGATGGACTGCGAAGGTTGTGCTCTTAAAATGAAAAATAAACTTTCTGGTGTCAAAGGTAATCAATCATCCCAATACTTTGATAAATGATATCATATTTCTTTTCTTTTTTTAAAAACAAAATATATGATGTTTTTCATATATATATATATATATATATATATATATATATATATATATTTGGTTGTCAAGAGAAATCGTATATTTGTTTTTTGATAAGCAAAGGGGGAGTGGATTTGGGTTTTTGGACCCGAGACGTCTCCCAATTATGGGAGCTTATGTCTATAAAATGATTTGATGTGTGATTATACATACAGGAGCCAAATCAGTGGAGGTGAATTTAAAAGAGCAGAAAGCAACGGTGCATGGATTTGTGGAATTAAAAAAAGTGTTGAAAGCAGCGCAAGAAACCAAGAAGAAAGTGGAGCCATGGCCATATGTTCCATATGGTCTGATTTCTCATCCATACGCAGGTGGAGTTTATGACAAGAAAGCACCTCCAAACTTAGTTCGGTACACAGATGAACCAGGTGTTGCCACACTTAATCCTGTTGAAGAAAAGTATTCTCTTATATTTAGTGATGAAAATGTGCATGCCTGTTCTATTATGTAGAAGACTGTCACACAAGGAGAAAGAGTTTTATCGGGGTATTTCTTGAAACAGGGGGGGCATACAGAGTACATGGTTGTCTATACATCATTACATAAATAAAACTTCACACCTGGTTATCTAATACATGTGGTGGCCAGCCACATCATAATCAATTTCACGTCTTTTTTTATTCATGAGTGGTAGAATGGGTATTTTTGTCCACGTATTGGTACGGAAAGCTCACAAACGGTTGCATATGATTTTGGAAATTTCTAGTGTACTATATATATATATATATATATATATATAAACAATGTTAAACACATTAAACAAAGTTGCAAAATTCATCGAATCCATGACAAATAATAGTGTTTTAATCATGAAGTACTACTTAAAACATAAAATGTTACATAAAAATAAATGTAACGACTTTGGTTCAACAAGTGAGAGATTCACAATACCAAGAATACCAACATGATTTAACGACTCAGGGGAATCTCCAGCCACATCCTATATTTTGAATTCCCATTTCGTATATTGTTATAGATTTTGTAGGGTCTTCCTACCTTAACATCATCTTAATACACAAATTATGGACTAAACATGCATTAATAACGTCTTAGGGTTCCGGTTGTAGCTTTGAGCTAATAAAATTACAGGCCAAAATAAAATTTCACAAGCTAATTAATTTCATTCTCAATAATGAATGTTAAAGCTATAGATTTACACTACTCCTAGAGTAGAGACTATCAAAATCATGTATCCTATAAGCGTCTTGCTCCTTTCAGCTCACTGCCTCAACCCGACCCTAGGCCCTTCGGTCCAAAAGTGTACCTACAGGAACAACCCATCATGAGGATGTACATCGTTACTTAACATCATAAAGCAATGGCATATAAAATAAATTCATGAAAATAATTGGTAACATATACTTCCTGGTTAATCGCATTAACCCTCTTTGTTTGTCCCTGTTTCATAGTCATGCATATAATCATTAATTCTTGACATGAATGATTAAAATCATCATCTTATAAATATCATCATCTTATAACATCATCATCATACAAGCATCATCATCTTATAAATATCATCATCTTATAACATCATCATCTTATAGCATCATCATCTTATAATATCATCATCTTATAACATCATCATCTTATAACATCATCTTCTTATAGGTATCATAACAAAATATAACAGTAAATGTACAAAATCTTAGTTAAGTAAACATGATGGTTATTCGTCAGCTTCTTTTTGTTGATCCTGATTCACATTTGTGCATATGGACATCTTACCCCATCGTATGACAGCTTACCATATCATAACATCGTGTGGCATCTTACCACGTGGGCATCTTACCCAATCGTATGGCATCTTGCCATATCATAACATCGTGTGGCATCTTACCACGTCATAACATCGTATCATTATATAGACATCATATAAACATCATCGTTACTTATCATAATCATCATCATAGACATCATAAACATCATCATCATAAACTTACTTATCATAATCATCATCATAGACATCATAAACATCATCATCATAAACTTACTTATCATAATCATCATCATAGACATCATAAACATCATCATCATAAACTTACTTATCATAATCATCATCATAAACATCATATCCTCTTCACTCATCATAAACATCATCATCATAAACATCTTAAATACTTATACGATTATTGCGTAGTCATAGTGTAAGAATATGTTACCGTCCGATGCCCGTACGCGTCTTACGTACCTTAATTCCAAAAATGGAGAAGTTGTAGAACTTTATCTCCTTGAAGTTGTGGGTACCTGGGATGGTTCTACATAACCATACAAATCGATATTAGAAGCTAATTATAGTCCAATATCCAAAAATCCCACCAAAAATCCAAAAACTCATATTTTTGTATCTCGCGATCGATCGCCGCCCAGGCCCGATCGATCGCGAGATCATACTGGACGAAGGTGAAAATTTCACACCTTGGCGATCGATCGCCACTTTTGGCGCGATCGATCGCCAGCCTCGTCGATCGATCGCCCAAAGGTGGCGATCGATCGCCAAATGTTACTGGCGCCCACTGCTGGCTCGCGATCGATCGCCAAGAACGGGCGATCTATCGCCGAGTCCTGAACCACGAAAAATCGCCATTAATGAGCATTTTTCAAGCTCCACTTCAAACCCTTCAAACCCAAACTTCTCTACAACATCAACATCATCATAACACACTAAAACCCACATAAAACACTTCAAAAATCATACCCCAACTACATACAACACATACCCAAAACAAACCCACATAAAACACAAAAAGCCAACCCATTTCAAAACCAAACATCATAAAAACTTTAGGGAGGGTTCCATACCTCTCGAAGACTCCAAATCTCAACAAAGATCTCAAAAACAAAGGTTTTGTGGAGCTTCCTTCTTCCTCCTTTGAGGGATTTCGAAATGGGAAGGGTTTTGGGTTGGGAAGAGATTTTGGGGATTTGAAAAGTAATTGGTAAAGTAAAGGGGAAAAGGGGTATAGTGGGGTAATGGGTTAATTTAATTAAACTTGTACCCATTAGTTAACATGATGTATAAAATACCCCAACATGGTATTTTAAAAGCATTTACAAAAAATGCATTAAACTTCCACTAAATCATGCTTTCCTCATAATTGACAATCAATACAATTAAATCATGTTAACACTTCATTACCCATCACATAATCAATTACCATGATAAATAATCACATAACCATCATTAATGCCCAAATTGCATATAATTAATTTCGGGGCATCACATTACTCCCCTACTTATAAGATTTCGTCCTCGAAATCGCATACACTTACCCAAAATGAAACTAAACATAAATCATACCAGAAAATAGTTCCGGGTAATGCTGCACCATATGCCGTTCCGTCTCCCACATAGCCTCCTCGACACCCCGACGATCCCACTGAACTTTAATCATCGGTATAACTTTACTTCGTAATCTGCGATCCTCACGATCCAGAATCCTGACCGGTCGTTCTACGTAGGATACATCTGAGTCCAACTGCACTTCAGTAGGCTGTAATACATGAGAGGATCTGGCTCATATTCATCGGGGATAACTTCCCCCGCATACCAAAACGAACTACACCCCTGAAGGGTGAGATTTTCAAGAAGACCTTGTCTTCTACTTGGAATTCTAGCGGTCGCCGTCACTTATTGGCATAGGCTGCTTGCCTATCCTGAGCCGCTTTCATCTTTTGACGTATCGTCTTAATCTTGTCTTCTATATCCTTAATCATATCCGGTCCTCCGATCGCTTTACTAGTCAGGTCCTCCCAATACAGCGGTGACCTACATCGTCGTCCATAAAGAGCTTCAAAAGGGCCATTTGAATGCTCGCCTGATAGCTGTTATTAAAGGAGAACTCTACCAGTGGTATAGAATCTTGCCACGGAGTATCAAACTCCAATACACATGTCCTCAACATATCCTCGAGCGTCTATACAGTACGCTCTGTCTGACCGTCTATCTGCGGCTGATACGCTGTACTCAGTCTCACCTCTGTGCCCAAAGTTGTCTGGAGACCCTCCCAGAAATGTGAAGTAAACCTTGGGTCTCTATCAGACACAATCGAGACTGGAACCCCATGCAACCTCACCACATCCCGCACATATAATCGGGCCATCTTTAGGTATGTGAAAGACACATGACAAAGGATGAAGTGAGCTACTTTCGTCAGCCTATCCACGATCACCCAGATCGTATCAAATCCAGAGGCCGCTCTTGGCAAGTGGGTTACGAAGTCCATAGATATATGCTCCCACTTCCATTGGGGTACTTCCGAGCTCTTCAGCTGGCCACCAGGCCTCTGTCTTTCTGCCTTTACCTTCTGGCAGATCAAACATCTTTTGACAAGACTATAACATCACGCTTCATACGTCTCCACCAGAATTGACCACTTAGGTCCTTATACATTTTTCTTCCTCCTGGGTGAATACTGAACCCGCTATCGTGAGCTCGCTCCAATACTCCTCCACGCAACTCCGGCGCATCTGGGACTACCCAATGGTTGCCCAGTCTCAATGAACCATCTTCAGCCACTCTGAACTTTGATGGCTGTCCTTGAAGTACTATCGATGACAATCTCTGAACTTCCTCATCCGACCTCTGGGCCTTCCTGATAATCTCGAATATGTCTGGCTCAGCCAACAAGGTTGACACTCGCACCGGCGACGCGTCCACATCAAAATCATAGCCCAGATGGCAATAAGAAGTCATCATCGCTGATAAACCCATAGCGTTCTCAGCAGTACTTTTCACTTCCGACTTAAGGCGTCTGCTATCAAATTTGCTTTACCTGGATGGTACTCAATTTCACAATCAAAATCTTTGAGTAAGTCCATCCATCTTCTTTGTCGCCTATTCAACTCAGCCTGTGTGAACAAAAACTTCAGGCTCTTATGGTCCGTGTAGATGGTAAACGACGTACCATGCAAGTAATGCCTCCAAATATTCAAGGCAATATAATGGCTGCCAGCTCCAAATCATGGACTGGGTACCTAGCCTCATGTGGTTTCAACCGCCTCGATGCATAAGCCACCACATGCTTATCTTGCATAAACACACAGTCCAAACCCTGCAGTGATGCATTCGTGTACAAGGCAAACCTCTTATTCTCAGAAGGAATCACCAATATAGGTGTCGTAGTCAAACGACGCTTCAATTCTTGGAAGCTTTCCTCACAAGTTTTGGACCAATAGAACGTCACTCCTTTCTGAGTCAGTTGTGTCAGGGGTCTGGCAATCCCTAAGGATCTGGAGTACCGTTCTCAAGTGCTTCACGTGTTCCTCTTCAGTTCGAGAGTAAATAAGCATATCGTCAATGAAAACTATGACGAACTGATCCAAATATGGTTGGAGCACCCTGTTCATCAGGCTCATAAAATAGCTGGGGCATTCGTCACCCCAAAGGGCATGACTAAGAATCCGTAGTGCCCATATCTAGTCCTGAAAGCTGTCTTTTGTACATCATCCTCTCGAACTCGAATCTGATGATACCCCAATCTCAGATCGATCTTACTGTAGAGCCTCGTACTCTGCAGCTGATCAAACAAATCATCAATCCTCGGAAGCGGACACTTATTCTTCACTATGGCTTTGTTCAGTTGTCTGTAATCGATGCACAGCCGCATCGAACCATCTTTCTTCTTAACAAACAAAACTGCGCACCCCAGGGCGATATGCTAGGGCGTATATAGCCCTTATCCAGCTCTGCTGGTGCCATCCTATATGGGGCACGAGAAATGGCAGACGTCCCCGTAGTAACTCAATCCCAAACTCGACCTCTGTCATCGGTGGGAATCCGGGAATCTCTTCCGGAAATACATCAGGAAACACCGCCACTATGGGCACATCCTCAACCTTTAACTCTTCCCTCTTTTCAGTAATATCAACAGCATAGATGAGATATCATTTATGGTCTCGTTCCAATAACTGTGCCATCTTGACAGCAGATATTAATGGAATCCTTGAACGGGAACCATCCCCATGGAATGTCCATTGGACTCCCATATCAGACCTGAATCGGACAGTCCTTGTCTGCAGTCCACAACTGCCTGATACTTGTTCAGCACATCGATGTCCACAATGCATTTGAAGTCTGACATTCCCAGAACAATCAAGTCTGTCCTCAGCTCGTTACCCGCAAATTAAATGAGGCCGTCATAAACCATCTGATCAGTTATCAAACTTCTTGCAGCGGGTGTCGAGAATACAAGAGGCATGGGCGACGGAGAAGTGCATATGAAATCGCATCACTGACTTCAGCATTTGTTGCTATGCTGCAACACAAGGGTTAACAACAATACCCAAAAGCAGTTCATATAATACATCGTTAGAGAAACAAAACATGTTAGTACAACATCATATACTTCATATGCAACATATGCATAAAACATGTTTCAAAGTAAGCACCTAGCCAACTTATTGCTAAGGCTACCCTTCACTCATTCCCGGGTTCTCTAATCACTGCTCTGATACCACTAATGTAGGGTCTTCCTACCTTAACATCATCTTAATACACAAATTATGGACTAAACATGCATTAATAACGTCTTAGGGTTCCGGTTGTAGCTTTGAGCTAATAAAATTACAGGCCAAAATAAAATTTCACAAGCTAATTAATTTCATTCTCAATAATGAATGTTAAAGCTATAGATTTACACTACTCCTAGAGTAGAGACTATCAAAATCATGTATCCTATAAGCGTCTTGCTCCTTTCAGCTCACTGCCTCAACCCGACCTTAAGCCCTTCGATCCAAAAGTGTACCTACAGGAACAACCCAACATGAGGATGTACATCGTTACTTAACATCATAAAGCAATGGCATATAAATAAATTCGTGAAAATAATTGGTAACATATACTTCCTGGTTAATCGCATTAACCCTCTTTGGTTGTCCCTGTTTCATAGTCATGCATATAATCATTAATTCTTGACATGAATGATTAAAATCATCATCTTATAAATATCATCATCTTATAACATCATCATCATACAAGCATCATCATCTTATAAATATCATCATCTTATAACATCATCATCTTATAGCATCATCGTCTTATAATATCATCATCTTATAACATCATCATCTTATAGGTATCATAACAAAATATAACAGTAAATGTACGAAATCTTAGTTAAGTAAACATGCTGGTTATTCGTCAGCTTCTTTTTGTTGACCCTGATTCCCATTCGTGCATATGGGCATCTTACCCCATCGTATGACATCTTACCATATCATAACGTGTGGCATCTTACCACGTGGGCATCTTACCCAATCGTATGACATCTTAACATATCATAACATCGTGTGTCATCTTACCACGTGGGCGTCTTACCCAATCGTATGGCATCTTGCCATATCATAACATCGTGTGGCATCTTACCACGTCATAACATCGTATCATTATATAGACATCATATAAACATCATCGTTACTTATCATAATTATCCTCATAGACATCATAAACATCATCATCATAAACTTACTTATCATAATCATCATCATAGACATCATAAACATCATCATCATAAACTTACTTATCATAATCATCATCATAGACATCATAAACATCATCATCATAAACTTACTTATCATAATCATCATCATAGACATCATAAACATCATCATCATAAACTTACTTATCATAATCATCATCATAGACATCATAAACATCATCATCATAAACTTACTTATCATAATCATCATCATAAACATCATATCCTCTTCACTCATCATAAACATCATCATCATAAACATCTTAAATACTTATACGATTATTGCGTAGTCATAGTGTAAGAATATGTTACCGTCCGATGCCCGTACGCGTCTTACGTACCTTAATTCCAAAAATGGAGAAGTTGTAGAACTTTATCTCCTTGAAGTTGTGGGTACCTGGGATGGTTCTACATAACCATACAAATCGATATTAGAAGCTAATTATAGTCCAATATCCAAAAATCCCACCAAAAATCCAAAAACTCATATTTTTGTATCTCGCGATCGATCGCCGCCCAGGCCCGATCGATCGCGAGATCATCTGGACGAAGGTGAAAATTTCACACCTTGGCGATCGATCGCCACTTTTGGCGCGATCGATCGCCAGCCTCGTCGATCGATCGCCCAAAGGTGGCGATCGATCGCCAAATGTTACTGGCGCCCACTGCTGGCTCGCGATCGATCGCCAAGAACGGGCGATCGATCGCCGAGTCCTGAACCACGAAAAATCGCCATTAATGAGCATTTTTCAAGCTCCACTTCAAATCCTTCAAACCCAAACTTCTCTACAACATCAACATCATCATAACACACTAAAACCCACATAAAACACTTCAAAAATCATACCCCAACTACATACAACACATACCCAAAACAAACCCACATAAAACAAAAAAAACCAACCCATTTCAAAACCAAACATCATAAAAACTTTAGGGAGGGTTCAATACCTCTTGAAGACTCCAAATCTCAACAAAGATCTCAAAAACAAAGGTTTTGTGGAGCTTCCTTCTTCCTCCTTTGAGGATTTCGAAAATGGGAAGGGTTTTGGGTTGGGAAGTGATTTTGGGGATTTGAAAAGTAATTGGTAAAGTAAAGGGGAAAAGGGGTATAGTGGGGTATATGGGTTAATTTAATTAAACTTGTACCCATTAGTTAACATGATGTATAAAATACCCCAACATGATATTTTAAAAGCATTTACAAAAAATGCATTAAACTTCCACTAAATCATGCTTTCCTCATAATTGACAATCAATACAATTAAATCATGTTAACACTTCATTACCCATCACATAATCAATTACCATGATAAATAATCACATAACCATCATTAATGCCCAAATTGCATATAATTAATTTCGGGGCATCACAGATTTCCTTGAAAGAAGACGAAGATTACTGTGCACCAAAACCAAAAACAAATATCCGTCATGTGGTGTTATTTGGTTCCTCTTTGTTGAGGTAATAAATGTGTAACATGCCATTTCTCTCACAACAAGAAAAAATTTGGCAAAATACATTCATGCAAACTGATTGAAGATTTGGAGTTTGATGAATTATCCACCATTGTAGTGAATCCATCATGGATTTATTATTGAATTTTCATTGGCAAAATCTTTAAGACATCCAAAGAATTTGGCAAACTCCACATTCACTTTGTGCTTTCCTCACTTGGGAAAAAAAGGCATGTCAAGCATACAAGCATAACTTTCTCATCTTAAAACTTCCAAACCACGTTGATGTTGATTCTCATTTTCCCACTCTTTTGTAGTGCACTCATAAGAATTTAAACAATCACAATATGAACTTCATATTGTAAATTTGTAAAAATATAATAACGATTTTGTTAAATATGATGTATATTATGTATGTTTAATATCATTTCATAGTGTGTATGTCTATATATATACATATATATATCAAAAGCTATAGCAGATGGTAATGATGATACTCAAATCTTTTAAATTGTACAGCAACACAAGCACCACGATTCAATATCTTAAGCTATAGCGGATGGTAACGATGCTACTCAAATCTTTTAAATCGTACAGCAACACAAGCACCACGATTCGATCGATCACAAAGTAAGGACAATTGTTGCACCCCAACAATCCCCCTCCTAATAATTGCACTCCTTGCAACTCATGGGAATCGAACACGTGACCTTGGCTTAGGGCTGCTTAACGGGCCGGGCAATCCAACCCGGCCCAAAATCGGACCGGTTAGCCCAGTTCGGAACCGGTTGACCCGGCCTAAAATCGGACCGATTAGCCCGGTTCGGAACCGAAACCAGGCTAACTGATTTCGAACCGGTCCGAAATTGGTAAGATACTGAATCCTGATCGGTTCTACCATTTCGAAATCGGTATCTTACCTGTTCCGGGCTGTATCGAAACCAGATCCGTTATTTTAAAAAAAAATTAATTTTTTTTTAAAATTTAGATAAATATTTTGAGGTTAGTTTAGCCATTAGCTCAATTGGTTAGAGTTGTAGAGTAGAAGGCGATGGTCGCGTGTTCGAATCCTCCAAGCAACAATTTCCTTGATTTTTCGAAAAAAACAAAATAATGAATTGACTAGGGACAATCTTTAAGAACAATACAATATTATTCTAAGGACATTAACTTAATATCAATTCATATTACACAGATATTCGAATAATATATAATAATGAATTGCCATTAATAAAACCATAATACATTGTATGTCATAAACAATCATCTAATGAGTTGTCTTAGGGCATATCCCAACACTATTAACTATGGAATTGTATTTGTTGAGCCTTAAACGCATTGTTGTGTTTAATGCTTAATTAATCTCCAAATTATTTATGGGTTTTGATGATCAACAAAACATTCTTTTGTTGTACTAATTCGTCTACTTAGTGTACATGGTCATATGGACACATAGGTTGGGAAGACCAATGGAAGAGGACCCAAGTTACACAATGTCGTTTGCGAGTTCATAGGACAAGCGATGCATTTTATCAAGAAAGATATTGAACTTGGACGAGAGGAAAGACATTTATAAACAATCAAAATAAGTGTTCAACATGCATGGAATGATGTTGGAACAATAATTTATGTTGGGATGAAGACCCACAAACCAATGGTCAGTTGGTGGGCAAATTCGTACAGAAGCCAATTGGAGCGCAATGCATTGTTTTGATTATATCTCTTGGTTCGATGATTCGAATGATGTGAATCCAAAGATGTTGGAAAGCCAACTCAATATGATAGATTTCATATTCAAACATCTCAGTCCAATTTGGATTGCATCATGGAGCAAAATGGCATGGAATACATAGCAAGTGCAGATTGTAGCAAGGTTTGAGCGGTTGTAGCATTTTGGGCATAACTTCTTCATACCTTAATGAAATGTGATGATTTTTTGTCCACACATAGCCAAGAGGAAGGTCTACAATTTCATGTTTACTACATTTCCCAGAAATGAGCTTAAGATGGTCGAAAAGTGCAAAGTTTGAGTGTGTTGAAATCTGGCAGATAGTTTCAGGCGATCCGGGCCATAGTCTCAGGCGATCCGTGCCACGCCACGCACCATCGACTGTGCGATGGCATGGTGCATGCACTGGCGATCCAGATCACCCCAGGCGATGTCATGGTCACCCCAAGCGATCCAGAAACTTTCCTATGGCAATGTTTTTCAAGAACGACCGCCCAAGGCGATGGCATATTCGCCCCAGGCGATCCAGAAATTTTCCCACGGCCTTGGATTTATGGTGCAATCGCTTGAGGCGATCTAGGATCGCCTGAGTGATCTGTGTAAATTTTTAAAATATTTTGACCTTTGGGCCGAGGCGATCCAAGATAGTTTCAGGCGATGCAGGAGTGATTTTGGCCTAAAATGTTGCTACCGGCTAGTATGACAATTGGTTGTCTCCTACACTATAAATATGGATGATTGGCTCAAGTTGAAGACAAGAAACAAGAGGATACAATACAAGAAAGCTTTGTTCAATTAAATTCAATCTAGCATTGCAAACTTCATACATTTTTGTTGTATTGAGAGTTTGTAATTCATTTCCTATGTGAGAGCTTTTGTTCTTGATTTGGTTACACCGTGAAGGTGTTATTTGAATCGTTGTAAGCTCCTACAACACCGACTCAAGTTGAAAATTGTATAAGTCATCAACAAGTGAAGTTGGTGCATGTTTGTGGTTATCCTTGGAGTCCTTAAGGCCAAGAAGACTCGTGAAGAGTGTGTGACTCGGGAAGAGTTTGTTTGTTGCTATCCTTGGAGCCCTTAAGGCCAAGAAGACTCGTGAAGAGTGTGTGACTCGGGAAGAGTTTGTTTGTGGCTAACTTGGAGCCCTCAAGGCCAAGATCATAGTATTCTAGTGGAACCTCGGTTTGACGTTTTCTAACCGGGAAGAGGACGTAGGCGATTCATCGTCGAACTTCTATAACAAATACTTGTGTTATTTATTGATTTATTTACTTTTGTTATTTATTTATTATTTATTATTGTTCATTGATTGGTTGACTTGAAGGCTTCTGCAGCACAAACTCGACTTTTGCAAATCACTTTAAATCGCTAAAGTAGCCAAGGAACCTCATTCACCCCCTCTCTTCGGTTCCAACAAGTGGTATCAGAGCCACTTTGTTTTTGTTTTTACCAAAATTTTTATGGCTAATCTAGCAAGTGAGTTTGCTCAAGGTCATCGACCTCCGCTCCGCTCTTCAGGGGAGATAACTATGGATATTGGAAGAATAGAATTTCTCTATATATTCAATCCGTAGATTATGACCTATGAAAGACAACTGTAAAAGGTCCACATATTCCTTTAAAGGAAGTTGAGGGAAAGAATGTTCCCAAAGAAATGGACGATTTTACAAAAGCGGATATGATCTTAATTTCTCAAAATGTTAAAGCAATTAATATTTTACATTGTGCTTTAGATATGAAGGAATATAACGGCATCTCGATGTGCTCAACCGCAAACAAAATTTGGGACAAACTACAAATTTGTCATGAAGGCACAAACCAAGTGAAGGAGACAAAGATCGATCTCTTGCAACTCAAGTGCGAAACATTTGAGATGGAGTCTGGAAGAAATGTTGATTCAATGTTTAGAAGGCTCACTCAAATCATCAATGAGCTTGCCCAACTAGGTGAAAATATCCTTCCAAGCAAATATGGAGAAGAGCACTAAGAGCCTTGCCAAATGATT
The DNA here is from genome assembly GCA_907163345.1 of Haberlea rhodopensis. Taxonomy (NCBI): domain Eukaryota; kingdom Viridiplantae; phylum Streptophyta; class Magnoliopsida; order Lamiales; family Gesneriaceae; genus Haberlea; species Haberlea rhodopensis. The sequence continues at coordinate 1,328,503 of CAJQUN010000122.1, read as the reverse complement.
GGGATGCCAAGAAGACGACAATCATTGAGTCCAACAAAGGAGATAGTGCATCATATGATCTTGATGAACTTCACGGAACCTTGGTGACTCATGAGCTTGAAGTGTCAACCCGTAAGGAAATAAAGAAGGAGGAAGATAAATCTATAAGAAAGGGGATTTTGTCGGAAAGAAAGCACAATCCGATGATGAAGATGATGAGGAAATGACATTGTTCACAAGAAGGTTCAAGAAGTTCTACAATAAATACAACAAGCCAAAGACATACGGTGCCACCGACTATGATTCCAAACTAGAGGTAATTTGTTTCAATTGTCAATATAAAGGTCAATGCTAATGAATGTCCTAGGAAGAAGAATGATGATAAGAGGAAAAAGAAAGCTCTAATGGCTACATGGAGTGATAGTGACTCCGATGATGAAGATGTAGCTAATCTTTGTCTAATGGCTCTTGGCAATGAAGAAGAAGATGATGATGATGAGGTACCCTCTTATGATGAATTACTTGATTCATATAATGAACTTATTGATTGTCTTCAGAGAAGTAAGAAGAGCAACAAATTGCTCAAACTAGACTTGACTAAGAAGGAAGAAGAAAATATCATTTTAAAAAATCAAGTACATGATTTAAAAACATCATTTGCCAAGTTTAGTGATAGTAGTTTAAAGTTGGAAGAATTGCTTGGCTTGCAACAATATAGCTTCGATAGAGCTGGACTAGGCTTTTCAAGCAAACCAAAAACATTTTCAAGCTTGTTGGCTAAAGCTGAGCATAATTCAACTACTTGCACTTATTGTTGTAAGGTTGGACATATAAGAAACAAATGTAGATTTGTTAAAAATCAATACCAACCAAATAAGAGGTGGAAATGGATTCCAAAGGATTCGATGAAATCTAACCCGCAAGGACCCAAAAATAAAATGGGTAGCAAAGATCCTCCAATTATAAACTTGTTTTGTAGGAACAACAAAGGGATCGAGGATGAAGGCACTAGCACCTCAAGGGAGGAAACTATCAAATGCACCACAATAGAGGAAGCACGAGGTATAGGACCGATGATAAGAACTTAATCTTGTCATCCAAGGTAAATTTATTTTAAGCATCATAGTAGCATAATTAGCTCTTTTGCTTGGTTAATATTCCTTGAATTGCATATCATGAGTATGTGATGAAATTCAATTACTTTGAAGGTGATCTTTGAGAAATTGAGTTTTGAGCACATTAATATGATATCATATTTAGGGTGAGCTAATTATATTTTCCTTGTGCTTAAAAGAGCAATTGCAAAATTTCATTGGCACAAATTAATTGTGACCAATAAATTGAGTAGCTCAATATTCAATTGTAGTGCATTGCCTTTCCCCTTAGCATATGCATATATGACCCTTAAATGAGTAAGAAGTTGTATAATCATACATATGGATTTATATTCTTGAGTTTTGTGAATTGAGTTTTTATTGAATGCTTAAACATGATATGGCTTGATTTCATGCTCATTTTTGTAATAAGTTTATGATTGAATTAAGTGATATCTTCTTATTAATGAGTTTTGTTGCATATTTAAATTTGTTTAAATGCATTTTTTATATGCTTAACTCACAATGGTTAAAATATGCAAATGCTCAAATAATTGTGGCTATATGAGTTTGTTATTGTGTTGAGAAATTTGACACAATGAGCATTGTTAGTCCGGATTTTAAAGACAAAACAGACCAGATTGACATAGTCTATATCAAAATAGACCAGACCGATAAAGTCTATATCGCAGCAGACTAGATCGACGTCAACTAGACTGATACAGACCAGAATAGACCAGATCGACGCAGATCAACGTCAACCAGATCAAACCAGATCAGATCGATCCAGATTGATGCAGAGCAGATCAGAACACACTAAGCTAGTAAGAGACGTTCTTTAGTCCGAATAATCAACGGCTATTTATTGAAGCATTTAATGGTACATTTAATACTGAAAAAGACCAAGGACTGAATATTACCTTAAATGGTAAATATACAAAGGAAAGTCTATTTGACAAGCGTCGAAAGAATAGACCAGAAGGGAAATTGTCTAAAATAGCAGACTGCAGCTTGTTCAGATATTGACTAAAGAATAGAGTTGCACACAAAAGAAAATATTGTCGTTGGCAGAGACGATTATATATAGGTGCAACTTAAAATGCTCAATGATACGAGACTAAGAAGAATCGGACACAAGAGATTCAAAAACGCATAAAGATCAATAAACTTTATAGAACATTCAGTTGAGCAGAACGCTATCATCGAAAGATTTCATCTTATCGATCTGCTCAAAATTAGAAACAACTTATTATTTTATTTGATCAAGGATCATTTGTGCTTAGTTTAAATCACTCTATCATTTGTAGTTTGTTCTAAGATATAAGAGTGAGCTCTTTGTAACTGTCAGACGATTGTGTCTGAACAGATTGAGAGACTAGGAGTTTCAGTCTGGTAGTGTGGTAAATCCAGCTGAATCGGGGTTGTACAACAGGATTGTATTACTCAAAGTCTTCTAGAGAATCCTTCCTGCAAAGGAAGAAGGGGAGACGTAGAAGCGTTGTGCTTCGAACTTCCAGAAACAATTCTTGTGTCATTTGCTTTCTACATTTGTCATTCAGTTTTTATTTCTCACAAGTTCATCAGACTTATTCCACACTATTATCATTGACTGTTGACTTGCAACTAATTGAGAAGCTACTGCAGTACTTAACAGTCTGTAGTAACAAAGTAAAATCGAATTTGAGTCAAGTGTTTACTCAACCCCCCCCCCCCCCCCCCCCTTCTAAACACTTCTCCGATCCTAACAAGTGGTATCAGAGCTAGGTCTTCTCAATTTTGAGAACACTAAAAACTGATAGCCTCATTCAACAAGATTCCCATGTTCAAGAATGATGAAGTGACTGGAGAATTCGTATGCAAGCACATCTGAGTGCTCAAGATGATGACATGTGGTTCGTCATCACTGATGGACCAATGAAGATCATGAAGATCAACACAACAGCTGCTATTACTAGTGGTGAACTCAAATGGTCAAAAATGACAGAGCATCCTGGACAATTGAGGAAAAATAAAAGCAAATCTGGACAATGTGGCTAAAGATATATTGTTCAAAACTTTGGACAAAAACATGTTCAACAAAATCAAGATGTGTCCCACTACTAAAGACATCTGGGAAAAGATTGCTCAGCTGTGTGAAGGGAATGATCAAAGTAAGGAAAACAAGCTCACTGTCGCTGTATAGAAGTTCGAAAACATCAAAATGATGTCCGGAGAAACTCTCAGTGAGTATGATGAAAGAGTGACTGGAATCATCAATGAACTCAACAGCCTAGGTAAAGATCTATCCAATAGAGAAGTCACCATAAAGATCATGAGAGGTCTCCCAAGAGAATGTGATGTAAAAACAATTGCCATGAGAGAATCCAAAGATTTTTAAACAAGATAGATCTACATGATCTATTTGCTGACTTAAAGGCATACGAGTTTGAACTAGGCATTCGGATTGAAGATGAACCCAGTACCAGTCAACCAAACAAAGCTCTTGCTGCATCAGAATCTATGTCCACCACAACAAAGATAACTCCCGAACAAATATGCAATGATGCAATGGCATTGTTTGTCAAGAAGTTTGGAAAATTTATGAAAAATAATCAGAAGAACTATCAATCTTTTCCAAGGAAGCAGAACTTCAAAAGTAGATCAGATGAGGATGACCGCGTCTGCTTCAATTGTCTTAAACCAGGACATATTATCGCTGACTGTCCCAAGCCAAAGAAGGATGATCAGAAGAGAGGATCCAAGGATCATAGGAAGTCCAGTGAAAAGAGAAGATCATCCAGAAGGGACAGAGACCAGAAAGTACTGGTGGCTGAAGAAAACAAGAGCAAATTGGCTGATTCAGAATCTGAATCAGGAGAACCTACCAGCTCATCCAGTGAGAGTGAAGATGAAGAAGTTCACTGTCTAATGGTCAATGATTACAATGAGGTAACTGACTCTAATCTCTCTGAATTTTCACATAATGAACTCACTAACGCATTACAGGACATGATTAATGAGTATCAGATGTTGTATGAGTCCTTCGAGAATTATAAGACTGAACAATCAATCCCAATGGAACATCAAAACAACAAACTTGATTGTGAACAATCAAAAGAGTAGGATTGCATAAGGGAAAAAGTAAGTCTACTCGAGAAAGAAAGGGACAAAGCCAGATGTGCACACCAGAAACTCATTAAACTGGTTCGCACATGGAACGCATCAACTGGCAGAAAAGATGAGATGCTTGAGTCAACAAGGCTTGCTGGTGATCTTACCGGTATAGGCTAATCTGACAATGAAAGTAGCTCATCTGGTATCAAATCTCAAATGTGTCTAGAGAAGAACAAGATTCAAACAATGAACTTTGTCAGATCCAGCACAGTATATGAACCAAGTGAGTTGGTTAAGGAAACTATTAAGCCAATACTCATCCAGGAACGGGCATCACACAAAGGTATCGGTTATCTTGAGCCAATAGAGAAAGTCAGAACGGAGTAAAAGCTCAGAAATAAACATAAGCTCACTGGTCAGGCAACTCGAGAGGCAAAACTCAACTGATACTATAAATGTATGCCTGTCCAGAAGAGGTATATGCTTCCCAACAGAAACCAAAGACCAAAACAACATGCATACTCACCATCACATACATCACCCAACAACACCATCACCACTAAAAGCACACACCACACTATACACACACAAACCAATAAAACTAATTCAGGTGTGGGTCCCCAAAGGACTAATCCGTTCTTGACTCAAGTAGGATTTGGTTCCAACTATAAATTTTTGTTTTGACAGGAACCCAAGAAGAATCTTTCAGACTGGTATTTAGACAGTGGATGTTCTCGACACATGACGGGAAACATCGAGCTGCTATCTGATATTAATCAATACACGGGTCCTAAGATCACCTTCGGTGATAATTCAAAGGGTAAGAGCGTGGGTAAGGGTAAGATTGTCCATGGCAATATTATAATAAATGATGTGTTATTAGTGAGAGCTTATGCTATAATATGATTAGTATAAGTCAATTATGTGATAATGGCTTTATCGTAGAATTTCACAAACACACTTGCACTGTTAAATCATCTAATAGTAAAACCATGCTAGTAGGAATCATAAATGAAAATACTTATAAGATTAACAGGAATCATGACCAACCTGATAATCCTACTTGTTTCATCGCTAATAATGATAATAAACATTGGCCATGGCACAAACGGTTGAATCATCTTAATTTCAAGACTATTTCTAGCCTATGTAAAAATGATTTAGTTATCGGTTTGCCTAAGATCAACTTTACAAAGGATAAGATTTGTCAAGCTTGTCAAATGGGCAAGCAATTCAGATCATCCTTTAAGAACAAGAATGCCAAATCCTCCTCACGTTGCTGAGATTTATTGCACATGGACAATACCAATTACAAGTTTAGAGGGAATGCGGTATACTCTTGTTGTGATTGATGATTACTCACGTTTTACATGGACTATATTTTTGAGCAGTAAAGATCAGACCCACCCGAAATTGATCAAGCTGTTGAAGCGCATTCAGAACGAGAAATCCTCTGGGATAGACAGGATTCGAAGCGGCAAAGGCACTGAATTTTCGAATCAAACTCTTGAATCCTTTCTATATGACAAAGGGATCAAACATGAATACTCAGCAGCTCGCACTCCTCAACAAAATGGAGTTGCAGAACGACGCAACAGAACGCTCAAGGAAGCAGCAAGAACAATGCTTGCAGATTCTGGAATCTCTCAAACGGTCTGAGCAGAGGCTGTCAATACTGCATCTTATACACATAATCAGTCCATGATTAACAAGAAATTAAATTTTACACTGTATGAAGTCTGGACAAATAACAGACCGACTATCTCATACTTTCATATCTTCGGCTGCAAATGCTATGTCCACAACAGCGATAAAAATCACTTAACCGCTTTCAAATATAAGTCAGATGATGGAATATTTTTAGGATATTCATCTGTTAGCAAAGCATTTCGTGTCTTCAATAATCGAACTCTAACTGTGGAAGAGTCAATTCATGTAGTTTTTGATGAATTTCTTGATATTGAGAATCAGATGGAAAATATCCATCTCAAAGCTAACAGTGATGATGAGAATGCAGTTAACAGGCTAAGAGACAATTCACCAGAACCTGAAGTACCAGACAGACCGGTAGAAGCCACTGAAGTTCTACCAGATCGAGCTGATGTCGCTGATTTGATAGCAACGGATACCAACGTAAATGTGATGCCCGGGAATTAATGGTGTTAATCCCGGAGTGGTAATGATCCTTAATGGATTTTAATTGTGGCAATTATGAATTAATTGCGTTTTGGGACTCCCGGGGATTTTAGGTAATTGGGATTGTTGGACCCAGAGGTTGAGATTGTATTCTCATCGTGGTGAAAAACCTTGGAATTGGGTTTTGGTGGTATCTAGAGTCCAGGGTACTTTGTATTGGGGATGGTATTGGAATTGTGATTGGAGAGATGATTTTATTGGTTTTAAATGGTTTATTTGAGGTGTTGAGGTGTATGAGGTGTTGGTTTTGAGTTTGGGTGTGAAAAACACCATTAAAGCTCGAATTTTTCAGAAACCCGCAGGTCGCGATCGATCGCGGCTTGACGCCGATCGACCGCGACATGTTACTGATTTTGGGAAAACGATGAACAGTCTCGGCGATCGATCGTGAGGAATAAGCGATCGATCGCGAGGGTCTTGGCGATCGATCGCGGATGGCAGTGTTGTGGGCAGTGGACTCGCGCGATCGATCGCGCCTGAAGGGCGATCGATCGCGACCCTGCTTGGTTAGTTTTTTTGGAATTTTGGAAAATGTCGGGATTTTGGAATCGAGGTTTAATTAACCGATTTTTGGGGCGATGTCTACATTCCAATGGGAATGCTTTACCTTTAAAATGAAATGGTTGGAGCCAAAGTTTAATAAAACGGAATTCTCGGTTGAGTTTTTGGATATCATTTTAAACGTTTGAAATGGAATATTTAGGGTATTATGCATGCTTAACCCGGAATCTTTTAAAATGATTAATCGTCATGGATGACGATATAATTGGGGATTGTGAACGTGCTTGGGCACGTGGTTTCATGCTTGCAACTGATTATGAGTTATTATGTGTTTAGCACGTAATTCATCGGGTCGCGGGACTCAAGCAAAGTTTGATACGGTCTATGGAATCATAAGGTACGTATAACGTACGAGCATACCCTTTTTGTAATTGCAATTGTTGAATGCATGGTACATTATATTGTAATAAATGGATAGACATTGGGAATTATACGGTTCCGCTTTTGAGCGAGCAATGATTGGGATGTTGTCGCCTTTGAGCGAACATCGGTTATGACGCCACTGCTGTTGAGCATGCGTGAGGATACAGTGTCGCTATTGTAGAGTGAGCAATGAAATAGAACTATGGAACCATATGTGAGATATATGGAATATCTGTAATCATTGTTTAATGATTTGATATTATTGATTTGATATCGGTACGTGGCAAACGGGCTTGTTAATCAGTGTAAATATTAACTTTCTATGGGGAATTTGATGGTTTTGGTTGTTTTGAGAACAGGGACAGTACAGGGAATCCCGGATGAGGATGATACCAGGGAGCATCTTTTATATTTCATAGCATTTACATTTTTGTAAATTATGAATTGTATTATTGTGATTATCGGTTTGGTGGTATTGGTATGCTCACCCCGTGTGGGGGCTGTCTCTGTTGGGGCAGGTGATTAGGTACATCGATGGCTTTGGAGTTGAGCTCGAGCTAATGGAGGTGCTTCCAAGGATTGAAGTACCAGTGACGGTATTGAGTACCGTGTTTTATACATTTGATACACACATACTTATTTGATGCTCGATGTGAGCCCTATTATGTGTATATGGTATGTATAAGAAGGTAAGGGCCTTTCTCTCTTCATTTATGAGTCGCATGCAATTATTTATTGAATTGCTAAATGCTGAGAACATGTTAGTGTATTATAATGGTGCATGATATGTACGTGGACTTGGTTGGGGGAAGTAAGACATCATATGGAATAATGTAAAGAATTTTATTATTGTCATGATTTGCTATGGTGACAAGTGGGTTTTCCCCTACATATATGAGTACATGCACTAAATACTTGGATTAATACACTAATAACGGAATAAGGGCACGGGGGTCCTTACATTAGTGGTATCAGAGCAGTGGTTTGCTCTTTGGGGCTGTTGAGGGCCTAGGAACATATTGATGGAAATGAGTAGCACATAATTATGCATGATGGTAGTTAGTGTTGTGTGACACAACTATTTTGCTTATGTGCGTTTATGATATGTGATCATAGTGGAACAATTATATGTCATGACATCTATGGAATCATAATAGAATTTGTTGATTATGATTGTGAGTTGTGGCACAGGGACAACCAAATGGAGCATTTTGAAATGCATTGGGATACAGGAAGTACTTTGTACTCATGGTTTATGCATTTACTCATTATAATCATATTGTGGTGAATATTGATTATTATATGCTCATGGGTTGGGATTGTTTCTATAGTGACGCTATGACATGAAGGGTTAAGGCCAGGGTTGAAATACATGAAACGGTAACCTGCATTTTATATATATCATGGATTATGCATTGTGGTTGCATATATGTTGGAGTGATGATTTTAATGCTTTGCCGCTAAATGTTGAAGCGATGGTAAAATTCCGCATGTCACATTTGAAGCGAGGTGCATTAAAATACACTCATGGCAATGTAAATTGGATTATGGATTATGCATTGTGGTTGCACGTATATTGGAGTGATGATTTTAGTGCTTTGCCGCTAAATGTTGAAGAGAGGGTATTGCCGCATGTCACATTTGAGCGAGGTGCATTAAAATACACTAATTGTGGTTGTATATATTGGAGTGATGATTTTAATGCTTTGCCGGTAAATGTTGAAGCGAGGGTATTGCCGCATGTCACATTTGAAGCAAGGTGCATTAGAATACACTCGTGGTGATGTATATTGGGATATGAAATATGCATTGTGTTACATGTATAGATGGAATGCTTGGTGAATATCCCATGAGTCGTTGTTATGGATGAGTGATGATTTTAAATGCTTTGTCGTTGTCACTTGAGGTAATGATAGAATACTTGCCGCTGTCATATCGTAGCGAGGAAACAATATTTGCCGCCAAATGTTGAAGCGAAGGGTATTGCCGCATGTCGCATTTGAACGAGGTTATTTGATGCCACTGATATGTCGAAGCGAGGGGTATTAGTGCCGCGGTCATGACAAGCGTGGTGCATTAAAATATACTACTATAACAAGTCTAGGGATCGGCTATTCTATTGGCGATGGTTTATGCCGCCGGGTATTCATAGCGATGGTTCATTCCGCTATTCTATTGGTGATGGTTTATGCCGCCGGTTATTCATAGCGATGGTTCATTCTGCTATTCTATTGGCGATGGTTTATGCCGCCAGGTATTATATAGCGATGGGTCATTCCGCTACATCTATTTGCGATGGTCATGCCGCCATGCATTATATAGCGATGGATCATTCCGCTACATCTCTTGGCGATGGTTCATACCGCCGGATATCTATAGCGATGTTTTATGCCGCTGACTCTATGGCGAGGGATCATGCCGCTGATTCTATAGCGATGGGTTATACCGCTGTGTACGTAGCACTGGATTACTCCACCTACGAGCGATGGGTGCTGATTGCTTACCACTGTTGGACGACGGAGACATGTAAGTCTGTTTTGGCGATCGATCGCCCTACCATCGCGATCGATCGCGGTGTCCAGAAAAGAAAAAAATTCTATGTCGAGATCGATCGGCAAAAATCCGTGATCGATCGCGAGGTCAAAAATTTTGTTTTTTTAATCAGATTCCACACTTTTTCACATAATACACACACTAAAAAACTCGAAACCCATCCCCAAATTCCCCAATTTTCCTCAAATCTTTCCCAATCCATCATAAATCCTTCAAATTTTCTTCAAATTTTCGAAATTAATCCTCAATTCTAACATCAAGCTTCAATCTTTCACAGGAATTATCAAGGGAAAAGGAGTTTTGAGCACCCTACACTCCAAGTTGAAGCCATGGAAAGCTAAGGACTACCAAGTAGCAAATTTTTGAAATTTTTTGAGGTATTTTAGCTTTGTTATACATGGGCCATTATTTGATTGTCAATTAGTGTTGGGGTGTGAAAAAAATAAGATTTTGATTGTGAATTGGTGAAGTTGGAATTGTTTGGTCTTGATAAGTTTGGGGGAGAATTGAAAGCTCATCATTGATTATTGTGTTGTTTGGGTAGTAACCTAACTTGGATTGTTGGTTGGAGGACTTGTGCTTGATTTACATATTGTGTTGGTTGGGAGTGTTGTTGGTGATTTTGATACTAGGGATGGCACCAAAGCGAAGCAAAAGCAGGTAGTTTCCGCTCCCGAGGAGTTTGACTCCTACAAGTTTATCAGCAAGGTAGCTGCAAAGTATTTTGAGGTGTACCGGAAGAAAAATCTGATCTGGGAACGGGGAATGGACACAAGCAAGTGTTGGGATATGCTCTAAGACATATCATTAGATGATTGTTTATGACATACAATGTAATATGATTTTATGAATGGCAATTCATTATTAAATATTATTCTTTTAACTGTGCAATGTGAATTAATATATAAGTTAATGTCCTTAGAATAATATTGTATTATTCTTAAAAGATGTCCCTAGTCAAGTATTATCATGAAAGGGATAATGATAATACGTAGAGACTAGTATGTGTTGATCGATGAATTGTTCATTGATACGAGATATCAAATCAACATATGGGTACATGTTAGAGAACGATGTACTGGACAGACCCACCATGAGAATGCAACATGGATAGTTATATGATCGTCATATGCAATTCTCATAGTGATAATAATGTATGTAATCCTTACGACTTGTGATCATCAGAGATCCCAACATAAGGAGTTATGTATCTTGATATCGTCAAACGTTACCCGTAACAGGGTAATCTATAAAGGCAACTATTGGATACACTACGAATTATGTAGAGGGATGTTGACTGATCGAGATAGGATTTGTCCCTCCTATATAACAGGAGATGTGTTTGGCCCTTGATCAAGTGAGAACTAAAATGCATAGCCATGCTCGAATGAGTCGATATGAGATATCGAGCTTATTCGTTTATTCTAGTTCTACTTGGGGATCAAGAAATAAAGATTGGATATACGAGTATGACTATTCCATGACTCGTGTTCAATCTAAACACAAAGGACAAAGGGATTAAGTTACATGATTAATATTATCACAAGTTCTAAAGGTTATGTCGAGTCATTGACATTCTTGTAATTTGGGTAGCATTGATGTGTTGCTAGATACCGCTCAATGCTTGCGACATAAGATGAGATTTTATGTCACTGCCAACATTACAAGATCCTATCGGGTCGCACAAAAGATTAAATCGAGAAGGTGAAATTAAATTCATTGGATGAATTAATTAATTAAGAAGAGTCTTAATTAAGTGATTAAAAGGTTTTAATTAAATCATGGGTTTGGGCCCATAAGACTTTAAGAAAGTCTTGAACCTTAATTAAAAGCCTTATAATATAAATACAAGGTTTTGATTAATTGTTAATCATACTTTCATATCATACTTTGATATCAAAAACTTAAACCTAATCACCACAAGATCTCGGCCGCCTCCTCCAAGACGTGAAGATCACCGCCGCCGTCGTGTGGTCTCTTGGTGGTTTGAAGGCGGTCGTCGATCGGTTATTGTAACCGTGAGTCTTGTTTGTTCAAGAATAAGTCTAGCAACTTGTTCTTGAACATCCTTTTTCGATTTGATCGTGTGGATACCGTTGAGGCAAAACTCATTGAGTTTTGCTAATGACTCGGAGAAGGCGTAGGACGTGGTGCTGCTCCGTGGATTCTGCTTCAAACATGCTACAAGGGTAAGACACTTGTTATTCCTTCATCCGATATGAAATCCTATGTATAGATCTGCTGGCTAGTAATCCATAAAAAATTTATTCCTCTGCGTTGTATGCTCTTGGATTACTTAAAGCAAGCTCGGCTGTGCTGTGATCCAAGAGGCACTCCGGAGAGAGTGGTATACTTTTGTCCGTCAACCACGAGATGTGGGGGTTTCTCTAGTCAGGGAGTTCTACTCCAACCTCCGATCACAGAACCACATTGAAGCCAACGTTGTCTCTGTACGGAAACATTCAGTTCTTTTTTATTCCAAGGCTATCAATGCGTTATGCAACATGCCGAACATTACGGAGGATGACTATTCCATGTATTGTCGGACGCACATTGACTTTGATGCTATTTTGTCCACCATCTGTGTAGAGGAAACTCAATGGCGACTGAACACCGATGGAAAACCACAGCTGGTATTGATATCAGATCTGAAGGATGAGGCTAAGGCTTGGTTTTCATTTATTGTAGCTCGAGGCATGCCATCGACTCACACATCTGAAGTCACAAAGGACCGAGCTACACTTGTTTATGCCATAGTTACCGGACTCGCGGTAGACCTCGGACGTCTTGTCGAGGCAGCCATCCGGAACTACACTCGTGGACCTCCTACTTCTGGCATGCCATGCCCCTCCCCTATCACATCATTGTGCAAGTATGCGGAAGTTGTCTGGACTCCGGAGAAGAGGCAATTCCACCAAAGGCATTACTCGTGGTCGATCATCCTGACCAGCCACAATCAGACGGATGGCACAACCACAACCTAGCAGCAGCCATCTTCCTGAACCATCATCATTTGCTGCTACAGTGCCTACATCGATCACTATGGAATACCTCCACCATGAATTACAGGAGATACGGCATGAACAAAGGGAAATCCGATGGGGCAACCAGCTAATGTATTAACAAAACATGGAGTTCATGCAATATCAAGCTGCATGGAACTCTGCTTTGGCAGAGGGTTTCCCTACCATCCCATTCCCGCCACAGCCTACATTTCCTCCTCTCCAGCCATGCCAGCCAGAGGAACCATACTACCCAGACCCACCACCAGAGCAGGTCGATGAGGACGACGATCACTGACGATAGTCATCGAGGTATGTGTTTTGCTACTGCACTTATTGTTTTCTGTACATTGCGGGCAATGCACTGTCTTTACTGATTGCTGTTGTTCTCTTGCTACTACTTTTCTTGCATGATATTTTATCGGGTGGTACGAAGTCGTTCTTGAGCATATTAAATTTAATTGTTTGTGAAAAATGAGTTCTTCGTTAAGAAATACATGAATTAAACTTGCAATTGTACTACATGATGAAAATAATCTTCATCTCAATTAGAGTTTTGAAAATTTTTGACTTGTTAGTGAATATCTTGGGTTGAGTTAATATGTCAAAATTGAGGAACATTTTGATGCACGTTTGAGTCATGATTGAGTGGAATATATATAGGAAAGTGAAAAAATTCTGTTAACTATGATTTGTCTTGAGCATCTTAGAGCACTCTAGAATCTATTTGAGGGCACTTTGAGGTGAAATTTTATAATTATGAACTTGAGTTAGATATGATTTAGGCGATCCTTGGAACGTTTGAGCCTTTCGAGCATACCTTGTCTATATGTACCACTAGTGTCCCCCTTTGAGCTTAAATGAATAAGAATGGAAATTAGCCCCAATTCAATATTTTTTTGGCAAACTCATTATACCCACATGTTTGAGCCTAAATTGAAAAAAAAAATATCCTCACCCTCAGGGAGTATAATGATTCTCATTAGATGCACATGAATTGCTATATTTTGATGAGTTTATTGGGAAAATGTTTTTTGATGCATGAGAAAAGAAAAGAATAGAAAAGCCTTGAAAAAAATGACTAAATAAGACCCAAAGTGGCCAAGGCTAAAAGAAAAAGATGAGAAGCTCAATTTTGTGCTAAAAATCTTCTTTGTGCTATCCTATCTTTTATTTGAAGCCAAACACCAAATGCCTGACATTATAAGCTTAAAAAGACCTCCTGATCCAAGTCTAGGGAATAATTACATTAGTGGAGAAGTGCTTGAAAAGTAGGCTTATGGAGTGCTTGATAGTAATCTTGACTTTGAGTTTACTCGCAGAATTCGATCTTAAAGATATGTATGAAACTTAAGATTGACAATAGCACACACGCACGTTCCAATTTTGCAATGTATTTCTTGGCATAGGAGAAAACACTTCTTGTTGATTTTTGGATTGACTCTTGTTGAAGTGTTAGTGGGATTTCTGAGCTGTTAAATTAATTCTTTTAAAATATTGATGATAAACTCTACATTTGGATCTCATTGCTTGCTCGAGGACGATCAATTCTAAGTTTGGGGGAGTTGATAAGTGTGAATTTTACACTTATTTTGTTGTGTTTTCGTATTGATTTCCGTGTTGATTCCTGTATGATTTTATGTTTTTTGGTATATATTTGTATATTTCAGGAATCTAGGTCCAAGGGAATAAAAGTGGAGGAAACAAGCTAAAAATATTGAAAAACGGACCAAACCAAACGAAGATACTAAAGTGAAGTCTCGCGATCAATCAGCATGGAACGAAGATCGATCGCCGCGAAGAGTTTTAAGGAAAAAAAAGACTTTCCATGTTTGGAAAAAAGTGGACTCCTTCCTACTCGGATTTGCCCTATTTATCAGACCTAAGGACAAAAATTAAAGGGCTTTTGCACAATTTTTCTGAACCCTAAGAGCAACCACTCCTTAATCCCAAAGAGGAGAATCATACCACAATTCATTGAAGAGCAAGAGCAACGCGAGGAACGGAAGAACGGAGTGACGCACGGAGTGACATCCTCGTTATCATAGTATTTCTGAACTTAGTTATTTTAAATTTCAGATTTTGATGTTGAATTTGTTTAAAGACCTATTTTTGCATTATAATTTGATTATGGTTGTTGGCTAATTTTGTTTATCAAGACACAGGGGATCCCATGTTTGTTAATTAAAGGTTTTGATTCGATTTCCATGATCTTTGTGCATAATTTATATTTTTAATGCTTGTAAAAGATTAGCTACCTTTTGCATGATTTTGGTAATCGTGATTGAATTGACCATAGAAGATTACGATACGACATAGTAAATTAGGCCGTGGGTTTTAGGTTGAGAATGACCAAGTAAAATCTAGCACACGTATGATAGCAATAGATTTACCAAAATCGAAGGCTAGTAGTTTTCACAAAGCGTTGTTCAGTATTAATCATTTAATAAAGACACGGGAGTGGTTTATTGTAGATTAATGCTAGACTTGTTATAACAGGACCAAGGTATAACGAATGAAATAGGAAAACTCGTCACCCTAGAACATAGAATTTTGAATCTTAGTTAATAGACAACTTTTGGGGGATTACATGGGTGAACCGACGTCTTGATAATTCGTTTATAATATTTCTTCAATTATCCATTGTTGCTCTTTAGGTTGATTTTGGTGTTTAAGTAAATTTAGGTTGATAATCATTTCATAATCGTCGGTTAAATATAGTTAATCTAATCGAACGTGGTACTTATTTTCTAATCCTTGTGGGTACGACATCCCTACTTTTTAATCACTATTCTAAAACTTGACACCGTGCACTTGCGGTATAGAATCGATACACTGGAATTAATTGCTTAAAGTAAAAGCGATCAAAAGCTTTCCTCTACTCGCGCGCAACTGTCAGCTCTTGTGATATCCCTGAAATTAATCATGTGCTTTATGGTTTCTAATAATAATTATGGTGTTATGATTATTATTATGGTTGAGAAATGTTAGTTATGCGGTGGGCATGAGCTGGTAATACATTTTAGGGTGCATGTGATGATAGTGGGGAAATGGTGATTTGGCATGATTTATCGGGCTTTGTTCTAGTGATGTAAAAAAAGCATGTTAATATTGTTGTGCATTTTATTGAGTAAATGCTTTACAATATCATGTTGAGATATTTTACTACATCATGCTAATTAATTGGGTACCATTTTAATTAAACCACACACCTTTTTATACCCCCACCCCTTTATTCACTCTTATCTCCGCATCTCTCTCTATCACTCAAACCCTTTCCCCCAAACCCACAAAAATCGATCAAAATGAGGGAGAAGAGAGGAACTTTGGGAAAGCTTGTAGTCTTGATTCTTGCAAGGAATTTGAAGGTTCAAGTGGTATGAATCCCTCCTTGTATTGTTTAAATATGTTTTGAAGTGAAATGGGTTTGTGTATTTGGGGATAAAAAGGGTTTGATTTTGTAATATGGTGATTTTTGTTGGGTTTTGGATTTTGTGTTGCTACTGGTGTTGTTATAGTGTAATATTGGTGTATTTGATGTATTGGTTTGGAAGGAGTTGGGATTTTAAGTGTTGTGAGAAAAGGGGATAAAAATGGTGAAAATCGCGTTTACAGGGCAGGCGATCTATCTTTGCGAATTAGCGATCGATCGCCTCGAGCCAGGGAGTTTTGGCGACCGATTGCTAAGTCGGAGCGATCGATCGCTGAGGCTCGCGATCAATCGCTCGAGACTTAGCGATCGATCGCTAGGAGGCAGAAACTGATATCGTTTCAGTAGAGCCTCGCGATCGATCGGTGGCCATTAGCATCGATCGCGAGGCACCAGAAAGTGTTAAATTGGTTATTTTGATGGGATTTTTGGTATTGGACTATTTTTTTATTATAATATTGAGTTGTGCAATTGTGTAGAGCCTTCCCAGATGGCAACACAACGAAGGGGATAAAGTCCAACAGACATCCCGTATTTTGGAAAGGTACGTAGAGAGACGTACGGGCACCAAACGGTAACATGTATTTTAGATACATATTGGATTATGCATTGTGGTTGCATATACATATTGGATTATGCATTGTGGTTGCATATATATATATATATATATATATATATATATATATATATATATATATATATATATATATATATATATATATATGTGTGTGTGTTGAATGCTTGGAGCACATCCCATGCGTCGTTGTTATATTCGAGTGATGATTTTCAATGCTTTGCCGCTGTCATTTGAAGTGATGATAGAATATTTGCCGCTGTTATATCGTAGCGAGGAAGGAATATTTGTCGCTAATATGTTGAAGCAATGGTACATGTCGCTGTCACATTAAAGCGAGGTTATTCGATGTCGCTGATATGTCGAAGCGAGGGGTATTAGTGCCGCGATCATGACAAGCGACGTGCATTAAAATACACTGTTATAAAAAGACTAGGGATTGGTTATTGGTATTTATGGAATGGTTATATGTCATGACATTTGTGGAACCGTAATATAATCCATTGATTATGATTATGAGTTGTGGTACAGGGACAACCAAAGGGAGCGTTTTAAATGCATTGGAATACGTGAAGTGCTTTGTGTTTAAGGTTTATGCATTTACTCATTATAATCATATTGTTGTGAACATGGATTATTATATGCTCATGGTTTGGGGTTGTTCATGTAGGTGCATTTTGGCAAGGAGAGCTAAGGTCAGGGTTCATGCAGTGAGCTGTGTGAGGAGTGCTACTGGTATAGCAAGATAGGAATTATTTTGTATAGTTTCTACACAGGGTAGAGTAAATCTATAGACTTACATTCATTTTGTTGGGAATGTAATTAATTCCTTTTTGGAAATTTTATTTGGCATTGTAATCCTTAAGCTCAAGGCATCAACATGAACCCTTATACTCTAATGAATGCATGTTTAGCTCTCTTAAATGCACTTAATCCACACTTAAGGTAGCGAGGCCTTACATTAGTGGTATCAGAGCAGTGGTTAGAGAACCCAGGGATGAACGAAGGGTAGACTTAGTGAACAAGTTGGCTAGGTGTTCACTTATGAGCATGTTTATGCATATGGTGCATATTTGAGTATATATTTGTTATCTAACATGCCTATTGTTATTCATGTTAACTAACGGTGTATTTCATGAATTGTTTATGGTTTTGGTTTATTGTTGTTAACCCCTGTATTACAGCATGTCAGCCAGGAATTTTGAACACCTCAATGAGGAGGTGGGTGAGGCATTTAGTGTGAATGCGGGTATTGCTCAGACTAGCCCTCTACCACCACCGGCTGTGGGCAAAGAACCTTTGGTACAGTTGTTACTACCCGGGGAGCTGAGTCTGACACTGTTTTTGACTTTCCATCCGCCCCTCTTTGAGGGAACTGAGACAGGGGAAGAAGCAGAGGAATGGTTAGAGAGGATTGAGCAGATCTTCGTTTCGACACCGTGTGCCAAGACTGCTTGGTTGAGACTAGCGGAGTTCCAGCTGGCTAAGAAATCTTCCATGTGGTGGAAGACAACAGTGATGGAGTTGAGAGCTCAATGAGTACTGATTGATTGGAGTTTGTTCAGGACTCGATTTTTGGGTCGATATTTCTCGGCAGTGGCGAGACAACTGAAGGAAGACGAGTTCACCAACTTGAAACAGGGCAACATGACTGTTTTGGACTATGCTCTTCAGTATTCATCACTCTTGAGGTATGTCCCTCACATTGCTATCAATGGACATGCCAAGATGATGCACTTCTGAAAGGACTTGAGGCTGGAGCTGTTTGATAGGGTCATTTCAAATAACCCCAGCTCCTTTGATGATACTCTGACTAGAGCGGACATAGCAGAGATTGGGGTGAGTGCTTACAAAGATGTGGTACCCCTGGATATGCCACCACAGAGACCGGCATCTGACAGTTTGAGACCACGAGGGGAACAATTTAAGCCTCGTGGGGCTTCTTCATTTTCCAGATTCAGTGGGAAGCGATCTAATAACCGGAAGCCGGGAGATCGAAGGGATAATGCACCCACTAACCAGGGATCAACACAAGCGAGTAGGACAGGGGAAACAAGATGCGATAATTGTGGAGGACCACACTTGGCTCGTGACTGCTCGACTTGTTATAGTTGTGGCAAGTTGGGCCACATTGCTCGGCATTGTCCTACCTGAGGAGGACAGTCAGACTTCATGTCGAACAGATCGAGATTTGATGACACGGCATTACATCAGAGGCAACAGAATATGCCTCGACCATCGGGAGATCATACAGTGGGACCACCTCAGGGGCACGTGTATGCACTGACTAGAGAGCAGGCTGAGGCAGTCCCAGAGGAGGTGATTGCGGGTAAGTGCTATTCATTTACGCACCTCGCTTTTATTTTGATAGATACAGGTGCATCCCACTCTTTTATATCTACGGATTTTGTGGAAAGACATCATATGTGCCCGTCTCCGTTGCCCACGCCTCTTATGGTCTCGACACCCAGCGGAAGGAATGTGATTGCTGATCAGGTATTATCTGACTCCCTCGTTTATTTTGAGGGCAATGATCTGAAGGCATTTTTGATTGTACTGGGTATGACGGGCTTTGATTGCATTGTGGGCATCGATGTACTGAACAGATATCAGACAGTGGTTGATTGCCGGCAGAGAACATTCCGCTTCCTATCTGATCAGAGGATTCAATGGATATTTTATGGAAGTGGCTCTCGTCCAAAAATTCCGTTAGTATCGGCTATCAAAATGTCACGACAATTGGAACGTGGACATACGGGTTATCTCATCTATGCCATTGTGTTGCGGGATAGAAGGAAGAGCAGAGAATTGAGGAGATACCCGTGGTTGCGGAATTTGCCGATGTGTTTCCGGAAGAAATTCCAGGCTTTCCGCCAAGTAGGGAAGTTGAGTTTGGAATTGAGTTATTATCAGGGACATCCGCTATTTCCCGTGCACCAGCGGAGTTGAGGGAACTGAAGGTGCAATTACAGGAACTCCTTGACAAGGGATGCATACGTCCTAGTGTATCGCCTTGGGGTGCACCGGTCTTGTTTGTGAAGAAAAAGGATAGTTCGATGCACTTGTGCATTGATTACGGACAATTGAATAAAGCGACGGTACCCTCTTCCGCGGATTGATGATCTGTTTGATCAGTTGCAGGGCACGAAGCTCTATAGCAAGATTGATTTGAGATCTGGGTACCATCAGATATGGGTTAGAGAGGAGGATGTTCAGAAGATTGCATTTCGTACTCGGTATGGGCACAACGAGTTCTTGGTTATGTTGTTCAGCGTATCTGGATCAGTTTGTTATAGTCTTTATTGATGACATCCTCATATATTCTAGGAGAGAAGAGGAGCACGTGAAACATTTGCGTACAATGCTTCAGATTCTCCGAGATAATCAGTTGTTTGACAAGCTCAGTAAATGCGAGTTTTGGTTGGACAGTGTGGTGTTTCTGGGGCATGTGATCTCCAGAGATGGGATATCAATGGATCCCAGGAAGGTAGAGGCAGTAATGGAATGGTCTGCGCTTACCTCTGTACCCGAGATTCGGAGTTTTCTTGGCTTGGCCGGATATTATCGACGCTTTGTCGAGCGATTATCAAAAATTGCTAAGCCGTTGACGTAGCTGACTCATAAGGGAGTACCATTTTATTGGTCTGAGGCTTGCGAGCGGAGCTTCCAAGAGTTGAAGCATCGGTTGACGACTGCACCCGTGTTGGTGATTCACATGGAGAACGAGAGGTTCGTTCTTTATACTCAATATAATGAGTCTAATTTAAAGCATATCCCCTTTAATGTCTCTCAACTTTAATTCCTAAAATAGTATCTACTTCATTTAAGTCTTTCATCTTAAATACTGAAGTCGGATACCTTTTAGTTTCTTCAATACCATTCATGTTGGTACTAACAATTAGCAAGTCATCAACATAGAGACATAAGATTACTCCATATTCCTTGGTCATCTTGCAATAAATGCATTATCAGCACTGTTATGTCTAAAACCATTTGCTAAGATTGCCACATCAAATTTCTTGTGCCACTGTTTTGGTGCTTGCTTTAAACCATAAAGGGACTTAACTAATTTGCATACTTTATTTTCATTTCAAGGAAGCACAAAACCCTCGGGTTGCTCCATGTATACTTCCTCGGTTAAGTCTCCATTTAGAAATGCAGTTTTAACATCCATGTAAGGCCTCGCTATTTTAAGTGTGGATTAAGTGCATTAAGAGAGCTAAACATGCATTAATCAGAGTATAAGGGTTCATGTTGATGCCTCGAGCTTAAGGATTACAGTGCCAAAATAAAACTTCCAAAAAAGAATTAGTTACATTCCCACAAAATGAATGTAAAGGCTATAGATTTACTCTACCCTATGTAGAAACTATACAAAAGAATTCATTTTCTGCTATACCAGTAGCACTCCTCACACAGCTCACTGCATCAACCCTGCCTTAGCCCTCCATGCCAAAAGCTCCTACAGAAACAACCCCATACCATGAGCATATAATAAACCATATTCACCACAATCTGATTAGAATGTATAAATGCATAAACCGTAATACAAAGAACTTCATGTATCCAATGCATTTAAAACGCTCCCTTTTGGTTGTCCCTGTATCACAACTTATATCACAATCATCAGATTATAAACAGTTCCATAAATGTCATGACTTATATCCATTCCATCAATACCAATAACCAATCATAGTCTTGTTATAGCATTGTATTTTAATGCACATCGCTTTGTCATGACCGTGGCACTAATACCCCTCGCTTCGTCATATCAGCGGCATCAAATAACCTCGCTTTAATGTGACAGCGGCATTTACCATCACTTCAACATATTAGTGGCAAATATTCTTTACTCGATATGATATGACAGCGGCAAGTATTCTCTCATCGCTTCAAATGACAGCGGCAAAGCATTAAAATCATCACTCGAATATAACAACGACTATCCATAATATGCACCAATCATCCAATATATATATGCAACCACAATGTATAATCCAAAATGTACAAATACATTTTACCGTTTGGTGCATGTACGTCTCTCTACACAATTGCACAACTCAATATTAGAAGCCAAATCATAATCCATTATCAAAAATCCTAGAAAATAACAAAAAATCCCATATTTCGGGTCTCGCAATCGATCGCCCAATTGCGCCGATCGATCGCGAGACTCCCGAGCCTCAATGCTCAAAATTCGCCACTCCGCGATCGATCGCTGAATACTTGCCGATCGATCGCGGACTTCGCCAATCAATCATGCAAACTCACGATCGATCGCAGAAAGTTTCTGCCTGCGCACCATGATGCTCGCGATTGATCGGTAAAACGCGATGATCGATCGCGGATGCCTGTAAGTGCGATTTTCGCCATTTCGTGCATTTCCTCCTTCCCAACCCATAATAGTCGAACAACCTCACACCCCAACCATCCAATACAACCAAAACTACCATATACATCATAAAACACATCAATATCAACAAAACTCAAACATCAACACATAAAACACCATATATCATATCAATCCCCTTTTTCCCCCAAATACACAAACCCATAAATTCATTTAAACATGATCAACACCTAGCAATGAAGGTTTCTTACCACTTAGACTCAAAATCCTAGCCAGATTTAAGCAATACAAGCTTCCAAGCTTATTCTCCTCTTCCTCTTGCTTGATCGATAAAATGGGGGGGGTGGGGGTGGGGGTGGAGGAGATTGAGTGATATAGTTGTGTGGTGGGGAATGAAGGGAAAAAGGGTAGGGTGTAGGATTTTATTAAAAAGGGGATTAATAAAATGATGTCCACGTATTTAGCATGATGTAGTAAAATATCCCAACATGATATTTTAAAAGCATTTGTCGAAAATGCACCATAATCACAATTAAACATGTTTTTTTCTATAACACTAGAATAAAGCCCAATATATCATGCCAAAATTACACCAATCCCCACAATGCATCACATGCACCCTGAAATGTATAACTAGTTCATGCACACCGCAAAATTATACATTTCTCAACCATAATAATAATCACACCATAATTATTACCAAAAGCCATAATCATAGGCTTAATTTCAGGGATATCACAATCCATTTGATGGATATATAATTTATATATTGAAACAAGTGCAAATAACACTCTTATGGATGTTGTTCTTACAACAGGAGCGTAGGTATCAAAATAATCTATTCATACTTTTTGTGTGAATCCTTTAGCTACTAACCTTGCCTTGAAAGTTTGTATAGAACCATCGGTTCCATATTTCTTTCTAAACACCCATTTGCACCCGATTGCCTTAGAACCAGTTGGAAGATCTACTAAAACCCATGTGTTATTTGACATTATTGAGTTCATCTCATCATTTACTGCTTCTTGCCAAAAAGCAGCATCTCTAGAAGAAAGAGCTTCTCTAAAAGTTTTAGGATCAGTATCAATATTGAGTACCATAGGTGTAACTTCTATTACTTTTTCTCTAGTAGCTTCGACCAAAAAAGTGATAGAATCTGATGAAATAAAATCAGAGCTCAAGTGTTTCTCTATTCTTGCATGTTGACTTCTTCTTAGTTCACTTGGTTCATTAACTTGTTTTCTTTTTTCACCTACCCCCACATCAACAATAATTTTTGAATTATCTTGCTATCAACTTTAGATTCCACTACACTTTTATCTTCAAAATATTCAACATGTATAGATTCTATGATTACATTAGTTTCTAAGTTTAATAACCTATATGCTTTTGAATTTTGTGCATAGCCAACAAACACACTTTTTATTCCTCTTGGTCCCAACTTAGTTTTATGGGGATCTTGAACTTTATAAAAAGCTATACACCCCCACAGTTTAAAATAACTTAAGTTAGGTTTTCTACCATTATTCCAAAGTTCATAAGGAGAAGCATGAAACTTTTTAAATGGTACCCTATTGT
The DNA here is from genome assembly GCA_907163345.1 of Haberlea rhodopensis. Classification (NCBI taxonomy): domain Eukaryota; kingdom Viridiplantae; phylum Streptophyta; class Magnoliopsida; order Lamiales; family Gesneriaceae; genus Haberlea; species Haberlea rhodopensis. The sequence goes on along the minus strand of CAJQUN010000122.1, from coordinate 1,304,730 downwards.
AAATGTGACATGCTGTCAACAATGCTTCATCCCATAAATATAAGGGTAACTTTGCATTTGTAAGCATTGAATTTACCATATCTACCAAGGATCTATTTTTTTTTTTTTGGCTATCCCATTTTGTTGGGGAGTATAGGGGGCTGTTCTTTGGTGAATAATTCCATTACCTTCACAAAATTTATTAAATATCTCAGAAAAGTATTCTCCTCCCCTATCACTATGAAGCATTTTAATCTTTTTCTCTTTCTGATTTTCAACTTCAGATTTGAATTCTTTAAAGTTATCAAATGCTTCGTCCTTGGTTCTAATTAGATATACATAAGTATATCTCGAATGGTCATCAATAAAAGTGATAAAATATTGTCTTTCACCTCTTGTTAAATGACCATTTAATTCGCATACATAGGAATGCACAAGTTCAAGTAACTCACTGCTTCTTTCAAATTTAGAAAATGGTTTCTTTGTCATCTTGGCTTCAACACAAATTTCACATTTTTTATTATTTTCATTCTTGCAATTAATGTAAATGATAAGTGTATTTTATACACTTATATTTCTTCTTATTTTGGCATGGTTTAGCGCTAGTTTTCGATCAGAATTACACTTTTGGTTTTGTTTTGTTTTGTTTTGTAGGAATCCAGGTAATTACATGTTTTGTGAACTAAAAGGGTGCAAATGGCGGAAAGAAAGGATGAATTGAAGTCAAAAATCTACACTTATCATCAAAGCATCTGGCGTAATTTCGCCTGATTCAGGCGTAAAGACGCCTAAGCCACGGCAAATCATATTTTGAAGGATTTCATGAGGTGTAACTACGCCTCATTTGGGCGTAACTACGCCTAAGCTATGGCTTTGAACTTTTATTCAGGCGTAAAGACGCCACTTTGGAGGCGTAATTACGCCAGTCACGCGGGAAGCCACACTTTTTGACACATCGACAGGCGTAAAGACGCCACTTTGGAGGCGTCATTACGCCACAAGTATTTTGGAAATTTTGGGCTTCTTTCCTTGTTTGATGCACGGGATTTTAAAGAGGAATTTACCAAGGCACAAGGGATTCATTCAGTCATAGACATTAAAAGGGAGAGAGGAGGCTAGGGTTGAAGAAGAAGAAGAAAATAACGACGACGGCTCGGAGCAAAAACGTAGAGAACATACGTAGAAGAGCGACCGAGAGCTAGTGAAAGGGGAGAGATCGATTGAGGTGGCGCGCTTACACTGAAGGGTAGAGATTTTGACGACGGAGAAGACGACGGCGACTACCGGGGACGGAGGGCAATCATCCAATTCGTTTGATTATCTCTTCCTTTATGTTTATGATGATTAAGAACATGTCTATGTGTTTATTTAATGTATTCATGAACTAATTTATTATTCTAGAGTTAGACGGATATTGACTTGAACCTGTGTCGTTGATTATTGATTGAATATATTTTGGTTTTTCGTTTGGTTTATTTGTGATTCCTGATTTGAATGCGTTTCAATTAATTGATCACTAGTTGATTCGTCATATTATTTAGAATCTATCACTCGGGAGAGGGGGTTTTGAATAGGACCGTAGGAATTTACGTCGTTGGAAGTTTATATAGTCGGGAGACATATAACTCCAACGAAGCCATAGAACGAATCTAGTACTATTGAAATTGTTTAATAATTGCTCTTAGGTGGGCACATCAAGATGATTGTTGAATGATTATTTCTATTTAACACTCGGGAGAGGTAATAGATAACATAGGATTCGTGGTTAATAAATTAGAAGAACACGACATAGTGGATGGCTGAGTGAAGTCGAACCTATAGAATCCGTTCTCATTGATTTTCTCCACTTAAATATTCATATTGCTATTATTATTTTATGTTAGTAGATTAGTTTAATAATATTGCTATCGATTGTCTAAATAAAGTCGAGACTATTCTAATTACAGTACTTGGTGTAACTTAATTTTCAATCCCTGTGGGTTCGACATCCGTATTTTAAAATTCTATACTAAAACTTGACACCGTACACTTGCGGTACGTTTTACACCCATCAGTAACCATGTTTAGACATGTATCGCAAATAACTAAATTTAAATGCCCTAGTCTAGCATGCCATAAAAAATTAGAAGAGTCAACAACATAAACAATAGGAGTTTAAACATGCCATCGCTGGAGTATCCCTTTTCGATGAACACTCCATTCTTAGTTACAATAACTTTATCAGCCTCAAGAACAATCTTAAAGCCACTCTTACACAACAAGGTAGCAGAAATCAGGTTCTTCCTAAGGTCAGATACATGAAAAACATTAACAAGGGTAAGCTTCTTTCCGGAAGTGAAATTTAGATCCACGCTTCCCTTTCCAGCAACCTTTGCAGTAACATGGTTCCCCATAAGCACTTCTTCGGACTCAATTGACTCATTGTATACTTTGAAAAGAGCCTTGTTGTTACAAACATGAATGGTAGCACCAGAATCAAGCCACCAATCCTTTGTAACAACCACAGAAGCAAAGTAAATTTATGTGATCATCCCGTGTGAAGCCTCGAGACCATTGCAATAAGTTCTTTATTTTCAGTTTCAAACAGATTCGTCCTATTTGAATTGAAAGAACCAACAATTTTGTTCTTTCTGTACTTGCACTCTTTTATGTAGTGATCTTTTATTCCACAATGGAAACAGGAACGATTCTTTTTGAAATTATTGTTGCCATTGATTTTCTTGAAGTTATTTTTCTTCACTTTAAGACCTTTTGAAACACTACTAGAGGTTCCAATTCCTGCACCATCAGAAATATGGTTCACCTTTGAACCCAAGATCATTTCATCTCTTGTACGATTTTCGCATTCTATTTGCATATGGGTAATGAACTGTTCAATGCTACAATTTTCTGTTGAATGCAAAATTTTCCTTCGAAAGTTATTCCAAGTAGGAGGAAGCTTAGATAGTATTGCTCCTACTTGAGTTGCATCAGGAATATTAGTCTGTAATTCATTCATTTGGGAAACAAGAACCTTCAATTCGAACTTGCTCCATTACTGGCATGTTTTCAGAAAAGATTTTAATGCAAGGAATCTGTCTGTACCTTTCTTTAGATATTTATATTTAGATTCAAGTGCAATCCATACTTCCTTGGGTGTCTTATATTTTCGATATACGTCATACAGTCTACTTGTCAAGGAATTCAGAATGTGACCTCTGCACAACATCTCATCAGTATCACGCTTTGCTTTGTCAAGACGTTTTTTGGCCTTTTGTTAATCAGTATCGTCTGGTCCTGGTTATGGAATTGGCTGCAAGTTCGAATATAGAAGATAGATCAGATTCAGTGATGTTAGAAGCCATGACATCCTATCTTGCCACCTTGGATAGTTCGTTCCATCAAAACGGTCGAGTTTCATGGATTCATTCTCTCGAAACTTTAAGTTCACACTTGGATTCAATTCTGCCTCAATTAGGATATTGTTTATCGATTGTTAGAAAAAAATAATTGAAGATAGAATACAATAGCATTGAGGCGTGAGAATCACTATCCGATAAACAATATTTCCACACTATAGAAAAATGTTTCACAGGATACAACAAGGCAAGAGAACTCTTATGAGAAAATAATAAAATTTGTGAAGTGAGAAGTTCTTCATTTTTCTTCTATTTATAGAATGAAGATGTCTTTTTTAAAAAAGTCACAACTATTCGAAATAAACAATCACAACCATTTGAAGTGAATCAATGATGCCCGGGGATTAAGGGTGTTAATCCCGGTGTGGTAGTAATCCTTAATGGATTTTAATTGTGGCAATTATGAATTAAATGCGGTTTGGGACTCCCGGGAATTTTAAATCCGGTCGTTGGATCCAAGGGATGAGATTGTATTCTCATCGTGGTGATAACCTTGGAATTTGGTTTGCGGTGGGATCTGGGGTCCGGAGTACTTTGTACTTTGTACTGGGGCTGGTAATGGAATTTGAGTTGGAGAGATAATTATTGAAAATAGATTATTTTAATGAATCATGGTGTATTTGTGGAGGTATTGGTATTTTGTAGTTTTGGTACTATATATACCAAGTGGACTCGGTGTTCGATCATTTTGGATCTCATTTCTCTCACTCTCACCATCGCTCCCCCTTCCCCAAACTCATTTCCCTTCCCTATTTTCCCCCTTGATGAAAAGTCGATGGAGCCTCGACTTGGGAGCCAATTTTCTCAAAGATGATAAGGTATTATCCATCCCCTCGCATTTATCTTCGATTTGATAGTTCTACTGTGGTGTTTGGGAAGGATTTGAGTTGGGTTTAAGAAATTGGTTTTTAAAGATTTTTGGGTTGTTGTAAGGGTTGATTTATAGCCCTTGTTAAGGATTTATGTTGTATGAGGTGTGAGCTTTGTTGTTGGGGAAGATTTTGCAAGAAAAAACGTCATTTTTGGCTGTTGCAAGGTCGAGGCGATCGATCCCTAGGGCGAGGCGGTCGATCGCCGCTACGTTGATGAAATGTTCAGGAAGATGAACAGTGAGGCGATCGACTGCCTCAAAGGAAGCGATCGATCACCATGAGGCAGTAGCCAAAAACACTAAGAGGCGATCGATCGCCTGGAAATGGAGCGATCGATGGCCCATGCCAATTTGCGAGGCGATCGATCGCCTGGGATGATGCGATCGATCGCCAGTGCCTGTTTTTGGGGTTTAATTTCGTGTTGAGTGTTCGATGCATGATTCGCCCGGGGTCTTTTAAAATGGTTAATCGTCATGGATGACGATATAATTGGGGTTTGTGAACGTGCTTGGGCGCGTGGTTTCATGCTTGATTTTAATTGTGGAATTATTAATTGTGTTTAGCACATAATTCATCGGTCACTGGGACCAAGGCAATGTTGGATTCGAACTACGGAATTATAAGGTACGTATGATGTTTATCATACGAGCATAGCCCTTTATTATAATTGCAATTGTTGAGTGCATGGTACACTGTATTGCAATAAATGTATATGGAAATGCATGGTATACGATATTAGCAATAAACGGATATTGAAATACATGTTTATGGTAATTGCTACAAATTGATATATATGCATTGGGAATTATATGGTCCCATTTTTGAGCGGGCAATGATTGGGATGTTGTCGCCTTTGAGCGAACATCGGTTATGACGTCACTGCTGTTGAGCATGCGTGAGAATGAAATGCCGCTATTGTAGAGCGAGCAATGAAATAGAACTATGGAACCATAAATGAGATATATGGAATATCTGTAATCATTGTTTAATGATTTGGTATTAGTGATTATGATATCGGTATGTGGCAAATGGATTTGTTAATCAATGTAATGATTAACTAGGCATTTGGGAATTTGATGGTTTCAGTTATTTTGAGAACAGGGACAGTACAAGGAATCCGGGATGAGGATGATACCATCCAGGGAGCATCTTTTATATTTCATAGCATTTACATTTTTGTAAATTATGAATTGTATTATTGTGATTATTGGATTTGGGATATCGGTAAGCTCACCCCGTGTGGGGGCTGTCTCTGTTGGGGCAGGTAATTAGGTACATCGATGGCTTTGGAGTTGAGCTCGAGCTATGGAATGGAGGTGCTTCCACGGATCGAAGTACCAGTAACGGTATTGAGCACCGTGTCTTATACATTTGATACACACATACTTATTTGATGCTCGCATGTGAGCACTATTATGTGTATATGGTATGTATAAAAAGGCAAGGGCCTTTCTCTCTTCATTTATGAGTTGCATGCATAGCATTTACAGTTTTGTAAATTATGAATTGTATTATTGTGATTATTGGATTTGGGATATCGGTATGCTCACCTCGTGTGGGGGCTGTCTCTGTTGGGGCAGGTAATTAGGTACATCGATGGCTTTGGAGTTGAGCTCGAGCTATGGAATGGAGGTGCTTCCAGGGATCAAAGTACCAGTAACGGTATTGAGCACCGTGTTTTATACATTTGATACGCACATACTTATTTGATGCTCGCATGTGAGCACTATTATATGTATATGGTATGTATAAAAAGGCAAGGGCATTTCTCTCTTCATTTATGAGTTGCATGCAATTATTTATGGAATTGCTAAATGAACTGAGAACTTATTAGTGTATTATAGTGGTGCATGATATGTAAGTGGACTTGGTTGGGGGAAACTAGACATTATATGGAATAATATAAAGAATTTTATTATTGGCATGAATTGCTATGATGACAAGTGGGTTTTCCCCTACATATATGATTACATGCACTAAATGCTTGGGTTAATACACTAATAATGGGATAAGGGCACTGGGGTCCTTACATTAGTGGTATCAGAGCACTGGTTTGCTCTTTGGGCTGTTGAGGGCCTATGATCATATTGATGGAAATGAGTAGCACATAATTATGCTGATGGCAGTTAGTGTTGTGTGACACAACTATTTTGCTTATGTGCGTTTATGATATGTGATCATAGTGGAATCATTATATGTCATGACATCTATGGAATCATAATATAATCTGTTGATTATGATTGTGAGTTGTGGAACAGGGACAACCAAAGGGAGCACTTTGAAATGCATTGGGATACAAGAAGTACTTTGTACTCATGGTTTATGCATTTACTCATTATAATCATATTGTGGTGAATATGGATTATTATATGCTGCACGGTTTGGGATTGTTCCTGTAGGGACACTATGACATGAAGGGCTAAGGCCAGGGTTGAAAGACACGAAACGGTAACCTGCATTTTATATACATCATGGATTATGCATTGTGGTTGCACGTATATTGTTAGTGATGATTTTAATGCTTTGACGCTAAATGTTGAAGGGAGGGTATTGCCGCATGTCACATTTGAGCGAGGTGCATTAAAATACATTCATTGTGGTTGTATATATTGGAGTGATGATTTTAATGCTTTGCCGCTAAATGTTGAAGCGAGGGTATTGCCGCATATCACATTTGAAGCGAGGTGCATTAAAATACACTCATGGTATTGTATATTGGGATATGGAATATGCATTGTGTTGCAGGTATAGATGGAATGCTTGGTGAATATCCCATGAGTCGTTGTTATGGATGAGTGATGATTTTAAATGCTTTGCCGCTGTCACTTGACGCGATGACTAGAATACTTGCCGCTGTCATATCGTAGCGAGGAAAGAATATTTGCCGCCAAATGTTGAAGCTAGGGTATTGCCGCATGCCTCATTTGAGCGAGGTTATTCGATGCCGCTGCTATGTCGAAGCGAGGGGTATTAGTGTCGCGGTCATGATAAGCGAGGTGCATTAAAATACACTACTATAACAAGACTAGGGATCGGCTATTCTATTGGCGATGGTTTATGCCGTCGGGTATTCATAGCGATGGTTCATTCCGCTATTCAATTGGCGATGGTTTATGCCACCGGGTATTCATAGTGATGGTTCATTCCGCTATTCTATTGGCGATGGTTTATGCCGACGGGTATTCATAGCGATGGTTCATTCCGCCTATTCTATTGGCGATGGTTTATGCCGCCAGGTATTCATAGCGATGGTTCATTCCGCTATTCTATTGGCGATGGCATATGCCGCCAGGTATTATATAGCGATGGATCATTTCGCTACATCTACTGGCGATGATTCATACCGCCGGATATCTATAAGCGATGTTTTATGTCGCTGACTCTATGGCGAGGGATCATGCCGCTGATTCTATAGCGATGGGTTATACCGCTATGTACGTAGCACTGGATTACGCCACCTATGAGCGATGGGTGCTGCTTGCGTACCACTGTTGAATGATGGATACAGGTATACCGCTATCTTGTTAGCGATGATGTATGGTATATTACTGTTTTATTAGCATTATTGTGGATGACATGCGTTGATATACATATACTGTCACGCATTTGACGATGAGATTATGCATGTCGTGTGTCGACATGTACCGTCACGAGTTGACGATGTTATTTTGGATGTCATATGTTGATGGGTACCGTCACGGGATGACGATGACTTAGTGGATGTTCTATGTAGACGCGTAGCGTCGTTTCGATGAAGAGTACATTATGTATATGTATTTGGTCATATGGTTTGAGTGCCAATGGTGAGCACATGGTAGTGTCTGGGTCACTAGTTGACGAGACCATTATGCCGAGCAGGTTGCTCGATGAATTATTGGTTGCGCCGTACAGGAAGTGTACCGCATCACATATACAGGAAGTGTACCGCATCACATATTTGGTAAATATTTTACGAGTAGTGGTACCTTTGGGTATACTCGTTGGAAGGGCTTTGGCCAAGTGACTTGTAATAGGAGTAGTTATTGAGGAAACTACTTGCTTATACCGAGGTGACATGTAGTGGACATGATCACACCCACCCCTGAGGGTGTGGAATAAATCCTACGGAATTAGGATTGCTTTGTGGTTGAGTAAGAACACCGGGATGTCCGTAGTGCTTGATGTTTTAGAGAAATATTGGGTGATGACCCATTACTCTAATTGGATGTTGCGGTATGGTATACCGAGTGGAACGTATGATACGTTGGTAGACTTGGTATAAGCCTATGGAGGCAGCGATTTGCTAGCCAGATATTGTGGCAATGTTATAGTGTGCTTGTTGTGGCCATTATACTGTACGTTGGGACCGAGTTTGGTGAATCGTATGATGATACGATGAGGACTTATGGTAGACTTGGTAGTCGCCTTGTGGCATAAGGTTCGAGGCAGGAAATATCTCACGGAGACTTTTTACGTCGAATGTTTTGAGGGACTTGTACCGGGACAACTCAATTTTGTTGTGAGTACCAACACGAGTGTCAACAAGTCGTTGTTAGCTCTGGTTGAGCATCCTTGCATATGGAATGCAATGGGGAAATACAATTGGAATTGTGAGATATAGTTAGTGGGGTGACAATACTATATTGATTGTATCTCTTGGAGAGATTTAGATCGTACTGTCATGGAGACGGCTGGTTTTGGTAAAGGGTTGATTGTGAATCAGCCATGGTAAGCATTACTGATGATGGACTGGGTAATGGCTTTATATTTCCGGTAAGACGTACGAGGAGGCGTCTCTGAGAGATGCTCGAGGTTTACGGAGTACTATGGCATTAGTACAGAGCATCATTAGAATGAGTATACGTGGTGTATACGGGTTTCGATTTGGTAATAGTTGCATTGATGCACTATTCTAACCAGTTGTGTATTTCTGGGTTCCGGGATATATTTTGGTATAAATATATCCGAACGGTGGTTCGAGGTTGGAAGGTCATGGATTCATGACACTTTCCTTGTGAGGAAGGCGGTATTGATATACCTACCGGTTGAATCTTTTGGGAGATTCGTTGATTTGGTTTGTGTGGTGTTGATGTTGAAATCACACCCTTTGGTTTTGGTTTGTCAACCATCATTCTCCGTGGAGTGAGAATAATTGAGGATTGACAGTTGAGATTGGGACTTTTGGGTATGATTGGTAATACCCGAGTCGATTGCATTGATTGTGCAGGTGGTATTGGTGCTTAGGCATGTATGCCTGTGTGGGTATACGAATGCCAGCATTTTCTTGGTACTCGTCGAGCATCGGATTTATATGCTTTGATGAATGAATCTCCGGTGAGAGATTGTGGCACCTTGAGATTGGTAACCTCAATGACACGATGTATTCTGAATCGTGAGGTCTGATTGACTCCCTTGAGGAGGTATTGTCGTGTGTTGAGGCCATGGTAAGTCATTTTTGACTAATTTGTTAACGTCCCTGTGTTAGGATTGTTGAATCCTAGGGTAAACGAGGGATGGCCATATGTTGGATTTGTTAGATGTCGTGGTTGACACGTGTGGCGGGAATGCAATTGATTTTCTTGCATGTCCTTTTGGAAACCTGAGACCTTGTAGAGTCTCGATGTTGTGTTTGGACCAAGATGTGATTTCTTGGAACATACGAATGTAGCATCTTTGGAGATGCGTTTTGTGCTGATCGGTGGCTTGTGGGTCGCCCGATCCGAGTTGCAAAGTGTTGCAACTACTCCGTTGATGGAGATGGATTTGGAGAGCGGAGGTAAGTACACTGTAGTGTACTGATGGCTTCCTTGGTAACGATGTATGTTTAACATCGTAGGCTAAATCGTAGAGATATCATTGAGTCGATATCTATTTTGGAATCACGAATGATTCGTTTGATTAGCAGTTATGGTTGACTGACTGCTTTTGAGATGGTTAGCATTGGGGTGTGCTGACGTTCTGTCGCGGTTGTGATGGTTTGGGAGGTTTATCCCATTCCAGGTTTTGGTGCGAGGTCGGTATCCTCGCGGTTGGTGTGTCGTTCATGACATGTTCATGATTCGACGATGTGAATCCGTTTGGATTTTATAATCTCGGCCATACATGGAGTACGTCGTGCAAATTTCGAGGACAAAATTTTATTAGTGGGGATAATTGTGATGCCCGGGGATTAAGGGTGTTAATCCCGGTGTGGTAGTAATCCTTAATGGATTTTAATTGTGGCAATTATGAATTAATTGCGGTTTTGGGACTCCCGGAAATTTTAAATCCTGTTTTTGGAGTCGTTGGATCCAAGGGATGAGATTGTATTCTCACGTGGTGATAACCTTGGAATTTGGTTTTTGGTAGGATCTGGGGTCCGGACTACTTTGTGCTGGGGCTGATAATGGAATTTGAGTTGGAGAGATAATTATTGAAAACAGATGATTTCTAATGAATCATGATGTATTTGTGGAGGTATTGGTATTTTGGAGTTTTGGTAGTATATATACCAAGTGGACTCGGTGTTCGATCATGTTGGATCTCATTGAGAATTATATATGCATTGAGAATTATATGGTGCCGCTTTTGAGCGAGCAATGATTGGATGTTGTCGCCTTTGAGCGAACATCGGTTATGACGTCACTGCTGTTGAGCATGCGTGAGAATGAAATGGCGCTATTGTAGAGCGAGCAATGAAATAGAACTATGGAACCATAAGTGGGATATATGGAATATGTGTAATCATTGTTTAATGATTTGGTATTATTGATTATGATATCGGTATGTGGCAAATGGATTTGTTAATCAATGTAATGATTAACTGGCATTTGGGAATTTGATGGTTTCAGTTATTTTGAGAACAGAGACAGTACATGGAATCCCTAATGAGGATGATACCATCCAGGGAGCATCTTTTATATTTCATAGCATTTACATTTTTGTAAATTATGAATTGTATTATTGTGATTATTGGATTTGGGATATCGGTATGCTCACCCAGTGTGGGGCTGTCTCTGTTGGAACAGGTAATTAGGTACATCGATGGCTTTGGAGTTGAGCTCGAGCTATGGAATGGAGGTGCTTCCAGGGATCGAAGTACCAGTAACGGTATTGAGCAGCGTGTTTTATACATTTGATACACACATACTTATTTGATGCTCGCATGTGAGCACTATTATGTGTATATGGTATGTATAAAAAGGCAAGGGCATTTCTCTCTTCATTTATGAGTTGCATGTAATTATTTATGGAATTGCTAAATGAACTGAGAACATGTTAGTGTATTATAATGGTGCATGATATGTAAGTGGACTTGGTTGGGGGAAACTAGACATTATATGGAATAATGTAAAGAACTTTATTATTGACATGAATTGCTATGATGACAAGTGGATTTTCCCTACATATATGATTACATGCACTAAATGCTTGGGTTAATACACTAATAACGGGATAAGAGCACTGGGGTCCTTACAGAATCATCACAACCATTCAGGATGAATCATCACAACCGTTTAAAGTGAATCATCACAACCATTCGAAATGAATCAATACATCCATTCAAAATTGTTATTAGCAATAGCCACAACTATTCGAATAAAAGTGTCTTTCCAATATGGGATTTCCATATCTCACTTATTCCTTACATATAAATTATACAACATTATCATCTATTTCATCAATTCGTAAAAGACTCAGTTTTATTTGAATATTCATCAATTGGAAATCTAATTCCTCCCTTACCTTATTCCTAGTCAATTAGCCCACACATTCTATTAACTTTTATCAAATTATTAACAAAACAACAATATTTAAGATTAATTCAATGATAGCTTTCGAAACTAGTGAGTGGTGAATCTAAATAACATAAACACAAGTTGTGTGATGTCCGGAATAATTAATAATCATTCATTGGATTTAATTATGGTGTTTATATGATATGTTGAGATTTAATTCTTGGGTATCGAACTTTGGACCAGAGTTGGGATAAATGATTTCGGGATTGAGTTTATAATGTTAATTAAAGTCAAGGAGATTCTTAAATTCTTGGGAATGTCATTTTGGTCCAGATTGGAATAACTAATTCCGGGTTGAATCATAGACTTCATTCTAGACTTTTATAGACTTTAAATGATTATTTTTGAAAATGATTGACTTTTATGAAGATATGTTTCTATTAACTTTTATAGTATTCCATATAGTTATTATAGAAATCAATTACTAGACTTTAATTGAATTCTGTAGATTTTGTAATTTATAATTGATTTCTTTGAACTATCAATTGAACTAAATAATTTTTTTCAATTAAATAAATTTTTTTATCTTTTAGTGTAAATAAATTTTACGTATTTAAAAACTACATCCGTTTGATTAATGTAAAATGATGAATAAATCACAATTTAATTTATAGAAATCAAAATTCAACAAGTCGGTTCAACATGCTTAAGTAAGAAACCGATACTTTTAAAAGACGACAGGGACCAGGTCAAAGAAGAGGTTAACCAATAACTCCTACTTTTCTATTTTTGGAAACGACGATGGGTACGTGTTGACATACGAGTATTGTTGATACATTTATGATGTATATATGTGTGATGGATATATACATATTGTTGAAATATGAGATTGTTGTGAATGATGTTATTGAGACATGTGATTGATGCTGTGAGACATGATGTCGTTGATGCATGAGATAAGGCTGTTATAACGCGTGAGTTGGAGATATAAAGATGTGAGGAGGATCTACTGATATATTGAGCTGAAATGCGATATCATATATACTCCGTTATAACTGGGTGATGAGTTTGGTGTAAGTTATAAGATTCATCGACATAAAATCGTGGAAATTCTCAAGATGGGAGAAATTGAAGCTATGTCGATAAAATTAAATCTTTATCTATTTTATTAGTGAAAGTTCAAATTTTGATTGATTGATACTTTGGTTTGATTGAATTCTGACTATATTTTTTCCAACTATTGAAAATTATTTGATTTTTCTTTATTTCATTAAAATAAAAAATTGTTGTGTTTCAAAAAATTTCGATGAGAAGATTATGGGAAAACATAAGCCAAAGTGTAAAAGCTAATAAATTTACTATTACTGGCGTAAAGAAATAGTTTATACGGTATATCAGAGTATTTTTCAATTAAAAGTCCGTCCAAATCTCTAGGATAAATGGAGGAGATATGTTTACTTTTTAGAGTTGTACCTAGAGCTTCAATGTTTGTATCAAAAAGAATTTCACAAGTCATTAAAAGTCTATTGATATTTGGGTACCTCTAAACTTTTATAGATTTTTTAAAAGTCATGTTTGAATACCACATGACTTTTAAAAACTCTATAAAAGTCTATTTTGAATACCAGTAGACTTATATAGAATATATAAAAATCTAGATTGAATACCAGTAAACTTTTATATAATATATAAAAGTCTATATTGAATACCTCTAGACTTTTAACCTTTTATGAAGTCAATCAGATCCAATACACCCCCTTAATCAAGGGTTAGATTAAAAGAAACACACACCCCATTTCACACACTAAACATCAACCTCCACTCCTCTTCCCCCTCATCAACGTCGTCGCCTCAATCTCATGCCATAGAGAAGATTTCACTCGGTTTTTTATCATAGTTGTGCGAGGTTTGATGCCTTATTGCTCCTTAGTTATTTACCATCCTTGTATTTCGATTTTTACTTCATTATTGGTGCGATTTCAGGTTGTTTTTGGTCCGAAAGTTTCTGTCATTTTAGGACCGGAAATATGCTGTATTTTGGCTCGATTTTTCCTGCTTTGGGTCGAAGATTTACCCTGCTATTTAGCTGATTTGTTGATGTTTTTTCTTCTAAAATTTCTATTGAACTTTGGCTCGATAACAGCTGAATGAAGATCAATCCAAGTCTTCCAAATCAAACCCACTTGTGATTCAATTGGGGAACTTCAAAGAACAAATCTGTTAAATGAAGAGCAACTCTCCAAACCTTTTGGCACATCCTTCAAGATTATATCAGATTCATTATGAAATCATTTGTGTATTTGTTTTCACTCTACTCATTGTATTTGTGAGATAAAATAGAAGAGTGAATACCATTATAACAGTTGGTGATTTATCACAACTGTGAGAGGTCTTTTCATGTGAGACATTAAAGAAAGTGAACTTTGTGATTCTGTGTTGGCTAGGAGTTTAGGTTATTTGTGTAGTATTAGACTAAGTAGGTTGTATACTGAAAAGTGTAAACTAAATCTTCTAGTGTATCCTTCCATGAGCGGGTTATGTCGAGTGTCTTCTGCTCAGTTTTGTAACCGAACTTGATAAAATCTCTCGGTGCAATTATTTCAAGAACACGAGATATTGAAGTTCAAGTTGGCTGAACTCGGGATTGATTGACCACCCACCCCCGGAAACGATCTTAACATTCCATGTCTTTTTTCCAAAAAAAAATTCAAACCATAAATTGAATGACTTTTTTCCAAAGAAAAAATATTTAACGAATATGAATGAGATATAGCATGAACCGTAGTCAAGTGGCATCATCTTTATTAAACATATAGGTCAACCCTACCATATGCATTGTTTTCCTTTACTTTGAAGTTGCCTATATGTACAATTCAAGATATAAATAGCATATAAATATTTCTATTAAATACAAAAAAATGCTCTTTAAATATTGAAAAGAGAGGTAAAGCCTTCAAGTGCACAAAAAATAACATGTATCCACAAATTATTATCTCGGTACAAAAAATAAAGGATTACTAGGTTTATGATATATGATTTTATTTTTGTTAAATTTTTTAGAATATTCCAGTTTGGCAAATTTTCCCCTTAATAGACAATATTACATTGGATAAGTCTTTTTTGATTTTTTTATATAAAAATATTGTTTTAATGTTTATATATTTAACTATTTTGTTTCCGTTTGACAATAATTAGACGACATAGATCATCTTCAAACCCAAAAAAATTTGACATGAATCAACTATATTTGGAATCATTATCATAATTAAACGAAGATTTTTAAATCATTATGGTATATATATATCTATTACATACATACACACATATATACTAGCATATCGACACATACATTGCGTGTGCAAATGATCGAGCTTTCTTTAAACAATAAAATAGGCAAATGATCGAACTTTCTTTAAACAATACAATAGGGATTCAGGATTTAACCGCAAGTGTACAATGTCAAGATTTTTTCCTTTTTGAGACCAGGCATGATAGCTACTCCTGGTAAAGTTGGCAATAATGGCTATATTAAAACATATAAAACTCCCCTATAAAAACATATAGGCATCGCATTCCAATTAGGTATGTAAATATATGGAAAATGATATGTCTCAAACCCCAATGAAAAAATATAAAGTTGAGTGTAAAATGTTTAGGTTTCTAATAAAATCGATAAATAAATTTTTTTTTATTAAAATATGTGTATTTTAAACAAAAGCATAGAGAAAAAGCATTAAAAATTAATTTAATATCAGATAAATTGGGTAAGCCAAAGTGGGTCCCCACTAGGACTGCTTAATGGGTCGGGTCAATCCGGACCCGGCCTAAAATCGGACCGGTTAGCTCGGTTCGGAACCGGAACCGGGCTAACTGGTTCGGAACCGGAACCGGGCTAACTGGTTCTGAACCGGTCCGGACCCGGTAAGATATCGGGCCGGATCGATTCTACCGATCCGGATCTGGTATGTTACCAGTTCTGGACCAAACGCATCCGGTTCCGGGATGAATCGGAACTGGATCCATTATTTTTTCAAAAAAAAAATTTAATTTATTATATATTCGAAATTTTGAAAAAATCGGTTCCGGGTTGGAACCGGCCCAATCCGGAACCAGTTGGATCGGAACCGGATCCGAACCGATTCCTTAACGAATCGGACCGGTTTCAGGATTATCGGAAACCGACCGATTCCGGACCGGATCAACCCTTTAACCACCCCTAGTCCCCACTCAAGAACGTAAGTCCATTAATTAAGTTAGATAACGTATATGGATTATTTATTTATTTTTTGGTAGAATTTTTTTTTTATCTCAATTCACATATTCAATTCTTTATTTCCACATGGGATCATGCTACATGCCCAGTTTCATTTTCTGAAAAAATATTTCCCCGAAACAGCTGTAAAATTAATACGTGGGTTAATATAATCTATATTCTACGAAACAATATTTCTAAAAAAAATTAAATTTGAATTCTAATGTTTAATAACATCTTTTAGTTCCGTATATATATTTGTTCTCTGAAAGCTCTTGCATTTAATTTTATGTTTGGTTGAGGCGGACGAAATTGCTTATGTGAAGCTAAAATAATTGCAAGTTTCAATCAGTTGAGCCTGCCAGCCGCAAAGTTGCAACCAGTTATTAATTTATTGATAACAGTTTTCCAATTCGTCCATTTGAATCTTCCGGTTAACAAAATTAGTTATAAATTGATAAAAGTTGCAACCAATACAACTAAGGAAAACTTAAGGAAAAAAAAGAACTTAGGTTACGTTGCAGTTGGCAGGAGCCTGCCAGTGGCACGGACGCCTATTTTTTGTAGGTCTGGTCATGCACCTTCTGGGTGGAATTGCCACAACATGGGCGTTCTTCTTAGCAAGAATTATTGCAGTAGGATAATGGCTAGGAGGATTTGAAAAGCATTATGGCATTAAGATTTTCAAGGTTTAGTCAAGGCTTAGCTCAGGAACCCACTACTCGTCGTATTTGGTTTGGTATTGCTACCGCACATGACTTCGAAAATCACCAGAATGCCTCAAGAAGTCAAAATCTCAGCAAGTTGACCATAGAAGATTTGTTGCATATTATCTAGGTGTTATTTGTGGTTTATCTTCCCATTGAGCGTAATTGTAGTGCTGGCTTGTACATGAATGAACAAAATTGATATCAGTTGTTTATGTGTAAGTGAAATTTCCGAGATACATATCAGTTGCGAGCTAATTTTTTGAAGTATCAAGAATGAACTCGACTGTGTTGATTTTAATTCTTGCTCGAGGTCGATCACGTGATAAGTTTGGGGGAGTTGATAAGTGTCATTCCCGGACGTAAAGTTCTATGTTTTATCGTTACTTTTTACCTTGGTACTTGAATGGAATTACACTTTTGGCTATAAGTTTTTCATATTTCAGGAATCTATGTAGAAACACAAGGAAATGGTGAAAAGAACATGTTGATAAAAAGGGCCAAACGAGTTAGCTTGTTGATCGATCTTCAACTCGTGTTCCGATCGGCCAGGAGTGGTCGAAACATTCAAAGGCAAAGTTCGTGTTTACTGATCGATCTGCAATTGACCCAAGATCGATCGTACAGGTTCGAGACTTTAACACACTGAAACAAGTCACGATCGATGGGCCATTTCCTCGAGATCGAACGTGCAACGTAAATCTGCACAAAATCTTTGACATCTAGTGTTTCAACTCAACAAGGAACCTTCCTTTCCTTAAGCAACTATGTAAGGGACCTAATGTTGTAAGGGACCTAATGCTCTACCATATGGGACTTTTGGACGGCCAAACACCCTTATCCATCATATTTCATCATATTTTGAGAGATTTAGAACAACTCCAACAAGATAATCAAAGGGCCCGATTGAGAAAGAAGCAAGAGAAGAAGCAATGATAAAAAAACGGAGTCGACACCGATAGTTTATTCTTATCTTTAAACTTTAGTTTTATTTTATTTTGATTATATCATGTTTGAATTGTTGACAAAATATGTTTAAGCATTGGTTTTTCATTATAATTATGAACTAGGTTTGGTCATCAAGATTAAGAGAGTCTTTGTTTGAACCTAAGACTTGATTATTATATATTGATTGAATTCCTATATTCTATGTGCTAGTGTTCTTAATGCTTTCAAGGAGTAATTAACTTGGAATGATTTTATATTTTGTAATTGAGATCAAAAGATGATATTATAACATGACATACAATTCATGCGAGGATTTCAGGTTGAGATCAAGAGATGAGATAAATATATGTGTGATAGCAATAAATTGACCATGATCGATGGCTATAAGTTTTTATAGAATTTAATGCAATATTGATTTCTTAAATAAGTAAACGACATTTACTTACTGCAAATTGATATTAGGTTTTAGGTTATTTGTACAATTAATTCAAAACAAACTTATTTTTCCAAAAATATGGCGTTTTAAATTTTTTTGCAAAAATTTCTCAAAACGCTGCCATATTATTCAGTTACCTTAGCTCACAAGTCTAGCAGACGTCTTCCACAATTCTACTAGTGTCTGCTGACTTGCAAATTATTGAGAAGCTACATCATTACCTAACCGTCTGCTGTAACAAAAAGAAAGTTAGTCTAATGTTTATTCAACCCCCCTTCTAAACACTACTCCCACCCTAACAAGTTCTAGTTGGATGGGAATGCCCAACTGGATCGGGTTTGTACAAAGAATTGTACAATTAAAGTCTTCTGGTGGAATCCTTCCTTAAGTGGAAGAATGTGAGAGGTAGAAGGAGTACACCACCTTCGAACTTTCATAAACAAATGCTTTTGTATTTACTTTACTTGAATATCTTTAAAATGTCTTCAAATGGTTAATCGATTTTAGAGCGAGTTATGTTGAGTGTCTTCCGTTCGGTTGAGAAAACAAACTCGATATAATCTCTTGGTGCAATCATTTCAAGAACAGCTATTGAAACTCAAGTTGGTTGAACTCGATGTGGACTGGCCACCCACCCCGATCGATCCTGACAAGTGATATCAGAGCGGGTTATTCTTGTAAAGTATTTTAACCAATTTTTAGGCGGAAATCTTTTAAAATCATTTTCAAACTTTTATGAACATGAAATTTTTTCATTGCTTACTTTTTCAAAAAAATGGTGTATAAAAGTTTTTAGCATAAAAATCAATTTCATTGTATCTATTTTGCACAAAGATAATTTTAAAATCTATTTTAAATGTTTAAATTTTTGTTCAATTTGTTCTATACTCATTTTTAAATTTAAAATTGTTATTTTGAGAGTTTTCTAACAATTTTCGAAGCATTCAGCTTTTCTGGCAGCCTGCAGCGGCTTTGGGAAAATTGGCATAACTTCTTGATCGGATCTCCAAATGACAAACCGCTTTTTGAGTTGCAAACTAAGTGTATTCCACAAGGAGGCCAAGTGAACCTGGTGATAGGGTTGAATATTACGCGTTTTTATGCTATGATATGTATATGTTTTTGTGTTGATTCTTGGATTATTTTACGGTTTATGGTATATATTTCTTTATTTCAGGAATTAATGTTGAAATGTGATATAGTGAAGAAAATGAGCCAAATAATGATGGAAAGTGCATAGGAGTGTAGAGGAACCAATTTGATGATTGAAAGATCAATTTAAAGAGAGAAAAAAATAAAGCAATAGGCGTATCAACGCCCATGAAGTGGCGTATCTACGCCTCACTCACTGAACGTAATGTTTTCAAAACAGCACAAGCGGTGTATTTACGCCTACAAAGTGGCATATTTACGCCAATGCTACTGCCACAAAATTCAGAAATTCAATGTTGAAGCTCACGCATTTATACCATCTTGAATACTTGGCACAAACATATAAGGAGACATGGGATATCAGCACGTGAGAGTTGAGGAATTCACGTAACCAATTGTTTGAAGATTCACGTAAGGTGTTATACGTGCTGAGATATCACATTATTGGAGAGTAGAATATTCTACACACAATTTGACGGGAGGAATATTTCACGTAGCAAAGCATGTGAGCAGATTCATTGCAAGAGAGATTCATGGACAGCAACAAGGAAACAAATCTGTTATGCAGCAGATCACACCATGCAAGGAAACTTTGTTATTAGATACTCTAATCCATGAAAGAAGGACGACAAAGGAGAAGCCAAGTCACACAGTTTATTCAGCACGTGAGCAGTATGCATGATATATAGCAAACTGTGACTTCATTTGGAAAGACGGGACCACATTGAGATTAATAATTCAGTAGATTCATGGACATCATATATATGAGGATTTTGGAGAATATTTTAATAGATTTGGAGGATCCACTTTAGACGGATCTCCAGAATCTCACGCCTTTTCCATTCATCTTTGAATGTAAATAAACACACGCCATCTTCTAACAAAAAATATACGCCTTTCACGTCCAGAAACCTCTTCACCTTTCCTTCACTCACGTCTCCTTCATTCACATAGCATACGTCCAGCCACCTTTCCCAATTGATCTATCATCCTCAACCTTTTAACCCTATGACTTTGGAACAACTCCAACAAGGCGATTAAAGTGACGATCGAGAAAGAAGCAAGAGAAGGAGCGAGGATCTACAACCGGAGTCGACGCTGGGAGTTTATTCTTACTTTTAAAATTTAGTTTTGTTTTGTTTTGATTATATCATGCTTGGATTGTTGCAAGACATGTTTGAGTATTGGTATTTATTTATGAGTGTGAATTAAGTTTATTTATTGAGACTAGGCGAACCTTTGTTATGAACCTTCCATTTGATGATTTGATGATTGAATTCCCATAGTTCTTTGCGTATGTTTTATGTTCTTCATGCTTTTAGAGGATTGATCACCTTTGAATGATGTTAGTATCGTAATTGAGATCGAGAGATGATTTTATGATACGGAATTAATAACTCATACCATGGATTTCAGACCGAGATCGAGAGATGACGTCAAATACATGCGTGATAGCAATAGATATCTAGTAATTGAAATCTAGGAGTTTTCAGGGATCTTATGCAATATTGAGTTGTTAAATAAGTACACGAGAGTGACTTACTGCAATTTGATATTAGGTTTAATATAACTCGAGAGAGTATATTAGATAAATTTGGAGAACTCGTCACCTTAGAAATATTTGGATATTCAATCGAGAATTGTAGGGGATTGCATTGGTGAGCCGACGTCTCGATAATCTTCTCTAGCGGAATTTTCTCGTTTTCTTTTATTGACTTGGTTGGATTAGTAGTTAATTTTAATTAATTAGTAGTTTAATTGTTTAATTCAATTTCGTAGGTTAAATATAGTTAAAAACATCTTATTTGATACTTGCTTGTTAGTCCCTGTGGGTTCGACAATCCGTATTCTTCCTATCTATACTAAAACTTGACACCGTGCACTTGCGGTACATAAATCGCTAGACTGGAAATAACTGTTTAAAATAAAAGCGATCACCTGGTCCGACAGAGCAGGTCGATTGAGGGCTCTGGAGTAAGTCAGGCAAGGCCTCTCTTACCGCGTGAGGTGGGGAAGTTGTCACCTCTTCTCTCACTGGGGTCCTTGTATCCCCAGCTATTTTCCTTTTCCGAACTAAGGGTGAGTCACCCATGCTATCCTCTGACAGAGGAATGAGGGCATGGATCTGCAAGGGAATCTAATTAGGTGACTGCACGCCAGGTTGAGTAGGTCAGAGCTGAAGACATACGTGGCCGGGGAGTTGGGAGAAAGAAGCTTTTCTGAGGTCGTACGAATTTAAGAAGCTTCTTGCGGCCAAGGCATTTAAGCTTATTGGGGGGGGGGGGGGGCGTTGAAGGATGTAAAGAAGAGTTTAAGACACAAGGCATCCCTTCCGATGATCAGGATCCGGACGACTTTTGGATCTCAATGCTATTGTTGCCACCATCCCCCTGACTTCATAGACTAGGATGGCTTTTATTTCATGTTGGTTTGAATCAAATATTTGCTAGGCAAGACACTTGAGCATGGTTGTACACTTTCATATAATGAAATGTTTCTTTTGCTGACTTCTAATGACATTTACAATGTGATACCCGGGGATTAATGGTGTTAATCCAGGTGTAGTATTGATCCTTTAAGGATTTTAATAGTGGCAATTATGAGTTAATTGGGGTATTGGAACTCCCGGGGATTTTAAATCCGATATTTGGAGTCATTGGATCCAAGTGATGAGATTGTATTCTCGTCGTGATGTTAACCTTGGAATTTGGACTTTGGTGGGATTTGGGGTCCGGAGTACTTTGTACTGGGGCTGTTAATGGAAATAGAGTTTGGGAGGTAATTATTGAAAACAGATGATTTTTAATGAGTCATGATGTATTTGTGGAAGGATTGGTATTTTCGAGTTTTTGGTACTATATATACCAAGTGGACTCGGTATTCCGTCATTTGGACGAATTCCCTCTCTCTCCCCCTCTCTCTCTATGCGCCCAAACCCTCCCCCATTTCCCTCATTTCTCCCTTGGAGGAGAAATCGTTGGTGGCTTGACTCGGGAGCCGGATTTCTCGAAGATAATCCGGTATTCATCTTCCCCTCACCATTGTCTTCGATTTGGTAGTAGTATGATTTTAGTTGAGGTTTTGGTTGGTTATGGGATTTGGGGCTTTTTGGTTAAAAATTCAAAGTTGAGTTTTTAGTGTTTTTATTGGTTCCAAATGGTAGAATGGATGTGTTGAGGAAGTTTGGGGTGTTGGTTTTGAGTTTGGGTGTCAAAAACACCATGGAAGCTCGATCGCCAAGTCTCGGCGATCGATCGCGAGGTGATTGGCGATCGATCGCTGTGACGCGCGATCGATCGCGGAAGGATTCTGTTTGGCAGCTGGTGCGCGCGATCGATCGCGACAGAAGCAGCGATCGATCGCGGCCCGAAGTGTTATGTTTTCTTCAAAATTTTGGAAAATATCGGGATTTTGGAATCGAGGTTTAATTAGCCACATTTCCGGGGCAATGTCTACATTCCAATGGGAATGCTATACTTTTAAAATGGATTGGTTGGAGCCAAAATTTAATAAAACGAATTTTTGGTTGGGTTTTTGGCTATCTTTTAAACATGAAAAATGGAATATTTTGGGTGTTATGCATGCTTAGCCGGGGGGCTTTTATTTTGGTAATCGTCATGGATTGACGATATGTTTGGGGGTTATGAACGTGCTTGGGCACGTGGTTGCATGCTTGTGTTTAATTGTGAGCTATTCACGTGTTAGCACATAATTCATCGGTCGTGGGACTCAGGCGAGGTCGAACTCGAACTACGGAAGTATAAGGTACGTATGACGTACGAGCATAGCCTATTATAATGTTGCAACTGTAGAATGCATGGTATGTGGTAACTGCATTAAAAGGACATTGAAATGCATGGTATGTAGTATTTGCAATAAATGGATGTCGAAATGCATGGTACATGGTACTTGCTATAAATGGATAGTGATATGCATGGTAAATGGTAATTGCATTAAATGGACATACATTGGGAACCATACGGTGCCGCTATTGAGCGAGCAATGATTTGGGATGTTGTCGCCGTTGAGCAACCATCGGTTATGAGGCCAATATTGTTGAGCGTGCGTGGGGATTTAGAATGCCGCTATTGTAGAGCGAGCAATGAAATAGGAACATGGAATCATTGGTTAGATATATAAGATATCTACGGTCTTTTATATAATGATTTTACCATATTGATTTTTGAATTGGCATAATAGAACTGGTATTAGTTAATCTATGTGACGATTAACTGGCTTTGGGAATTTGATGAGTTTGGTTATTTTGAGAACATGGACAATACAGGGGATCCCGGATGCGGATGATACCATCCAGGGAGTATCATTTAAATTATGGCATTTACATTCTGTAAATTATGAACTGCGATATTATGATTATTGGATTGATGGTATTGGTATGCTCACCTTGTGTGGGGGCTGTCTCTGTTGGGGCATACAGGTGTAGAAGCAGCTATGGAGTTGAGCTCGGGCTGTTGATTAGAGGTACTTCCAGGATCGAGGTACCAGAGCTGGTTGAATAAGTACATAAATCCAGATTTGAGATCGGGTTGTGCTTGGGAGGTGCTTCCAGGATTGAAGTACCAGTAACGGTATCTGGTAGAGTATTTCATACATTAGATACACGCTTATTCATTGGGTGCTCTCATGTGAGTACGTTTACGTGTATATGGAATGTATAAATGGGCATGGTTTTCTGTCTTCTTTATGGTTTGCATGCAATTAAATACGGAATTGCTAAATGAACTGAGAGTATGTTAGTGTATTATATTAGGGTGCATGCTATGAAAGTGGCTTCGGTTGGGGAAGTTGAATATTATGGGACTCTAATGCAAGAAATTTTATAGATGGTATATGATCTTGTACTTGTATATGGCTTCCTTCCCTTGATAATATGATTGTATGCACTAATGGCATGGACTAATACACTAATAAAGGGTTAAGGGCACGGGGTCCTTACATTAGTGGTATTAGAGCCAGGTTTGCTCTTTGGGGCTGTTGAGGGCCTGGAACATGCTGATAGGAACGGGTAGCACATACTTATGCATGATGATAGTTAGTGTTGTGTGGCACAACTATATTGCTTATGTGCATTTATGATATGTGTTCATAATTGGATTATGTTGTTGCTAACCATGGTGGTTGCAGGGTCATATGAGACATGGATTATGCATTACAGTTGCATATATATATCGGAGTGATGATTTAATTGCCGCTAAATGTTGAAGCGATGGTAAAATTCCGCATATCACATTTGAAGCGAGGTGCATTAAAATACACTCGTGGCGATGTTTATTGGAATACGGGTTATGCATTACGGTTGTGTAAGGACCCTAATCCTTAAGTGCGGAATCAAGGCATAATAGAGCTAAAGTAAATCAATCAGAGCATAAAGAACATGTTGAGTCTATGAGCTTAAGCATTACATGCCAAAAATAAGGACCACTAAAAGGATTAATTACATTCCAATCAATGAATGTTCATCTATAGTTTTATACTACTCCTAGAGTAGATACTATCCAAAATAATCCTGTCCGTTAATCCTCAAAAGAATGCTTCACAAGCTCACCACCTCAACCCGTTCAAGCTTGCTATCATGCCAAAAAGGTACCTACAAGGACAACCCCCAAACATGAGCAATAATAATCATTCATATTCAACACAATATGAAGATAAAGCGTAAATGCATAATCAATATAAAACACTTCCTGTTTTCCATGCATTTCAAACGCTTCCCGTTTGGTTGTCCCTGTACCACAACTCATGAGTATAATCAACAGATTATTTTTAATGGCCAAAACATGTCATGACATCATATACCATCTCAACTGTACCACATATTGGTCACCATTCCCTAGTCTGTCCATCACAGTGTATTTTAATGCCCCTCGCTTATATTCATATGGGCGGCATAGGATAACCTCGCTACAATGGACATGCGGCGCTCCCACCCCTCGCTTCACAGAGAGCGGCAAATACCCTTTCCTCGCCCCATATGACAACCACGCTCAAATGTGACATGCGGCGCTCCCACCCCTCGCTTCACATTTAGCGGAACCAATACAAAAAGCGGCAAGCATTAAAATCATCAAAGGATGACCACGACTCATGGGATGTGCATCCAATAATCATAATATGCATCTAACATCAATATGCATAAATTACCATGTATATGCATCCACAATGCAATACCTCATATGGCATAAATCAACATGTATATGCATACACAATGCAATACCACATATATACTCGCATCCACAATGCATAAACAATGAGTATATAAAATACATGTTACCGTTGGGTGCCCGTACGTCCACTACGTACCTTTCCAAAATGTGGAATGTGGTTGGACCTCAATTCCTTGGCTGTGTTGCCACCTGGGTTGGTTCTACATATTCACAAATACCAATATTAGAACCCAATAATAGTCCAATACCAAAAATCCCACAAAAATAACCAAAAACACCCTTTTTGGTGTCTCGCGATCGATCGCCATCAAGCCCCGATCGATCGCGAGAACACACTGCCTCGCCCAACAATTTTCAACAATCCGCGATCGATCGCGGAGCTAGCGCCGATCGATCGCGGCCTCGCCGATCGATCGCGCGCATCTCGCGATCGATCGCTGAAGTGCACTGCCTCAGCGCTGTTGCTCGCGATCGATCGCGAGCGGACGCCGATCGATCGCCGAGCTGCGGGCAAGCGAGATTTGGGCACTATTCACCCATCTCCTTCCCAAACACAAACAAACCCACCAATACCAACATTAATCAAACCCAACAACTCAAAACCACCCATAAACATCAACATAAACTCAAATATACAACATCCAACCAAAACACTACCAAAATCACAACACCCAACACAAACCCATTTAAAAACCCTTCAAAACCAAACCAAACTCAAATAAAACCTTACAAAATTAAAACATGAGGTACCCATACCTCTTGGGGATCTCAAATCACCCAAAATGCTCCACAAATCAAGATTTTTGAAAGGTTTCTCCTCAACCCTAGGCTTGAGCTCGAAAATATAGAGAAGGGAAGGGTTTGGTGTGATATTGGTAAAGTAAGAGTGAGGGATGTAAAGTGGGGTTTGGGTATTAAAATGAGTTATTTAAAACAAAGCATACCAAAATAATCCCATGGTGTATAAAACACCCCAACATGATATTTTTCAAAGCATTTACTCAAATGCACCAAATACCATATAAACACATGATTTCTAATCAATTGCTACCAAAGGCAAATAAACCATGCTTCTCATAATATTTACCCAACATGCACCACATGCACCCTAAAATGCAATCCCGGGTCACCCCTTACTACATGACCATGCATTTTCCATAAGGTAAATAAATCTCAACACATAATCAATTACCACATAATTAATCATGTAAACACAATTAAAGCCAAATAGCAATTAACCATTTCGGGGATGTCACAATACTCCCCTACTTATAAGATTTCGTCCTCGAAATCACATGCACCTACCCCAAAAGAAACTAAACATAAACTCATACCAGAGAGTAGTTCCGGGTAGTGCTGCACCATATGCTGCTCCGTCTCCCACGTAGCCTCCTCGACACCCCTGCGATCCCACTGAACTTTGATCATCGGTATCACTTTGTTCCGAAGTCTACGGTCTGCTCTGTCCAGAATTCTAACAGGCCGTTCCACATAAGATACATCTGACTCTAACTGAACTTCGGAAGGCTGTAACACGTGAGACGGATCCGGCTCATACTTCCGCAGCATCGATACATGAAACACATCATGTATACCAGATAAAGAAGGCGGCAAAGCCAGTCGGTAAGCTAAGGTGCCAATGCGCTGCAAAATCTCGTACGGTCCCACAAACCTCGGAGACAGTTTCCCGCGCATCCCAAACCGCACAACGCCTCTGAAAGGCGAGATCTTCAAAAAGACCTTATCTCCCAACTGAAACTCTAACGGTCTCCGCCGTTTATTCGCATAAGCTGCCTGTCTGTCTTGGGCCGCTTTCATTTTCTGCCTTATAATCTTTATCTTCTCTTCCATTTCCCGGATCAACTCAGGCCCTCCGACTGATCTACTGTCCAAATCATCCCAACACAAGGGCGATCTACATCTTCTGCCATAAAGAGCTTCATACGGAGCCATCTGAATACTTGCTTGGTAGCTATTGTTATAAGAAAACTCTACCAGAGGCACTGAATCCTGCCAAGAAGCATCGAACTCCAATACACAAGCTCTCAACATGTCCTCGAGCGTCTGAATAGTGCGCTCGGTCTGGCCATCCGTCTGAGGATGATAAGCAGTGCTCAATCTGACCTCAGTTCCCAAAGCTGACTGGAGGCCTTCCCAGAAATGAGATGTGAATCGCGGATCTCGATCTGACACAATGGAAACGGGGATCCCATGCAATCTCACCACATCTCTAATATACAACTGCGCCATCCTCAAGAATGTAAATGTCATGCTATAGGGGATAAAGTGGGCTACCTTGGTCAATCTGTCCACAATCACCCAAATAGCATCGAAGCCTGAAGCACTCCTCGGCAAATGAGTCACGAAGTCCATGGAAATGTGCTCCCACTTCCACTTCGGTATCTCCAAGCTTCTCAACTCGCCGCCAGGTCTCTGCCTCTCTGCCTTAACCTGTTGGCAGATCAGACACCTCTTCACAAAAGCGACGACATCAGACTTCATTCTCTTCCACCAAAACTGACCACGCAGATCTCTGTACATTTTCTTCCCGCCTGGGTGGATACTAAGTCTGCTACTGTGAGCTCGCTCCAAGATCCCTTTACGCAACTCCGGCGTACTTGGAACTACCCAGCGGCTACCCAATCTCAAAGATCCGTCGTCGGCCACTCTGAACTTCGTCGGCTGACCAAGATGCACTATAGTCTCTGAACCTCAGCATCTGATCTCTGAGCTCTCCTGATGTTCTCATAAATATCTGGCTCAGCTAATAAGGTAGAGACATACACTGGCGATGCATCAATGTCGAAGTCATAGCCCAGATGACAATAGGAGGTCATCATAGCCGACAAATGAATGACGTCCTCAGCAAAACTCCTCACTTTCCGGCTCAAAGCGTCTGCTGTCAAATTGGCTTTCCCCGGATGGTACTCTATCTCGCAATCATAGTCCTTGAGTAGGTCCATCCATCTCCTCTGCCTCATGTTCAGCTCTGCCTGAGTGAATAAAAACTTGAGGCTCTTGTGATCCGTGTATATGGTGAATGAAGTACCATACAAATAATGCCTCCAGATCTTCAGGGCGAAGATGATAGCCGCCAATTCCAAGTCATGAACTGGATATCTGGTCTCATGCGGCTTCAACTGCCTCGATGCATAAGCTACCACATGCTTATCTTGCATCAGAACACATCCAAGGCCCTGCAGTGATGCATCAGTATACAGAACAAATCTGGAGTTCTCCGTCGGGATCACTAACACTGGCGCCGTCGTCAACCGGTGCTTCAACTCCTGGAAGCTCTCCTCACAAGCTTCTGACCAAAAGAAAGGCACACCCTTCTGAGTCAACTGAGTCAGCGGCTTGGCAATCTTCGAAAAGCCCGCGACGAAGCGCCGATAATACCCGGCCAAACCAAGGAAACTCCGGATCTCAGGTACAGAAGTGGGGGCAGCCCACTCCATCACAGCCTCAATCTTCTTCGGGTCCACTGATATCCCGCTGCTCGAAATGACATGCCCCAGAAACACTACACTGCTCAGCCAAAACTCGCATTTACTGAGCTTAGCATACAACTGATGCTCTCTGAGAATCTGAAGCACTGTCCTCAAGTGTTTCACATGATCTTCCTCACTCCGGGAGTAGATAAGAATGTCGTCAATAAACACGATGACGAACTGATCAAGATACGGCTGAAACACTCTGTTCATCAGACTCATAAAGACGGCCGGGGCGTTCGTCACACCGAACGGCATTACTAAGAACTCATAATGCCCGTATCGAGTCCGGAATGCTGTCTTCTGCACATCTTCCTCTCTGACCCGAATCTGATGATACCCGGATCTCAAATCAATCTTGCTATACACCCTGGTACCTTGCAACTGATCAAACAAGTCGTCTATCCTTGGGAGAGGATACTTGTTCTTCACTGTAGCCTTGTTCAGTTGCCGGTAATCGATGCACAACCGCATCGAACCGTCCTTCTTCTTCACAAAGAGAACTGGTGCGCCCCATGGCGACACGCTCGGGCGTATATAACCCTTGTCAAGGAGATCCTGCAACTGCTCTTTCAACTCTCTCAACTCTGCCGGTGCCATCCTATAAGGTGCACGAGAGATAGCGGATGTCCCTGGCAACAACTCGATCCCAAATTCAACTTCCCTGGCCGGTGGAAATCCTGGGATCTCTTCTGGAAATACATCAGCAAATTCTGCCACAACTGGTACATCCTCAACTCTCAGTTCTTTACTCTTTCCAGACGTGTCCACGGCATAAATAAGATAGCCCGTGTGCTCACATTCCAACAGCTGAGACATCTTGATCGCTGAAATCAACGGAATCTTCGCACGAGATCCGTTGCCAAAGAAAGTCCACTGACTACCCAACTCAGGTCTGAACTTCACTATCCTCTGTCGGCAATCTACCACTGCCTGATATCTGTTCAGAACATCAATACCCAAGATGCAGTCGAAGTCTGACATACCCAGTACAATCAAGTCTGATCTCAACTCGTTGCCCTCAAAATAAATGAGGCAGTCTGCCATAAACTGATCCGCAATCACGTTTCTTCCAGTGGGTGTCGAGACAAGGAGAGGCGTGGGTAAAGAAGACGTGCGCATATGGTGTCTCTCCACGAATCCCACAGACACAAAAGAATGGGAGGCACATGTATCTATCAAAACAAAAGCAGGGTACGTAAATAAATGGCACGTACCGGCAATCACCTCCTCCGGGGCTGCCTGAGCCTGCTCTCTGGTCAGTGCATATACCTGTCCCTGGGGCGGTCCCACTGTCTGACCTCCCGACGGACGAGGCCCAAACTGCTGCCTCTGCTGCACTGTCCTGTCCTCAAACCTTGGCCTGCCGCCCTGATACTCTGACTGTCCTCCCCGTGCGGGGCAATACCGAGCAATGTGGCCCATCTTGCCACAGACATAACATGCAGGACACTTGTTTGAAGAATGTGGCCCTCCACAATTATTGCACTTCGGCTCTCCCGGCCTATCCCCGTGTGAAGATCCTCTATTGGCCGACCAATTACCCTTCTTGCCATCCTGTTTCTGGCCAAAGTATTTCTTTCCACCATACCGCGAAGATGAAGAGGCACCACGGGGTTTAAATGGCTCACCCCGAGGCCTCAAACTGTCACTAGTCTGCCTCTGTTGCGGTACCGGTGGTGGCATGGCATAAGCTCCCACTCCTAGCTCAGCAAGCTCCGCTCTTGTGAGAGCATCATCAAAAGAAGTTGGGTTATTGATGATAACCCGGTCATAGAGCTCCGGTCGCAGTCCTTTCATGAAATTTCTCATCTTGGCACGTCCATCAGAGGCAATATGGGGGACATACCTCAGTAGTGATGAGTACTGTGTGGCATAGTCTGCCACTGTCATGTTCCCCTGCCTCAGACTTGCAAATTCATCCTCTTTTGTCTGTCTTGCTGCCGCGGAGAAGTATCGGTTCAAGAACCTGGTCCTGAAGAGCGTCCAGTCAATCACAGCACCCAGTGCTCTCATTTCCATTACTGTGCTACTCCACCACATCAGAGGTTTCTTGGCTAATTGAAACTCTGCTAGCCTCAGCCAAGCCGTCACAGCACATGGAGCCGATACAAAGATCTGCTCAAGTCTTTCTAACCACTCTTCAGCCTCTTCTCCGGACTCTGTCCCCTCAAACCGGGGCGGATGATAAGACAGAAACTGAGTCAAGCTAATCTCACCCGGTAGCAATAACTGGACCACTGGTTCCATTCCTACAGCCGGTGGAGGTAGAGGATTAGCCTGTCCAATACTCGCATTCACACTACCAACGTCGCCAACTTCCTCATTAGTAGCCATGCTGTAACACAAATGTTAACAACAATCCAAAGCAATATATATATCATGTCGTTAGATAACAGGAGTGATATAAGCATGTTAGTATAACCAAATATACACCAATATGCACCACATGCATAAACATGCTTCAAATGTAAGCACCTAGCCAAACATGCTAAGGCTACCCTTCACTCGTTCCCGGGTTCTCTAACCACTGCTCTGATACCACTAATGTAAGGACCCTAATCCTTAAGTGCGGAATCAAGGCATAATAGAGCTAAAGTAAATCAATCAGAGCATAAAGAACATGTTGAGTCTATGAGCTTAAGCATTACATGCCAAAAATAAGGACCACTAAAAGGATTAATTACATTCCATTCAATGAATGTTCATCTATAGTTTTATACTACTCCTAGAGTAGATACTATCCAAAATAATCCTGTCCTTTAATCCTCAAAAGAATGCTTCACAAGCTCACCACCTCAACCCGTTCAAGCTTGCTATCATGCCAAAAAGGTACCTACAAGGACAACCCCCAAACATGAGCAATAATAATCATTCATATTCAACACAATATGAAGATAAAGCGTAAATGCATAATCAATATAAAACACTTCCTGTTTTCCATGCATTTCAAACGCTTCCCGTTTGGTTGTCCCTGTACCACAACTCATGAGTATAATCAACAGATTATTTTTAATGGCCAAAACATGTCATGACATCATATACCATCTCAACTGTACCACATATTGGTCACCATTCCCTAGTCTGTCCATCACAGTGTATTTTAATGCCCCTCGCTTATATTCATATGGGCGGCATAGGATAACCTCGCTACAATGGACATGCGGCGCTCCCACCCCTCGCTTCACAGAGAGCGGCAAATACCCTTTCCTCGCCCCATATGACAACCACGCTCAAATGTGACATGCGGCGCTCCCACCCCTCGCTTCACATTTAGCGGAACCAATACAAAAAGCGGCAAGCATTAAAATCATCAAAGGATGACCACGACTCATGGGATGTGCATCCAATAATCATAATATGCATCTAACATCAATATGCATAAATTACCATGTATATGCATCCACAATGCAATACCTCATATGGCATAAATCAACATGTATATGCATCCACAATGCAATACCACATATATACTCGCATCCACAATGCATAAACAATGAGTATATAAAATACATGTTACCGTTGGGTGCCCGTACGTCCACTACGTACCTTTCCAAAATGTGGAATGTGGTTGGACCTCAATTCCTTGGCTGTGTTGCCACCTGGGTTGGTTCTACATATTCACAAATACCAATATTAGAACCCAATAATAGTCCAATACCAAAAATCCCACAAAAATAACCAAAAACACCCTTTTTGGTGTCTCGCGATCGATCGCCATCAAGCCCCGATCGATCGCGAGAACACACTGCCTCGCCCAACAATTTTCAACAATCCGCGATCGATCGCGGAGCTAGCGCCGATCGATCGCGGCCTCGCCGATCGATCGCGCGCATCTCGCGATCGATCGCTGAAGTGCACTGCCTCAGCGCTGTTGCTCGCGATCGATCGCGAGCGGACGCCGATCGATCGCCGAGCTGCGGGCAAGCGAGATTTGGGCACTATTCACCCATCTCCTTCCCAAACACAAACAAACCCACCAATACCAACATTAATCAAACCCAACAACTCAAAACCACCCATAAACATCAACATAAACTCAAATATACAACATCCAACCAAAACACTACCAAAATCACAACACCCAACACAAACCCATTTAAAAACCCTTCAAAACCAAACCAAACTCAAATAAAACCTTACAAAATTAAAACATGAGGTACCCATACCTCTTGGGGATCTCAAATCACCCAAAATGCTCCACAAATCAAGATTTTTGAAAGGTTTCTCCTCAACCCTAGGCTTGAGCTCGAAAATATAGAGAAGGGAAGGGTTTGGTGTGATATTGGTAAAGTAAGAGTGAGGGATGTAAAGTGGGGTTTGGGTATTAAAATGAGTTATTTAAAACAAAGCATACCAAAATAATCCCATGGTGTATAAAACACCCCAACATGATATTTTTCAAAGCATTTACTCAAATGCACCAAATACCATATAAACACATGATTTCTAATCAATTGCTACCAAAGGCAAATAAATCATGCTTCTCATAATATTTACCCAACATGCACCACATGCACCCTAAAATGCAATCCCGGGTCACCCCTTACTACATGACCATGCATTTTCCATAAGGTAAATAAATCTCAACACATAATCAATTACCACATAATTAATCATGTAAACACAATTAAAGCCAAATAGCAATTAACCATTTCGGGGATGTCACGGGTTGCATGCATGGCGTAGCGATGTGAATACTTGCCGCTTCATGGCGTAGCGATGTGAATACTTGCCGCTGTCATACCGTAGCGATGAGAGAATATTTGCCACTGATATGAAGCGAAGAACACGACCGCTGTTATATCTTAGCGAGGGATATTATTTTCCGCTGGTATTGTCTAAGCGATGGGTATTTCCGCTTTCATGTAACGCGAGGGGTATTTCCGCTGTTATGATTAAAACGAGGAGTAATGGTGTTTGCCGCTAATATGAAGCGAAGAATACGGCCGCTGTCATATTATAGCGAGGGATATTATTTGCCGCTGGTATGTCGAAGCGAGGTAGCGATGAAGGATATTTGCCGCTCATATGAAGCGAAGAACGCGACCGCTGTTATATTATAGCGAGGGATATCATGCCGCTATTCTATTGGCGATGGTTTATGCCACCGGGTATTCATAGTGATGGTTCATTCCGCTATTCTATTGGCGATGGTTTATGCCGCTGGGTATTTATAGTGATGGTTCATTCCGCTATTCCATTGGCAATGGTTTAGGCCACCGGGTATTCACAGCGATGGTTCATTCCGCTATTCTATTGGTGATGGTTTATGCCGCCGGGTATTCACAGCGATGGTTCATTCCGCTATTCTATTGGCGATGGTTTATGCCGCCGGGTATTCATAGCGATGGTTCATTCCGCTATTCCATTGGCGATGGTTTATGCCGTCGGGTATTCATAGCGATGGTTCATTCCGCTATTCTATTGGCGATGGTTCATGCCGCCGGGTATTATATAGCGATGGTACATTCCGCTACATCTATTGGTGTAAGGACCCTAATTCTTAAGTGCGAAATCAAGGCATAATAGAGCTATC
Organism: Haberlea rhodopensis; assembly: GCA_907163345.1. Classification (NCBI taxonomy): domain Eukaryota; kingdom Viridiplantae; phylum Streptophyta; class Magnoliopsida; order Lamiales; family Gesneriaceae; genus Haberlea; species Haberlea rhodopensis. The sequence goes on along the minus strand of CAJQUN010000122.1, from coordinate 1,270,074 downwards.
ATAATAATCAGAGTGTAAAAGAACGTGTTGAGTCTATGAGCTTAAGCATTACATGCCAAAATAAGGACTACCAAAAGGATTAATTACATTCCAATCAATGAATGTGTTCAATTATAGTTTTATACTACTCCTAGAGTAGATACTATCCAAAATAATCCTGTCCTTTCTGTCTCAAAAGAGTTCTTCACAAGGCTCACCACCTCAACCCGTTCAAGCCCTTCTATCATGCCAAAAAGATACCTACAAGGACAACCCCCAAACATGAGCAATAATAATCATTCATATTCAACACAATATGAAGATAAAGCGTAAATGCATAATCATAATAAAACACTTCCTGTTTTCCCCATGCATTTCAAACGCTTCCCGTTTGGTTGTCCCTGTACCATAACTCATGAGTATAATCAATAGATTATTTTTAATGGTCTAAACATCTCATGACATATACCAGCTCATCAATACCAAATACTGATCACCAATCCCTAGTATGTCCATCACAATGTATTTTAATGCCCCTCGCTTATTTACATATAGGCGGCATAGGATAACCTCGCTTCAATGGACTGCGGGACTCCCACCCCTCGCCTCTCATTGAGCGGCAAATACCCTTTCCTCGCCCTATATGATAACCACGCTCAAATGTGACATGCGGCGCTCCCACCCCTCGCTTCACATTTAGCGGAACCAAACCAAATAGCGGCAAGCATTAAAATCATCAAGGGATGACCACGACTCATGGGATATGCACCAATAATCATATGCATCTATAAACATCATGCATAACATGTATTTGCATCCACAATGCAATACCACATATATACTTGCATCCACAATGCACAATAAGTATATAAGATACATGTACCGTTGGGGTGCCCGTACGTCCACTACGTACCTTTCCAAAATGTAGGATATGGTAGGACTTCAATGCCTTGGCTGTGTTGCCACCTGGGTTGGTTCTACACATTCACAAATATCAATATTAGAACCCAATAATAGTCCAATACCAAAAATCCTACAAAAATAACCAAAAACACCATTTTTGGTGTCTCGCGATCGATGCCATTAAGCCCCGATCGATCGCGAGACCTCACTGTCTCGGGCAACAAATTTAAACAATCCGCGATCGATCGCTGAGTTTGCGCCGATCGATCGCGGCCTCGCCGATCGATCGCGCCAAACTCGCGATCGATCGCTGAAGTCCACTGCCTCCAGCATCGTTGCTCGCGATCGATCGCGGAAGGCGCCGATCGATCGCCGAGCCCTGGGCTTCCGATTTTCGGGCACTATTCACCCATCTTCAACCCCAACTCAAACAAACTCAACTAATCCAACACCAACCATACAAAACCACTCAAAACCATCAATAAACATCTACATTAACTCATAAATTTAACATCCACCCAAAATAATACCAAAACCACAACAACCCAACACAAACCCATTTTAAAATCCTTCAAACCATATCAAACTTAAACAAAACCTTACAAAAATAACCATGAGGTACCCATACCTCTTGGGGATCTCAAATCACCCAACAAACTCCACAAATCAAGGTTTTGCAAGAACTTCTCTTCACCCTTAAGCTCAAAAACGAAAATGAGGAGAAAAGGAAGGGTTTGGGTGTTTGTTTGGTAAAGTGAAAAGTAAGAATGAGTGGATGAGGTGGGGTATAAAAGTGTTGAGTTAATTAAAATGCAAACCACAAATCATGGTGTATAAAACACCCCAACATGATATTTTCAAGCATTAATCCAAAATGCACCAAAATATCAATTAAACACATGATTTCTAATTAATTGCTAACCAAGGCAAATAAATCATGCTTCCAACAATAAATCCCAACATGCACCCTGAAATGCTATCCCGGGTCACTCTAACATGTGACTAAGCATTTCCACATAATAATTCCAACACATAATTAATTACCACCATAATTAATCATATAAGCACAAATAATGCACCAAATTAAAATTAATCATTTCGGGGATATCACAATACTCCCCTACTTATAAGATTTCGTCCTCGAAATCATATGCACTTACCCCAAAAGGAAACTAAACATAAACACATACCAGAGAATAGTTCCGGGTAGTGCTGCACCATATGCCGCTCCGCCTCCCACGTAGCCTCCTCGACACCCCTGCGATCCCACTGAACCTTGATCATAGGTATCACTTTGTTCCGAAGTCCGCGGTCTGCTCGATCCAGAATTCTGACAGCCGTTCCACATAAGACACATCGGACTCTAACTGAACTTCGGAAGGCTGTAACACATGCGACGGATCCGGCTCATACTTCCGCAGCATCGATACATGAAACACATCATGTATACCAGATAAAGAAGGCGGCAAAGCCAGTCGGTAAGCTAAGGTGCCAATGCGCTGCAAAATCTCATACGGTCCAACATACCTCGGAGACAGCTTCCCGCGCATCCCAAATCGCACAACGCCTCTGAAAGGCGAGATCTTCAAAAAGACCTTATCTCCCAACTGAAATTCCAACGGTCTCCGCCGTTTATTTGCATATGCTGCCTGTCTGTCCTGGGCCGCTTTCATTTTCTGCCTTATCGTCTTTATCTTTTCTTCCATCTCCCGAATTAACTCCGGTCCTCCCACCGATTTGCGGTCCAAATCATCCCAACACAAGGGTGATCTACACCGTCTGCCATAAAGAGCTTCAAACGGAGCCATCTGAATACTCGCCTGGTAGCTATTGTTATAAGAAAACTCTACCAAAGGCACTGAATCCTGCCAAGAGGCATCGAACTCCAAAACACGAGCTCTTAACATGTCCTCGAGCGTCTGAATAGTGCGCTCGGTCTGGCCATCCGTCTGAGGATGATAAGCAGTGCTCAATCTGACTTCAGTTCCCAAGGCTGACTGAAGGCCTTCCCAGAAATGAGATGTGAATCGCGGATCTCGATCTGACACTATGGAAACAGGGATCCCATGCAATCTCACCACATCTCTAATATACAACTGCGCCATCCTCAAAAAGGTGAAAGTCATGCTATAGGGGATGAAATGAGCTACCTTAGTCAATCGATCCACAATCACCCAAATAGCATCAAAGCCTGAAGCACTCCTCGGCAGGTGAGTCACGAAGTCCATGGAAATGTGCTCCCACTTCCACTTCGGTATCTCCAAGCTTATCAACTCGCCGCCAGGTCTCTGTCTCTCTGCCTTAACCTGCTGGCAGATCAAACACCTCTTCACAAAAGCGACGACATCTGATTTCATCCTTTTCCACCAAAACTGACCACGCAGATCTCTGTACATCTTCTTCCCGCCTGGGTGGATGCTAAGTCTGCTACTGTGAGCTCGCTCCAAGATCCCTTTACGCAGCTCCGGCGTACTCGGAACCACCCATCGGTCTCCCAATCTCAAAGACCCGTCATCGGCCACTCTGAATTTCGTTGGCTGACCAAGATGTACTAAAGATAACCACCTCTGAACCTCATCATCTGACCTCTGAGCTCTCCTGATGTTCTCATAGATGTCTGGCTCGGCTAACAGAGTCGATACATACACAGGTGATGCATCAATATCAAAATCATAGCCCAGATGGCAATAGGAGGTCATCATGGCCGACAAATGAATGACGTCCTCAGCAGAACTCCTCACTTTCCGGCTCAAAGCGTCTGCTGTCAAATTGGCTTTCCCCGGATGGTACTCTATCTCGCAATCATAGTCCTTGAGTAGGTCCATCCACCTCCTCTGCCTCATGTTCAGCTCTGCCTGAGTGAATAAAAATTTGAGGCTCTTGTGATCCGTGTAAATGGTAAATGAAGTACCATACAAATAATGCCTCCAAATCTTCAGGGCGAAGATGATAGCCGCCAATTCCAACTCATGAACTGGATATCTGGTCTCATGCGGCTTCAACTGCCTCGATGCATAAGCTACCACATGCTTATCTTGCATCAGAACACACCCAAGGCTCTGAAGTGATGCGTCGGTATACAGGACAAATCTGGAGTTCTCCGTAGGGATCACTAACACTGGCGCCGTCGTCAGCCGGTGCTTTAATTCCTGGAAGCTCTCCTCACAAGCTTCTGACCAAAAGAAAGGCACTCCCTTCTGAGTCAACTGCGTCAACGGCTTGGCAATCTTCGAAAAGCCCTCGACAAAGCGTCGATAATACCCGGCCAAACCCAGAAAACTCCGAATCTCAGGCACAGAAGTGGGGGCAGCCCACTCCATTACAGCCTCAATCTTCTTGGGATCTACAGATATCCCACTGCTCGATATGACATGCCCCAGAAACACTACACTGCTCAGCCAAAATTCACACTTACTGAGCTTAGCATACAACTGATGCTCTCTGAGAATCTGAATCCTCAAGTGTTTCACATGCTCTTCCTCACTCCGGGAGTAGATGAGAATATCGTCAATAAACACAATGACGAACTGATCAAGATACGGCTGAAACACTCTGTTCATCAGACTCATAAAGACTGCTGGAGCATTCGTCACGCCGAACGGTATCACTAGGAACTCATAATGTCCATATCGGGTCCGGAATGCTGTCTTCTGCACATCTTCCTCTCTGACTCGAATCTGATGATACCCGGATCTCAAATCAATCTTGCTATACACCCTGGTACCTTGCAACTGATCAAACAGATCGTCAATCCTTGGAAGAGGATACTTGTTCTTCACTGTAGTCTTATTTAGTTGCCGGTAATCGATGCACAACCGCATCGAGCCGTCCTTCTTCTTCACAAAGAGAACTGGTGCGCCCCATGGCGACACCCTCGGGCGTATATATCCCTTGTCCAGGAGATCCTGCAACTGTTCTTTCAACTCTCTCAACTCAGCCGGTGCCATCCTATAAGGTGCACGAGAGATAGCGGATGTCCCTGGCAGCAATTCGATCCCAAACTCAACTTCCCTAGCCGGTGGGAATCCTGGGATCTCTTCTGGGAATACATCATCAAACTCTGCTACCACTGGTACATCCTCAACTCTTAGTTCTTTACTCTTCCCAGACGTGTCCACGGCATAAATGAGATAGCCCGTGTGGCCACGTTCCAACAACTGAGTCATCTTGATCGCTGAAATCAACGGAATCTTTGCACGAGAACCGTTGCCATAGAAGGTCCACCGACTGCCCAACTCAGGTCTGAACTTCACTGTCCTCTGTCGGCAATCTACCACTGCCTGATATCTGTTCAGAACATCAATACCCAAGATGCAGTCGAAGTCTGACATACCCAGCACAATCAAGTCTGATCTCAATTCGTTGCCCTCAAAATAAATGAGGCTATCTGCCAAAAACTGATCAGCAACGACATTTCTTCCAGTGGGTGTCGAGACAAGGAGAGGCGTGGGTAGAGAAGACGTGCGCATATGGTGTCTTTCCACAAAACCCACCGATACAAAAGAGTGGGAGGCACCTGTATCGATCAAAATAAAAGCAGGGTACGTAAATAAATGACACGTACCGGCAATCACCTCCTCTGGGGCTGCCTGGGCCTGCTCCTGGTCAGTGCATACACCTGTCCCTGGGGCGGTCCTACTGTCTGACCTCCCGATGGTCGAGGCCCAAACTGCTGCCTCTGCTGCAATGTCCTATCATCAAACCTCGGCTTGTTGCCCTGATACTCTGACTGTCCTCCCCGAGTGGGGCAATACCGAGCGATGTGGCCCATCTTGCCACAGATATAACATGCAGGACACTTGTTTGAAGAATGTGGCCCTCCACAATTGTTGCACCTCGGCTCTCCCGGCCTATCCCCTTGTGAAGACCCTCGATTGGCCGACCAATTACCCTTCTTGCCATCCTGTTTCTGACCAAAGTACTTCTTTCCACCAAAACGTGAAGATGAAGAGGCGCCACGAGGCTTAAATGGTTCTCCCCGGGGCCTCAAACTGTCATTTGTCTGCCTCTGTTGCGGTACCGATGGTGGCATAGCACTAGAATAAGCTCCCACCCCAAGCTCGGCAAGCTCCGCCCTTGTGAGAGCATCATCAAAAGAAGTTGGGTTATTGGTGATAACCCGGTCATAGAGCTCCGGTCGCAACCCTTTCATAAAGTTCCTCATCTTAGCGTGCCCATTGGTGGCAATGTGGGGAACGTACCTCAGCAACGAAGAGTATTGTGTGGCATAGTCTGCCACTGTCATGTTCCCTGCTTCAAACTTGTAAATTCATCCTCCTTTGTCTGTCTCGCCGCTGCGGAGAAGTACCGGTTCAAAAACCTAGTCCTGAAGAGTGTCCAGTCAATCACAGCACCCAGTGCTCTTAGCTCCATCACCGTGCTCCTCCACCACATCAGAGGTTTCTTGGCTAATTGAAACTCCGCCAGCCTCAGCCAAGCTGTCACAGCACAAGGAGCCGATACAAAGATCTGCTCAAGTCTTTCCAGCCACTCTTCAGCCTCTTCTCCGGACTCTGTCCCCTCAAACCGGGGCGGATGGTAAGACAGAAATTGCGTCAAGCTGATCTCACCCGGCAGTAATAACTGAACCACTGGTTCCATGCCTACGGCCGGTGGAGGTAGAGGATTTGCCTGTCCGATACTTGCATTCACAATACCAACATCTCCAACCTCCTCATTAGCAGCCATGCTGTAACACAAATGTTAACAACAATTCCAAAGCAATATATATGTTATGCCGTTAGATAACAGGAATGAGAATAAGCACGTTAGTATAACAGGATATACATTAATATGCACCACATGCATAAACATGCTTCAAATGTAAGCACCTAGCCAAACATGCTAAGGCTACCCTTCACTCGTTCCCGGGTTCTCTAACCTGGCTCTGATACCACTAATGTAAGGACCCTAATCCTTAAGTGCGAAATCAAGGCATAATAGAGCTATCATAATAATCAGAGTGTAAAAGAACGTGTTGAGTCTATGAGCTTAAGCATTACATGCCAAAATAAGGACTACCAAAAGGATTAATTACATTCCAATCAATGAATGTGTTCAATTATAGTTTTATACTACTCCTAGAGTAGATACTATCCAAAATAATCCTGTCCTTTCTGTCTCAAAAGAGTTCTTCACAAGGCTCACCACCTCAACCCGTTCAAGCCCTTCTATCATGCCAAAAAGGTACCTACAAGGACAACCCCCAAACATGAGCAATAATAATCATTCATATTCAACACAATATGAAGATAAAGCGTAAATGCATAATCATAATAAAACACTTCCTGTTTTCCCCATGCATTTCAAACGCTTCCCGTTTGGTTGTCCCTGTACCATAACTCATGAGTATAATCAATAGATTATTTTTAATGGTCTAAACATGTCATGACATATACCAGCTCATCAATACCAAATACTGATCACCAATCCCTAGTCTGTCCATCACAATGTATTTTAATGCCCCTCGCTTATTTACATATAGGCGGCATAGGATAACCTCGCTTCAATGGACTGCGGGACTCCCACCCCTCGCCTCTCATTGAGCGGCAAATACCCTTTCCTCGCCCTATATGATAACCACGCTCAAATGTGACATGCGGCGCTCCCACCCCTCGCTTCACATTTAGCGGAACCAAACCAAATAGCGGCAAGCATTAAAATCATCAAGGGATGACCACGACTCATGGGATATGCACCAATAATCATATGCATCTATAAACATCATGCATAACATGTATTTGCATCCACAATGCAATACCACATATATACTTGCATCCACAATGCATAACAATAAGTATATAAGATACATGTACCGTTGGGGTGCCCGTACGTCCACTACGTACCTTTCCAAAATGTAGGATATGGTAGGACTTCATGCCTTGGCTGTGTTGCTACCTGGGTTGGTTCTACACATTCACAAATATCAATATTAGAACCCAATAATAGTCCAATACCAAAAATCCTACAAAAATAACCAAAAACACCATTTTTGGTGTCTCGCGATCGATCGTCATTAAGCCCCGATCGATCGCGAGACCTCACTGTCTCGGGCAACAAATTTAAACAATCCGCGATCGATCGCTGAGTTTGCGCCGATCGATCGCGGCCTCGCCGATCGATCGCGCCAAACTCACGATCGATCGCTGAAGTCCACTGCCTCCAGCATCGTTGCTCGCGATCGATCTCGGAAGGCGCCGATCGATCGCCGAGCCCTGGGCATCCGATTTTCGGGCACTATTCACCCATCTTCAACCCCAACTCAAACAAACTCAACTAATCCAACACCAACCATACAAAACCACTCAAAACCATCAATAAACATCTACATTAACTCATAAATTTAACATCCACCCAAAATAATACCAAAACCACAACAACCCAACACAAACCCATTTTAAAATCCTTCAAACCATATCAAACTTAAACAAAACCTTACAAAAATAACCATGAGGTACCCATACCTCTTGGGGATCTCAAATCACCCAACAAACTCCACAAATCAAGGTTTTGCAAGAACTTCTCTTCACCCTTAAGCTCAAAAACGAAAATGAGGAGAAAAGGAAGGGTTTGGGTGTTTGTTTGGTAAAGTGAAAAGTAAGAATGAGTGGATGAGGTGGGGTATAAAAGTGTTGAGTTAATTAAAATGCAAACCACAAATCATGGTGTATAAAACACCCCAACATGATATTTTAAAAGCATTAATCCAAAATGCACCAAAATATCAATTAAACACATGATTTCTAATTAATTGCTAACCAAGGCAAATAAATCATGCTTCCAACAATAAATCCCAACATGCACCCTGAAATGCTATCCCGGGTCACTCTAACATGTGACTAAGCATTTCCACATAATAATTCCAACACATAATTAATTACCACCATAATTAATCATATAAGCACAAATAATGCACCAAATTGAAATTAATCATTTCGGGGATATCACAATTGGTGATGGTGCATCCCGCCGGGGATTATCTAGCGATGGTACATTCCGCTACATCTATGGCAATGGTTCATACCGCCGGGTATCTATAGCGATGTTTTATGCCGCGGATTCTATGGCGAGAGATCATTCCGCTAATTCTATAGCGATAGGTTATACCGCTATGTGCGTAACACTGGACTACGTCATCTACGAGCGATGAGTGCTGATTGCGTACCACTGTTGGACGACGGATACATGTATGCCTCTATCTTGATAGCGATGAGGTATGGTATATTACTGTTTTGTTAGCATTATTGTGAATACCATGTATTGTTATATACCGTCATGTGTTTGACGATGAGATTATGTCTGTCGTGTATCGACATGTACCGTCATGTGTTTGACGATGAGATTATGGATGTCGTGTATCGACAAATACCTTCAAGAGTTGACGATGTTATTTGGATGTCATATGTTGACATATACCGTCACAGGATGACGATGACATAGTGGATGTTCTATGTAGACGTGTAGCGTCATTTTGATGAATGATACATTATGTATATGTATTTAGTCGTATGGTTTGAATACCAAGGGTGAACACATGGTAGTGTCTGGGTCACTAGTTGACGAGACCATTACGCCGAGCAGGTTGCTCAAAGAATTATTAGATGCATTGTACCAGTGAGTGTACCGCATCATGCATTGGAGGTAAATATTTGTCGAGTAGTGATGTCTTTGGGTATACTCGCTGGAATGGCTAAGGCCAAGGGATTGGTGGTAAGAGTAGTCATTGAGGAAACTACTCGCTTGTCGCGGTGATGTGTGGTAGACATGGTCACACCCACCCAGAGGGTGTGGAATAAGCCCTAATGGATTAGGATTGCTTTGGAATTGAGCAAGGACACCGGGATGTCCATTATGCTTTAGAGTTTTAGAGATATGTTGGGTGATGACCCACAACTCTAATGGTTTGTACGGTATGGTATACCGGGATGGAACGTGTGTCACGTTGATGGGTTGGTATGAACCTATGAGAGCTGCGAACCGCTAGCCAGGTATTGTTGCAGTGCTTTGGTGTGCTTGTGATAGTCATTTTACTGCTCGTTGGATTCGAGCTGGGTGAGTCGTATGGTGATACGATGAGGGTTATGGTAGACTCTCGAAGTCTCTTTGTGGCATGATGATTGAGGCAGTGAATACCTCACGGAGACGTTTCTACGTCAATTGTTTTGAGGGACTTGTATGGGGACAACTCAATTCTGTTGGGAGTACCAACGTGAGTGTCGACAAGTCGTTGTTAGCCCTGGTTGAGCAACTTTGCATGTAGAATGCAAATGGAGTCACAATTGGATTTGTGAGATATAGTTAGTGGGGTGACACTACTATATTGATTTTATCTCTTGGAGAGATTTGGATTGTACTGTTGTGGAGACAGCTGGTATCGGTTGTGGGTTGATTGTAAATCAGCCATAGTAAGCATTACTAGCGCTGGACCGAGTAATGGATTACTTACCTTTCGGTGAGACGTTCGAGGAAACGTCTCCGGGAAAATGCTCGAGGTTGTGAAGTACTATGGTATTAGTACAGAGCATTGTTAGGATGAGTATACATGGCGTATACGGGTTTCGATTTGGTAATAGTGGCATTGATGCACTGTTCTGAACCAGTTGCGTATTTTTGGTTCTGGGATATGTTTTGGGCATAAATATATCCAGGTTTTCCGAACGACGGTTTGAGGTTGGAGGGTCATGAGTCCATGACGTTTTTCCTTGTGGGGAAGGTAGTATTGTTATACCTACCGATTGGGAATCTTTGGGAGATTCAATGAGTCGGCTTGTGAGGTGTTGATGTTGGAATCACACCATTGGTCGTTGGTCTGTCAATCATTATTCTCCGCGAGGTGAGAATAGCTGGGGATTGACAGTTGGTTTTGGGACTTTGGGTATGATTGGAGATGCCCGAGTCTATTGCATTGAGTGTGCTTGGGTTGGTGAATCTCCGGTGAGAGATTGTATCACCTTGAGATTAGTAATCTCGATGGCACGATTTATTCTGAAGAATGATCGTGAGGTTGGTTGACTTCCTTCGAGGAGGAGTTGTAGTACCTTGGGGTCATGGAAATTCTTTTGGTTAATTCGATAGCCTCCCTGTTTTAGGATTGTTGAATCCCAGGATAAACGAGGGATGGCCAGGATTCGGATTTGTTTAGTGTCGTGGTTGACACGTGTGGCGGGAATGCGTTGATTGTTCTTGCATGTCCTTTCGAGAACTTGAGACTTTGTGGAGTCTCGATAGTGTGTCTTGACCAAGATATGATTCTTGGAACACCCGGATGTAGACATCTTTGGAGATGTGTTTCGTGTTGATCGGGGTCGTGTTGTGGCCCAATCCGTGTTGCAATGTGATGCAACTACTCCTTTGATGGAGATGGATTTGGAAAGCTGAAGCCGGATGTGGTATAAGTACATTGTAGTGTACTGGTGGTTTCCTTGGTAACGATGTATGGTTAACATCGTAGGCTAGATCATAAAGATATCATCGAGATGATATCTATTTTGGAATCATGAATGATTCGTTTGATCTGCAGTTAGGGTTGGCTGACTGCTTTTGAGATGGTTGGCATCGGGGGATGCTGTCGTCTATCTTTGAGTTTGTGATGGTTTGGGAGGTTTACCCCATTCCAGGTTTTGGTACGAGGTCGGTATCCTCGCGGTTGATGTGTCGTTCATGACATGTTCATGATTCGACGATGTGAATCCGTTTGGATTTTGTAATCTCGGCAATACGTGGAGTACGCCGTGCAAATTTCGAGGACGAAATTTTATTAGTGGGGGATAATTGTGATACCCGGGGATTAATGGTGTTAATCCAGGTGTAGTATTGATCATTTAAGGATTTTAATTGTGACAATTATGAGTTAATTGCGGTATTGGGACTCCCGGGGATTTTAAATCCGAGATTTGGAGTCATTGGATCCAAGGGATGAGATTGTATTCTCGTGTTGCTGTTAACCTTGGAATTTGGACTTTGGTGGGATTTGGCGTCCGGAGTACTTTGTACTGGGGCTGTTAATGGAAATAGAGTCTGGGAGGTAATTATTGATAACAGATGATTTTTCATGAGTCATGATGTATTTGTGGAAGGATTGGTATTTTCGAGTTTTGGTACTATATATACCAAGTGGACTCGGTATTCCGTCATTTGGACGAATTCCCTCTCTCTCCCCCCCCTCTCTCTCTATGCGCCCAAAACCTCCCCCATTTCCCTCTTTTCTCCCTTGGAGGAGAAATCGTTGGTGGCTTGACACGGGAGCCGGATTTCTCGAAGATAATCCGGTATTCATCTTCCCCTCACCATTGTCTTCGATTTGGTAGTAGTATGGTAGGTTTTGGTTGAGGTTTTGGTTGGTTATGGGAATTGGGATTTTTGGTTAAAAATTCAAAGTTGAGTTTTTAGTGTTTTTATTGGTTCCAAATGGTAGAATGGATGTGTTGAGGAAGTTTGGGGTGTTGGTTTTGAGTTTGGGTGTCAAAAACACCATTGAAGCTCGAGTTTTTCGGAAAATGGCAGGTCGCGATCGATCGCCGAGGAGCGCCGATCGATCGCGACGAGCAGTTGTAAATTGGTGACGATGTACAGTGCTGGCGATCGATCGCCAAGTCTCGGCGATCGATCGTGAGGCGATTGGCGATCAATCGCGGTGACGTGTGATCGATCGGGGAAGGATTCTGTTTGGCAGCTGGTGCGCGCGATCGATCGCGACAGAAGCAGCGATCGATCGCGGCCCGAAGTGTTATGTTTTCTTCAAAATTTTGGAAAATATCGGGATTTTGGAATCGAGGTTTAATTAGCCACATTTCCGGGGCAATGTCTACATTCCAATGGGAATGCTATACTTTTAAAATGGATTGGTTGGAGCCAAAATTTAATAAAACGAATTCTCGGTTGGGTTTTTGGCTATCTTTTAAACATGAAAAATGGAATATTTTGGGTATTATGCATGCTTAGCCGGGGGGCTTTTATTTTGGTAATCGTCATGGATTGACGATATGTTGGGGGTTATGAACGTGCTTGGGCACGTGGTTGCATGCTTGTGTTTAATTGTGAGCTATTCACGTGTTAGCACATATTCATCGGGTCGTGGGACTCAGGGGAGGTCGGACTCGAACTACGGAAGTATAAGGTACGTATGACGTACGAGCATAGCCTATTATAATGTTGCAACTGTAGAATGCATGGTATGTGGTAATTGCATTAAATGGACATTGAAATGCATGGTATGTAGTATTTGCAATAAATGGATGTCGAAATGCATGGTACATGGTAATGGATAGTGATATGCATGGTAAATGGTAATTGCATTAAATGGACATACATTGGGAACCATACGGTGCCGCTATTGAGCGAGCAATGATTTGGGATATTGTCGCCGTTGAGCGACCATCGGTTATGACGCCGCTATTGTTGAGAGTGCGTGGGGATTTAGAATGCCGCTATTGTAGAGCGAGCAATGAAATAGGAATATGGAATCATTGGTTAGGTATATGAGATATCTACGGTCTTTTATATAATGATTTTACCATATTGATTTTGGAACTGGCATAATAGAAATGGTATTAGTTAATCTGTTAGTTCCGAACTTTATCGATGAGATTTTAAAGATGACAAAACATATCAGACCGGGTCGAGAGAAATCAGACTGACCAAATCGATCGCCCAAAACAGATCAAGCTGATAAGATGACAAAGCATATCAGACCGGATCGAGGGTAATCAGACTGACCAGATCGATAGCTCAAAACAGAACAAGCTGATAAGGCATATCACATATCAGACCGGATCGATAGATATCAGACTGACTAGATCGAAGCTTCAGATCGATCTCAATCTTTATCAGATCAGAGCAGTCAAGGATGCATAAAGAGTGGCTCTTCAGTCTGAATCATTAACGGCTATTTATTGTAGCATTTAATGTCGCAATTAATGCTACAAAGGACCAAAGACTGAAGATTACCATAAAAGGTAAGAAGACAAAGAAGAGCTTACCTGACAGTCACCGAAAGCATGAACCAGAACGGCAAGTATCCTGAAGAAGAAGACTGTAGCTTACTCAGAGATTAAGCAGAGTCAAGAGTTGCACATTAAGGGAAATAATGTCGTTGGTACATGCAACTATAAAAGGATGCAACAACAATACAGATAAACACAAGACTCTCGCTGATCAATCAAAAACAGCACAAGCGTTCAAGCTCAGAATCTCTCAAGCTGAAATTATTCTTAAGCACGATTACATTGTAATATTTGATCATTTAGGATCATTGTGCGCATCTTGTGTATTCTGTATTGAAAAATAGAAGTGAGAAACAAATTGTAACTGTCAGACAGAGAGTGTCTGAACAGATCGAGTGACTAGGAGTTTCAGTCTGGTAGTGAGGTAAATCCAGCTGAATCGGGTTTGTACAACAGGTTTGTATAAATCAAAGTCTTCTAGTAGAAACCTTCCTTAATTGGAAGAAGGGGAGACGTAGAAGGATTACACCACCTTCAAACTTCCAGAAACATACCATGTGTCTTATCTTTCTGCACTCGTTCTTTCATTCAAGCCATCGAGCCGTTCTTACAAATATAAAAACAGACCGTTCCGCACTTATACATTCAGTGGTCTGTTCTATAAAAGAGTTGATTAAGAAACAGATTTCTTTCACTATTCCGAAAGGAATCACAAGGGATTAAATTTTACAAGGAGTGTTCATTCACCCCCCCCCCCCCCCCCCCCCCTCTAAACACTCCAGACCGATCCTAACAAGTGGTATCAGAGCAGGTCATCTTAATCAGCACAAAGACACTTGAGCTGATGGCATCATTCAACAAAATTCCTATGTTCTCAAAAGAAGACTATGATGACTGGAGAATCAGAATGCAAGCTCATCTGGCAGCTCAGGATGACGATATGTGGTTCGTCATCACTGATGGACCAATGAAGATTCTGAAAGTCAATACAGCAGTCGCCATTACTGGTGGAGAACCACAAATGGTAGAGAAGGACAGATCCCTCTGGACGAATGAGGAAAGAAAGAAAGCAAATCTCGACAACGTTGCCAAAGACATCTTGTTCAAAACATTGGACAAGAACATGTTCAGCAAAATCAAAATGTGCTCTACTGCCAAAGAAATTTGGGAGAAGATAGCACAGCTATGTGAAGGCAACGACCAGACCAAAGAAAACAAGCTGACTGTTGCTCTTCAAAGATTTGAGAGCATAAAGATGAAGAGTGGAGAAACTCTAAATGAGTTTGATGAAAGAGTCACTGGTATCATTAATGAACTGAATGGTCTGGGCAAAGAATACTCAAACAGAGAGATCTCTCTGAAAGTTATGAGAGCCCTGCCAAAAGAATGGGATGTTAAGACCATTGCAATGAGGGAGTCCAAAGATCTGAACAAGGTTGAACTTCATGATCTGTTCGCAGATCTTAAAGCATATGAGTTCGAACTGATAAGCAGAGGTGAAGCAGAGCCATTCATCTCTCAACCAAACAAAGCACTGGCAGCTATTCCAGACCATATCGCCTCCACATCAGATCGATCTATCGAACAGATAAGTAATGATGCTATGTCATTATTTATCAAGAAATTTGGTAAATTCATGTCTAAAAATAAGAGGAATTTTAAACCTTCTCATTATAAATCAAGAAAGGACGATGCTGTTAATGATCAGGCTTGCTACAATTGTGGTAAGACCGGACATTTCATTGCAGATTGCACCAGACCGAAGAAAGAAGAACGGAAGGAGAAGCATCACGATGACAGGAAAAAGTAGCACTACAAAGACCGCATAAATCATGGAAAATCCCAAAAGGTCCTAGTAGCTGAAGAAGGAAACAACAAGTGGGCTCAGACTGACTCCGATTCAGAAAGCTCCGAATATTCTTCCAGCGAAAGCGAAGAAGATATTCAATGTCTAATGGCAGACGAAGAGATGAGTCAGACAGACGAGGTATTTGATTTTGACTCAAATGAATTTACACGTGAAGAGCTCATGTCCGCACTGCAAGACATGGCTAATGATTATAGGATCTTAGCTGAATCATTTGAGAAAAATAAAGCTAAAGTCAATGATCAAATGGATGAGCACAACAAACCAAGCTGATCTGAGCAGGGTAGGTGCAACAATCTCCAGATCGAGCTGAATAAGCTGAAAATCTCCTATGATCAGCTCCATGAAGAAAATAAGAGAATTAGCACACAAAATGCTAAGCTTTCTCATATATTCAAAACATGGACAAAATCCAGAACATCTTTGGAAGAATTACAAGAGTTACAAAGAAACGTTGATGATTTCACCGGCATAGGCTTTGACACCAAAGAATCCATCAAAGATGAATCTGAACTGTTGCTGGTAAAGAACAAAATCAAACAAATGACATTTGTTAAATCCAGCACAGTATATGAGACTGAAGCACCTACGATTCAAACGGGAGTCTCTTTCGTGAATAAAGGTTTGAGAAAAGGAATTGGATATGTCAAACAAGCCAAAGAAAAGGCACCAGCAAGCTTTGCGTCTTTCAGACCAAATCTAAGGGTGCAAGATCGAAGGCAAGGAAGACAATACAATTACTATAATTCAAAACCAGTTCAACGAAGATATAGACTACCCAATGAGAATAAAAGGTTTCCATATCGCACACATTATCGCACACAACATCGAAACAGACCAGCTCACAATACACCACACACACACAAGCCATTAAAGCTGATACAGGTGTGGGTTCCCAAAGGGCTAATCCGTTCTGGACCCAAATAGGATTGGGTACCAACAATAATTATGTTTGATGACAGGTACCGAAGAAACTTGCATCAGGCTGGTACTTGGACAACGGGTGTTCTCGTCACATGACTGGAAACATCGAGCTGTTGTCTGAAGTTACAGAATGTACTGGACCCAAGATCATTTTCGGAGATAACTCAAAGGGTAAGACCGTGGTGAAGGGTAAGATTGTCAATGGTAACATTATTATCAATGATGTGCTGTTAGTTGAAAATATGTGCTATAATCTGATTAGTATAAGTCAACTTTGTGATAATGGTTATGCTGTAGAATTTCACAAACACACTTGCACTGTTAAATCGTCAGATGGTATGACCATGCTTGTAGGAATCAGAAATGGAAATACATATAAGATTAACTGGAATCATGCTCAACCTGATAATCCTACTTGCTTCATCGCTAACAATGATAATAAACACTGGCTATGGCATAAACGCTTGAATCATATCAATTTTAAGACTATTTCTAGCCTGTGTAAACATGATTTAGTTATCGGTCTGCCCAAGATCGATTTTGCTAAGGATAAGATCTGCGAAGCTTGCCAAATGGGCAAACAGATCAGATCATCATTCAAAAACAAGAATGCCAAATCCTCCTCCCGTTGTTTAGAACTATTGCATATGGACTTGTTTGGTCCTATACCAATAACAAGTTTAGGGGGAATGCGGGATACTCTTGTTGTTACTGATGATTACTCACGCTTTACACGGACTATATTTTTTAGCAGTAAAGATCAGACCGGTCCGAAGTTGATCAAGCTGCTGAAACGCACTCAGAATGAGAAATCATCCAGCATAGACAGGATTCGAAGTGACAAAGGCACTGAGTTTTCAAATCATAATCTTGAATCCTTTCTAGAAGATTATGGAATTAAGCATGAGTTTTCAGCCGCTCGAACTCCTCAACAGAATGGAGTTGCAGAACGAAGAAACAGAACGCTCAAAGAAGCAGCAAGAACAATGCTTGCTGATTCTGGAATTTCTCAAAAGTTCTGGGCAAAAGCTGTAAATACTGCATGCTACACTCAAAATCTGTCTATGATTAACAAGAAGCTGAATCTCACTCCATATGAAATATGGACTGGTAACAGACCGTCTATTTCTCACCTTCATGTATTTGGTTGTAAATGCTTCATTCACAACAATGGTAAGAATCATCTTACAGCATTTGAAGCTAAGTCAGATAATGGAATATTCCTAGGATATTCATCAACTAGCAAAGCTTATCGAGTTTTTAATAATCGAACCTTAACTGTAGAAGAATCAGTTCATGTATTTTTTGATGAATCTTTGTGTGTTGAGGGTAACAAATAATCAATTCAAAATCAGATGGAAAACATCCATCTCGAAGCTAACAGTGATGATGAGATTGTAGCTAACAGGTCAAGAGACAATCCACCAGAACCTGAAGTGCCAGCCAGATCGGATCAAGGCATTGAAGCTTCTTCAGATCGAGCCGATCCGGATGATCCAAACTCTCATATCAAAGCAGATGCTGATCATACCGCTACTACTACTCATCCGGCTGGACCAGACAATCCAGAGTCAAGCTATCGTGGACTAAGAGGCATCCACCTAATCTAGTGATTGGAAGTCCCTCTGCACCGATTAGAACCAGAGGACAGATGATGGATGAGTTCACTCATGCTGCCTTCATCTCAACTCTGGAACCTAAGAAGATCGATGAAGCTCTGACTGATTTCAACTGGATTAAGGCCATGCAAGAAGAGCTTAATCAATTCGAACAAAATCAAGTTTGGAGTCTAACCCCCAGACCAAGCGATCTGCTTGTTATTGGAACCAGATGGGTTTTCAGAAACAAGCTGGACGCAGATGGAACTGTGGTTAGAAACAAGGCCAGACTGGTGGCACAAGGATTCCGACAAGAAGAAGGAATTGACTTTGATGAATCATTTGCACCAGTCGCCAGACTTGAAGCAATCAGAATCTTTCTTGCATATGCTGCCTTTAAAGACTTCAAGGTATATCAGATGGACGTCAAGAGCGCCTTTCTTAATGGTGAGCTTCCGGAGGAAGTTTACATTGAGCAACCTCCTGGATTTCAGAACCACTCATTCCCTAATCATGTATATCTACTGAATAAAGCAGTATATGGTCTGAAACAAGCACCAAGAGCCTGGTATGACACTCTATCTCAATTTCTGTTGAACCATGATTTTCAGATCGGCTCAGTTGATAAAATTCTCTTTAAATTTATTAAGGGGGAACATACCCTGTTAGTTCAGATTTATGTTGATGATATAATCTTTGGGTCAACTAACCCCAAACTATGCGAGAAATTTTCCAAGTTGATGCAGGGACAGTTTGAGATGAGCATGATGGGAGAACTCTCATTCTTCTTGGGTCTCCAAGTCAAACAGCTCAGCAATGGTATTTTCATCAACCAAACCAAGTATACCAAAGAGCTGCTTAAGAGATTCGGAATGGAAACATGCTCAACTGCATCCACTCCAATGAGTCCTACAATCAAGTTAGACAAAGACGAAAGGGGAACGACAGTCGAAGTGACTATATATAGAGGACTAATCGGATCGCTCTTATATCTTACAGCGAGCCGGCCTGATATTATGTTCTCAGTCTGTATGTGCGCCAGATTTCAGTCAGAACCAAAGCAATAACATTTTATTGCTGCTAAGCGTATTCTGAAATACTTGAAAGGATCTCAGAACGTTGGTCTTTGGTACTCCAAAGATTCTAACTTCAGCTTGATCGGATATTCAGACGCAGACTACGCTGGCTGTAAGATTAAGCACCAGTGGAACATGTCAATTTCTAGGTGAAAGATTGATCTCTTGGTTCAGTAAGAAGCAAACATCAATTGCCACATCTACAGCTGAAGCAGAATATCTTGCCGCTGGAAGCTGTTGCGCTCAAATGCTCTGGATTCAACACCAGCTCAAAGACTATGGCATCCAAGCTGTTGACTCTCCGATATTTTGCGACAACACAAGTGCAATCGCTATAACATATAATCCAGTTCTGCACTCTCGAACAAAGCATATTGATATAAGACATCATTTTATTCGAGATCATGTTGGCAAAAAGGAGATTCGGATCGAGCACATCTCAACAGAGCAGCAAGCAGCAGACATCTTCACCAAACCGCTCCCTGAGGCTAAGTTTAATTATTTCCGTCAAATTCTTGGTTTAATTGACTTATCTTGATAGTTTAGATGTTTTCTTCTTTTCGCGTTTAAAGATTTTTGTTGGCACAGATCGATAATACAATGTTCAGAAAGACACAGACCGGTCCGAACTTTCAGACCGATCTATGTCAATCTGATGTTATCCTATGATCTGTCTGGACAATACATCCTTTATTTTGTATTTATTTAAAACAACAACAGCCCGGACTGATTGCAAATTTTAACCGCCTTATCTTTCTTTTATCCTGACCGTTTATTTTGAATTATTTAATTATCAGTCTTCGAGATAAAGACATGTGTCTTCTCTCTCTTATTTAGCAGGCTGAACATTTCATTTTCATTCACTTTTTATCATTTACCGCTGTCTGCTTTCTAACTCTCTCATAACCTCTCAAAACTCTTCGTATATTCTTCCATTTTACTCCAATGGCTACCATAACTCACAACTCTCTCTCCGTTGAGTTCAATGATATTTACAGGGCTGAAGATGCAGAGATGGTCTCCATTTTCCGAGCTTTGGAATCGTCTGGATTATGGAATTTTCTGGAGTGTGGCACGGTGGTTTACGAATCAGAGATTCGTGAAATGTTTGCCAATGCTGTATCCCAGAAGACATCTATCTCCACCTCTGTAAAGGGCAAAACATTTGAAATCTCGCCGATGACGCTGGCCAAGACCTTTGGTCTTCCCAACTCCGGACTGACTGAGTTTGGGCAGATTCCTCAAGCTACTCTCACAGCTCTTCAGGGGAAGATTTCTATATTTGGCCACCGCCTGCAGCCCTCATTCAAAAAGAAGGAAATACTCTTTCATTTCCAGGTGCTGTGCAAAATTGTGGGCAAGCCATTATTGGGCAAAGCTGGAAGTTTTGACGCCGTCACTGCCGAGAAGTTCAGGGCCATGGCTGCTATTGTTTCCGGACAGAAGATGAACTTGTCCGTGATTCTATTTGGAGTCCTGATGGAAACAGTGATTGCCTCCAAACAGGCCGTCTGCTTTGCTGTTCCTCTCAGCAAGCTACTGGAAACTTTGGACATTGAGCTGGGGAAGCAGTCTGCTCTGAGTCCCTTCAAAATACTCAACTCCAAAGGGCTAGCACTGCTGAAGTCCAAGAGTGCTCCACCTACCCCTACCAATCTGGTGGCAGTCAAGATTGAGAAGGGAGAAGAACAGGCTGTTGCTCGCAAACCTCGGGTCAAGCGAAAGTTAACTATCCAGACTGACTCTGAAGACACTCAGTCTGCTCCCTCGCCACCAGCCAAGCCCCTTCCCAAGAAGCCAAGAACCCATATTACCAAACCAATCAAAACTCTACCTCTCAAAACTTTACCCATATTGCCTCCAACAAAAGCCACCCTGCACCCCAACCTACAACCCAAATTTCAACCACTTCAACCACTGCACCCAAAGTAACCATCCGAGTCCCCTCTGCCATTCCCGTGGTCAAAGGGATTGTTATCACTGAGTTGGGAGACTATACCCAATCAGGGATCAAGTCCCCTTCCTCCACCGGCAAGGGCAAAGCCATTCTCTCCGAACCACTCTCCTCTAAGCCCAAATCTGCAGCGCAGACAGCAATTGACATTGCTATGGAGGACGTTGAAGAGCAAGTGAAGGAGCTCATTGTGGTTTTTGATGAGTACGTCGAGTACAGAACGATCAACCACATTGAGATGTTCTTCGGCAAACTCAGGCGCCTTCAGAAAATGGAAGAAGAAGTTCTGAAGGGGACAGAGACCGATGATGTTCGGATTGCTGTGCAGCGCAAAGAGCTATTTAAGGCCAATCAAAGATTCAGACTGGCGACTCTGCTCTTAGCTGCTAAGAAAGCGAACTTCGATCCGAATGCTCCAACTGCCAGAGATGATGGGGCTGTTATTGCTCAATTAGAGATGGATATTCATGCTCTCCATTTAGCTGTCCGATTTCAACGACAGAAAATCAGCATATCCACTCCAGTAACCAGCCCGGATCATCCCTCTGCAAGCAAGACTCTGGCAGAACCTTTCATTGAGGTTATTCCCTCGAGAGCAGCAGATCAGTCAGCAGATCGCGCAGCAGATCAGACTGCAGAACTAGTAGCCGATCAGACAGCGGAGCAGCCATTGCCTAATGCTCTGTCTGCTACAGACGATGAACCATTGAATGTCTTGTTGGACTCTCCAACAACATCTATTCCTTTGGGATCATCAATCTCCCACGTTCAAATCAGTCCAACCGCAGAACTTGCAACAGTTGGCGCACCAGAGTTCGTCGATCCGGATCTGGTGGTGTCCACAGTTGTTGCAGCTCTACAAATTGAGGAGCCCTCCAGACCCAGCACTCCTCCAGTCCAATTAGATGAAGATATGGCTTTCATACAAGCATTTTCTTCGGCTCTGGTCACTTTGATCCGGTCCAAAAGTCACCAAGCTGCTGTATCTTCACTTGTACCGATTGCTGAAGAAGATGATCATGCATTGTCATCATCAGATCACTCTCCAAGCCGACTATCTGATGCACCTCCATCCCTGGCAAGGACTCTTCAGCACTTATCTGACAACTGTCTGTCACTCTCTCAACGTGTTATAGAAGTTCATCAAGCTCAGAGGCTTACAGCTTTGGACTTTGATTTGTTCAAAGAGAAGATGACAGCCAGTATCGGCAGCCTTCAGCGAGGACTGAATAATCTGTTCTCTCAGCAAGCTTCCTATAAAAAAATAGCCTGAGAAAAGAGTAGATCGAGCTGGCCACTGAAGTTAGAGCATCCGTCGCCAATTCCCTAGGTGCTCAAGACGTTCGTCTTGACGCTATCAGCGCTCAGCTAGCACAAGTTGTAGATTTTCTCCAAGAGATTGCTGCTGACAAAAAGGGGGAAAAGAAAAAAGACTTCAAGCCGCATCAGTCTCAGTCTTCAAGAAAATAGATTGCTTAAATATTCAGACTGTGCAAGATTGTTGGTGATCAATAAAGAAATCTTTCTTTGTTAAGTCCTTGTTCATTTATTTTGAACTAAAATAAAAGGCTTAATAATAAAAGGCTTAATCGATCCAACTTAATAATGTTCATTTATTTTGAACAAGAAGAAGTAATCGATCCGAAAGTATACGCTTCAGAGTTCTTATCAGACTGGTTAAAAAGACTTAGAAGCTAGGTTTTGTCATCATCAAAAAGGGGGAATTTGTTAGTTCCGAACTTTATCGATGAGATTTTAAAGATGACAAAACATATCAGACCGGATCGAGAGAAATCAGACTGACCAGATCGATCGCCCAAAACAGATCAAGCTGATAAGATGACAAAGCATATCAGACCGGATCGAGGGTAATCAGACTGACCAGATCGATAGCTCAAAACAAAACAAGCTGATAAGGCATATCACATATCAGACCGGATCGATAGATATCAGACTGACTAGATCGAAGCTTCAGATCGATCTCAATCTTTATCAGATCAGAGCAGTCAAGGATGCATAAAGAGTGGCTCTTCAGTCCGAATCATTAACGGCTATTTATTGTAACATTTAATGTCGCAATTAATGCTACAAAGGACCGAAGACTGAAGATTACCATAAAAGGTAAGAAGACAAAGAAGAGCTTACCTGACAGTCGCCGAAAGCATGAACCAGAACGGCAAGTATCCTGAAGAAGAAGACTGTAGCTTACTCAGAGATTAAGCAGAGTCAAGAGTTGCACATTAAGGGAAATAATGTCGTTGGAACATGCAACTATAAAAGGATGCAACAACAATACAGATAAACACAAGACTCTCGCTGATCAATCAAAAACAGCACAAGCGTTCAAGCTCAGAATCTCTCAAGCTGAAATTATTCTTAAGCACGATTACATTGTAATATTTGATCATTTAGGATCACTGTGCGCATCTTGTGTATTCTGTATTGAAAAATAGAAGTGAGAAACAAATTGTAACTGTCAGACAGAAAGTGTCTGAACAGATCGAGTGACTAGGAATTTCAGTCTGGTAGTGAGGTAAATCCAGGTGAATCGGGTTTGTACAACAGGTTTGTATAAATCAAAGTCTTCAAGTAGAAACCTTCCTTAATTGGAAGAAGGGGAGACGTAGAAGGATTACACCACCTTCGAACTTCCAGAAACATATCATGTGTCTTATCTTTCTGCACTCGTTCTTTCATTCAAGCCATCGAGCCGTTCTTACAAATATAAAAACAGACCGTTCCGCACTTATACATTCAGTGGTCTGTTCTATAAAAGAGTTGATTAAGAAACAGATTTCTTTCACTAATCCGAAAGAAATCACAAGGGATTAAATTTTACAAGGAGTGTTCATTCACCCCCACCCCCCCCCCCCCCCACCCCCCTCTAAACACTCCGGACCGATCCTAACATAATCTATGTGGCAATTAACTGGCTTTGGGAATTTGATGAGTTTGGTTATTTTGAGAACAGGGACAATACAGGGTATCCCGGATGCGGATGATACCATCCAGGGAGTATCATTTAAATTATGGCATTTACATTCTGTAAATTATGAAATGCAATATTATGATTATTGGATTGGTGGTATTGGTATGCTCACCCCGTGTGGGGTTGTCTCTGTTGGGGCAGGTAATACAGGTGTAGCAGCAGCTATGGAGTTGAGCTCGGGCTGTTGATTAGAGGTACTTCCAGGATCGAGGTACCAGAGCTGGTTGAGTAAGTACATAGATCCATGGTTGAGATCGGGTTGTGCTTGGGAGGTGCTTCCAGGATTGAAGTACCAGTAACGGTATCTGGTAGAGTATTTCATACATTAGATACACGCTTATTCATTGGGTGCTCTCATGTGAGTACATTTTTACGTGTATATGGAATGTATAAATGGACATGGTTTTCTCTCTTCATTTATGGTTTGCATGCAATTAAATACGGAATTGCTAAATGAACTGAGAGTATGTTAGTGTATTATTAGGGTGCATGCTATGAAAGTGGCTTCGGTTGGGAAAGTTGAATATTATGGGACTCTAATGCAAGAATTTTTTTAGATGGTATATGATCTTGTACTTGTATATGGCTTCCTTCCCATGATAATATGATTGTATGCACTAATGACATGGATTAATACACTAATAAAAGGTTAAGGGCACAGGGGTCCTTACATACAATTAGTATTAAACTTTGAACAGAGCTGTTCTGAGATCTTGATGGGACTTGCTAGCAATTTTTTATTAGAAATAATTCTTAGAATTAAATCGTAAATATGGCCGACCTAGCCTGCAATTACCGCCATTAATAGTCTAAATATGGCCGACCTAGTCTGCAATTACCACCATTAATACGTCTAAGTATAGAACTAAATCGTAAATATGGCTGACCTGGCCTGCAATATACAAGTGGAAATAATCCCAAGTATATAATTAAATCATAAATATGGCTACATGTCCTGCAATTTATAACTGGAAATAATTCTAAGTATAGAATTAAAAACAAAACAGGACTGACATGTTATCATGTCAGGGCTGGCCTTAGCAATAAGTTTACGCCAGGGATTGTTCACCTGGGCTTATTTTGTGACAGGGCTGACCTGCACTTAATCATTGTGATATCCCCTAAATAATTATATGCATTTGAGCATTAATTATGTTTATGCGATTATTATGGTGTTAATTAATTTTGTGTTGAATTAATTAATATGGTGAAATGCTTAGTCATGCGGTGGGTGTGACCTGGTAATGCATTTCAGGGTGCATGTGATACATGTTGGGAATTTGGGTGTTAACATGGTTTAATTGTTATGATTAGTGAATATTTGGTAAAGCATGTATTTAATTGAGGTTTTGGTGCATTTTTGGAAAATACTTTTAAAATATCATGTTGGGGATATTTTATACATCATGCTAATTAAAGGGGTATCATGTTATTTTAATCCCCACACTTATACTCCCCATTACCCCTCATAACCCACCACTCCTTATCAAACTCTCCAACCCTATCCCCAAACCCCATTCACGTTTTTGGGCAAGAATAGGAGGAGGAAGACTTTTCAAAAATTGATTTCTTGCTAATATTTGGAGCAAAGTGGTAAGGGATTCTCCATTTTGAAGTTTGAATGTGTTTAGTTGATTTTTGGGTTTGTGGAATTTGGGGAAGAAATGGGTTTGTTTTGGGTATGTGTTGTATTTGGTTGGGTGTTGGATTTTTGGTGTTGTTAAGGTTTATATTGAAGGTTTATAGTGATTTGATGTTGTTGATTTGTTGGTATTTGAGTTGGTATGGATTGGGGAAGGAATAAGGTGTAAAAATGGCGATTTTTCATGTTGCAGGTCGCGGCGATCGATCGCCCAAAATGGAGCCATCGATCGTACGCAGACAGTAGCAAAATACGGTGTTTGGCGATCGATCGCCAAGTTGGGGCGATCGATCGGTGAGGAAAGCAATCGATCGCTCCAAAAATGGCGATCGATCGCCTATCGCCAGATTTTGGCATTAAGGACTGCTGGACCTCGCGGGGCATTATAGCGATCGATCGCGAGATGCGAGAATGAAATATTTTGGTTAATTTTGTGGGATTTTTGGTATCGTACTATTATTGGCTTCTAATATTGGTTTGTGTGAATGTGTAGAACCATATCAGGTAGCCACACAGCCTAGGAGATAGAGTCCCATGACACACCACATTTTGGTACAAAGGTACGTAGTGAGACGTATGGGCATCGGACGGTAAAATGTATTTTTACGCATTGAATTTGGTTATGCATTATGGTTGCATACATGGATTTAATTATGCATTACGGTAGCATACATGGTCTTGGTTATGCATCATGGTTGCATACATGGGTTGGATATGCATTATGGTTGCATGTGTATATTGGATGCATTGGTGCATGTGATTGTGAGTCGAGGTTATATTCCAGTGATGAAAAATACTTGCCGCCTTCATGTCGAAGTGATGATAGAATACTTGCCGCTGTTATATTATAGCGATGAAGAATATTTGCCGCAAATATGTCGAAGCGAAGGATAATTCCGCTGTCATATTACTATTGCGAGGGATATTATGCCACTAATATGTCGAAGCGAAGGATATTAATGCCACTGTCATGTAAAGTCAACCGAAAGCCAAGAATCGCTTTTCTATCATGATTTATTCACTTTTATTTTACTCTTGCATGTTAGTTAATTCATAGTCTTCTTAGATTTTTGCATCATAGTACTAGTTTAATTGATTGTAAAACCCCCTTTTAATTTCGTTTGCATTAATTTAACACAAAATTCGTCCTTCCTCGTGGGATCATCGCTGCTCACGCTACTACATACTTATTGATATTAACTTGAGAGGGTTAATTTGGGCGTATGCGATAAGCGCTACCATCTGCATCGGACTGGGTAGATGGGATCAGCTCGATCTAAAATATGACTTCCCTCTGGGACAAAGGGATGTGGGCCTTTTCACACACATCATTCCACTCAAACTTGTTTGCTTTCCTCAGCACTTGGAAGAAAGGATAGCTCCTATGAGCTAACCTGGAAATAAATCGTGCTAGACCTGTCAGCTTCTGGACCTCTTTTATATTCTTAGATGGGTCATATCATGTATGACCTTGACCTTCTTCGGGTTGACCTCATTTCCTATTTCCGTCACCATGAAACCAAAAAACTGTCAACCTTTTACCCTGAACACACTTGGTGGGGTTCAATTTCAACCCGAACTTGTTCAACGTGGCAAGTGTTTCCTCTAAATCGGTACGAGGTCCGATCCTCTTTTTTACTTTACTAATATATCATCAACGTATAATTCAATGTTCCTCACTGCCTAGCCTTCAAATACCTGTCCATAAATATTGTTATGTGGCCCCATCATTTTTGTAGGCCGAAGGGCATGCCCAAGTAGCAGTACGTCTCGTCGGACGTGATGAAGTTGACATTGTCTTGATCCTCCTTGACTAAGGGGATTTGGTGGTATCCCTGGTATGCATTCATAAAGCACAATAACTCAAACCCTGAAGTGCATTCCACAAGTTGGTCAATTTGGGGCAAAGGGTAGCAATCCTTGGGGCAGGCTTTATTTAAGTCTCTGAAGTCAATCCACATCCTCCACTTCCCGGATGACTTTGGTACTTAAATCACATTCGAGAGCCAGGTAGGGAACTTAACCTCCTCGATTTTCCCGGCCTTTAACAGGGTTTGGACCTCCGCTCTTATTACTTTATCATTCTTTGGTCCAAAATGTCTCTTTTTCTGCTTCGTTATCTTCTCGGGTTGACATTCAATCTGTGTTGGGCAATCTCGGGAGGAAGCCTAGTATGCTCGGCTGAAGACCATGCAAATATGCTAGCATGCTCGGACAGATACCTCAAGAGGTCATGCTTCAAACCTGCCTTCAGATCTAGGATGATCTGGGATCAAAACAAGTTCTTCCTCTCCATCTAGTATGGCGTGCACATCTTGCACGACATTGACTCCTCTGTCTCCTGGATTTTCCATGCTTCCACCATGTCTCGATCTCTTCACCACTACTCTTACAGTCTTTGTATAATATCTTTTTGCTGGGGGTTGGTTGCCCTTTACTTGATTTTTTGGTTGAAGGTGGAAGCCACAGCCCGGAACTCTTCATGGCTGGCCTTCCTAAAATGATGTTACAGGAAGGCAGGGCTTCCACAATAGTGAAGGAGGTTAGTCGAGTCTTTCTGCTGTCTACCGAGCCCATAGAGAGAGGAAAGATGATCTGCCTGAGTAGGTAGACCATGTGGCCTGCAAAACCAAAAGTGGTTTACTGATCTGCTCAAGATGGTACTCTCCTAATCCCATTTGCTGGAAGCATCATGGAACAACACATCCACAGAGCTTCCAGAATCCATGAACACCCTTATTACGATGGCGTCATTGTGAGATGTTTGCACACCCTCCATATCTTGATGACCGAAGGTGATCACCACTTCATCCTCAACATCGATCGCTCATATACTCAAAGTTCCTCTCCTGCTTGTTGTTTCCCGGACCCTATCGGAATCACCATCAGTGGTTCCTCCTGAGATCATATTGATAACTCCCCAGGGTGGGGAGTTAACTCAGGCTGGCTCTTGCTCATCTGGCCTTTTTGGTGGTCCGTGTCCTCGCCCTTGAAATGAGGTTCGGAAGTTATTGAGTCCACCTCATCCTCGCCATCGGGGTGCACCTTAGCCACATCCTGGGAAGGGCCTCCCGGGTTCGCGTCTGTTTGCCTAATCTGTGTGGCTTGCTCGAGCTCTCTGTCCAGGTGATGGCACTCCTGTGTGTCGTGCCCATGTACTTGATGAAAAGCGCAGTATTTATCCATGGATCCCTTACTTTGTTCTCTCTCGAGCTGAGGTGGTTTTTGAATGATATGCTTGTCTTTGCAAATCCGGAACTTCCTCCTTTGAGACTTTTAGGTGGTGTTTAGTGTGAGAAACGTCTGAGCCCCGTACCATCTGTAGGCCTCTTATCCCCCTGCCTGATCTGTATTTCGCCAGTTTCCCCACCTTCTCTCATTCTTAGCTTTTGAGCTTCCTCAACAGTGATATATCTTTCAACTCGAGTCAGTAAATCATGATAAGAGATGGGAGGCTTTTTGATCAAGGATCAGAAAATTCCCCTCCTCTTAGTCCTTGAGAGAAGGCACTGATCAGGATTTCTGATGGGCAATTAGGTACCTCCAAGTTTGCGACATTGAAGCATCTGATATAATCCCAAAGAGGCTCACTCTCCACTTGTCTCATCTAAAATAGACTTAACAAGGTTTTCTTGTATCACTACTGCTGGTGAACTGATGGAGGAAGCATAGCTGAACTCTCTCAAAGAGACTATAGATCCAGGCTCGAGTTGATTAAACCACTTTTGGGTTGGCTTCACCAACATGGTAAGGAAAACCTACACTTCAAACGGTCCGAGTAATAGTGTAACATGACAGCATTTGCAAATCTGCTCAGGTGTTCCTCTCGTCTGTGCTTCCACCATACTCCCAGGCGCTTGGAGGTCAAAAATTGTTTGGAAGTTCTTCGCCCACTATTTCTAGGGAGAAAATGGTTCCTTTCTTCGGAACATAAGGCCCTTCCATTCCTTTCCTCATTTCGCGAACCTCAACCCTCAACCCCTCCATCTGTCCTTTGAGATCGGGGCCTGGAGTGTATGGGGGATAAGCCTTGAATATGAGCTCAGGTCGATTATTTTCTCGAATACTTTCCTTCGGGCCACTGTCCAACTGATCCATAACCCGCTTTACGGCCTGTTCCACCATCACGGTGATGAGGCGCATAAGTTTCTCAAGTCAGAGTTCCCATCGTCATACTGGCCATGGGTGGTGGCTCTCTTCCATTAACCGATGGTGCCCGATTTTTGTGATTCTGCTCCTGGTTTGTTCTCCATGTGTTTACCATTTTATCAACACCTTTAACTCTTGTTTCCCACAGACGGTGCCAACTGTTACCTTGCATTTGGTAGTGGGTTTCCAAGATAAGCAATAACTCTTCCTCTTCAATGGGATGAGTTGCACGAAAATGTGTTAGAAGGGGTTCGGAGAAGGTTCTCCGACGAAGCCCCTCCGACGATCCAATTCGTGCCGAAAAAAAGAAAGGAAACAAGAAGTATTTTTAAGAGCATATAAATAATCCTCTTTCCTTAACAGACCTCGTATATATACATCGTTGGAATGGAGAAAAGACGGCATGTACCTGTCACCAGTTGAGGCCTAGGAACCACTGTAAATATGTTACTTTCCCAGGTCCCAAGGATGGGGACCACAGACAAGCGTTGTAATACTCATATGATATGCAGCTTTTGTGATCTTTTTCATACGGGGAGGTGATTCGCATGCTTATTAGGTGTGATAATTACCTAATTGGCTAATTTCCGAGTGCGGTCCTTTAGCTAGGGATCAGCCTATGTCGTGGCCGATTTTTATGTGGACCGCACTAGTTCCTGTAGGGGTTATCATTAAATACATGGGGACCACACCCGAGGTCCCTGGTTCTACTTTTATTTGCAGATTTCGTTGGGATCCAAGCCAACTTAGCTCAGCTTGAGCACAACTCGGTCACTCGAGGTTATTCCCTTTCCTCGACTGGTTACTAAGTTGAGATGGGATGTGCCGATATGAGGTCGGTAAAGTGAGATGTGACCCCCTAGAGCATTAAATGATGAAGATTGAGCCCGAGATGGGGCTCGACTACCAGATGCTCTGGCCGGAGTTCTTCGTTCGGCTGGCTGTGGTGTGTCTAATGTAATGGGTGACATGGGTGGCAATATCTCCTCATTTGCATGCCAGATGATGCCTTCATGCTTGCATAGATCGGTGATGAGTGAGGGACATGGTAGGCTCACTGATTGATTGCCATACACAACATTGAATATTGAGGTCTCCACTATCTCACCTAATTTCACTGATTTGGCAATGATTAAGACAAATACTAGTGATGCTCTGTCCTTGGTGACCTTGGAGATGTATGTGGTAGGCATGACTCTGGTGGTTATAAAGGAGAGCAATGCATTTGCTTCGTCCTTGAGTTCTGATTTTAGAACTAGCTGTGGTTCGTTATTGTAGTTTCTTCGCCAAATCGTGCTGTCATGACAACTAGTGGTAAGGATTTCATGGTGGTCAACATGTCCCTTAGAGTAGGCGATGTAGCCATCTTCCTTAATATCGGGCATACTATACCTAGTGTTGATAGTGTGACTATCAAGCTGTACTATGTTGTTCTGACACCGACCACTAGACTCTCTCTTCGTGCCCTTAGGTTGGCTTAAAATTCTCTGACTACGGGGACCACTGCATCACCTGGTTGTATAACAAACTTCACCTGTGATGCCCGGGAATTATTATGTTAATCCTGGAGTGGTAAAAATCCTCAATGGATTTTAATTGTGGCAATTATGAAATAATTGCGGTGTTGGGACACCCGAGGATGCTATATCGGGTATTTGGGATCGTTGGATCCAAAGGTTCTTGGAATTGGGTTTTGGTGGTATCTGGGGTCCGGGGTACTTTGTATTGGGGCTGGTATTGGAAATTGTGATTGGAGAGATGATTTTTGAAAACAGATGACTTTTAATGAGTCATGATGTATTTGTGGAGGACTTGGTATTTTAGAGCCTTGGTACTATATATACCAAGTGGACTCGGTAATTCTGTCATTGCACGAAATTTCTTCTCTCTCTCTCTCTCTCTCTCTCTCTCTCTCTCTCTCCTCTCGCTCTCTCTCTCTCTCTCTCTCTCTCTCTCTCTCTCTCTCTCTTCGCCTCATCTCCCCCAAAACCCCTCTTTTCCCCTCCTTTCTCCTGCCATGGAAAAATCGATGAAGACTCGATTTGGGAGCCGGATTTCTCGAAGATAATAAGGTATTGTTCTTCCCCTCGCTTTTATCTTCGATTTGGTAGTAGTATTTTAGAGTTTGGTTGAGTTTTGGGTTGGTTGATCTGGGAAATGGGTGACGATGTACAATGCCCGCGATCGATTGCGAGATAATCAAGAGGAAACAGAAAGAGTTGGCGATCGATCGGCGTTATCAGCGATCGATCGCGGCTTTATAATTTTCCGGCAGTGGGTTTGCGCGATCGATCGCGCCTAAAGGGCGTTCGATCGCGACCCTATTTCTAGTGTTTTTTTGAAAATTTTGGAAAATGTCGGGATTTTGGAATCGAGGTTTAATTAGCCGATTTTTGAGGCAATGTCTACATTCCAATGGGAATGCTATACTTTTAAAATGAAATGGTTGGAGCCAAATTTTAATAAGAAAATGGAATACAAGATTGAGTATTTGGTTTTGTACAACTTAAAATGGAATATTTTAGGTATTATGCATGCTTAGCCCGGAGTCTTTTAAAATGGTTAATCGTCATGGATTGACGATAGGTTTGGAGGCTGTGAACGTGCTTGGGCACGTGGTTGCATGCATGTGATTTGTGAGTTATTTATGTGTTAGCACATAATTCATCGGGTCGCGGGACTCAGTCAATGTTTGGTTCGGACTACGTAATCATAATGTACGTATAATGTGATGCCCAAATTATTTATATTTAAACAATTAATTAGTGTGGTAAATTATGAAATAATTTACGTGGTCAAATTCTTGGGCATCGTATCTTGGACCAGAATTGGAATAAATAATTCAAGGTTTAATTTATAGTGTGGTTAAATTCAAGGAACTCTTATTAATAATAAAAGTTATTAGTTGAGATTTAAATGAAATAATTAGTAAGGCGTAGAGATAGAATTGATGGTGTTAATTTAAAAACTAGGGTTGGGATTTAAACACACACTCCTCCATTTAACACACTAGAATAATCGGCATTCCCCTTCTTCTCTCCCATTTCATGGGCCGTCCTCACCCTCTCTTCTCCAGGCGCGATTTCCTCTCTTCTCTTCGGTTCTTAGCAGCTGGAAAACTAACAAATTCAAGGAGTTTTCTAAACAATTCTTCAAGGTTTGTGAATGATCTCCATACCCTTCTATTGCTTAATCGTCTTCCATTGCATTTTGAGATTTGTGGCTTAGTTTTGGTCGCTATTCTGGAGCAAGAAGCAGTCGGCTTCCATGTTTTCGGACTAGGAGCATTTCTTCCTTCCTTAGTTGTTTAATTCTTTGTTGGGATGTATTTTAACAAGTGATTGTTAGTGGGCTGAATGATTGTATCGATTCTTCTATTTCATTTCAGTTTTGCTCTTCCCTTCCCTGTAGTTCTATCGAACATTGCTGTTGGAAGGGGGATGATTTATTGTAGGTTGGGTATTTGATGTTGGTCGATTTTTGC
Organism: Haberlea rhodopensis; assembly: GCA_907163345.1. NCBI lineage: Eukaryota > Viridiplantae > Streptophyta > Magnoliopsida > Lamiales > Gesneriaceae > Haberlea > Haberlea rhodopensis. The sequence continues at coordinate 1,236,568 of CAJQUN010000122.1, read as the reverse complement.
TTGTTCTTCACGGCTACTGTGGGGTAAGGGGGGGTGTGCGCGTCCAAGTGCTTCTGTACGATTATGGCCTATTCTTGCTATGTTTCGGTTCGATTTTCTCTTGTTGTATTGTAGTCGAAATTAGGCTGCTGGTTTGTGATTGGAATGAGGAACTTTATGGTTGAGGTGGTGCTACTTTATAATAAAAAAATGTGTAGCTAAATCTAATCGAATTCCGCAGCTGATATGAATCGAATTGAGCTGTATGTTGGGTCGAATCATGTTATTACTTGGTTCAGAAGTCTATTCCTAGTTTAGTTTCTTATTCCATTGATTGATATCACGCCTTTTAACATGGGTGTGTGTGTGCGCGCTTGAGTGAAAAGTTATGTGCGCATAACTTTGATATTGATTATTAGATATGTGATGATTATATGATGGTTTTGCGGTGGGTTGATACATCATTACTACAGTAGTAAGGCTAGAGTGAACGGCATAGGTTATTTCTACGAGTGTGAAATAATAAGTCCAAGTAGGAACGAAATATTTCACAAACTGATGGGTAAGTAGTACGAACAAAATGCATGATGATATGGGAAAGTAGATGAATTTCATATATAGAATTGCTGGATACAACAGTAAATGATGAGTCATGCCCAGTTAGCTCTGGTTCTCTATTTTCTGTCATATATGATCTATTGAGTATATTAGATTTCGATTTCGTTGGATAAGTTACAACAAAGGGAAATTGTGTCTTGTTTATGTGAAAATTTATATATGAATGTTGAATATTGATTGTTATGGGATATTGAATGTTTCATTCGAATATTGATTTGTTGTTGAATTGAGACTGAGCTACTGAACTGATGTAGATCCTCCATGAACCTCTGGACAAAAAGGAGTAACTTGATTTGGTTTGTCGACTTTAAGGTACGTGGTGACGTACGAGCAGGTATAATATGAATTATTTCATATTCCAATATTCATAAATTGTTGAATTGTGATGACTGAATATAAGGGAACGAATATGTGAATAATTGTGATGACTGAATATAAGGGAACGAATATGTGAATATTTGTGATGACTGAATATGAGGTAACGAATATGTGAATTGAGTTTGTTATATGTGGTATGGTGGACACGTAATTGTACGTGGTCCGGACATGGAGTTGGGTATGGATGCCTTTGGCATGACCAGTATGAGAAAGTGTTGAGTGATAGATTGATAGACAAAATTGCATTGATATGGAATTATTTATGATTGAGCATAAATAATAGATTCTTGTTGTATTGAATTCATCGTGTGGTTGAGTATCATATTCTCAATGACGATACTAAACTTGATATTATGAAAGCGTGTAAGCTTGAAACAGGAACATTGCGTGGAACTGTACAGATTCAGAACTTCACAGGGAGTACATCTTATAGATTTTTGATACTCTTAAATTGTAATATCATGATCTTTATCCATTGTTGTTAGGATCGAGGTAGTGTTTAGAAGGGGGGGTGAATAAACACTACATTCAATTTCGATTTTTCTCGGGTTAACTGCAGACTGTTAAGTACTACAGTAGCTTCTCAATATAAGGCAAGTCAGCAGACACTGATTATAGTGCGGAAGACGTCTGCTGAACTTGTGAGGAGTAAAACTGAATAGTAAATGAGTAATAAGTAAAGAACACGAGTATTGTTTCTGGAAGTTCGAAGCACAACGCTTCTACGTCTCCCCTTCTTCCTTTGCAGGAAGGATTCACTAGAAGACTTGGTTTACACTTTACAGTATACAACCTTCTTAGGCACTCACACAACTTGGCCTAAACTCCTAGCAATCACAACTTCTTAATTTGATTACAAAAGATTCTATGACACTCTTTACAAAATAAACTTTTGGCTTCGAGTGTTCTTGAGCAGCAGACTTCAGTTGGAAATACTCTGTCACAGATTCAGTTGCACTGCTTGTCTGCTCTTTTGCTGAACTTTTAGAATATCAGTAAGTTGATTTTCTGTTTACGATGAAGTGTTTCTCGTGATTGAATAAATCGCTCAGCTAACCTCTTCATTCTTTGCTTGGACGTATTTATAGAATCAGAGGTCCAACGGTAGCTTTTCTGTATAAGGAAGAGATCACCTTTCCAAATTCAGATTGTCTTCTTTCCTATTTTGTTAAGCAACGGCTCTTTTATTCTGACGGTAATGGTGGCGGAGATATAGCAGGGTGCGCCGCTCTTTTTGTCTCGTTGCTTAGTGCTCTTACTGGATGGTTAGACTTCTGCTGGCCTCCTTTGTCCAACTGTGAGACTATTCGGTTGATGTCTGTCCAGTTGATGTCCATCCAGTTTATGTCTATCCGGTAGATCTTTGTCACCCGGTAGGTCTTCGTCATCCGGTTGGTCTTTATCACCCGGTAGGTCTTCAACCAGTTGGTGTTTGTCATCCGGTTGGTCTTTATCACCCGGTAGGTCTTCAACACCCGGTAGGTGTACATCCAGTTGGTGTTTGTCATCCGGTTGGTCTTTATCACCCGGTAAGTCTTCAACACCCGGTAGGTGTACATCCAGTTGGTGTTTGTCATCCGGTTGGTCTTTATCACCCGGTAGGTCTTCAACACCCGGTAGGTGTACATCCAGTTGGTGTTGTCATCCGGTTGGTCTTTATCACCCGGTAAGTCTTCAACACCCGGTAGGTGTACATCCAGTTGGTGTTTGTCATCCCCAAAACTTAGAAATGTTTTCCTAACAATTTCCCCCTTTTTGGTGATGACAAAACTCAGCACTGGAGACTCTTGCTAGATCAAATGAGAACATCAACTCCTGTTTGATACTTAGAGACAAACCAAATCTAGATTTTGCAATTTGTTAGAATAAATAAGCAGATTACAAGACGTAATCAAACTGAGCAATATGAATGAATATCATTTTTATATAAAATGAATTCTGATTACATCTTACAAATTATATCAAGCATTACAAAGATTGCACTGAACATCTTACAAGTCATTTAGCAGCCTAGTTTTACAATTTATCCAAGTAGAGAAACATAGCCAGTATGAAATGATCCGAGCTGGCTAGTTTCAGGGTTATAGACAAAAGGGAGGGGAGAGAAAGTGCATACAGAAAATCTTAGAATAGAGAAAGGCCTAGAAAGAGTCCATTGTCTTCAAGGTAGTCCTCTGTTCATTTGGCAAGATCTCTGTCTACTCTATCTCTGTCTTCCCCCTTTTTGTCATCAGCACCCAGGCATCTGCTGTTCAAAAATTCCAGGCTGGTGGAGAGCACCAGAACTGGATCAAGAAGAAGGAGCTAGCAGGGATGGGTTAGATAAGTAATCAACCCATGTAGGGTTGATTTAGATAAGTAATAAACCCATGAATTTGGAAAAACAATTTCAAGACTGGTAAGAATTTGAGTTAACATGTGCATGATGAATGAATTGAGTTAAAGAACTTAGGATGGTATTTATAGTGAAAGAAGCAAGTTGTAGTGTGAAGTGTCAGATCATGAACAAGAAAAAATCAGATTAAGATAGAGATGAAATGACAATTCAGTGTATATATATATAAAAAAACAGATAACGATAAATGCAAAAAGACAATAAAAGTTACTGTTTGCCTCCAAGCCAATGCGAGGAGTAGTCACGGGTGGAGGGAGGGGTGTCAGCCTGTGGTTGTCTGGAGCTGTGGGACCTTTGCTGAGATGGACGCCTTGATCTACTGGATGCTCCAGCTGCAGTAGATGAGCGATTTGCTGGACTCTGGTCTTGTTGGGACTGAGGAGCAGGTCTGCTGGACTCAGGCAGTCTTCTAATGATTTGAGGAGCAGCAGGCAGGCTGTTGCTCAAGTCTTGAATTTGAGAAGCAAAAGCTGCCTGCATGGTCGCCAGTTGATCTGAGATGACTTTCTTGGCGTCTTCTATCCGATCTCCAAGAGCCAGGGAGGTGGCAGCCTAAAGTGATTCATTGTGTTGATTTATCTGAAGATGAGCCTGCCCTATTCGAGAGAATGTGTCCGCAAAGGCATCCTCAACAAAAGTCTGAAGTCTGGTGACAGTAGACGTTAGGCTGTTTAAGTCCCTATACATGTGCTGGAACTGAGTATCAGTGTGCTGCTGATGGCTTCCAAGAATAAGAGTCGCAGTGCGCTCTTCCTGTTTGAGCTTATTTACATCACTGGCTAGTGCAGAGATCGCGTTGGACAGAGTTACTAGCTGATCAGCAATGTTGGGTGGCCCTTCCAGAGGGATGGAGGTTTGGAAGTCAAAGAAATCCTCCAAAGGGTCTTAAGCCATCGAATGATCCAGAGTATCTATTTGAGGTTCAGCAGCAGTAGCGAAGACTCCGAGATGATCCGTAATAGCTGCAGTGGGGAGTAAAGCAGCGGCTTCAACAAGAGGTGCAGCAGTTGAGTCTGTGGCAATAACAGCCATGCGATCAGTGGCTTGGTCCATCGCAGCTGCAAACGACTGGGTGTGATCATTATAATGTGAGGACTCACTGGGTTCATGATTACCAGAAGAGATGGTAACTTGATGAACCACAGTTCGAATCACTGTGTCCACATTCTCATGATCAACAATCATCAGTTGGAGCGGTTGATCATTTGTAGGGCTGGGAGAAGAGGAGAAGGGTTGAGCAGTGGGAGAGGTGATCTCTATGGTAGGAGGAGTTGTCTCCAAGGCAGTTGAATCTATCCCCACATCAGTGGTAGCTATCTCCAAATCAGTAGTGGCTGTCTGCAAATCAGTCGGATCGGGGCTTTCAACATTCACAGTTGTAGAGCACGAGTGAAGACCAGTTGATATGCGAAGATCATGAAGAGCTTGCTCGGCCATTTCCAGTTTTGGTCCAAGAGCATTCAGAACAGCTCTATCATTATTCGCTGAGCCTGAATCAATGTTGAATTGCTGAAGACGGGTTTCAACAAGGGCTTGAAGTTCGCCCACATAGTTCATTTGACGGAAAAGATCCCTCAGCTTCAGACTCGTCTCAGTGTCCGTGACTTGAAGATAAGCCAAAATTTTGTTCTCATCTTCCCGTGCTTGATCTAGGATTGGAGTGAAATCATTAAAGCGAATTTTTACCCGTGCCTTCACCCATCGATCAAAAAGTTCGAGTTGTGGCTGCAGCTTGGCTTCCACTGTATCCATGACCATCTGTATCTCATAGGCAACAGGTGTGGTCACTGGAGCCATAACAGTTTTTCCTTTTCCAACTGGGGTGGTCGTTGGATGACAGTAGGGACACAAGGACTTGGGCGTCCGAAAACTAATAGTGCCAGGGGCTTGCATAGAGCTCACCAGTGTGGAGGATTTGTCAGTTGGAGCCACTGATGTAGCAAGTACCATGGCTAATGAAGCAGGTGTTGCAGTTGGTTCCTCGGGGGGAGGATTTTCAGAACTGGGCTCTCTACCAGGGATGTCTGCCGTGGGACATGTAGAGGAGATGGTATCGGAAGCAGCAATGACTGTCTGGCGGAGAGCAGAAGGAGCCCCTTTTTTGGTTCTGGGCTTCTTAGGAGGAGGAGGGGGAGGAGATGACTCAGCGGATTCCTATATGGTTTGTTCAGAATCAATTATAACTTGAGTCGATCGGCGCTTCGTCAAACCAACCTCTCTGCCACTCCGCTGTCTGTGTATCTGAAGATACTTAGCAGTGATGAGTCTGCCTGGATGAAGGTCGGAGGAAGCCCCTGCCTGAATGCTTTTGCTTTCAAAGATGCTGTTGAGAGGTAGGGCAAAACCAGATTGACCCTTGCCTGAGGTGATGAGTCCAGTGAGGATCTGAAACAAAACCACTGACCAGTTGATGTCGATTCCTTTGAAGATGGCGCTCATGACGTCAAACTTCTCAGGGGTGATGATGTCAAAAGAGCCAGCTTTGCACAGCAGCCCCTTAGAAATAACATCGGCCAGTTGCCGGAAATGACTTTTCATTAGCACCATCTTGAATGGAGGACGTTGGAGACGTTCACTTGAGTCGGAGAAGGTGATTTGCATTTCTTCCCTGACATCCACTGGAACGGTGGAGAAATCTGTAAGTCCAGTGGCAGGAAGACAAAGGTGCGTGCTGAATTCCTGCTGAGTGATGGTAATAGGTTGTCCAGAAACAGAGGTCATCACAGAATCATTTTCAACTTTGGCGGTGGTGAAGAATTCATGTAAGGCGGCTTTGTAGAAGGTCGGAGCCTGGCTGAGAATCACTAAAAGTTCCTATGTATCCAATTTTTGAAAGACTTCCTTTGTTTCGTCATCAGAGGATGTGGAGATGGAGTGGAAATCCACATGAACAGCATTAGTGATGAAACTTGGCTGAGTATTCTTCGACATTTCTGATGAATAAGCGGAAATAAAGCAGCAACAATCCAAAAAAAATTTCTGGGGGGGGAAGTTAACGCAGTAAATTTTTGGGAGAGATAAAGAGTAATAACCAAAGTAATGGTGGTTAAAGATAGAAGTATATGTAACGTCGTACTGTAGATGAGCGGACACATGGGTACGTGGCGATCATCTAACGATTTAGATATTTTAAAAAAATTAAAAGGACAGGATTTGGGCGGGATTCAAATAATTTATTTTTATAACAAAAAAAATGAATTGAATTCCGACATTCCAATAGGTTAATAGGTATCGAAGGTTATTTTAGTCAAAGCATACTTGGCAAAGTCTGCTGGTATGTAGGGTTCGACTGGTAAGAAACATCTACTGGTATGTAGAGTCCTACTGGTACGTATACACCTACTGCAGCAGACCATTGTATTACCAGCTGAGCTTATATAACCAAGATAAAATTTTAGCTAAAATTCCCCCTTAATTTATGCGAATAAACTAAGTAATTCCCCCTGAATTCATTACCCGAAAGGAATATAATCAAGGATTGATTTCAATTAAACCAAGAATATTTCGAAAGTAGGAAAACTTAGCGTCCGGTAGGGGTTTTGTGAAAATGTCTGCTGCCTGTTGTTCGGTAGAAATATACTCCAGCCGAATCTCTTTCTTCATAACATGATCTCTGATAAAATGATGACGGATGTCAATGTGTTTAGTGCGAGTATGAAGAACTGGGTTGTATGTAATGGCTATTGCAAACGTGTTATCACAAAATATAGGTGCCTCTGTGGATTCAATTCCATAATCTCTCAGTTGTTGCTGAATCCAGAGCAGTTGAGCACAGCAGCTTCCAGCAGCAAGGTATTTTGCCTCTGCAGTAGAAGTTGCTATGGATGTCTGCTTCTTGCAACCCCATGATATCAATCGATCACCAAGAAACTGACAATATCCACTGGTGCTTTTTCTGTCAATTTTGCATCCAGCATAGTCAGCATCTGAATATCCAATAAGGTTAAAAGTTGAGTCTCTTGGATACCATAGACCGACATTCTCAGTGCCTTTCAGATATTTGAGGATTCTTTTGACAGCAGTGAAGTGCGACTGCTTAGGATTTGCTTGAAACCGGGCGCACATACAAACTGCGAACATTATATCTGGTCGGCTGGCCGTCAAATAAAGTAGAGATCCGATAATGCCTCGATACATTGTAACTTCGACTGGTATTCCTGAATTATCCAAGTCGAGTTTGGCAGATGAGCTCATTGGTGTAGCGGCAGCTGAGCTGGTACTCATTCCATATTTCTTCAGCAGTTCTTTAGTATATTTGGACTGATTTATCAGAATTCCTTCACTGGATTGCTTGACTTGCAATCCTAAGAAAAATGATAATTCTCCCATCATGCTCATCTCAAATTGATCCTGCATAATTTTAGAAAATCTTTCGCACAATTTTGAGTTAGTACTGCCGAAAATAATATCATCAACATAAATTTGAACTAGCAGAGTATGATCTCCCTTTGTGAATTTGAAAAGGGTCTTGTCCACCGTGCCAATGGTAAAGTTATGCTCAGTCAAATATTTTGATAGAGTTTCATACCATGCACGGGGAGCTTGCTTCAGACCATACAAAGCTTTATTGAGACGAAAAACATACGAAGGCTGCTGATGGCTTTCAAATCCAGGAGGTTGTTCAACGTAAACTTCTTCCTGGAGTTTGTCGTTAAGAAACGCACTCTTAACATCCATCTGATAGACTTTAAAGTCTTTAAAAGCAGCAAATGCAAGAAATATGCGAATTGCTTCTAATCGAGCTACAGGAGCAAAGGTTTCATCAAAGTCAATGCCTTCTTCCTGTCTGTAGCCCTGTGCGACTAATCTTGCTTTATTTCTGATTACTGTTCCATTTTTGTCTAATTTATTCCTAAATACCCATTTGGTGCCTATTACATTGTGATGATGTGGTCGTGGTACTAAATACCATACTTTGTTTCGCTCAAACTGATTTAGTTCTTCTTGCATTGCGTCTACCCAGCTTGGGTCTAACATAGCATCATCAATCTTCTTAGGTTCTAAGTGAGATATGAATGCAGCATGAAGGAATTCATTAATCATTTGTCCTCTGGTGCATAGAGGAGCAACAGGGTTACCTATGACCTGCTCAGGAGGATGATCCTTCATCCACCGAAGCGGAGGTCCAAGAGGGTTGAGTTCTTCATTTGACTGGATATGAGTGGGCAATTCAGAAGTTCTGATTGTCGCATCTTTTTCATTTGCTTCCTCAACTGCAGCAGGAGTATGTGCAATAGTGTCATTGTCAGCTGGATGCGGTGCTTGTTGACCAGCAGACTCCTCTGTTTGAGCTTCAGGAACTTCTGGTTCTAAGGATCAGTCAGTCCTGCTTCTGTAATCTATGTCATCATCAACATTTTCATCAACGTAAGTGCTTTCCAGTCGATTGCTCAAGTTGTTGATTTGCAGATTAGATATCGTACAGTCAGTAGGTTCATCAAATTTTACATGCACTGATTCTTCTACAGTAAGAGTTCTATTATTAAATACTCTGAAGGCTTTACTAACTGTAGAATAACCAAGAAATATTCCAGCATCAGATTTGGCTTCAAAAGTGGTGAGATGAGTATTTCCATTGTTGTGAATAAAACATTTGCAACCAAACACATGGAAATAAGAAATATTTGGCTTACTGCCATTCCAGATCTCATAACGGGTTTTATTTACTCGCTTATTAATCATTGATCTGTTCTGCGTATAACAAGCTGTGTTGACAGTGTCTGCCCAAAATCTCTGCAATATTTCTGATTCCGCAAGCATAGTTCGCGCAGCTTCTTTCAAAGTGCGGTTCCTACGCTCAGCAACTCCGTTTTGTTGAGGAGTTCTAGCAGCAGAGTATTCATGTTTAATACCAAGGTCATCTAGATATGATTCGAGTGACTAATTGGTAAACTCAGTACCTTTATCACTGCGAATTCTATCTATCCCACACGATTTCTCATTTTGGAGTCTTTTCAGTAGTTTGATCAGCTTTGGAGTAGCCTGATCTTTGCCACTTAGGAACAGGACCCACGTAAAACGAGTGTAATCGTCTATTAACACTAGGGTTTACTTCATTCCCCCTAGACTTGTTACTGGTATAGGACCAAATAGATCCATATGCAGCAACTCTAGGCACCAAGAAGAAGATTTACTCCCTTTGTTCTTACAGGAGGATCTGATTTGCTTACCAAGTTGGCATGCTGCACAGATCTTGTCTTTTGAGAACTCAATTTGGGGCAGTCCAATGACTAGATCAAGTTTACGCAGACTGGCAATAGTTTTAAAATTTAAGTGACTCAATCGTTTGTGCCAAAGCCAATTTTTGAAAGTATTCAGGGCAGCAAAGCAGGTAGAGGAGGTAGGCTGATTAAGATTCCAATCAATTTTATAAGTGTTATCATGCCTTCTTCCTACAAGTAATATAGTGCCATCAGTAGATTTGATTGTGCATGAGTGCTGGTTGAACTCTACAGAATGACCATTGTCACAGAGTTGACTTATGCTAATCAAGTTATAGCATAGATTTTCAACCAACAGAATATCTTTAATAATAATGTTACCGTAGATAATCTTACCCTTACCCACGGTTCTACCTTTCGCGTTGTCTCCAAAGGTTATTCTGGGTCCGGTGGAGTCCACCAGTTCAGACAATAAGCTCGCATTTCATGTCATGTGTCTAGAGCATCCGCTGTCCAGAAACCACTCTGAGCTCCGAACTTGATGCGTTCTAGTTTTCTGCAATTAAAGCGATAAAATGATTGGTACCCAATCCTACTTGGGTCCGGGCAGGATTAGTCCTTTCGGAACCCACACTTGTATAACCCTGACTTGTTTGGGTCTGTGTGTGTCCTGAAATGTGTGTGCATTAACTGAAGAAGTTATTCTTGGGTGATACATGTGATACTGAGTGTATGCGTGTTGTTTAGGTTTTTGGTTTCTGTTAGGAAGCATGTATCTCTTTTGGACAGGCATACAATTATGATACCAGTTAGGTTTTACCTCTCGAGTGGCATGACCAGTGGGTTTATGTTTATTTCTAAACATTTTCCCCTGTCGAGCTTTCTCTTTTGGCTCCACATAACCAATACCTTTGTGTGATGCCCGTTCTTTGAAGAGTATTGGTTCAACAGATTCCTTAACCAACTCACTTGGTTCATATAATGTGCTTGATTTAACAAAATTCATTGTTTGAATCTTGTTTCTTTCTAGACACACTTGAGATTTGATGCCGAATGAATTACTATCATTGTTAGAGTAGCCTATACCGGTAAGATCACCAGCAAGTCTTATCGACTCAAGCATTTCATCCTTTTTGGCAGTAGATACATTCCATGTGCGAACCAGCTTACTGAGTTTCTGGTGTGCACATGTTGCTTCATCCCTTTCTTTCTCGAGCTGACTTACTTTATCCCTCAAGCTTTTCAACTCAGTGGATTGTTCACAATCACATTCGTTGTTCTGCTGTTTTGTTGGGACTTGTTGTTCAGTCTTGTAGTTCTCGAAGGATTCGTACAACATCTGATACTCATTTATCATGTCCTGTAATGCATTTGTGAGCTCAATATGTGTAAATTCAGAAAGATTAGGATCATTTACCTCACAGTCATCGTTGGCCATTAGACAATGAACTTTTTCATCTTCACTGTCACTGGATGAGCTGGAAGAAGTTTCTGATTCTGAGTCAGCCCATTTGTTCTTGTTTTCTTCCGCCACCAGTACTTTCTGTTCTCTGTCTCTTCTGGATGATCTTCTATTCTCTTTAGACTTTCTATATTCTTTTGGTCCTTTCTTTTGATCATCCTTATTCGGTTTAGGACACTCAGCAATAAAATGTCCTGGTTTGAGACAGTTAAAGTATACACGTTCATCTTCATCTGATCTATTCTTGAAGCTTTGTCTTCTTGGGTAGGATTGATAAGTCTTTTGACTTTTCTTCATAAACTTTCCAAATTTCTTGACAAATAGCACCATTGCATCGTTGCATATTTTTTCAGGAGTCATCTCTGTTGTGAAAGGTGGGGCTTCAGATGCAGTAAGAGCTTTGGTTGGTTGACTGGTGCTGGGTTCATCTTCAATCCGAATACCTAGTTCAAACTCATAAGCTTTTAAGTCAGCAAATAAGTCATGTAGGTCTATCTTGTTTAGATCTTTTGATTCTCTCATGGCAATCGTCTTTACATCCCATTCTCTTGGGAGACCTCTCATGACTTTTAGAGTGACTTCCCTGTTGGATAGATCTTTACCAAGGCTATTGAGTTCATTTATGATGTCAGTTACTCTCTCATCGTATTCACTTAGAGTTTCTCCGGACATCATTTTGATGTTTTCAAACTTCTGTAAGGCAACAGTGAGCTTGTTTTCCTTGGTTTGATCATTTCCTTCGCACAGCTGATCAATATTGTCCCAGATGTCCTTCGCAGTGGGACACGTCTTGATCTTGTTGAACATTTTTTTGTCCAGATTTTTGAACAGTATGTCTTTTGCCACGTTGTCCAGATTTGCCTTTCTCTTTTCTTCATTTGTCCAGAATGATCTATCCTTTTCAACCATCTGAGGTTCACCGCCAGAGATAGCAGTTGCTGTATTGACTTTCATGATCTTCATTGGTCCATCAGTGATGACGAACCACATATCATCATCTTGGGCACTTAGATGTGCTTGCATACGAATTCTCCAATCGTCATATTCATCATTGTTGAACATTGGAATCTTGCTGAATAAGGCCATCAGTTTTTGGTAATTTCTCAAGATTGAGAAGACCTAAGCTCTGATACCAATTGTTAGGATCGAGGTAGTGTTTAGAAGGGGGGTTGAATAAACACTAGATTCAATTTCGATTTTTCTCGGGTTAACTGCAGACTGTTAAGTACTACAGTAGCTTCTCAATATAAGGCAAGTCAGCAGACACTGATTATAGTGCGGAAGACGTCTGCTGAACTTGTGAGGAGTAAAACTGAATAGTAAATGAGTAATAAGTAAAGAACACGAGTATTGTTTCTGGAAGTTCGAAGCACAACGCTTCTACGTCTCCCCTTCTTCCTTTGCAGGAAGGATTCACTAGAAGACTTGGTTTACACTTTACAGTATACAACCTTCTTAGGCACTCACACAACTTGGCCTAAACTCCTAGCAATCACAACTTCTTAATTTGATTACAAAAGATTCTATGACACACTTTACAAAATAAACTTTTGGCTTCGAGTGTTCTTGAGCAGCAGACTTCAGTTGGAAATACTATGTCACAGATTCAGTTGCACTGCTTGTCTGCTCTTTTGCTGAACTTTTAGAATATCAGTAAGTTGATTTTATAGTTTACGATGAAGTGTTTCTTGTGATTGAATAAATCGCTCAGCTAACCTCTTCATTCTTTGCTTGGACGTATTTATAGAATCAGAGGTCCAACGGTAGCTTTTCTGTATAAGGAAGAGATCAGCTTTCCAAATTCAGATTGTCTTCTTTCCTATTTTGTTAAGCAACGGCTCTTTTATTCTGACGGTAATGGTGGCGAAGATATAGCAGGGTGCGCCGCTCTGTTGTACCTTTGTCAGAGAATGTTGTACTTGTTTTGTCTCTTTGCTTAGTGCTCTTACTGGATGGTTAGACTTCTGCTGGCCTTCTTTGTTCAACTGTGAGACTATTCGGTTGATGTCTGTCCAGTTGATGTCCATCCAGTTTATGTCTATCCGGTAGATCTTTGTCACCCGAAAGATCTTCGTCATCCGGTAGGTCTTTATCACCCGGTAGGTCTTCAACCAGTTGGTGTTTGTCATCCGGTTGGTCTTTATCACTCGGTAGGTCTTCAACATCCGGTAGGTGTACATCCAGTTGGTGTTTGTCATCCGGTTGGTCTTTATCACCCGGTAAGTCTTCAACACCCGGTAGGTGTACATCCAGTTGGTGTTTGTCATCCGGTTGGTCTTTATCACCCGGTAGGTCTTCAACACCCGGTAGGTGTACATCCAGTTGGTGTTTGTCATCCGGTTGGTCTTTATCACCCGGTAAGTCTTCAACACCCGGTAGGTGTACATCCAGTTGGTGTTTGTCATCCCCAAAACTTAGAAATGGTTTCCTAACAATTTTCCCCTTTTTGGTGATGACAAAACTCAGCACTGGAGACTCTTGCTAGATCAAATAAGAACATCAACTCCTGTTTGATACTTAGAGACAAACCAAATCTAGATTTTGCAATTTGTTAGAATAAATAAGCAGATTACAAGACGTAATCAAACTGAGCAATATGAATGAATATCATTTTTATATAAAATGAATTCTGATTACATCTTACAAATTACATCAAGCATTACAAAGATTGCACTGAACATCTTACAAGTCATTTAGCAGCCTAGTTTTACAATTTATCCAAATATAGAAACATAGCCAGTATGGAATGATCCGAGCTGGCTAGTTTCAGGGTTATGACAAAAGGGAGGGGAGAGAAAGTGCATACAGAAAATCTTAGAATAGAGAAAGGCCTAGAAAGAGTCCATTGTCTTCAAGGTAGTCCTCTGTTCATTTGGCAAGATCTCTGTCTACTCTATCTCTGTCTTCCCCCTTTTTGTCATCAGCACCCAGGCATCTGTTGTTCAAAAATTCCAGGCTGGTGGAGAGCACCAGAACTGGATCAAGAAGAAGGAGCTAGCAGGGATGGGTTAGATAAGTAATCAACCCATGTAGGGTTGATTTAGATAAGTAATAAACCCATGAATTTGGAAAAACAATTTCAAGACTGGTAAGAATTTGAGTTAACATGTGCATGATGAATGAATTGAGTTAAAGAACTTAGGATGGTATTTATAGTGAAAGAAGCAAGTTGTAGTGTGAAGTGTCAGATCATGAACAAGAAAAAATCATATTAAGATAGAGATGAAATGACAATTCAGTGTATATATATATAAAAAATAGATAACGATAAATGCAAAAAGACAATAAAAGTTATTGTTTGCCTCCAAGCCAATGCGAGGGTAGTCACGGGTGGAGGGAGGGGTGTCAGCATGTGGTTGTCTGGAGCTGTGGGATCTTTGCTGAGATGGACGCCTTGATCTACTGGATGCTCCAGCTGCAGTAGATGAGCGATTTGCTGGACTCTGGTCTCGTTGGGACTGAGGAGCAGGTCTGCTGGACTCAGGCAGTCTTCTAATGATTTGAGGAGCAGCAGGCAGGCTGTTGCTCAAGTCTTGAATTTGAGAAGCAAAAGTTGCCTGCATGGTCGCCAGTTGATCTGAGATGACTTTCTTGGCGTCTTCTATCCGATCTTCAAGAGCCAGGGAGGTGGCAGCCTAAAGTGATTCATTGTGTTGATTTATCTGAAGATGAGCCTGCCCTATTCGAGAGAATGTGTCCGCAAAGGCATCCGCAACAAAAGTCTGAAGTCTGGTGACAGTAGACGTTAGGCTGTTTAAGTCCCTATACACGTGTTGGAACTGAGTATCAGTGTGCTGCTGATGGCTTCCAGGAATAAGAGTCGCAGTGCGCTCTTCCTGTTTGAGCTTATTTACATCACTGGCTAGTGCAGAGATCGCGTTGGACGGAGTTACTAACTGATCAGCAATGTTGGGTGGCCTCTCCATAGGGATGGAGGTTTGGAAGTCAAAGAAATCCTCCAAAGGGTCTTAAGCCATCGAATGATCCAGAGTATCTATTTGAGGTTCAGCAGCAGTAGCGAAGACTCCGAGATGATCCGTAATAGCTGCAGTGGGGAGTAAAGCAGCGGCTTCAACAAGAGGTGCAGCAGTTGAGTCTGTGGCAATAACAGCCATGCGATCAGTGGCTTGGTCCATCGCAGCTGCAAACGACTGGGTGTGATCATTAGAATGTGAGGACTCACTGGGTTCATGCTTACCAGAAGAGATGGTAACTTGATGAACCACAGTTTGAATCACTGTGTCCACATTCTCATGATCAACAATCATCAGTTGGAGCGGTTGATCATTTGTAGGGCTGGGAGAAGAGGAGAAGGGTTGAGCAGTGGGAGAGGTGATCTCTATGGTAGGAGGAGTTGTCTCCAAGGCAGTTGAATCTATCCCCACATCAGTGGTAGCTATCTCCAAATCAGTAGTGGCTGTCTGCAAATCAGTCGGATCGGGGCTTGCAACATTCACAGTTGTAGAGCACGAGTGAAGACCAGTTTATATGCGAAGATCATGAAGAGCTTGCTCGGCCATTTCCAGTTTTGGTCCAAGAGCATTCAGAACGGCTCTATCATGGCTGAAGACGGGTTTCAACAAGGGCTTGAAGTTCGCCCACATAATTCATTTGACGGAAAAGACCCCTCAGCTTCAGACTCGTCTCAGTGTCCGTGACTTGAAGATAAGCCAAAATTTGGTTCTCATCTTCCCGTGCTTGATCCAAGATTGGAGTGAAATCATTAAAGCGAATTTTTACCCGTGCCTTCACCCATCGATCAAAAAGTTCGAGTTGTGGTTGCAGCTTGGCTTCCACTGTATCCATGACCATCTGTATCTCATAGGCAACAGGTGTGGTCACTGGAGCCAAAAGAGTTTTTCCTTTTCCAGCGGGGGTGGTCTTTGGATGACAGTAGGGACACAAGGACTTGGGCATCCGAAAACTAATAGTGCCAGGGGCTTGCATAGAGCTCACCAATGTGGAGGATTTGTCAGTTGGAGCCACTGATGTAGCAAGTACCATGGCTAATGAAGCAGGTGTTGCAGTTGGTTCCTCAGGGGGAGGATTTTCAGGACTGGGCTCTCTACCAGGGATGTCTGCCGTGGGACCTGCAGAGGAGATGGTATCGGAAGCAGCAATGACTGTCTGGCGGAGAGCAGGAGGAGCCCCTTTTTTGGTTCTGGGCTTCTTAGGAGGAGGAGGGGGAGGAGATGACTCATCGGATTCCGATATGGTTTGTTCAGAATCACTTATAACTTGAGTCGATCGGCGCTTTGTCAAACCAACCTCTCTGCCACTCCGCTGTCTGTGTATCTGAAGATACTTAGCAGTGATGATTCTGCTTGGATGAAGGTCGGAGGATGCCCTGCCTGAATGCTTTTGCTTTTAAAAAAATTAAAAGGACAGGATTTGGGCGGGATTCAAATAATTTATTTTTATAACAAAAAAATGAATTGAATTCCGACATTCCAGTAGGTTAATAGGTATCGAAGGTTATTTTAGTCAAAGCATACTTGGCAAAGTCTGCTGGTATGTAGGGTTCGACTGGTAAGAAACATCTACTGGTATGTAGAGTCCTACTGGTACGTATACACATACTGCAGCAGACCATTGTATTACCAGCTGAGCTTATATAACCAAGATAAAATTTTAGCTAAAATTCCCCCTTAATTTATGCGAATAAACTAAGTAATTCCCCCTGAATTCATTACCCGAAAGGAATATAATCAAGGATTGATTTCATTTAAACCAAGAATATTTCGAAAGTAGGAAAACTTAGCGTCTGGTAGGGGTTTTGTGAAAATGTCTGCTGCCTGTTGTTCGGTAGAAATATACTCCAGCCGAATCTCTTTCTTCATAACATGATCTCTGATAAAATGATGACGGATGTCAATGTGTTTAGTGAGAGTATGAAGAACTGGGTTTATGTAATGGCTATTGCAGACGTGTTATCACAAAATATAGGTGCCTCCGTGGATTCAATTCCATAATCATGTACAAGTATGGATGAATAGACATGTATGTCACATACTTTTTTGCATGATTGTAGTTTTCTGTCATTGTGACATGACGCCTGCTATGTGCATTTTATGATATTAAGCAATGAAAATTGGTGTTATTGCTAACCATCGTGATTGCAGGATCGTATGAGATACGAAGAACATGATATTGATAAACAACCAGCAATACAAATGAACATACACAATGAGGGTGGTATATTTGAAAAGCCTCGAGTATGGTAACTCGTTTTATTTATATCATTAGCTTGACTATGGTGAAAATGATAATGCCTTTTAAGGTGCGTGATGAATGACATCGCTGACTGTGATTAATATTGATGATAAGTGGACGTTGTTACTAGTAGAGGGATAAATGTGTTTTATTGAGTTGAATTTTGTGTACATGTAATGTATATGTATGTGCAGTGCTGAGAAATTTGATTTTGCAGGAGAAATCAGAAATTGAGATATGATATCTGAGGATAGGAAATGGTAGGCAGTACTGTGCTGTTGGAGTATGACAACAGATGATGTGACAATCGGGTATGTGTATGTCATTTACATGATGGCACAGGTACGTAATGATGTACAAGTATGGATGAATATATTTTCCACTGTATTATTGAAAAAGCGAAGTGTCGCTTAGGTTTAGGGTCGCTCTTATGGTTGATCGACGTGTTATTATTATGTGGGGGTCGCCTTCGTGTTGAGCGACGTGGTATTATTATATGTGGGTTGCCGTGGGTACGAGCGATGTATTAAAATATTTAAGGGTCACCGCCTAGTAGCGAGTGATGTGGGTCACCACGTGTAGCGAGTGATGTGTTTATTTATAGGGCGCCACTAGAGTGTGCCATGTGATTATTGGTGTTTGAATGTACAGAGGATCACCGCTGAGGCGAGTAATGTGTTTATTTAAAGGTCGCCACTAGAGTGTGCCATGTGATTATGTGTGTTTGAATGTACAGAGGATCACCGCTGAGGCGAGTAATGTGTTTATTTAAAGGTCGCCACTAGAGTGTGCCATGTGATCATGTTGTGTGAATGTAGAGTGGGGTCACCGTTGAGGCGAGTGATGTGTATATATGATTTGTGGGTCGCCGCTGGTGCGTGCGATGTGTTAATATGATATATGGGTCACCACTGACGAGTGAGTGGTGTGGTCGCCGATGACGAGCAAGCGATGTGATATGGGTCGCCACTGATGAGTGAGCGATGTGATATTGGGTCACCACTGACGAGTGAGTGATGTGGTCACCGCTGACGAGCGAGCGATGTGATATGGCCACTGATGATTGAGCGATGTGATATTGGATCACCACTGACGAGTGAGTGATGTGGTCGCCGCTGACGAGTGAGCGGTGTGATATTGGGTTGCCACTGAGGAGTGAGCGATGTGATTCGGGTCACCACTGACAAGTGAGTGATGTGGTCGCCTCTGGCAAGCGAGCGACGTGTACATTTCAGGGTCAGTGCTCGAGAGAGCATGTGACGTGTATATTTGTGATATCCCCGAAATGGTTAATTGCAATTTGGTGCATTAATTGTGTTTACAATGATTAATTATGTGGTAATTAATTAAGTGTTGGAATTTATTTACCTTATGGAAATGCATGGTCATGTGGATAGGGTGACCCGGGGTTGCATTTCAGGGTGCATGTGGTGCATGTCGGGTAAATATTATTGGAAGCATGATTTATTTGCCATTGGTAGCAATTGATTAGAAATCATGTGTTTAATTGATATTTGGTGCATTATGAGTAAATGCTTTGAAGAATATCATGTTGGGGTGTTTTATACACCATGGAATTATTTTGGTATGCATTTTAATAAACTCACCTTTTATACGCAACCACACCCCATCCACTCTTACTTTTTAACTTTACCAAACAACACCCAAACCCTCCCTTTCCCCTCATTTTCGAAATCAAGCTTTGGGGTGAAGAGAAGTTCTTGCAAAACCTTGATTTGTGGAGTTTGTTGGGTGATTTGAGATCCCTAAGAGGTATGGGTACCTCATGGTTATTTTTGTAAGGTTTTGTTTAAGTTTGATATGGTTTGAGGGATTTTAAAATGGGTTTGTGTTGGGTTGTTGTGGTCTTGGTATTTTTTTTGGTTGGATGTTAAATATATGAGTTTATGTAGATGTTTATTGTTGGTTTTGAGTTGTTGGGTTTGGTTGATGTTGGTGTATGTGGGTATGTATGAGTTGGGGTTGAAGATGGGTGAATAGTGCCCAAACCTCGCATGCCCAGAGCTCGGCGATCGATCGGCGCCTTCTCGCGATCGATCGCGAGCAACAGAGCTGAGGCAGTGAGCTTCAGCGATCGATCGCGAGTTTGGCGCGATCGATCGGCGAGGCCGCGATCGATCGGCGAAAGCTCCGCGATCGATCGCGGATTGTTTAATTTTGTTGGGCGAGGCAGTGTGATCTCGCGATCGATCGGGGCTTGATGGCGATCGATCGCGAGACACCAAAAATGGTGTTTTTGGTTATTTTTGTGGGATTTTTGGTATTGGACTATTATTGGGTTCTAATATTGGTATTTGTGAATATGTAGAACCAACCCAGGTGGCAACGCAGCCAAGGAATTGAAGTCCTACCACATCCTACATTTTTGGAAAGGTACGTAGTGGACGTACGGGCACCCCAACGGTACATGTATCTTATATACTTATTGTTTAAGCATTGTGGATGCAAGTATATATGTGGTATTGCATAGTGGATGCAAATACATGTTATGCATGATGTTTATAGATGCATATGATTATTGGTGCACATCCCATGAGTCGTGGTCATCCCTTGATGATTTTAATGCTTGCCGCTATTTGGTTTGGTTCCGCTAAATGTGAAGCGAGGGGTGGGAGCGCCGCATGTCACATTTGAGCGTGGTTGTCATATAGGGCGAGGAAAGGGTATTTGCCGCTCAATGAGAGGCGAGGGGTGGGAGTCCCGCAGTCCATTGAAGCGAGGTTATCCTATGCCGCCTATATGTAAATAAGCGAGGGGCATTAAAATACATTGTGATGGACAGACTAGGGATTGGTGATCAGTATTTGGTATTGATGAAATGGTATATGTTCATGACATGTTTAGACCATTAAAAATAATCTATTGATTATACTCATGAGTTATGGTACAGGGACAACCAAACGGGAAGCGTTTGAAATGCATGGGAAAACAGGAAGTGTTTTATTATGATTATGCATTTACGCTTTATCTTCATATTGTGTTGAATATGAATGATTATTATTGCTCATGTTTGGGGGTTGTCCTTGTAGGTACACGTTTGGCATGATAGAAGGGCTAGACGGGTTGAGATGGTGAGCTTTTGAGGATGCTTTTGAGACTTGAAGGACATGATTATTTGGATAGTATCTACTCTAGGAGTAGTATAAAACTATAATTGAACATTCATTGATTGGAATGTAATTAATCCATTTTAGTAGTCCTTATTTTTGGCATGTAATGCTTAAGCTCATAAACTCAACACGTTCTTTTACACTCTGATTATTATGATAGCTCTATTATGCCTTGATTCCGCACTTAAGGATTAGGGTCCTTACATTAGTGGTATCAGAGCAGTGGTTAGAGAACCCGGGAACGAGTGAAGGGTAGCCTTAGCATGTTTAGCTAGGTGCTTACATTTGAAGCATGTTTATGCATGTGGTGCATATTAATGTATATCCTGTTATACTAACGTGCTTATTCTCATTCCTGTTATCTAACGGCATAACATATATACTGCTTTGGAATTGTTGTTAACATTTGTATTACAGCATGGCTGCTAATGAGGAAGTTGGAGATGTTGGTAGTGTGAATGCAAGTATCGGACAGGCGAACCCTCTACCTCCACCGGCTGTAGGCATGGAGCCAGTGGTTCAGTTGTTGCTACCGGGTGAGATTAGCTTGACGCAATTTCTGTCTTACCATCCGCCCCGGTTTGAGGGGACAGAGTCCGGGGAAGAGGCTGAAGAGTGGTTGGAAAGACTTGAGCAGATCTTTGTATCGGCTCATTGTGCTGTGACAGCTTGGCTGAGGCTGGCGGAGTTTCAATTAGCCAAGAAACCTCTGATGTGGTGGAGGAGCACAGTAATGGAAATGAGAGCACTGGGTGATGTGATCGACTGGACACTCTTCAGGACTAGGTTTCTGAACCGGTACTTCTCCGCAGCAGCAAGACAGACAAAGGAGGACGAGTTTACAAGTCTGAAGCAGGGGAACATGACAGTGGCAGACTATGCCACACGGTACTCTTCATTGCTGAGGTACGTCCCCCACATTGCCACCAATGGGCACGCTAAGATGAGGAATTTTATGAAGGGGTTGCGACCGGAGCTCTATGACCGGGTTATTACCAATAACCCAACTTCTTTTGATGATGCTCTCACAAGGGCGGAGCTTGCCGAGCTGGGGGTGGGAGCTTATGCTAGTACTATGCCACCACCAGTACCGCATCAGAGGCAGACTAGTGACAGTTTGAGGCCCCGGGGAGAACCATTTAAGCCTCGTGGTGCCTCTTCATCTTCGCGGTATGGTGGAAAGAAACATTTTGGTCAGAAACAGGATGGCAAGAAGGGCAATTGGACGGCCAATAGAGGATCTTCACAAGGGGATAGGCCGGGAGAGCCGAGGTGCAACAATTGTGGAGGGCCACATTCTTCAAACAAGTGTCCTGCATGTTATATCTGTGGCAAGATGGGCCACATCGCTCGGTATTGCCCCACCCGGGGAGGACAGTCAGAGTATCAGGGCAGCAGGCCGAGGTTTGAGGATAGGACAGTGCAGCAGAGGCAGCAATTTGGGCCTCGACCATCGGGAGGTCAGACAGTAGGACCGCCCCAGGGGCAAGTGTATGCACTGACTAGGGAGCAGGCCCAGGCAGCCCCAGAGGAGGTGATCGCCGGTACGTGTCATTTATTTACGTACCCTGCTTTTATTTTGATCGATACAGGTGCCTCCCATTCTTTTGTATCGGTGGGTTTTGTGGAAAGACACCATATGCGCACGTCCTCTTTACCTACGCCTCTCCTTGTCTCGACACCCACTGGAAGAAATGTTGTTGCTGATCAGTTTATGGCAGACTGCCTCATTTATTTTGAGGGCAACGAATTGAGATCAGACTTGATTGTGCTGGGTATGTCAGACTTCGACTGCATCTTGGGTATTGATGCTCTGAACAGATATCAGGCAGTGGTAGATTGCCGGCAGAGAACAGTAAAGTTCAGACCTGAGTTGGGCAGTCAGTGGACTTTCTATGGCAACGGTTCTCGTGCGAAGATTCCGTTGATTTCAGCGATCAAGATGACTCAGTTATTGGAACGTGGTCACACGGGCTATCTCATCTATGCCGTGGACACGTCTGGTAAGGATAAGGAACTAAGAGTTGAGGATGTACCAGTGGTAGCAGAGTTTGCTGATGTATTCCCAGAAGAGATCCCAGGATTCCCACCGGCTAGGGAAGTTGAGTTTGGGATCGAGTTGCTGCCAGGGACATCCGCTATCTCTCGTGCACCTTATAGGATGGCACCGGCTGAGTTGAGAGAGTTGAAAGAGCAGTTGCAGGATCTCCTTGACAAGGGATATATACGCCCGAGCGTGTCGCCATGGGGCGCACCAGTTCTCTTTGTGAAAAAGAAGGACGGTTCGATGCGGTTGTGTATCGATTACCGGCAACTGAATAAGGCTACAGTGAAGAACAAGTATCCTCTTCCAAGGATCGATGATCTGTTTGATCAGTTGCAAGGTACCAGGGTGTATAGCAAGATTGATTTGAGATCCGGGTATCATCAGATTCGAGTCAGAGAGGAAGATGTGCAGAAGACAGCATTCCGGACGCGATATGGACATTATGAGTTCCTAGTGATGCCGTTCGGGGTGACGAATGCTCCAGCAGTCTTCATGAGTCTGATGAACAGAGTGTTTCAGCCGTATCTTGATCAGTTCGTCATTGTGTTTATTGACGACATTCTCATCTACTCCCGGAGTGAGGAAGAGCATGTGAAACACTTGAGGACAGTGCTCCAGATTCTCAGAGAGCATCAGTTGTATGCTAAGCTCAGTAAGTGTGAATTTTGGCTGAGCAGTGTAGTGTTTCTGGGGCATGTCATATCGAGCAGCGGGATATCTGTGGATCCCAAGAAGATTGAGGCTGTGATGGAGTGGGCTGCCCCCACTTCTGTGCCTGAGATTCGGAGTTTTCTTGGTTTGGCCGGTTATTATCGACGCTTCGTCGAGGGCTTTTCGAAGATTGCCAAGCCGCTGACTCAGTTGACCCAGAAGGGTGTACCTTTCTTTTGGTCAGAAGCTTGTGAGGAGAGCTTCCAGGAATTAAAGCACCGGTTGACGACGGCGCCAGTGTTAGTGATCCCTACGGAGAACTCCAGATTTGCTCTGTATACTGACGCATCACTTCAGGGCCTTGGGTGTGTTCTGATGCAAGATAAGCATGTGGTAGCTTATGCATCGAGGCAGTTGAAGCCACATGAGACCAGATATCCAGTTCATGACTTGGAATTGGCGGCTATCATCTTCGTCCTGAAGATTTGGAGGCATTATTTGTATGGTACTTCATTTACCATATACACGGATCACAAGAGCCTCAGATTTTTATTCACTCAGGCGGAACTGAACATGAGGCAGAGGAGGTGGATGGACCTACTCAAGGACTATGATTGCGAGATAGAGTACCATCCGGGGAAAGCTAATTTGACAGCAGACGCCTTGAGCCGGAAAGTGAGAAGTTCTGCTGAGGACGTCATCCAGTTGTCGGCTATGATGACCTCCTATTGCCATCTGGGCTATGATTTTGACATAGATGCATCGCCTGTGTATGTATCGACTCTGTTAGCCGAGCCAGACATCTATGAGAACATCAGAAGAGCTCAGAGGTCAGATGATGAGGTTCAGAGGTGGTTATCTTTAGTACATCTTGGTCAGCCAACGAAGTTCAGAGTGGCCGATGACGGATCTTTGAGATTGGGTGACCGTTGGGTGGTTCCGAGTATGCCGGAGCTGCGTAAAGGGATCTTGGAGCGAGCTCACAGTAGCAGACTTAGCATCCACCTAGGCGGGAAGAAGATGTACAGAGATCTGCGTGGTCAGTTTTGGTGGAAAAGGATGAAGTCTGATGTCGTCGCTTTTGTAAAGAGATGTTTGATCTGCCAGCAGGTTAAGGCAGAGAGACAGAGACCTGGCGGCGAATTGAGAAGCTTGGAGATACCGAAGTGGAAGTGGGAGCACATTTCCATGGACTTCGTGACTCATTTGCCGAGGAGTGCTTCAGGCTTCGATGCTATTTGGGTGATCGTGGATCGATTGACTAAGGTAGCTCATTTTATCCCCTATAGCATGACGTTCACCTTTTTGAGGATGGCGCAGTTGTATATTAGAGATGTGGTGAGATTGCATGGGATCCCCATTTCCATAGTGTCAGATCGAGATCCGCGATTCACATCTCATTTCTGGGAAGGCCTTCAGTAAGCCTTGGGAACTGAAGTCAGATTGAGCACTGCTTATCATCCTCAGACGGATGGACAGACCGAGCGCACTATTCAGACGCTCGAGGACATGCTGAGAGCTTGTGTCTTGGAGTTCGATGCCTCTTGGCAGGATTCAGTGCCTTTGGTAGAGTTTTCTTATAACAATAGCTACCAGGCGAGTATTCAGATGGCTCCGTTTGAAGCTCTTTATGGCAGACGGTGTAGATCACCCTTGTGTTGGGATGATTTGGACCGCAGATCGGTCGGAGGACCGGAGTTGATTCGAGAGATGGAAGAAAAGATAAAGACAATAAGGCAGAAAATGAAAGCGGCTCAGGACAGACAGGCAGCTTATGCAAATAAACGGCGGAGACCGTTGGAATTTCAGTTGGGAGATAAGGTCTTTTTGAAGATCTCGCCTTTCAGGGGCGTTGTGCGATTTGGGATGCGCGGGAAACTGTCTCCGAGGTATGTTGGACCGTACGAGATTTTGCAGCGCATTGGCACCTTAGCTTACCGACTGGCCTTGCCGCCTTCTTTATCTGGGATACATGATGTGTTTCATGTGTCTATGATGCGGAAGTATGAGCCGGATCCGTCGCATGTGTTACAGCCTTCCGATTAAGTTAGAATCAGATGTATCTTATGTGGAACGGCCTGTCAGAATTCTGGATCGAGCAGACCGTAGACTTCGGAACAAAGTGATACCTATGATCAAGGTTCAGTGGGATCGCAGGGGTGTCGAGGAGGCTACGTGGGAGACGGAGCGGCATATGGTGCGGCACTACCCGGAACTATTCTCTGGTATGTGTTTATGTTTAGTTTCTTTTGAGGTAAGTGCATGTGATTTCGAGGACGAAATCTTATAAGTAGGGGAGTATTGTGATATCCCCGAAATGGTTAATTGCAATTTGGTGCATTAATTGTGTTTACAATGATTAATTATGTGGTAATTAATTAAGTGTTGGAATTTATTTACCTTATGGAAATGCATGGTCATGTGGATAGGGTGACCCGGGGTTGCATTTCAGGGTGCATGTGGTGCATGTCGGGTAAATATTATTGGAAGCATGATTTATTTGCCATTGGTAGCAATTGATTAGAAATCATGTGTTTAATTGATATTTGGTGCATTATGAGTAAATGCTTTGAAGAATATCATGTTGGGGTGTTTTATACACCATGGAATTATTTTGGTATGCATTTTAATAAACTCACCTTTTATACCCAACCACACCCCATCCACTCTTACTTTTTAACTTTACCAAACAACACCCAAACCCTCCCTTTCCCCTCATTTTCGAAATCAAGCTTTGGGGTGAAGAGAAGTTCTTGCAAAACCTTGATTTGTGGAGTTTGTTGGGTGATTTGAGATCCCCAAGAGGTATGGGTACCTCATGGTTATTTTTGTAAGGTTTTGTTTAAGTTTGATATGGTTTGAGGGATTTTAAAATGGGTTTGTGTTGGGTTGTTGTGGGTTTGGTATTTTTTTTGGTTGGATGTTAAATATATGAGTTTATGTAGATGTTTATTGTTGGTTTTGAGTTGTTGGGTTTGGTTGATGTTGGTGTATGTGGGTATGTATGAGTTGGGGTTGAAGATGGGTGAATAGTGCCCAAACCCCGCATGCCCAGAGCTCGGCGATCGATCGGCGCCTTCTCGCGATCGATCGCGAGCAACAGAGCTGAGGCAGTGAGCTTCAGCGATCGATCGCGAGTTTGGCGCGATCGATCGGCGAGGCCGCGATCGATCGGCGCAAGCTCCGCGATCGATCGCGGATTGTTTAATTTTGTTGGGCGAGGCAGTGTGATCTCGCGATCGATCGGGGCTTGATGGCGATCGATCGCGAGACACCAAAAATGGTGTTTTTGGTTATTTTTGTGGGATTTTTGGTATTGGACTATTATTGGGTTCTAATATTGGTATTTGTGAATATGTAGAACCAACCCAGGTGGCAACGCAGCCAAGGAATTGAAGTCCTACCACATCCTACATTTTTGGAAAGGTACGTAGTGGACGTACGGGCACCCCAACGGTACATGTATCTTATATACTTATTGTTTAAGCATTGTGGATGCAAGTATATATGTGGTATTGCATAGTGGATGCAAATACATGTTATGCATGATGTTTATAGATGCATATGATTATTGGTGCACATCCCATGAGTCGTGGTCATCCCTTGATGATTTTAATGCTTGCCGCTATTTGGTTTGGTTCCGCTAAATGTGAAGCGAGGGGTGGGAGCGCCGCATGTCACATCTGAGCGTGGTTGTCATATAGGGCGAGGAAAGGGTATTTGCCGCTCAATGAGAGGCGAGGGGTGGGAGTCCCGCAGTCCATTGAAGCGAGGTTATCCTATGCCGCCTACATGTAAATAAGCGAGGGGCATTAAAATACATTGTGATGGACAGACTAGGGATTGGTGATCAGTATTTGGTATTGATGAAATGGTATATGTTCATGACATGTTTAGACCATTAAAAATAATCTATTGATTATACTCATGAGTTATGGTACAGGGACAACCAAACGGGAAGCGTTTGAAATGCATGGGAAAACAGGAAGTGTTTTATTATGATTATGCATTTACGCTTTATCTTCATATTGTGTTGAATATGAATGATTATTATTGCTCATGTTTGGGGGTTGTCCTTGTAGGTACACGTTTGGCATGATAGAAGGGCTAGACGGGTTGAGATGGTGAGCTTTTGAGGATGCTTTTGAGACTTGAAGGACAGGATTATTTGGATAGTATCTACTCTAGGAGTAGTATAAAACTATAATTGAACATTCATTGATTGGAATGTAATTAATCCATTTTAGTAGTCCTTATTTTTGGCATGTAATGCTTAAGCTCATAAACTCAACACGTTCTTTTACACTCTGATTATTATGATAGCTCTATTATGCCTTGATTCCGCACTTAAGGATTAGGGTCCTTACAATATTGATATTGAGTCGGTGCTAGGGAGAGCATGCGATGTGATTATTGTCGGGATCGACACTATTGAGAGTGTGCAATGTATTTTATGTGTCTCCACTATAGAGGGAGGGTGATGAATATACATTGATTTAAATTGACCTTGTTGATTTGACGTATTGTGATAATCAAATGTACAGGTGAAACCGATCATGGAGAGAGTGGATTGAGAGACATTATTGTTTTCTTTCATTTTTATTGCAGTGGATGCAATAGCGGGGTGTGATACCGATATATTGATGACATATATTGGCGAGATGATGGTATGATTATATTGTGACATTTGAGATTTATAATATTTACCGCTATCATATCGCAGCGATGGAAATATTGTGAATGCCGCTGATATGTCGAGGCAATGAATAATTTTGGACGGTCATGTTATTGATGATGAGTATATCAATTGTGTATTGATATGAAATTATATTTTGTGGAATATTTATGTTGAGAACAGGGGCAGTTTAAAGGATCGAGTGTGGATCCACTGTGTATAGTAAGTGTTATTACATGTTATTGTTTTAAGAATGTAATTTTATTCATTGTGATTATGGATATTATATGGATGCTAGTAGTGGCGATGATATTGTGCATGCCCGTAGTGGCGATAAGATTATGCATGCCAGTGTGGCAATGAGTATTGATATATTGCTATTGTGTTAGTAATGAATATTAGGGTGCCGTCATTGGGCGATGAATATTGATGTGCTGCTATTATGTTAGCATGAGTATTAGTGTACTGTTATTGTGCTAGCGATGTATATTGATGATGTGTTCATTTCAGATAGATGTGGACATTGTGTTATTGTTGTTCCTTGGGTATGAGGACCTTACAGATCTTGACGTCATCGGTGATCCATCTTCGAAAGTCAACGGTCAATCTTAACTTCAGGATTTTTTGTTGCTTCAGCTGCTGACGACGCCTGGTATTTTGGTCATAACTTTCTCATACGATCTTGGAATTAAGCGAATTAGCTGTCCATGCAAAAATTATAGAAAGTTCTACAACTTTGTTGTTGACCATATTTCCAAAACATGGCTCAAACATGAACAAATTTGATGAGAAAGAAGTGACACTTGTCTTGGATTCCGGTTTCTTATCTGTTCTTCAACTTTCTTTCTCCTTTCATCATATGTAGCTCTTTTTGTTCATCTCCTCGTACTACTTAAATTCCTGAAACATGCAAATTAATACCAAAATGTGTAATATCGTTCAAGAATCATAATAAAATAATACGAGAAAACATAGACATATAAGTGCAAAAATGGCACTTATCAACTCCCCCAAACTTATCATTTGATTTTCCTCGATAAACATTAATATCAAAAGATACGATTCATTCTTGATCTTGAAATAACTCATGACTAGCATTTACCTCAGAAATCTCACTTGCACATAAACAAAAGTTGAACGAGACATATTTTCTTCTAAATCATGCAACACATAGCAAAATCGGAACGTGTGTATTGTTATTGTCAATCAAAAGTTTCATGCACATTTTCAAGATATCATGCTTATCAACTCAAAGTCAAGATTATCGTTGAGCACCCCATAGGCCTATTTTCAAACAGTTTTCCACTATTATAGTCACTCCCCATACTTGGATCAAAAGATCTTTTTAAGCTTGTAATGTTAGGCCTAGGTGTCGGTTTCAAAGAAAATGTAGGATAAGCACAAAGAAGAGAGTATAATCATATAAAGTTCATGTGTTAGTACAACTTGAGCTTCTCTTCTTTTTTCTAGCATTGGCCACTTTGGGTCTTATTCATTTACCTTTTTTTTAAACAAGGCTCTTTCTTTTTTTCTTTCTCATTCATCAATATTTTTCAATAATAAGCACATCAAGATATAACAATTTACGTGCATCGAATGAGATTCATTATACTCCCTTAGGGTAAGGATAAAATTTTGCATTTAGGCTCAACAAGGGTAGTTAAAATGAGTTTAAACAAAAATGTCGAATGTGGTCTAATTATATGCAATGCATAAAATATTCTTTTTCAATAAAGCTCAAAGTGGGATACTAGAGATTAATGTAGACAAGGTAGGCTTGAAAGGCTCAGACATGTCAAAGATTTCCTAGATCATTTCCAAGTCAAGTTTGTAACTATAAAATTTCACTTTGATTTCCTAGATCATTTCCAAGTCAAGTTTGTAACTATAAAATTTCACTTCAAAGTGTCATCGTCAAATAGGTTCTAGGGTAACTCTAAGATGCTCAAGACAAATCATCAAATTCACAACAATTTTAACTATTCAACATGCAATCCACAACGATCATGACTCAATGTGCTCAATTATTCCTCATTCTTGACATGCTAACTCAACAAAGGATATTAATGTACAAGTCTAACAATCATCAAATTCAAGTCCATATGTATAGTGGGATCAAAATCCTCATTGAATAATAGTCACTGCTATAATTCATTCTTTTCTCAAGTTAGAACTCACAAAAAAATGTTTTTAGCTCATAATAATCGGACGATTCAAGTGTCATTTTCAGCACACAGCATGCAGATTAAACAAGTAAACATGCAAGCCACTCCCCCAAACTTAAATGAAACATTGTCCTCGATATTTAAAAGAATCAAAAGAAAAGCAGTAAACTCCCCTGATAAATACGCTTGCATGAGGGCTGAGGGTGATTGGCTTTTAAAAAGCTCTACTGTTGTCGGGGTTTATTGCCTGAGTACCTCGCATGAGAAGAATGCAAATAATAAAATAGTCAACTTGAGAGATAATAAAACAAAAATGCAAAACTGAAAATAAAATAAACTAAATAATAAATGATATTGCTTAGGTTGCCTCCCAAGAAGCGCTGATTTTTAGTCGTCGGCTTGACCATCAGAAGCAACCATCAAAGAGCGGATGCCGCCCATAGTAAGTATCATATGATACCACAAATGGGCCTTCATTCAGTATGCCCTCAAGATTGGAAGGATCATTCCATTGTAAGTTTGTTGCCTCAACAACATTCTTTGATTGGTAGGTATTGGATGAGGATTCTTGGAGGGGCATCATATCTTGGAGGATATAAAATGGTGAAGTTGGCATCGATGGAAAGAAAGTATCCACACATGACATAGAACTTGTCGCCATTGATGATGCTCATCTGTATGTTCGAAAATCTCCTCCAGCATCACACTTGGCTCATCTTCCCATGGGAACTCCTCGGATAATGTCTCTAAAGTAGGCTCAATCTCTTGAGGAGGCTCAAGTTCCCTTAACTCTTCCTCATTAGTATGATCACTCCCCCAAACTTGGTTGGTGGAGTACTCAACATCATGTAACCAAGTCTGATTTGTTATCATTTGATTGGTAGATACCATCTCCTCTTCTTGGCAGCTCTTTGAAAATGTTTCCATAAGGCTCATTAATTGCTGCTCCAGGTAACGTATGAGTTGGTTTGGCTCTCCATAATTATCTCAGATGATGCCATGAATCTACTTAGTGTATCCTCCAATTGAACCATGTGTCCTTCATAACTATCTCTCCTCTCTCCGTGATGTTCAAATGGTTTGTGTGTATCATGAGGGTATTGAGGTTCGGTGGATACTGGTTACTCCAACCTTGCAGTGAAGAATCTCAATACAAATAGTAGTCAAAATCCGTCATATCATTGAACAGGTTCAACACATTGTCCTCGTCTATATCAAATAGTGGACTACCAGTAGTCAATGCTCTGGTAAATACCCATCCTTGTGTCCTGCATCCAAGAAGAGAATAATTCAAAATATTATGATACCGTAATGTGTGTGCCAATTCATTGAATCTCTCGCAAGCTGCATAGAACGACTCTGAATATTGTTGGAAAAGCTTGTGAAGAATTGTTGATGAAACATCAAGAGTACCTCGCAAGAAAAACAGAAACAAAAACAAAATAAAATATAAATATAAAATATTTTTTCGAAAATCACTAAATAAACAATGGCTAAATTACAGTCCAAGAACCCCTTATGATATTACTGAAGTTAGTCCCCGGCAACGAAGCCAAAAACTTGTTGTCACTTTTTTAAACAAAAATAATACCAGTAATCGATTAATCCGCAAGTGCACGGTTGTCAAGTTTTAGTATAGAAAATGGAGACATGTTGTCGAACCTACATGGACTAAATGTAAGTACCAAATAAGACGCTTTAAACTTTATTAAACCTATGATAATGAATTAAATAAAATACTAATTACTAATGATCCAACCAAGCAAATCGAAGATAACGAGAAAAATCTGCTATAGAAGATCATCAAGACGTCGGTTCACCAATGTAATCCTTATGGCCATCGATTGAATATCCAAATATCTCTAAGATGACAAGTTTTCCTAACTTATTCAGTATACTATGGTCAAGTTATATTGAACCTAATATTAAGATGCACAAGGTAATGGTCATGCACTTATTTAACACTCAATATTACAATTGTGAAAACTTCTAGCCTTCGATTTTGGTAAATCCTATTACACATGTGCTAGATTTTACTTGGTTCGTCTCAATCTAAAACCCAACGGTATGAATTACTAGTTCTGTATCACAATATCATATGATCAAGTCAATTGCAATACTAAAATCATTCAAAGGTGATCAATCTCTCAAAAGCATCAAAATCATAAAACATACACGAAGAACTATAGGAATTCAATCAAATAACAAATCATCAATTCATAGGTTCAAGACAAAGGATTTCATAGCCTTGATATATAAATTTAGTTCAACATAATAAAGCAAAACAAACAAAACTAATATTGAAGACAAAAAAAACTACAGGCGTCGACTCCTTTTGTAGATCTTTGCTTCCTCTCCCGCTTCCTTCTCGATCGCCCCTTCAATCCCCTTGTTGGGTTGTTCCAAAGCCTAGGATGTAGGTGATGGAGGATGAAGGTTTGTGAAGGTGGATGATGGACGGAGGTTATTCCTATGGTAAAATTTGGTGTGAAGTCTGATAATTTCGTCTATACTTAGGCATTTATAGTGGATGAGGAAATTATTATCCTTGTGGACTTCAAACTCTTCAAAAATGTATTTTTTTCTACTTCGGTACATCGGTGATCCATCTTCAACTCCTCGGTGATCGATCTTGACATCATCGACGATCCATCTTCGAAAGTTGTGGTAAATCTTCACTTCAGGATTTTTAAATGCTTCAGCTGCTGACAGGCGCCTGGTATTTCTCAAACGATCTTGGAATTAAGCGAATTAGTTGTCAACGTGAAGATTATAGGAAATTCTACAACTTTGTTGTTGACCATATTTCCAAAGCATGGCTCGAACATGAAGAATTTGAGGAGAAAAAAGTGACACTTCTCTTGGATTCCTGTTTCTTATCTTTTCTTCAACTTTTTTTCTCCTTTCATCGTTTTTAGCTTTTTTTCTTCATTTCCTAGTACTTTCACCTAAATTCCTGAAACATGCAAATTAATACCAAAAAGTGCAATATCGTTCCAGAATCATAGTAAAATAATACGAAAAAACATCGAATATAAGTGCAAAAATGGCACCTATCAGTTCACGATGCACCCTTTGCGCGTTCATGCTGACGAATCTTTAACATTTCGAGATTTCATACTTTATTACTCATTAGGTAGAGTAGAGATACATTAGAAAGACATTAGATAGCTTAGTTTTAGAGCTTGATAGTTTTGCTTTCATATTTTGGAGGAAGATCAACACGAAGGCGTTATTGACAACCTCGGCGAGTGGAGGTCCGATTATTTTCTTATCTTGCTCTTATTTAATGCTTTCTCAGATATTTTTTAACTTTTTTTATTTAATTATGCATAGCTAAATTTTTAATTCTTGGTTAAGGAAGACAATACCTTGGATTTATTGATTCATTGGGAGATTCATGTTCTTTAATTATTATTTTATCGAGTATCAATATTTTTCTGATTTTATTGATATGATTGTTGTTTGACTATTATTGACAACCTAATAACTTGCATGCACTATTCTAATTAGTTATCAAATAAGAAATTGTTTGATTAATCTAATTTACGAAGAAGCAACTAAGACTGATAATTTTATGCTGATAAATTTATTAAGTTCTTAGGAAAGCTGACTGGATTAATATAAACCGCGTGCTTTTATGTTGTTTAGATATATCATACTCACTAGTTTTGAATGATATCATGATCAATCTTAATTACGCGTATATAGATTGATTTATCGATAAGAGTTAAATTAGAACGCGTGGACTTTTCAACTAGGAATAAGATTCTGGATTATGAATTTCCAAATGATAAATATTCAAATAAAATTGAGTATTTTGAGAATCGATGATCGAGATCGCTTTCAATAGATAATTTTATAACTTGTTTTCATCTCTCTAGTGATAATTCATCCTCACAACCCCATCATTTATTGTTTTATTTTTTTTATTTTCGTTAACACAAGAATTCACACCAACTCGTGGGATCGATCCCTACTCACGTTACTACATAATTGCTACCAATCTTTCGGATTGAGTGGAGTTTAATTTGGGCGTACACGACTAGCGCATACCAACACTTCACCGATCCTAACAACATCATATATTATGCAGATAATATAAATTAGTTAACACTTCAAGATACTTAAAAACGAAAAGAAAAAAAATTATTTATTCAACTATTCAATTTTCTTGCAATTGTTATTTAAAACAAAATATCATTAATAAAATATAATATAATATTTTCTATTAAATTCAGACAATGTTTATATTATCAATTTTATGATATTAATATATTAAAGTTTAACATTTTGTATCATGATTGGACGGAATGGTATTCAAACAATAAAATAACACTAATAACTTAAAAAGATATATAAGTCTTAAAAGGCAAACTAACCTAAAATCCATACACCCAAACATTTTTTTAGGTTCAATCCCTATGTTAGGAAATCTTTGTTTCCACTCTGTATGTCAAACTTTACCTTGGTGTAACTCCCTCGTCACTTAAAAATACGAAAATACCCTTATTTTTCACATGCTTTGCACATGAGCTCATTCCTATATTTCTTATGATTTATTTTAGTTTTATAAATAATATTCTTTCACTTATTATTAATTATAAATTTAACTTTTAAAATCAATAAAAAATAAATTAATAATAGTTTATGTAGTAATATTCATAAACAATATTTATATATATATTCTTCTTACTATTAATATTATTTTTATTAGTTTCTATTATTAATGTATTTCTCATTATTCATTATTGTTCTTATCATTTTAAGTAATATTGAAATTGGTATAAACTCAAATAATATTTCAATAATTACTACTAGCCAAACAACGGCTCCAATTCCGATTTCCTCCCAGACGTGCGCTACAGCTCTGATTTGGAGAATTTCGAAGCTTAAAACTAAAATCTGAAAATTTTTGGAGTTTGAAATTTGACGGAAATCAACAAGTTTCGAAAAAAAATTGAGGCTTCTCCCATGGTTACTGGGTTTTATTAAGGTTGATGGCTTGAAGGTGAAGGGGCGAGGGAGATGAAGAGTGAACGATGAACTGAAACGGACGAGAAGCGAAGAAGACGAATTGAAGCGAAGAGGAACAGTGAGCGACGAAGAGGGGAGAAGGAAACAATTCTGATAAATTTTGAGAAATGAAATTCGGTTCTCATTCTTATTACTATTATTATTATTATTAGATATTCTTATTATTTATTTATTATTATTAATATTATAATTTATAACTTGCACAATATTTGGGTCAATAAATTCCTTAAAAATTGAGCCATTACAATTCGGTACTAGTTACACATGAAATTTGTCTTAAACATATACAATTTCGGTACTAGTTACACATAAGATTGGTATTAAGCATACAACTTTGGTACTAGTTACACATGAAATTGGTATCAAAACTATATTATTTTGGTACTAGTTATACTTGAAATTGATATTAAACTTATATAATTTTGGTACTAGTTACACATGAAATTGATATTAAATCTATTCAATTTCGGTACTATTACGTACACATAAAATTGGTACTGAACATATGTAATTTCGGTACTAGTTATACATGAAATTGATATTAAATCTATACAATTTTGGTACTAGTTACACATGAAATTGGTATTAAACATGTACAATTTTGGTACTATTTACACTTTAAATTTGTATTAAACATAAACAATTCTGGTAGTAGTTACATATGAAATTGGTAGTAAAGCTATTTTTTTTTTGTTGTAGTTATACTTGCAATTGGTATTGAACATATACAATTTTGGTACTATTTACACATGAAATTGACATTAAAAATATATAATTTTGGTACTAGTTACACTTTCAAACTGAACTAACAATATTTCTGATGAATCTTATATATTATTGTTAAACTTTTATACCGAACAAACAAACAATATCAGTTACAAACAACACCAATTTCAAATTGAACTAACAATATTTATATAGAATCTTATATATTGATGTTAAACTTCTATATCGAACAAACAAACAACACCATTTTCAAACTGAACTAACAGTATTTCTATAGAATCTTCCTTCTATATTGACATTAATCGTGTATATCAAAAAAACAAAACATATAAATTTCAAACTTAACTAGCAATATGTCAATGGAATGTTCTATATTGATGTTAATATCATATGTCGAACAATCAAACAATATCAATTTCATGTAATTATAGTACCAAAATTTTATAACTTTAATATCAATCTCAAGTGTAACTAGTACACAAATTGTATACATTTAATACAATTTCATGTGTAACTAGTACCAAAATTATATATGTTTAATAATATTTTCAAGTGTAACTAGTACCAAAATTATATATGTTTAATATCAATTTCAAATGTAACTCGTCTAACAAATGTATAGGTTTAATACATATCTCAAGTGTAACTAGTATCAATATTGTATATGTACAATACAAATTTTAAGTGTAATTAGTACGAAAATTTAATAGGCTATAATTGATCTGAAGTGTAACACATATATAGTGTTTGTGGTCCGTGTCACAAACAATATTGATGTGTATTTTCCATTTAGCGAAATTATATAGGTTTAATACTAATTTCAAGTGTAATAAAATTGGATATGTTTAATATCAATTTAAAGTGTCACTAGTATCAAACCTGTAGATCTTTAATACCTATTTGAAGCGTAATTATTATCAGAATTGTATA